>CM044101.1:13556390-13693410 GCA_024174645.1 Lemna minuta
CTTCATCCACTCTAGACTCATTAATGGCTTAGGGTTCAGTTTACTGTCAAACCCTAATTGATCACTCAATTTAGTACTGATACGAGTAAGAAATCATTCAGAACAACTCGTCAAATATTTCTACTACCTTGGACAAGGATTTAGCTGCATCTCATTCCTTGAGTCGATCTCCTCTTATATCGAGGGCGGATGATCTCGTCTTGACCACTCAATCATCTTCAGGAACATCATATCATATCTAATCTATGATGTTTTGGAGATCCCATGGTTAGGGATTCATAAGTCATAGTCAAAACACAATCATCCATCCAAAAGATGTCTTTAGTGTTGCAAGTTAAAGGACCACGTACACAAGAGTGAAATGAATCAACCTAATTGACAATTTGATATAATACCATTTAGGGATTTATATGGATCAATTCAATGAACTCTTTCTCTAAAGAGCACCCACTATCTATCCTTGGTGTCTATACACCGATGGCCATAGGATCAACCAAACTCATCATATGAGTTGAATCAAATAGTGTTATTCTATTAGGATAATTTGATGTCTTTCTCGAATATCCCACAAATAGGAATATTTGGAACATATGTTTAAAGCCTAGTGGTCACTATATTATCATCTCATCATAACTCAATTGATCATTGCATATGTCCATTGACTTCATTGTAAACATCACACCAGAATGATAATGAATAACAGTTCATTTCAATGAATAAAAATGAAAGATGAAATTATGATTTGCTTGCAAGTCACATAATATCCATCAATGACACCATTACAATAAGTTAAATATGCTTGACATCTATATGTTAAGTTTCAGGGTGAGTGTGAGAAGGCTAACATGTTTAATGAGCCTATTCATGTTTTATAAGTCTCTCTCTCTATTATTTGGTCATCTCTCCTCCTGTTAAGGGATGTAAGTCTCGCTTTTCTACTTCAGGCAAGTCTGAATTGTTAGGTCTAAATTCTATTAAGTGGTAATAGTTATGTATTATTTTGGATTAACTATCATTTAATCCCATTAAGTGATTCAATTATGTTTAATGTGGGGATTACGACATTCATATATGTGTGTGGAGGTTAATTATGTGTAGAGGCAATAAATTAGTCATTAGTCATTAATGGGCTAACTAATGACTGATTAGAGGCTTAAGCTTTCCTCATCTCTATAAATAGGATAACGGGATAGTCATTAGTCCACTTGGATAATGGGATGCTCATAACCCTCTAGAGAGAATCCCATTTCATCTAGAGATCAAAAGGTTACATCGGTGATATTCTAGAAGTCTATTCTCCACTTTAGTAATCTACTTTGATGAAGATTAATCCAGCAAATCTAGGCATGAGTTTAATTCTGTTTTATGAATGTGATGATTCTAATGAATCATGATGCATACTAAAAGTTCTATCATGAATATCTTAAATCTTGACTTACAATATTTTCATACATGTTGCCATTTTTGTATAAAAAGGATACACACACACATTCAATGATATATTTTAATGTTGGGAAAATCATTCCCTTCTTTTCCACAAACATTGAACCCCTAGTTTGTTGATTTAGAATAGAGAAATGATGAAAAATTTGAAACATGTATGTGCTAATGATAAGCATGAAAATCATGATCAATTTATTCGCAAGTTCACATATCAAAACTTATACTCTACTATTCAAATTCAGTTTTGAAATTTAGAATAGTGGCGAGTCAAAATTGAACCTAAATGGAGGAAGGTTAAAAGATTGAAATCCATGAATATTTTTTGGTATTTTTAGATTAAAAAAGTAGAGATGATGGATGAAAAGAACAAGATCAAAAACCCTAAACTAAAATGAAATGAATTTGCCAAACGCCACTAAACTACTTTCAAAGATCAAAAACCCTTGATCAACAATGGAAATGTGATTTTAGGGTTTGAAAATATAAAAATGTTAATAACAAGATGAGGATGAAAAAGATTAATGAAAAATGATTCTAATGTAAGGATTCACGATGAAAACATACTCCATCGATGCTCTTAAATAAAAAAACATAACTTCGAGATCCCCGTACATTTCACTCGGACTTGATGTCTTGTATCTAAAACAAGAAATGAATAGAAAGGACAAGAAACTCACTATAAATGATATTCCGTACACGAAGAATGATTAATTGGTGCCCTCTTTCCGCCTGGCGAGCCAATGCTAAAAGCACATAATGAAACATTAAAGAACATTAACTTTTTGGTTCAGATGTATAATCAGCCACTTGATGATACGGAGGATAAAATGACATTCATGTCCACAAAATTTCAGCTCCAAACCCTACCAAGATTGTTGGATATCTAGCTTTTAATTTGGAGAAATCAAGATTATTGATTTAGCTCTCTCATAAAATCGCTCTGGTCAAACCAAGCTAAAAAGATAATGTTAAATGCCCGTCTCGTCCTCTCTCTCCTCTCTTCTCTCTCTTATCTCATCTTTCTTCTTTTGATGGCAGCGCATGAGAAAGAAGAAGAGAGACAGTGAGAGAGAAACAATAGGGAGAAATGCAGAAGAGGAGACACTCATACGTGAGGGAGAGAGAGTTGGGAATGAGGGAGAGAGAGATGAGCAGGTGAGAGAAGAGGACTCGAATAGTCAATGCTAAGTTATGGGAGAGAAGAAGATAAGAGATAGAAAGGAGAATGCACGCACGAGAGAAATTTTCTTGGGTTCTTTCACGCAAGAGAGAGAGATGCAGAAGAGAAAGGTTTTAATCTCTCTCTCTCTCTCTCTCTCTCTCTCTCGTG
This sequence comes from Lemna minuta, assembly GCA_024174645.1. NCBI lineage: Eukaryota > Viridiplantae > Streptophyta > Magnoliopsida > Alismatales > Araceae > Lemna > Lemna minuta. The sequence goes on from CM044101.1 coordinate 13,559,164, forward strand.
ACAAAACCAATGCAAGAGAGGGAGAGGGAGATATGGGGACACACATGCGACGGAGAGAGGAATAGGAGAATATAAAAAAGGAGAGAGACATCGCAGCAAGAGAATGGGGGAGGCGCTTGAAAGAACGAGAGGGTGGCGTGATGCAAAGATGAGATGGAAATGGAAGAAAAGAAGGAGAAGAGAATAACAAGAAAGATAAGTAGATTTGGGGGGTGTGATAACATGCAATATTAACATGATAAAACACGATTATTAATGCAAATTAAGGCATAAAATATTACATTTATGTGCATGTTATCATACTTTGAGTGCATTTCTATCATTCTATGCAATTTTATGTTATAATCTCAAAATGCGTTAATTTAGGGTTAATTATGATGAATTCAAGATTAAAGATTTTATAACCCATCTTTACTTGAGATTATAAGTGGTTTTTAAAGTTAAATAATAGGAGAAATCATTTTTATGAACATTCATTTAATTTTCTAAAGTTAAAATCTTAAAGAAATGAATGTATTTTTGAAATAAGAATTAAATCTCTTGTTATTTAAATAATTTGAATTTTTAGAATGATAGATAATTAAATTGCAGATCAAATGAAAGAAATTTGGATGAATTTGAGTTGTATTTTGAAAGTTATGATTTTTACAATTTTTAGGGATTTTTCTGGATTTTTCCGATTTTATTTTTCGATTTAAAATGTTTAAAATAAATAAATGAAATGCAAAAAGAGTTTAATTTCCGCGCGGGACCACGTGGATGCGACGTGGCACTCAGGGCCACGTGGCAGCGCCACGCGGGCCCACGCGGCAGCGCCATGCGGGCCCATGCGGCATATGCATTTATTTATCTATGCTATATAGTATATATATAATAAGGGGTATTCAGCCTTCCGTAGCCCAGAAGGGTATTCAAACCCCTTAATCCGTCGGGCCTTATAAACCCGACGGATTTCATTAACGTTTTCCGTGTGGTACTAAAGTCCCACACAGTATTTTAAATAAAGGCCACGTGGAGCGATGAGAGGCGTTGGATCGACGGTGTATCGGAAATCCACGCGTTGATCGCGTGGACGCGGACCACCGATCGATCAATCACGCACGTGCCTTTTTAAGACGAGTTATAACGGTCAGATCTTCTACGACGTGGCGGCATCACATGCGTTGATCACGTGGTGCGCGGACCACCGATCGCGATCAAAGACACGTGCGATTTAAAGATGGATTATAACGGTCCTGATTAAATCGTGCGCTACTCATCTGGACCGTTGGATCGCGATCTAAAGGACGATGTTTGATGCGTTTTATAACGCACACAATCCAAGCTTCATCAGGCCGTCCATTGGCGATCGGACGATCGGGACTTAACGGCAACGGTTCGTGATGAGCCGTTTCATCACAGCCGTTCATCAAAGCGATCGGACGGTTACACCCAATTCGAGGAAGATTTCACCTAATCGACATATCTACACGCATCTTCTCCTGAATCTCTCACTTGTAATCGCTTCTAGACTCGATTTCGCATCCACGGAGCATTTATAAGTGAGATTTCGTCGATCGAGCAAGGAGAATTTGTCTCTTGAACACCGATGTTCACGTTTGAATTCGCGGAATAAATAGCCGTCGATCTGGTGATCAATTGGATCGATTTGATCATTATCTAGGGTTAGAAAACAAGTTTATCCTCTTATCTATCGTCATGTATCATCAATTTTAGGTTTAGGATCTCAATTTAGTTTAATTTCATTTTTTATTTCAATGTGTGTTCTTCGCAGTTCCGAAAATTTCATCCCACTTGCATCTTTGATTTCTCCGCGATTACTAATCCAAATCGAGTGATTTTTGATTCCGTGGATAGTTATCTTTGAGTTATCTTTCTAAAACCACCATTTTCCCTAATTTCTCACCTCAATTCATCGTCCAATTTGATCAATTTCCAAAAGATATCTCAAAAATACCTTAATTCCCTATGGATTCGACCCTTATTTACCATTATACCTTTCAATTCGTTATAAATTCCAAAATTGGTAAGTTAGGTTTTATTTTTGACATGAGTCGTGTGAAAACGATGACCTCGCGGTCTCGTCTCGTCAATGGCGCGGTAGAGAGAGGCACGTTAGAGAGGGAGAGTGAAATTTTCTCATCACGGAGAAGAATTCTGCGTGCGAGAGAAGTTTTCACGAGAGAGAGAGAGAGAGAGAAAGAGGAAGGAGGAGAGAAGAAGAGAGGGCAATGAGTGTAGAAAAAGGAGAGGAAGAGAGGAGAAGGGAAGAACAAGAATAGAGCAGATGTTTGATTGATGATTATTTCTGAATGTACAACAGGTATTTATAGAAGAGAAAAAAGGTTTCCATGTAAACGTTGCCGGAGCAGTTTCATAATTTAGCGGTTATGAAACTACTAAATTACGTGGAGCGTTCTTCTTCTTGCGTGGAGCTGGATTGGAGCAGTTACGTAACGGCTGGCATTACCGTTACTCAATACCCTCCCGCAAGCTCTCGGTGGGAAGCACGTGAAGCTTGGACTTTAAGTGAAGAAATCGTTGCTTTGGTAAAGCTTTGGTCAGCAAATCCGTGAGTTGATCTTTGGTAGAGACGAAGCCAATCCGGAGCTGCTTGGAGTTGACTAATTCACGGACAAAGTGATAATGAATTTCAACATGTTTCATCCTAGAATGAAACACAGGATTTTCTACAAGGTAGGTTGCTCCAATGTTGTCCCACCATAGAATTGGAAAAATGGGTAGCGGAAGCCAAAGTTCTTGGAGAAGAGATCTTAGCCATAGAATTTCGGCTGTAGCATTTGAGAGGGCTCGATACTCTACCTCTGTGCTGGATCGGGCAACTGTTTTCTACTTCTGAGAACTCCATGAAATCAAGTTTTGACCAAGAAAGATGTAGAAGCCTCCAGTTGATTGTCTATCTGATGAAGAATCGGCCCAATCTGCATCACTAAAGACTTCTAAAGTGAAATCAGACTGTGAGTGATAAAAGTGGCTATCAGTCAATGTTCCTTTAATGTATCTTAACAAATGTTTGACTTTGAGCCAATCATCTTCAGTTGGAGAGTGCATTGATTGACATGCTTTGTTTACAGCAAATGATATATTTGTTCGTGTAATTGTAAGATATTGCAATGCCCCAACTGTGTTATGATAGATAGAAGGGTCAACATATATTAATTTTGACAAATTTGAAGCAGAAAATGAACATGGATTAGAGACCAGTTTTGTATGTTGCATGTGTAATTTTTTAATAATTGAAAGTGCATATTTTGTTTGAGAGAGAAAACATCCATTAGATTTTAGAAGAAATTCAATGCCTAAGAAATAGTGAGCAGGTCCTAGATCTTTCATTGTGAAGGTATTTTTAAGTGTTTGAATGAGAGGTGTGATATCCGCAAAGCTTGGACTGATTAATAAAATATCATCAACATATATCAATATGAATATAGGGGTGTTATTATGGTAACGAAAAAAGAGTGAGGTATCAGTGGATGATCCTTGAAAATTAAGAGAATGAAGAAAAGAAGATAAACGTTTAAACCATTCTCAGGGTGGTTGCTTCAGTCCATATAAAGATTTATGAAGTTGACAGACATAAGATGGAAATATTTTGTCTTGAGATCCAGGAGGTTGACTCATAAAAATTGTCTTAGTAAGGTTACCATGTAGGAAAGCATTAGAAACGTCCATTTGATGAATATACCAGTTCTTAGTGACGGCTAAAGAGAGTAATAGTCAAACAATGGTGATTTTTATAACTGGACTAAAGGTTTCTTGGTAATCAAATCCTTCTTCTTGTTTATAACCTTTAGCCACAAGTCTAGCTTTGTATCTGTCGATGGTTCCATCAGGTTTTTGTTTGACATTGTATATCCATCGAAAACCTATGACATTCATATTTAAACTTTTAGGTACTAAAGTCCATGTGTGATTATGATGAAGAGCTAGAATCTCTTCTTCCATGGGTTTAGTCCATTCAGGATTTTGTAGTGCCTTAATATGACTAGTAGATTCGAAATGATTGTTGGATTGAGTGATTAAACATTCAGGCAGTGGATGTTTGGTGATGGGCTGAGTTTGTTTATAAAAGTCTGTAAGAATTTTTGTTTTTCTAGGAGGTGTTGAATCAGGTGATGAAAACATGGGTTGGTTAATTGATGATTTGGTGGATGATGATTCTGAAGAGGTTAAGTCAGGTGAAGAATGAGAATCAGGTGTACCTTCTTGATTCTCTGTACCTGGCAATTTTGGGTCTTCCGGGAGAATGGTAGTCGCCACATGAGGAGGAGATGAAGTTGACTTGTTTCGCAAAGATGACGGAAGTGGAACAAACTCGGATAGTGACTCTGAGGGAGCAATTATGACTGGTCCTTGTCCCAAAATGCCCTGTGACTCAGTAGAAGGAGGTGTTGAGAACAGTACGGAATTTGAAAAAGGGAAAATATTCTCTTTGAATATAACATCCCCTGAAATGTATAGCTTACCTGTAATCAGCGATAGGCATCGATAACCTAAGTGCATGTGACTATAGCCAAGAAATACACATTTTTCAGACCTTGAATCTAGTTTATTTTTCATGTAAGCCCTTAAGTGAGGATAACATAGACATCCGAAGGTTCGAAGAAAATGATAGTTGGGTAATTCTTTATATAGTAATTCATAGGGTGATTTATATTGTAATAAAGGAGTAGTCATCCTATTAATAAGATAGGCAGAGGTGCATATCGCTTCATCCCAAAATTTTGCTGGCAGGGATGCTATTTTAAGGAGAGAAAGGGTTGTCTCTATGAGGTGTCGATGTTTTCTTTCTGCACTCCCATTTTGCTTAGGTGTGTATGGCCAGGAAACACGATGGTTAATTCCATGTTGCTTGAGATAACTTTGAAGTGCATAAAACTCACCTCCCCAGTCAGTTTGAAGAGAGATTAATTTGGTAGAAAATTGTCTTTCTGCCTTAGGATGAAATTCCATGAAGATGCGAAGAACATCACTCTTATTTTTTAGAGGATACAACCAGGTGTATTTTGTAAAATCATCAACGAATATTACATAATATTTAAATTCAAAATGGGATATCTTAGGGGCTGGACCCCAAACATCTAAATGTATAAGTTCAAGAGGCTTGGAAGATTTATGTAAAAAGGTAATTTGTGAGACTTTGAAGAGCAACACGCATCACATATAAAATGTCTAATATGGTGTGAAACTGGAATTTCAAAATCTTTTAAATTTTCTGAAGAATTCAAAAGTGAGGATGCCCAAGTCTATTATGCCATGTTTCTTGTGATGCTTGTTCTCCTACATTGGCAGTGAATTGGTGCATTTGGTTGAGAATGTAGAGTCCATTTTTATGTGTGCCTCTCATGACCACCTCCCTTGTCTTGTTGTCCTTCACCAAGCAGAAGAAAGCATGAAATTCTATGAAGTCATTGTTATCAAGGGCAAATTTATTAACCGACAATAAATTTTTAGTGATTAGTGGCACATGTCAAAACATCCTTTAATTTAAAAATGTTATTTTGATTATGTAAGTATGCCTTACCTGTGTGAGTGATCTGCATACCTTGACCATTTCCGACATACAATTGATCAGGTCTAGAGTAGACAGAAGGATCATGTATGTCACTCAAATTTGGGGTGATAGGGTGAGAAGCACCACTATCAGGATACCAAGTAACCCCTTGCGGTGGTGGATTTATGGCAGTAGTGACCATGTTTTCTTGAGGATTACTAGATGATGCTCGTGAGTTGGAATTCTGACTTCTTGGATTCCACTGAGACTGTACAAAGTCTTTGTTGAAGCATTCATAGAAATTGACTGCCCTGTGACCATATTTGAAACACAAGTGACATCGAGGTTGATTATTGCCTTGATTGCGTCCTTGTCCTCTATTGGATCTCCCTCCTCTGTTGTGATGAGGATCCTGATTTTGTGATTGTGTGAAGTTTGCACAAGGTGCAAACTCTGTGGGTTTATGTTCTTCGGCTTGTCTAAGAAGATGCGACTGATATGTGCGAGGATTGGATATGACATCATCAAATGTAAGAGAGTCCAAGAGAGGACTTGCACTTGCATAAAAGGCATTGTAAGGTGGTGGGAGTCCTCGTAGAAGTGAGAAGGTGAGATCCTCTTCTGTCATTTTGCCTCCGCAAGACCGAATTTCATCACCAAGGTTTCGAATAGTGTGATTATAAGTGTCGAGTGGCTGATTCCCTTTTCGGAAATTGTGAAGTCTTGTTTGTATTTCCATGACACGTGATCTAGTTCTTGCTGCAAATTGCTTGTTTATTGCTTCCCATGTTTCTTTGGCTGTTTCTTTGCCGACGGCTAAATACATCGTAGATTGGGACAGGGAGGAGGTAATGATAGATAGTGATCATTGGTGAACCTTATCTCGAATGAACCATGCCTGATAGGCAGGATTGGAGCATGATTGACCTTGTTCGTTGAGAGAAGAGATCATTGGTGGATCTTGATAAAAAAGATCTGTCAGTTGATAAGCTGCCAATAAGGGAAGAAGTTGTGTCTTCCATAATAAAAAATTATCGCGAGTTAATTTGATTGACACCATTAATCCTGCAGGATTGATATTGGCCATGGCAACTGTTTGAACAGTTGTTGGAAGAGCTGATGGAGTTCCATCCTTGGCTGGAGCATAAGAAAAAAATTTCGTTAGACAGTTTGCTCTGATACCATGTAGAAAAAGGAGAGGAAGAGAGGAGAAGGGAAGAACAAGAATAGAGCAGATGTTTGATTGATGATTATTTCTGAATGTACAACAGGTATTTATAGAAGAGAAAAAAGGTTTCCATGTAAACGTTGGATTGGAGCAGTTACGTAACGGCTGGCGTTACCGTTACTCAATAATGAGAAGAAGAAGATGGGACAGTGAAGAAGAGGGATGTTGAAGGATAGGGAGGCACTGCATAGAGAGGGCGGCGAGAGAAAGAGAAAGAAGAAGGGGGAAGTTCTATCACATGACACAAATTTCATCGTGAGCGACGAAGGTGAACGACGGAAAATATTTCCGTCACGCGCGTGAGAGAGAGAGGGGGGGGAGAAAAAAATTTCTCCCACTCACGCGCACATTCACTCACCTGCGAGAAGACTAAAGCGAGGCACAACATTTCTGTCAGGGAAGATAGGTGGAAGAAGACGCCGAAAATGGCAGTGAAGGAGGAAGAGAGGATGGACAAGAGAAAGCACGACAAGGAGGGAGGAGCGTTGGAGAGGTTAGAGAGCTTATGCTCGCGATAGAAATGTTTTTCTCTATCGCGAGTGAGAGAGAGGGAGCAGGGAGATAGAGAGAGAGCAGGTAAATAGAGAGAGATCCGAGAGAGGGACGGAGAGAGAAAAAGAGAGAGAGAAGTGGAAATGAAGTTCGCGGCGGAAGAGGGCCAGTCGCGACAGAGAGAGAAAAAAAATCTCTATCTCTTATTATTATTATAATATGTTTAAAAAATATTTTGAAATAAAATATTATTTTATATTTTATTAGTTTATTTCTTATTGTTTTGACTTTAGAAAATTCCGAAAAAACTAGAAGAATCAGAAATATCTTCTAAAAAATAATTTTAATCATTTTAATTTCTGTTAACATGCATTAAGAAACTTTATTGTGTAAATAAATGTATTTACAATTCAATCAAAAATTAATTTTATGTATTACTAAGTTATTTTCTTGATAAATCAATGCCATAAATTATCATAAAATATTATCAAATCATGAAAAATCAAGAATATCCATATAAAGAAAGAGATTATCATATTAAACGATGATAACATACATTTCTGATCATTTTTATAAGAATAAACGCATAAAATGCATGATATTAATAGCTTAATTTTCAATTTATCATAGGCCAATGGAAACCTATGACCATTGACCATCCATCCATCCATCTGACCTTGCTGTTATGGATTCTACTGCTGTCAGCTCCGACTACCTTAACTTTACTTCATTTTTTTTCCCATTCAGATCCATTGTCAACCGTTTCCTTCTTTTCGCCTCATGCCGTTGATCATTGTCAACTTCATACCGTCGGTCTTTTCGCCTCGAAAGTCGTCTGCTTCGCAGGGAGTCAGCGTCCGTGTGACTTCATGAATAGCAAAACGGAGGGTTTGGTGATCAACGGTACGACAGACGATGCCGAGGATTAACACGTGGCAGAGCCCGACTAGTCGACGTTTCCTTCTCAGCATTTAAAATCCCTTCTCTGGAGAGGTCAACAAAAATTATTTTTACACCGTTTCTGGGTTGCTGCCGTAAGTCTGTTATCAGAATCTACTGAAAGTAAACTATTGCCACGTCAGTCTACCAACCCTAAGCCGGGACAATCCAGTTGGCAGGTTTGGACGCCAAACTTACCTACCCATCTCGCCACGTGGCCAGACCAAACTTTAGCAGCCCGTCGCCTACCTAAATAATCCTTTTAACCTATAAATCTTCCCTTTCGTCTCCTTCAACAAACATAGCAAGGATTTCCTCGCAAAAAGGAAACCGGAATCGTGACTGTGCCACCGATGAAGCCCAATACAGGGGAGAAGAAGACTTTCGAGCTCAAGGTGAAGCAGCAGGAGCCATGTCTGGTTTCTCCGTCCGAGGAGACAGAGAAGGGAACTTACTTACTCTCCAATCTGGACCAGAACATAGCCGTAATAATAAAGACACTCTACTGTTTCCGGGCGGAAGACAAGGGACATGGCGACGCCGCAGAAGTTTTGAAGGCGGCGTTGGCGAAGGTGCTCGTTCACTTCTTCCCCCTCGCCGGAAAGCTATCTCTCACCCCGGACTGGAAGCTCGCCGTAGAGTGCACCGGCGAGGGTGCCGTCTTCGTTGAAGCCGACGCTGACTGTGAACTTGAAGCGCTCGGCAACTTAGCCAAACCGGATCCCACCGTTCTTGAGAAGCTCATTTAGCAGTGTTCCTGGAGCAAAGAACATACTCGAGATGCCCCTCATGGTTGCTCAGGTACGACGAAAAGATTTCTCAGCTCATGGGTATTAAATTCGTCTGGTGCGATTTTTTCAAGCTTTGTCATTATTGCAGGTTACGAGGTTCAAGTGCGGGGGTTTTACGTTGGGTTTAGCCATGAACCACTGCATGCTGGACGGCATCTCGGCAGCGGAGTTTCTGCACTCGTGGGCGGAAACGTCGCGCGGACTTCCGCTGTCGGTGCCGCCTGCCATCGACCGCACTCTCCTCGCGGCACGTACCCCACCCAAAATCGAGTTCCCGCACGACGAATTCAAGCAGATCGAGCGCGTTTCCGATACTTCTTCCCTGCACGAACAGGAACTGGTGTACTGTTCCTTTTCCTTCGACTCCGAGAAGCTTCAGAGGCTTAAAATGGAAGCTCTCGCTGATGGGACGATAGAAGGATGCACTACCTTTGAAGCGCTCTCTGCGCTCGTGTGGAGGGCTCGGACTAGAGCGTTGGGCTTGGAGCCTGGGCAGGAGACTAAGCTCTTATTCGCCGTTGACGGGAGGACCAGGCTAGAGCCGCCATTGCCCAAAGGGTACTTCGGGAACGGGATCGTGCTGACGTATTCTATCTGTACGGCCGGAGAGCTCGTCGAGAAGCCGCTCTCTTTCGCAGTGTCTCTGGTGCAGAAAGCGATAAGGATGATCGATGACGGGTATATCCGATCAACTATCGACTTCTTCGAGACGACCAGAGCCAGGCCTTCGTTAGATTATACGTTGTTGATTACTACTTGGTCGAAAGCTGACGCTTAATTCGATCGATTTCGGGTGGGGGGAGCCTCTGTGCTGCGGGCCGGTGACTCTTCCAGAGAAAGAGGTCTCGCTCTTCTTGTCGGAAGGCAAGGGAAGTAAGGCAATTAGCGTGCTCATTGGGCTTCCTGCCGTCGCCATGGAGACTTTTCAAGATACGATGGAGCTCTAGAAGGCGACTGGTGTGGATGCATATTCTCGTATGGAACTACCCCTTTTTATTTCGTCTGCTCGTTTTTGGTCAGTTGTAGACGCCTTGTATGTTCGAAGAAGTGGATGAAAAATAGGCTGTCGTTTTGGTACCTTACGGTGTCACTCATTCTTGAAAGGTATTATAATGCTCCTTGGCATGTACTTGATTTTCAACTGTGGATGTTGTTCCCTCGTTTCTGTATGGCATGTCGAATGGAATTTGAGGTAAGTAGGGAGTCGACCACAATCCTCGATGAGGATTTAAGAGCAGTTTATTCGTCTCTCATCAATCCCTTTTTGATCATGCTCATGCCACCTTGCCCATTTCATGGACTAACCTTGTCACCTACCGTGAATATTTTTTCGTGAGTTAACATCAATTCGAGATCATCTCATGAGCTAGTTTTTGTCAGTAATTCTTAGGCTTATCCTTCAATGAAAAAGTAAAGTATTTCAATTTGATCATTTATGTAATAAACAAAAGTCCACATATAACAAACTTGAGGGATCTTTGAGGATTCACCGTTGTTGTCACCATAGAAAATCAACCCCAATTATAACAGAGCCATGTCTAAATTTTTCAGTCAGCACAATACTTCCAATAATTTTAGAGTTTCCCCCAAAAGAATAAGGGATTCAACATGTCTTCAAAAGGTTGCTGCTTAGCCTCCTCATTGTGTCTCCATATTTCCATTATCTTCCCTAACCTTTAGATTGAAATATATGCGAATGAAAAATTGCAAATAAGGCTTACTTTTGAAACTTCACATAGTATAAATATAATTTTAAAATGTAATTTTTTTTAAAAAAATTCAGTACTCTAATTCCTTGATAAATATATTCTCATGCGAATATTCTTGTAATTCCATAAGGAGTATGAAAATGGAACATAGCTCCATGTTTCAGCTTCACTTTTTCCTGGTCTATTTGTTTTTGTAGGTGATGCAACATGCACAGCCTTTAATTGTCTTGACTTATAAGAGTTTAAAATGTTAAGGGTGCGACTTGGTGACCATCGGAGTTCAATCACACACATTCCGTCCAGTTTTATTTACTCTATGGGGGTATGCTGCTCTTTGTGATTGGCTAATATTGAATTTTTAATCATACATATTGAATCATGCAGTTGGGGGCCAGATCTTATCTGTGCTCACAAGACCTTACAAGTAATGCTAATGGATGAAGTGGCCAGCAATCATCCCCACCACACAGCATATCTTAGGACCCTCATCTCCATCAATTCCCATCCAATGGGCTCGATTCAAGGACTGCCAATTCATCAGCACATAATGTGTCAAAATCACGGGTGCCAAATTTCACTAGCATAACATAATCTTCATAACACATTTCACAAAAACAATAGACGTACTCTTGTCTCCTTACAGTTTTATGTATGAAACATATTTTTTAATCAAATTCATTTTTGGATTGTTGTTGTTCTCGATTTTTTGGTATATCAAGGCATAAAATTCTTGCTTATTGGCCTTGGGTTGATGCATTAAATCATCAAATAACTCTAATCTTCCAATGGAAGGAAATTCAAATGATAAGCATCAATACTTCAAGAATTGTGTTATTTTTTCATTAATTTCAGTTAAAAGAGTTTTTTTAGTTTTTTCATGATTTATTTAGATTTATCTCAGAATTAAATTAGGTTCAATTTGATTCATTTACTAATTTTATGTGATTCTATCATTTCTCTCCCAAATATTGTGATGGTCTTCTTTCTTTGATATCTTCATACATTCAAACTAGATTTTCCTAAAATATGATAACATAGATTTAAAATAATTGCTATTTTTATTAGTGTTATAATATGGCTTTGTAGGGTTTTCCATTGCCCTGATAAAAAAATTCCCTACTTTTTTCTCTTCTCTTTTAGATAAAGAGGCATGTACTCTCCGTTCTATCATCTATCCGTTAGTGTTTGACCATTTCATTGGTATTAGACTCATGTTTTCATTCTTTGGCCTAGTTTTGCTACCACCACTTTGCTAGTCTGCCTTTTTTTGTTGTCATGGCACCGCTACTTGCTATCATCCTTTTGCATTGCTAGCTTTGTATTGCTGCTCTATTGTCACCCCTTCCTATTAGTGTCATCTCTATTGGACGTCATCTAATGTAGTCTTTACTTATGCCACTTTTGCTAGCTTGCCCAACCATTGCTCATTTTAGTATTGTCTCTATGAGTACCACCTTCGCCTAGGCCAAATTTCTTACTAGGCCTTTGTCAACAACCTTTGGAACCTCAGTCACCACTAAAAAACTACTCTCGTCTTAGTTGTCATCATAACAACTTTGGGTACTCTAGCCTGCCAATTGGGTGGCCATGGCTTGCTAATGCTACCTTGGCTTGTTGAGGTTGCATGTGCCTTGATAGTTTGATGATGTTGTCTCCTCACTTGTCAACACCTCTAATGAAGCGAATCCGCGAGGTCATTGAAAGCACACAGATAAGCGTCAAAACATTTACCAAACTCACCAATTTAGATAAATAATCATGAATTAGATACCATAGTGGTGAATAAGGGTCGAATCCACGAACAATTAAAGTATTTTTGATGTATTATTTGAAATTCGATCAAATTGGATAATTGAATGAGGTGAGAAATTAGGGGTTTTGAAATATTTGAAAAGAGAACTTGAAGGCAAATCCAAGGAATAAAAAATCACTGAATTTGGATCAAGATTCGCAGAGAAATCGACAAGCAAATCTGAAAGAATTTTATGAACGAAAAGAGAGTGAAAATCCAAAATTAAAATTAAAATTAACAAAATCTACGATTCAAAATTGAAGTCTAATATTATAGGAAGAAAGATTAGGACAAAAACATAATTTTTTACCTAAGAGAGCACTTGAATTGATCAAATTTCTTGCCGGAGCAAAGGCTATTCATGTCACGAATTCAAATGTGATCATTGGCATTCAAGAATCGATTTCTCCCTATTCTCTCAATAAAATCTCACTTTCAAACACTCCGTAGAAGCATAAATTGATCTAGAAGCGATTGAAAGAAAGGATTCAAGGATTGTGGTGTCTAGACAGTTCGATTACTTGAAAGACCCAAGAATAATTTACATCGTCGAAGAACATCTCAATTTATAAGGCAAATTGGGCGTAACCATCGGATCGAGCTTTTAGTCTTCGATCAACGGCTTTGATAAAACACATATATGTGAATCGCTATGCTTAAATTGCATCCGTTGGATCAGAGATAGACTGCTGAGATCTTCTCACGTCGCGTGTGAAGAGAAAATGCATAAAATGACATCTGTGCGATCTTGATCTAACGCTCCAGATGCGTTTTCTTTGTTTTAATTTCAACCAGTTATAACTCCTTTGATGAACTGCTGAGATTCAATCATTTTTAAAATGATTCACCGATGATAAAAAATGCACCACGTAACCCCGAATTAAGTGAAGATTGAAGGTCTTCTTTCAATGCGCGAATCAAACACTCCACGTGACGCAACGTCACCTTCACACCTAAGACTATAAAAATAGTCCCACATGAAAGAAATCAAGGGGTTGCAACGTGTATATAAGGTATGTGCATCATATAGAGATAGCGTTATTGTGAAAAGGAAGCTTAATCTCTCTCTGCACATGCGCGCACACGTGCTCACACACACGCGCACACACACGCACACACACACACGCACACACACACACGCATGTACACACACACGAACATATATGCGCCGCCACATGGCATGCCCATATGCCGCCATGTAGTGATGCTCTTTTCGTCTATGCCATGTCATCTGCCATGTCAGCACATGATATAAAATTATTATTTTATTCATTTAATTTAAAAAAATCGAATTAAATTCATAAAAATTCCAAAAAATACCTAAAAAATAAAAAATTCATAAATTTTAAAATATAACTCCAAATTAATCCAAATTTTTTTGGTTGGATCATAAATTAAATTATTTATCATTATAAAAAGTCAAATTTAATAAATACCAAGATAATAAATTTGTATTTCAAAAATACACTCATTTCTCTTAGAAATTAAAACTTAGAAAAATAGAGGAATATATAAAAACTATTTTCTCTTATTATTAAAACCCAATGATATTCTCAAATATAGATGGGAATAATCTACTTTTAAAATATATTCTTAAAAATGTATACGTATTCCTAAAATATTACATTTTGAGATTATAACTTAAATTTTGCATGAAATGATAGATATGCTCTCAAAGTATGATAACATGCATAAGAATGAAATGTTTCATGCCTTAATTTGCATTAATAATTATATAATTGCATGTTAAATTTGCATGTTATCAACCTCTCACAACCAGCCCTTTGAAGCGACACCAATTTATGTCAATTCTCCTCTAGATACCTCCTTACCTTCCATTGATGACTCAACTTCTAAGAGTGTGTTGATGAGTCTTGATTACATGTGTTTTCTATTGTTTTCATGTATCAATTTAATGTAATAAATTTTATAATTCCTTAGTATGGCGTAAGTAATGGGGGAATCCACAAGAAGCTGAGGTAATGAGATTAGATGTTCAAATGAAAGGTAAGAGTGTGGAAAGAAGTGCAAGTGTAAATAGGGGCATGCACAGATGATTGTGAGTGATAATTTTTAGGTTTATTTTTTTAATTAAGAGAGAAATCATAATTTAAATGGAAAATTAATGTAGAAAGAAATGAAATAAGGGTTTGATGATGGCAAAGTGATAATAGTGGTCGGAGATAGTGATGAATCGATGTGCAATGATAGGGAAAGATTTGCGAGTGTGGATGATGTCAAAGTTACTACATTAAAAGCAAATAAAAATAAAATAAAATAAAAATTTACATTTTATGAAAATGATTACAATCAAGTACTCGATGTGGGTAATCACAAACCCCATCATGATAACCGCTCTAGGCCTAGTGATGTTGAATTCGCTCTAATCATGATTCTCAATTGATTTCTTATCCACTACAAAATTTGGCATCAAGCAATGGTCTCCTTAGGGCTTGACCTCCTCTCCTCTTGCTTATGATAGCTTAATGCTAAGACAGAACCCAAAAAAGTGAGGAGAGAGCAGGTAAAGGTTTTTATAGGTGGGTTCCTACGGTTTAAGTGTAAAGAGGGTTAAAAGATTCCAATCATTAAAATTACTTTTTTCCTATTCGATTCTTTGATCAAAGGGTGAAAAGATGAATCTAGCTGATGATCTCGATTACAAGTGTTTTTTGTCATTGTTGTGTATTGATTTCATGTAATAAAATTTATATTTCCTTACTTAGTATAGTGTAAGTAAGGGCGACGAATCCAGATCGTGAGGTCATTGAAAATAGGCGGTCAAGAGTCAAAATAAATACCAAACTCACCAATTTTAAGAAATAATCATGAATTGAACAGTATAGTGGTGAAGAAGGGTCGATTCCACGGAGAATTAACGTAATTTTGGATGATCTTTTAAAATTCGATCAAATCGGATGATGAATTATGGTGAGAAATTAGAAAAATTAATATTTTTGAAAAGAGGACTTGAAAACGAATCTACGGAATCTAAAATTAATGAATTTGAATCAATATTTGCGGAGAAATCATCAAGTGGATAAGAGAGAAATTTCTGAAATTGAAAAATTGCGAAAAACCAAAACTGAAATAGAAATTGACTAAAATTACAATTTGCAATTGAAATCTAAAGCTATACGAAGGAAGATTAGGATGAAACACTATCTCTAACCCAAGATTGCACTCGAATTGATCCAATTATTTGCTGGATCGAAGGCTTTTCATTCCCGAAATTGAAAAATGATCGCTAATGTTCTAGAGCCAATTTCTTCCTATTCTCTCAACGAAATCTTACTTTCAAGCACTCTTTGGACGCAGAAATGAGTCAAGAAGCAATTGGAAGCAAGAGATTTAAGGGATTTGGTGTCTAAACAGTTCGATTACTTGAATTGCCCTGGAATGCTTTACAATGTCGAAGAACATCTCTATTTATAGGGCGAATTGGGCATTTAATCTTTGATTAACATCTATGATGAAACACATGAGTGTGAATCATTCCGATTAATTCGTGGCTGTTGGATATTAGATAGACCGTCGAGATGAAGCCACGTCGCGTGCGTTATAAGTAACGAATCAAACTCGTTGCCATTTGATTTTGATCTGATGCTCCAGATGCATTTTGTCAGTTTTAATCTCAACTGTTATAACTCCTTAGATCGATGAATGAGATTATATCATTTTAAAACGATTCGTTGACGAATTGAATTGCACCAAGTACCCCCGTCCTTAAGTGATGATTGACAATCGTGATTAGTCGCCCGATTGGACTCTCCAAACTACTGCCACATCACCTGCACGAAAATAAAATCAAATAAATTGATTTTGAATTCATAAAAATTTCAAAAAAATTCAAAAAAAAAATCTATAAAAACCCTTAAAATTAGAAAATTCACATCTTTTAAAATATAACTCCAAATTAATCAAAATTTATTTCATTGGATCAGAAAATAAATTATATCTATCATTCTAAAAGTTAAATTTAATAAATAACAAGGGAATAAATTTCTATTTAAAAAATACACTCATTTCTTTTAGATTTTAAAACTTAGCAAAATATATGAGCGTACATAAAATGATTTCTCTTATTATTTAACCTTAAAAAATAATTATAATCTCAAGTAAAGATGTGTTCTGAAAATATTATGTTTAATTCATCATAATTAACTCTAAATTAATACATTTTGAGATTATAATGACTTTTTCATAAAATGATAGATAAACACTAAAAAATATGATAACATGTATTAGAATGGAATATTTTATGCCTTAATTTCTATTAATAATCATGTATTTTTCATGTTTAGTTAGCATGTTTATCAAAGGGTCGAATCCACAAAGAGCTGAGGTAATGAGTTTATATGTTCATATGAAAGGTGAGAGTGTGAAATGAAGCAAGAGCGTGCAAAGAAGTATGAGTGTAAATGGGGCGTATGAAGATGAATATGAGTAATAAATTTTATGTTTCTTTTTAAATTAAGAGAGAGAGATATCAGAATTAAAATGGAATGGTAATGTTAAAAGAAATGAATTGGAAATCAGATGATGCTAGGGTGAGAAGAGTGGTTGCGGTAGTGATGGATCGACTAATCGACACGCAATGATACGGAGGGAGAGAGTTGCGACTATGGATGATGTGAAAGCTACTAAATTAAAAGAAAATAAAAAGAAAAATGAAAATAAATACGAGTTTACAGTTTATGCAGATGAATACAAACAAGAATCAAATTCGGATTGTCGCACAAACCCCGTTGCAATGCTCGTCCTAGAGTGGGTGACGCTCAAATCCGCTCCAATCACAATCCTCTCTTGATTTCTTCTCCACTACAAGATTAAGCATTAAGGAATGCTCTCCTTAGGCCTTGACCTCCTCTCCTCTTCCTTCTACTAACTAAATTCTAAGAGAGCCAAAAAATAAGAGAGGAGAGAGAAAATAGAGCCTTATACAGAGAGGGTCTTTTAGGGTTCTAGGTGACCAAGGGGGGAGATCTTTCACTCTTGTGATCAATGGTGGAAATGTACTACCCCAAGGTCGTCCAAGGTTGTGGTTGATAGATATTATGTGGCCTATAAGCCAATCATACTTTCATGTATCTCATTTATGTTCTGAAATAAAATTTATTCATTGTCATTCTTATGTGATGTTTGTAATAAACTCCATGAACATATGCAATGACGAAGTACATTATGTTGAGATCATAATATAGTGATCACTGGTCTTTAAACATATGTTTTAAACATTTCTATTCATTGGATATTTGAGAGGGACATTGAATTATTTGAAAAGAATAACAGTATCTGATCCAACTCATTTGATGAGTATGGCTGATCCTGTAGCCATCGGTGGGGAGACAATAAAGATAGATAGTAGGTGCTCTTTGGAGAAAGAGTTCACTGAATTGATCAGTATGAATCCCCGAATGGTATTATCCCTAACTGTCAATCAGGTGGATTCATGTCACGATTGTGTATGTAGTCCTTTGACTTGAGACACCTAAGAAATTTTATGGATGGATGATCCTGTTTTGATTATGAATTACGAATCCCTAGCCACGGGATCTCTAAAATGTTATATATTGGATACAACATGAAGTTCGCGAAGATGATTGTGTGGTCAAAATGAGATCAGCCGCCTTTGATATTTGAGGAGATTGACTTAAGGAATGAGGTGCAATGAAATCTTTGGCCAAGGTAGTGGAAATATCTGAGATGGAGTTCCCAATGATTTCTTACACATATCAATATTAACTTCAGTGAGTGATTAGGGTTTGACAATTGATCATACCCTAAGTCATTCATGAGTCTTGTGTAGATGAAGGATTATACATACATGGTAATCAATGACATAAAGGTTTCATAAGAGAGTTCTTACGTACTCCATATCTCCTAGAGTACGTGGTATAGCTTGGCACCCAACGGGGTGGCAACTCAACTTGTCTATTGGGTTAAATCAACCATCGATTAATTAATCTATATATTGATGGACATAATTAATTAATTTTTACCAATAAGTTTTTATTGGGCCTATATAGTTATTAACTAGTGAGACATATGGACATAGAGGGTCACAGACATAAGGTCTATGTATGTTGGTGGATATAGACATAATTATGACGGTTTTTATGAAAATTCTAAATACCAAATTGTATTCCAAATACCGAACTCACAAATATAAAGATACAAAATCAAGTAATGTGTAAGTATCAGGTCGATCCGGTTCACTTTAATTGCAGAGTTGACTTGGTCAAACTTAGGTTTAAAAGAGACTTAAAAGAAGTAAAAATAAGATGTTCTGAATAGAAACTGTATAAATAGACTACATAAGAAATTTTAAGAATTCAATTCTCGGATTTGACAGAGAAAAGTCAAAAGTTAAAGGCAAAGAGTTGACTTTGACCAACAGTTGGTGTTCTGAAAAATCAAATAATCAAAAGGTGTCGAAGATTACGAAAAATTATATATTTAGAAACTAAACAGAAAATGGAATTTATTGATATAGAAGTCGTGATTTTTGAATAAGAAATTTATTTACTATGAATTATTGAAAATCAAATATCACAAAATCCTTGAAATGAACATCTTAGAGGAAATCTTCAAATTGACTGCACAAATGAAATCCAAATCTTGCAATTTATATATCAATGGAAAGCTAAGAACCACATGAATCCAATGAACTTGGAATTCGACGAATTTGCTATCCACGGAAAGCTGATGAAAAGAGGAATCCAATGAAACCAAAATCAAGTGATTTCGAAAAATAATCAGAGAGATATCCTATTTTCAAAATCAGCAAAATTTTGGACTAAAATTTGGGGAAAATGAAGAACACTAAGATCTAATTTGAAAAATTAAAGATCTAAACCTAATAAAAACTCAAATTACCTCTTGATAATCGATCGAATCTCACTACTAACCCGATTGCCGCAAGAATGGGGCTTCAGTTCATGTGGATTGCAGCGAATTTGCTTGTTTCTTCCTCGTGGACATTTGGATTTTAAGGGGAAAATTCTATGAAATCAAGGAGGAATTCGCGATCAATCCTGCTCCAATTTTTTCGCAATTGAGTCTAAACGCGGGGGGATCACGAAGAACTTAAGATTTTGCTCCAAATTTCCTTAATTGCTTCACGAATCAATCAAAAGTTAAGAATAAAAGAGGGAATACATCGTCTTTTTAAAGGGAATTTTCGCCCGATTTTTGCGGCCGTTTGATCTAGTCAGGAAGTGGGATTGATGGCCACGATTGCACGACGATTGTGGCCCATCGATTGGCGGTGATCGTGGCCTTGATTTCGCATCAAAGGAGCCACGATCGTGCCACAATCGGGCCACGATCGCGCGTCGATCGTGGTTCTTAGTTATCTTCCGTCCACCGTCCGATGAAGATCGACACATCCAGGTGAGTCGCGATGCTGCCCCCTCAATGCATCACTTTCTCGATGCATCACGGCAGTCTATGCATCCCGATGAAGACCACAATCACAGATCTACGACGAGTGAGCCACGACGATGATCGGACGATTCCTATCCCTCCACATGTTGGCATAAGATCCATCAATCTCCGTCACTTAAATGTGCATTGATGCACGTGCTGTGATTGACGATCACGTAGACTCGGGTCCACGCGATCAACAACTTGCGATCAGATCCAACGCCTGCAGCGCTGCCACGTTGCCTGCAAAAGTGAAACGTGTGGGAACATAGTCCCAAACGGAAGAAAAAACTGGAAAGCCTGAGCTTACAATGTGGGGCAGTTTAACGCTATTGCGTTACAGCCCCCAATCATCTTACTAGGGCCCACTAACCCGTGGGCCCTTCACTTGCCGACCCTCCTGCCAAGTGGCGCCCCTCACGGGCGTCCGAGTGGACAGTGTGGGCCTCATGCCACGTGTCCGCACCTTGTGCGCCACCTATGCCTCACACGGGCCCACACCGCCCTGCCACGTGGCCATGCATGCCGCTTCGCATCCGCGCGTCTTGCGGATGCCACGTCAGCCAGCCCTCGCGCCACGTCAGCCCCGCGGTCTTGCGGATAAAACAACCCCTTTTTCGATTTTTTTAATAAGAAAACTTAAAAATCAGATAAAAATCAGAAAAAGGCCATAAACTTGAGAAATTCATAACTTTAAATATACAACTCCTTTTTAATCCAAATTTTCTCCATTGGATCACAAATTTCTTCCTTTTTAACATCATGTCATCTAAAATGTAATTTCAAAGAAGAACATGGGATGAATTAAAATTTAACTTATTCATTTCCTAAGAAATCTTCTTAATCACATTTTCATCTTGAAATTATCTTTCAAAACATGCACTAAAGTCAAAATAATTTAAGAAAATAGATTAACTTCTATTAATTTTAACTTTGCAAAAGATTAATCATCAAGAAAGCACATAACTATCCCTAGTTTATGCATAAATATGAACTTTAGTAAAATGACATTCTAATGGAGAAAATTCATAAAATTAAGATAACATGCATCATAATTATATAAAATATGCAATATGATAAGAATTTAATTTATAAATGCATGTTATCAAGTGGGTGACCTCCACTTCATTTTAAATATAAATATAAAATAAGTTGAAAGGATTTTAACATAGAGAAAGTTGACAAACTTTGAATTTCTTGACTTAGCCCCCAAAAGGATATGATGATCTCTATAATTATTTAAAATATGAAATTGACCACCTTTGACCTTTCTTCACACCTTTGACACCTTGACCCTTAATTATACCCTTTGACTTTTGGGATTTATAGTTGACTTGGCCCTTAAAAAATGAAGAGGTCCTTTTCTCCTCTCTTCCATTACAATTTGCCTCCATGTATTTCCATACATTTTCTTATGTCCTTCATCCACAAAACTCATAAAAATGTGAGAATTCTATCACTTGACTTCAAAGAAGTTCAATACGGGATTAGTCTCAACATATAAAAATCAAGGGAAGAATGTAAATTCATGTTTATGCATAATCACC
This sequence comes from Lemna minuta, assembly GCA_024174645.1. Classification (NCBI taxonomy): domain Eukaryota; kingdom Viridiplantae; phylum Streptophyta; class Magnoliopsida; order Alismatales; family Araceae; genus Lemna; species Lemna minuta. Next base: position 13,580,605 of record CM044101.1, read on the forward strand.
ACTAATTAGATGCAAAGTGAGTACATGCATGGAATAACTTGATGAATGTAAAAATATCACAAAAGCATGATATGATACATCACATTAGAAACAATTATGTGTTAAAATTTAATTGTGATGATGAAAATGAATGCATCAATGACACGTTATCCCTAGCCAAAAGGTTTGAACTCAAAACTCCATCTAGATCTTAAGATATCATGATTTTAAGAAGAGAAATCATGGTCGTTTGATCAAGATTGCGTACCAGATTGTATCACGTGGCACGCTTTTCTTACACAGAAAAAGACGTGTCAGCCTTTATAAGTACAAAGGACCTTTTCTAAAAAATTACACTTAAAAAATTAGACAAGTTTAATATAAAAATGCTCTTAAAAATAGGGAAAAAATCCCAAAAAAATCCCAAAAAAATCTTGAAGAATCCCTAAACTTGGAAATTCAATGTCTCACAAAATACAACTCTCTTTTCAACAAAATTTTCTTCATTGGATCAAGAATTTTAGTCTCTATACTTTCATTCAAAAATTTCTAAAATTCATGAAAACAGTTAAGGCATCATTTAATAAAAATTAAGTTTGTTCCAACCTCCTCAAAAAAATAAGGGGGTTGACCCAACATTCACTTCTTGAATAATTTTGAGTCATCTTAAAAAGCTTAAGATGATCTTTCTATCAAATTCTAACCTGATTTACCACTTATTTCATAAAATTAGGTTTTACTTGTGTTCAAACTTGTTGGAGAACTATTTCCTCTTCTCTCTCATCATCATTTGTATTCATGTTTTCCTATTCACAAGCCTATGTCCTTGAATCCATATAACTCATAGAAAATGTGAGAATTTAACCACTTGACTTTTAAGGAGCCAAATGAGGTTAGTCACATGATATAAGCAGTTAAGATAAATGATGCATGATAGGAAGTATTCATGTTTTTTACCTAATAGGCACCAAATAGATGCAATTTGAGTATATGAGGAGAATGAAATGATAGATGAAAAAATATCATTAAAAATATGATAACATGTATTATGTATTAAAATGTGTTTATAACGATGAAAATGAATACATCAATGACACGTTATCATGCCTCAAATTGCATTTGCCTTCAAGTTTTGCTATCTCTTTGTAGACAATAAAGACTTTTCCACTCTACCTTTTGATGGTATAAAATTCTCAATAAGCTCTCAAAATTACAATAAAAAACTTAAATGCAATGAAAGACATTAAATGAAACATTCAAAATACTAAGGGACCAAGAAGAGATGAATCTATCATCTATTGAGACTAAAATCCATGCTTAGAAGGTTTATTGAAAGAGTTGTAAAAGTTGTTTTGGTGTCCACGTCTAGAGGTATGCATATGATTGCCAAATGTCTGAATCTCCTCTTCAATGCTTTTAAACAAAAGAGAAAGCAAATAAAGGAGAGAGTTTCCACAAGATTTTCATGGAGTCATTTTCCTTTTATTTATTGACCTTAGATATGTCGACTTTTCACAAAAACTAGTAAATTATCTTCATAAAGTAATAAATTATTTATGACTTTATGTGTGTGACCTTCTAGGTCAATGTATCTCACTATTAATAACTCCATAGACCCAAAAAATGCTTATTAGTAAATCTTATGAATTTTCTACATTAACATATACATTAACGTAATCAAGAATTGATTTAACTTAATTGATAAGTTGAGTTGCCAACCTATTATATTCCAAGCTACACCACATACTCTAAAAGATATTGAGTGTATAATAACTCCCTTATGGAATCTTTCCATAATTGGGATACCGGGTACAAGTCATCATTCGTGCGTGCGATACTCATGAAAGACTTAGGGCATAATTAACTATTAAACCCGAATCAGTCACTCAAGTTAATAGTGACGGGTAGAGAAAATTATTGAGAATAGATTTTTTGATATTTCTATTATCTTGGCCAAGGATTTTGTTGCATTTCATTCCTTCTTCACCACATAATCGCCTTTAAAAACTTTTTAATATCTATTTTATGATGTTTTTAATATATCATGGCTAAGGATTTGTAATTCATAATCAAAACACAATCATTTGTGCACAAGATATCTTGTTGTCTTAAATAAAAGATAGTATACTTAATACTGACATAAATGTATTTTATTGATAGTTAGGTATAATATCATTCAAGGATTTTGTACGAATCAATTCACTTAACTGTTTTCCTAAAGAGTACCCACTATCTTACCTAGGTGTCTCCACACAAATGGCCACAAGATCATCCATACTAATCATATGAGTTGGATCAATAATTTGATGTCCTTCTCAAATATTCCTCTATCATAAATATTTATAACGTATGTTTAAAGATTGGTGATCATTATACTATGATCTCATTATAACTTTTCTTGGTCATTGTATATGCTCATGGACTTCATTGAAACATCACACAAATATAACAATTAATCTATTTCATTTAAATGAATATAAACAAGATACATGAAAGTATGATTTGGCTATTAAGTCACATAATATCAATCAACTTCTAATGGTTCAACTCCCTCCTCTTGATACTTTATAAAGAAGAAATTCACTTTTGGGTCCCCCAAGAGTGTCAAGGGTTATTTGGCCTACTAGATTGGTCATGCAAATTGGTTGGCTTAGGCAGGTTGACCGAGCAATACAGTCTTACTAGTAAATCTATCCCTATTTAGATAGCTTAGATAGTATAGTTAAGTTTTCAACCATTACCAACTGACCTCTACTCACCTAGTTATTCTCTGTGCTACTCCTATTATATGCTTGTCTCCAGCACATCCAAGTCACCTACCCATCATGGGCTTGTGCTTTTTTAGTCATCACCCTAATAGCTGTAGAAGTCAGATGCCAAGGCCACTAGAGACCCTTAATTATAACGTATCATTGATGAATTCATTTGTATCATTATAAAACGGTTTTAACAAATAACTCTTGTTAATATAATGCACGTTATCATATTTTTTATGATATTTTTGTATTCATCATTGTATTCTACTCATAGACTCAACTTGCATCTATTTAGTGCTAATTAGGTAAAACAAAATGAATATGTCCTATCATGCATCATTCTTTTCAATTACTTATACAATGAGACTAACCCCATTTGACTCTTTCAAAGTCAAGTGGTTAAATTCTCACATTTTCTATGAGTTATTTAGATGTAAGGGACATAGGTATGCAAGTAGGAAAGCATGGATATGAATGACGATAAGAGTGAAGAGGAATTTGAACACCAAGTTAACCATATTTTATGATACTAGTTGTAAATGAGATTTGGATTCAGTAGAGGGATTAGCATAAGGTTTTTATGATGATCTAAGATTGATCTAAAGTTAATATTAGGTCAACCTCCTTATTTTTAAGGAGGTTGGACCAAGCTTAATATTTCTTAAATAAACCCTTAATATTTTTCATGATTTTAGACATTTTTGAATGAAAATATAGAGGATAAAAATTCTTGATCCAATAAATTTCGTGGAAAAAAAATTGTATTTTTGTGAGATATTCACTTTCTAAGTTTATGGATTTTTCTAGAATTTTTCTAAACTTTTCAGGGTTTTTTCTATTGTTTTTAGCACTTTTTATAAAAAAAACCTCTCCAATTTTTGAACTGAAACTTTTTCAGAAAAGTCCCTTCGCACTTATAAATGTTGACACATTTTTTTGGGTGAAATAAGAGTGCCATGTGGCACACTCTTATTACATGATCTCAATCAACGGCTAGTATTTCTCTTAATTAAAAATTATGATATCTCATGATCTAGATGGAGTTTTGAGCTGAAATTTTATTGGTAGATTTATCTTTTAACCCTCTATGCATGTATCCTTGGATCAAATAATTGAGCTAGAAAAAATAATTTTAATGATTTGACTCTTTTACCCCTCTTTACACTCAAAACCCTAGGAACCCACCTATAAAAACCTTCATTTTCTCTATCCTTACATTTTTTTTGCTCTCTCTTAGTATCACGATACCATAAGGAAAGGGAGAGGAGGTCTCAAGGCCCAAGGAGGAACATTTTTTATGCCCAATCTTGTAATAGAGAAGGGAGCAAGAAAAGATTGTGATAGGAGCGGATCGAGCATCACCCGACCTAGGATAGTCAAACTAACAAGGTTTGTGGAAAGATCTAGATTATATTTTAGCTTGCGCAAGTTTTCATATATAGTAGACATGTGTTTTCTCTTTATTTTTGTTTTTATTTTTTTATTGCATTGTAGTAGCTTAGGCATCATCTTTAAATGCATCTCTCACCCTTGCCGTGCATCTATCCATTGCTACCACCATCCATTCTTCTCATCTTTCAATCATATTATCTCCATTTTCATCTCTATTAATCTAATTATCTTATCTCTTTTTTAATTTCTATCTTAATTATAAGAGAAACTCAAAATTATATCTCATACTCACGCTCCATTCCAACTCACACATCTTCCTCCGCCCTCATCTTTCTCTTCAACAAATAACCTCATTACTTCAGTTCTGTATGAATTCGACCCTCGTTGACAGTATAATATGAAAGGAAGTATATTTTATTTCATGAAATCAATGCACACCAAGGACAAAAAAGAAAGGAGATCGAGTCATCACCTAACCATCACCATGGCATCCTCCAAGGTGGCCTTTGTTGCCTTCTAATATGCATAAAACTATTGTTGTTGAATTCACAAATTTACGTATCCAAAAATATTTTACTCAATTCTTCAAATCTGAATTTTAAATTAGAATAGTGTCAAGTCAAGGTTGAATCCACGGTGAGGAAGGTTAAAAGATTGAAATCAGAAGATACTTTTTGGTGTTTTAGATAAAGAAAGTAGAAATGATTGATGAAATGAAGAAGATGTTTACAAAACGATTGAGATAAACCGATCGAATGCTTCCAAACTCCTTTCAAAGATTGAAAACCTTGATCGATGGTGGAAAAGTGATTTTAGGGTTTAAAAATGAGAAAATATTGATAAATTGATGGGCAAAATAGAAAAGATGGATACAAAAATGATCCTAATCTAAGTATTTATGATGAAAACACATCTAGTGATGCTTTCTAATCAAAACATACCTTCGAGAGCTCATACATTTTGATCGGGCTAGGTGTCTTGCATCCAACACGGAGAATGAAAAGAGAAGATAAGAAACTCACTAAAAATGGTGTTCTATACATGAAGAATGGTCAATCGCTGCCTTCTTTCCTTCTGGCTAGCCAATGCTAGAGGCACACAATGAAAACATTCAAAACCTAAATTTTTTTGTCCTAGAACTTAAATCAACCTTTTCAGATTTTAAGATCTTGAAATGACGATCTTGCGCACAAAATTTCAGCCCCTAACCTAATCAAAAGATATCACAATTTTAGTTTGAAGCATTTATGGCCGTTGATCTGGTGTTCTCTCTCCTTTAATTATTTTGGTCAAACTGCTCCAATCAAATTGCTCCGGTCAAAGCATGGGTCAAAGCTTCAAAAAAAGATATATAAATTTTGAACTCTCTTACTCTCTGTCTCCTCTCCCTTCTCTCCTCTCTCTCTTGATCGTGAAGATTATGGGCACAAAGAGCTCTCCTCCACGCGTGTGGTTGAGGGAGAGAAATGCACTGCTATAAGCAAGAAAGGATCAAGCACTCCGTGACAAACCATCAAGTGAATAAGAGAGAAATTTCTGAAATTAAAAATCATGACAAACCAAAATTGAAGTTGAAATTGACTAAAATTACAATTCAAAATTGAAATCTAAATCTATAGAAAGGACGATTAGGATGAAATACGATCTCTAACCCAAGATTGCGTTTGAATTGATCCAATTATTTTCCAGATCCAAGGGTTTTCATTCCTGAATTCGAAAAACAATCGTTGATGTTCAAGAGTCAATTTCTTCATATTCTCTCAACAAAATCTCACTTTCAAACACTCCGTGGATGCGTAAATTGATCTAGAAGCTTTTGGAGGCAAGAGATTCAATGGATTTGGTGTCTAAATAGTTTGATTACTTGAATTGCCCTAGAATCCTTTGCAATGTCGAAGAACATCTCTATTTATTGGGTGAATTGGGTGTAACTGTCCGATAAAGCATTTAATCCTGGATCAACGGCTCTGATGAAACGCAGGATTATAAATCATTACGGTTAAGTTGTGGCCGTTTGATCTCAGATGGACTGTCGAGATGAAGCCACGTCTCAGATGGATCGTCAAGATTTTTAGAGAAGCATTTTAACTCAACATTACATCTAAATTCTAGCCTTCCCATTTTTGTTACACGAGTTCATCCACCTTCCAGTCAAAAGTCCTTACAGATTGTGTTTGTTAGATTTCCATTTTTAGTAAATAACCTAATTCAACTAAGATAAATAACATCCTAGTGAAATGCTAGAATTTTAATTAAACCCTATATGTCTTTTGTTGACTAATTCTTTTATAGTCATCGTGGGAATGGAACGGAATAAAATTTTCTAATATAATCCATGATAAACTTGGTGGAAATATACCAATGAACAAGAAGGTGCTCTTGCTTGATGACTTCATATTTTCTATTTACTTTCAAACACGATGTGATTTGGAAATTTTTCCTTTTCTTCTTTCTATACACACTTGAAAATGTTATCGCGAGCTTCATTTTTCTATGAATAGCCTCTCTGCTTAACAAGGGGGTGTGAAACTTGTGTAGCTGATAACATGCAACATAGACTAATTTTTTGATTATGAATGCAAATTAATGCATAAAATATTTCATTCTTGTGCATGTTATCCTATTTTGAGTACATATTTATCATTCTATGAAAATTAAAGTTATAATCTCAAAATTCACTATTTTATGAATAATCATAAAATAATTGAAAAGAGATATTTGAGATTAGATTATTTCCCATTTGATCTTTGAGATTATAATTAAGTTTTAATCTCAAATAATAATAGAAAATATTTTTGTATACACTCAATTTATTTTTCTAGTTTTATTTTCCAAAAAAAATCTGTATATAAAAATTTTATTCACTTATTTAATATTAAATTTTCCTTTTAGAATGATAGATTATTTAATTTTTATCAAAAAATTTAGATAAAAACTGAATTATATTTTGAAAGTTATAAATATTCTAATTTTTAGATGATAGTTTTAAGAATTTTTCTCAATTTTTCAAAATTTACTTCAAATTTACTTCAAATTTATTTAAATTAAACTCCTTTTAAAAAATAGTTTATAAGTGTGCGCCGACGTGGCTGCTGACAAAGAGTTTTATGCGGTCGTTAAAACACACAAATGTCGGTCAAACAAAATTTATAATTCTGAACTCACAATAAAAAATATATAAAATCAAGTATAGTGTAAAGATCAAGTCGATCCATAGAGAACACGGTTGAATTTCATCGAGAGTTGACTTGGTAAAAACTTAGGTATAATTGGGTATATTAAAAAATGAGTTTATAAGATTATTAATGGAAATGATATAATTATACTAAAAGAAGATATTTTAAGAATTTAGAAATTGATTTAAATGCAAAAATGTCAAAAGTCAAGGTCAAAGCTTTGACTTTGACCAATAGTTGACTTTCTATAAAATTAGAGAATAGAAACGGCTTAAAATATTACGAAAATTATATATTGAGAAACTACAGAGAAAATGAAAATTATTGATATAAAATTTGTGATTTTGCGAGAAGAATTGGATTTATTATGAATTATTAAAAATCAAAGATCAGAAAAATCGAGAAATGAACACTTTGGTGTAAATCTTTAAATTGACTAAACAAATCATATCCAAATCTTGAAATTCACATATAAATGGAAAGCTAATAACTAGAGGATTACAAAGAGACCAAAATTGTCAAATTTCACTTTGCATTTTAACACTAATTGATCTTGTAAATCAATGCCTAAATTCGGATTGAAAATGAACAGTAGATGGTCAAACATTAAATTGAGGGGTCAAATGATGATGAAATTTTACGAGTTTGACATCCACAGAAAGCTGATAAAACAAAGAATCCAAAGAAACCAGAATTAAATGACTTGGACTTAAGATCCGGGAGAAATCCTTGTTTGAAAACCAGCAAAAATCTGAACCAAATTTGGGCAAAAATGAAGAACAAATCGACTTAAAAGATGAAATTAACTACCTCAATCTAATCTAAATTACAATTATCGCAAGATGAATGATCGATTCACACTATTAACCCGATTGACGTGAAGATTTGGCTTCAATTCACGCAGATTGAAAATAATTCGCACGGTTTCTTTCTCGGCATGCGTTCGACGTTCAAGGGGAGAATTCGATCAAATCTTGAGATCATTCGCGATCAGTCCTGCCTTAATCCAATCGGAATTGAGTCTCGGACGCAGGGGGATTTCTTAATTACTTCACGATTAATCAAGAGTTAAGATACAAAGGAAAAACATTAATATTTATAAGGAAATTCCGCACAAAAATCGCGGACCATCCGATTCGGTGAAGACTGATCAACGGCCATAATCGCACGATGATCGTGGGCCACGATCCCAAAATCCCGCGAAAGTCGCCCGTCTGATCTTCATCGAAGAGTCTGGATGCATCCACGTGTCGCCCCAAGCTCGCACGACGCGACCACTGCTCTTTCGCTTATTTTCGTCTATCCGATCTTGATTGGAGTCTCCTCGCGAAGCCACGTGTTTCAAGGTAAGTTGTCGAAAAACACGATGAAATCTCAGCCATGCGTGCTCACTTAAGTCTCTTTAACACACGTGTGCTTGATGGCCATCGGGTGGACCGGAGTTCACCTAATTGACGCTTCTTAATCCACCCGATTTCATATGATGCGCCTTGTTCTACCACGTGTCCAGCAAAGAAGAGATTAAAAGGGAAACATAGTCCCACACGGAGGAAATAAACGGAATTGGCAAGTATAAAAGGTGAGACGATATAACACATTTGCGTTACCACCCCAATACTATAACATGGGCCCACTATACCCATGGGCCCATCATCTGCCAGCCTGACTCTGTCCTGCCACGTAGGCGCCACCCGGGCGTCCGCGTGGACTCGCGTGGCCCTGCCCACAGTCCGTGCCACCTCAGCACTTGCAGCCGCTCGCATGGGTCCACGTGGAGCTGCCACATGGCCTTGCATGACATGTCGCATCTGAGCGGGTCCCACGTTGTGCCACATCATCTCCGCGGGTCCTGTGGAGAATTAAACTCCCTTTTTGCTATTTCTTAAACTAAATAAATCAGGAAAACTCTTCAAAAATCAACATAAATTCCAGAAAAAATTCCATAAAATTTAAGAAATCAATATTATTAAAAATACAACTTCTTTTAAACTCAAATTTTCTCCATTGGCTCAAAAATATATTCATTTTTGATATCGTGCCATCTAAAATATAAATTCAAAGAAGAATATAAGATGAATTCACAATAAACTTAGAAAATCTCTTAAGAAATCTACTTTATATCATCCTAACATTCTCTTCTTGAAATTGATTCTTCTAAACATCTACTAAAGTCAAAATAATTCAAGGAAAGTGATTAATTTCTATTTATTTAACCTTACCAAAGATTACACACCCATAAAGCATATAATTAATCCCTAAATAATGCATAAATATGGACTTTAGCAAAATGGCATACCAATGGAGAAAATTCATAAAAACTATGATAACATGCATCATTTTAAATATGCATGTTATCAGCAACTAACATGGTGAACATGTGTGTCGCCACATGACTATGTGTAAGCGCATCATGCGGCACACGCATGTGCGCATCATTAGTGCGCATAGATTAGTTGTTAAGCTCCTTTTTAGGGCAAAAGCAAATCGCTAAAGCCGCACAACTTTATATATGCATTTATCACCTAGATTTTTCCAATGTGGGACTTTTTGTGTCTTTTATTCTTTGTTGATGACGTGGCGTGATGTGAGGCGTTCAACTTGTGGAGTTGATCACACCCATTGATATTCACTTACTCAAGGGGGTAGGTGGCGCAATGTGACGGGACATCGATTTGACTGATAAACTCAAGATGAATCTTGCCATTCAGTGCAAGAGTTATAATAGTCAAGATTAAAAGGGACCGGTGGAGTCCCTTTGACGTGTGGCGACATCTCATGCATTTGATACCATCAAACAGCATGTGTTACACAATGCTTCTTTTTTACACACGATGTGACGAAATCTGAGCGTTCCATCTTCGATCGATCACCAGATCAAACGGTCATGCCCAATTTTGCCTATTTATGTTCTCCTTCTTCTACAATGTAAGCCATTCTTAGGTGTTTCAATTAATCGATCCGTTTGGACATATCAATCCTTGAATCTCTAATGTTTTTTTGTCATCTTCTAGGCTCATTTCCATTCCCAAGGAGGGCATGAAAATCAAGATTTCGTAGAGAGAATAGAGAGAATTTCACCGCTTAGACTTTGGATTTTTGTTTTACGAAGCGTGAAATAAAAAGCCTTGATTCAGCAATGAACAGAATCACTTCGAGTGGGATTTTAGATTAGATTATATGTTTTCTTCCTCACTTTTCTTCATGCAGTATTAGATTTCAATTTCAAATAGTAAATTAGTCAAATTTTACAAAAATTTTTAGTGTTTTCTCTCTCTTCATGATCGATTTTTGTACCTTGATTTTGCTCCTTGATTTCTCCACCAATACTGATCTAAATCGAGAGATTTTTATTTTGTGGATTTGTCCTAGAGCCTTCTTTCTAAAAATACTAAAATCCCTAATTTTTCAACTCAATTTGTCATCCGATTTGATAGAATTTCAAGAGCATTACAAAAATTCCCCTTAATCTCTGTGAATTCGATCCTTCTTCTTCATCATACTAATCAATTTGTGATTAAACCTTCACATTGGTGAGTTTGGTATTTATTTTGACGCGAATTCGTGTGTTTTCAACAATTGCGTGAATTCGTTTCATTAGTAGCCCCCAGATAAGATCTCATTGTGAAAAAAACCCTTGTGATAGAGTAATGCATCTTATCATTATATTCTTTCATGTTACATTATGGTATCAAGACAAGCTTTTTTAGGACTTCATAGATTTTTTTATGTTGGGGGGATGAGGTTTCCATTTTCCAACCATGCATTTCTTCCAAAAACCAAGTTAATATATCATTGGGCCTCTCTTGAGAAACATTATCATCCTTTTCTTTTCCACCCACTGGTGTTGAATCACCACATCCCGTTGATAATGACTCCAAGGTCAATCTCATTTTTTGTGTGCATCTCTTGTTCTATCAAATATGCTCTTTGTCTCTCTCTCTTTATCTCTCTCTCTCTCGTGTCTATGTCTATGTCTATGTCTCTGTCTTTGTCTCTGTCTCACTCTTTCTTTGTCTCTTTCTCTCTCTCTCTCTCGCTGTCTCTCTCTCTCTATCTCTCTATATCTCTCTCTCTCTCTCTTTTTTTGTCTCCGTCTCTCTCTATCTCTCTATATCTCTCTCTCTCTCTCTTTCTGTCTCTGTCTCTCTCTATCTCTCTATATCTCTCTCTATCTATCTATCTCATCTCTCTCTCTTTGTCTCTATCTCTCTCTCCACACAATGGCTAGAGAAGCCTAGACATCTACTTCTATTTGAGCAAGATGGTGGTTGCAGCACACCTCCCTCCACTAGGCAAGGGTGATCATCATTGCTTAACCCCCTCCCTCCAAGGCACAAGGGTGGCAGCCGTGAGCCCTACCATTTTTGGGTCCAGCAAACTATCATTTCTCAATCCCTCAATGGTGTTTTTGGATATTTTAAACGATTACATCAACCTCTTCTAGCCCTAACAGCATTACAAAGTAGTGTCATCCTCAGCCCATTTAAAGAACACAAGCAATGAAGTTCCTCCTTTCATGTTGGATAGGTCTCTAACATGCCACCTTCACCAAGAGCTCTGGATCTAATCCACATATGCATGCTACCCCCCTACAGATCAGCATAGACAAAGGTAATCTCCACTTTTTGAGGTTTCAAAGTGAAATTTCTAGAAACACTAGGGCTTCTTGTAGAATGTGTCTCTCTAGACCCATTGGGCTAACTAGAGTCTTAATTGAATCAATATTTCCAATTTTCTTTTCACAAAAGGAAAAACAACATAATAGAGTTGTACAAAAATAGAAAAAAATAAGGAATAAAATAGAGTTGTACAAGAAAGGAAGAAAAAAGAGAAAAGGAATGAATAAGGAATAAATAAATAAATAAAGGGGAAATGTTAAAAATCTAATTTTGTAATTTCATATGATTGTTAGAGAGAAGGGAGACCTCTCATTCCTATAGTGTGACTCTCTTTGGAAACCATCTATGTCATTTTAAAATTAAATCTATATTTTCATTCCCAGCACCAAATTGGATGATGAAATGAAGTGGAAATGAGAGAACATGTATGCTTAGAAACTAGATGACTAGATCTTTGTAATGACTAGATCAAATTTAAATCAAAGGAGAAATTGAAGAGAAAACTTAGAAAGAGAACATCACAAATGAGGAGAGAGAAAGTGCCAAGAAAAATCCATGTTGATTAATCTACTTTGCAAAAATTAAATTTTAGCCATTAGAGGATACATTAGTGCAAACCATACCTAAAATAACCCCATAAAATTACAAATTTTTGCCAATTTATCCTCGAATTGAAGAAATACCAAATTGGATACTCGTGGAAGGGTTCAACACTCAAAGTACAAACCCTCTCTCAATCTAGCTAAACATCTTGATCTTTAAGGACTGAATAGAAGTGCAAATGAGTCTAGAATCTAACCAAATAAAAAGAGTCAAGGGCCAAGGTATTAACAAGGTTTATTTAAGTAATTTTTTCAAAGCATGATTTTTGAATAGGAGAGAGAAATTCTTATTTCGAGTAAAATAATTCCCAAATATGTTGTAGCTCTCAGATTTTATTAGTGAAATTTTGACATATTCAAAAGAATTTTGAAAAATAAACTACCAAAAAAATTATCACTTTTGGATCACAATATGACAACCCCAACATTATCGCATCATCTTGTGAAGAGAGGCAAAAAGGTATAGTCCCCAGCTATCAAATGAAAATATATTTAATGAAGGACTAAGATGCTCATAAATTGGGTGTTGCCATGACCCCCCATGACCTCATCCTAGACGATAAACAGACACCAATCAATCATGTCATTTGATTGATGCAATTGAACGATGCATTAAAATGTCCTTTGACCACTAGGATACTTATAAAATGCAATCTTAACATGCGAAAATATGATTATTAATACAAATTAAGGCATAAAACATTATATTTTTACGCATGTTATCATACTTTGAGTGCATTTCTATCCTTTTATGCAATTTTAAGTTATAATCTCAAAATGCACTATTTTAGGTATAATTATGCATAATTAAGAATATATTTTAAAATAGATTATTCCCATCTAAATTTAATATTATAATTAGGTTTTAATGTTAAATAATAAGAGAAAATGCTCATTTATTTTTCTAATTTTGTTTTTCAAGAAGAAATGAGTGTATTTTTTAAATAATAATTTATTCTCTTGTTATTTAAATATTTTGAATTTTTATAATGATAGATAATTGAATTTCAGATCCAATGAAAAAAATCTAGATTAATTTAGAGTTATATTTTGAAAGTCATGAATTTTCTAATTTTTAGGGACTTTTCTAGATTTTTTAATAAATTTTTTAGGATTTTTTGGGATTAAAAATCAATTTTTCTAATTAAAAATCAATTTTTCAGATTTTTATAAGTGCGCAAGTGACGTGGCGCAATCTGGAGCGTCTGATCAATCGCGATTGACAATCAAAAGCAGGAGATGGCAGCACGTGGAGTGTCCAATCGCGTGATTATATCACGATCGTCGATCGTCACGTAAAGGCGAGGGTACGTGGCACATTATTACTCATCAAAAAATCGTTTTAAAAATGATATAATCTCAGCCGTTTATCAAGAGAGTTATAACAACTGAGATTAAAATCGACGAAAACACATCCAGAGCGTTAGATCAAGATCAGACGGATGGCGTTTCATGCGTTATTTCTAAAGCGCACAACATGGCTTCATCTCGGCGGTCCATCTTCGATCCAAAGGCCACAACTTAACCGTAACGATTCGCATTGATGCGTTTCATCAGAGACGTTGATCGAAGATGAAGCGTTTCATCGAATGATTACGCCCAAATTGGCTATAAATTGAGATGTTCTTAGACATTGTAATGCATTCTTGGATTATTTCGAGCAATTGCACTGTCTAGACATCACCATCCTTTGAATTTTTTTGCTTTCAATTGCTTTTAGACTCATTTTTGCGTCCACGAAGTGGTTGAAAGTGAGATTTCGTCGAACGATTATGGGAGAATTCGCCTCTTGAACACCGAAGATCGTTTTCGAAATCGCGGAATGAAAAGGCTTAAATCCGGCGATTAGTTGGATCATTTTGATTGCTATCTCGGGTTAGATTATGTGTTTTCCTCCTAATCTTTCATCCTGTATCATTAGATTTTAATTTAAAATCGTAGATTTAGATAATTTTAGATTTTATTTCAGATTTATCTCTAATTTCGCTCATCGATTTCTCCGCGTCCCCTGTAGGGACTAGTGGCCTGCATTCCGGACGAGGAAAAGTCCAACCCCCCGCTACCGTGCCAGTTGTGAGATCGTGTCCCTATGGGGGACAAAGGCGCATTGGCCCTCTCGAGGCCATGTCAATGCCTAAAGCCCTCCTCCATTCTTACCTGCCTGAGATCGCTTCTGATAAATCAGAACCTTCGGAACCTAGAATTTTTTTGCACTTTTCTGGTTCGGTTATCCAACGTTCTGAAAGAAACGAAGGTTTTGACGGGTTTTTATGTTAAGAAAATATAATATTATATTAGAGGGTTCCGGGGAGAGGAAGTTGTGGCGAGTGAGGAACGAGGGACGAGTTGTAAAACGAGGGGGTTATCCGAAGGCGCTCAGGAGCGAAGAAGATACTTTCTTTGTGTCTTTTGCCGTTCTATCTATCTATCGATGAGGCCCTGGAGAGTAGCCCGCCCAACTCCATTTACTCCCATAACCTCGGTTCCATTCTCGGACACCTACATTCAAAACTGGGGGCCCCTCCAGTCTGACTTCAGAGCCTCCTCCCACCGAAGGTTCAACTACGCAATGGGATTTCGCTCATGGTAAAAAAAAGACTAAGAATAACAAAAGAGACGTTGCAACAGCCGCTAAAGCAATTTCTCCCCGAATCTTGATCCAAATCGAGTAATTTTATTCAATTTTGAGTTCTCTTTCCAAATCTATCAATTTCCCTAATTTCTCACCTCAATTTCAAAATCTCTAGTAGCGTCGGATGAGGTGAGTTATGACGGTCCAAATGAGGACACGTCAGGCGACGGGAGCAGCCTGCGGAGGTTGTTGGAAACCCCTCTTCTCTCTATCTTCTAATCGATTTCTCTAAGTGAATATATGATTTTGATTATTCCTTCTCGATCTCTCTTCTAATCGATTTCTTCTCAATCTCTCAACCTCTCGTGATCACGCGTGAACGATCAAGGCGCGAGATTGTTTCCAAAAAGAAGAGCGGAAAGAGAGAAGGAGAGGGGGTAAAAGAGTGGAGGAAGAGAGGAAGCTGGGCAGGCAGTGGAAGTGGCGGAAGAGGAGGAAGAGAGGGAGAAATCTCGCGCGAGGAAGAGAGGCGCGAGCGAGAGAGAGAACGGGGACAGGAGGCAAGGAGAGGCAGAATCTCCTCCTCCTCCTTACGCGCGCACGCGCGCGTGCGTGCGGGATAGCAAGGGGGAGAGACCCTTCCTCCCCCACTCTTTGCGCTGAGGAGGAGGGAAGGGACAGAGGAAGAAGAAAGAGAGAAATTCGGGAGAGAGTGAGGAGAGAGAGTGGGTGTGACAGAGACAAAACCTCTCCTCGAGACGGAGTTGTTTTCCGTCGCGAGAGAGTGGGTGTGAGAGAAAGAGTTTGGGAGAGAAAGAAAGAGAGAGAGGGAGAGAGATCGGGAGAGAGAGAGAGGGAGAGCGATCGGGAGTGAGAGAGAAAGAGATCGGGAGAGAGATCGCGGAAGAGAGAGGGAGAGCGATTAGGAGTGAGAGAGAAAGAGAGAGGGGGGAGAGAGATCGCGGGAGAGAGGGAGAGCGATCGGGAGAGCAAGAGAGAGGAGGGAGAGAGGGAGAGCGATCGACAGAGAGAAAGAAAGAGATCGGGAGAGAGAGAGATCGTGGGAGAGAGAAGGAGATCGGGAGAGAGAGAGAGGAGGGAGAGAGATCGCGGAATAGAGAGGGAGAGCGATCGAGAGAGAGAAAGAGATCGGGACAGAGACAGAGAGAGAGGGGGGAGAGAGATCACGGGAGAGAGAGAGAGAGAGAGAGGGAGAGCGATCGGGAGAGCAAGAGAGAGAGGAGGGAGAGAGAGATGGGGAGAGACGGAGAGAGGGGGAGCGATCGAGAGAGAGAAAGAAAGAGATCGGGAGAGAGAGAGAGGGAGAGCGATCGGGAGTGAGAGAGAAGGAGATCGGGAGAGAGAGAGGAGGGAGAGAGATCGCGGAAGAGCGATCGAGAGAGAGAAAGAGATCGGGACAGAGACAGAGAGAGAGGGGGGAGAGAGATCACGGGAGAGAGAGAGAGAGGGAGAGCGATTGGGAGTGCAAGAGAGAGAGGAGAGAGAGTCTCTCTTTTTTTTCGATTTTTTTCTTTTCTTATTAATTTTCTTTATAAAAAAATCATTTTTTTAATGATTTTAATTTCTAAGAACTCTCAGAAAAATCTCAAAAATCCAGAAAATAAATAGAAATCTCATTTTTAGGAAAACTATATTATTCATGAATCAATGTCGTTAAATTCTTATAAAGTGTTATTAATTTATGCAAAATCAAAACTATTCTCTTAAACATAAAAATTATCATTTTAATCATTTTAAATCATTATAACATGCATTTATAATTATATTTTAAAGAAAAATATTAATATTAATGCATGAATTTACACATTATCAGTCTCACCAAGACACGCCTAATGTGGTGGAGCAGATGTGATAATACACATGTGTTGCAACACGAGGTAGTAGAAAAAGGCGTTACATGGTGCACAAACCGTGCATGCATGGTGCCCAATAGAGGAGTACATGGATTTATTTATTTAATTTTATTGATGCGAATATTCATTTTCTATTTATCTTTTTTTATATATTTCCCAATTTGCTTAATCATTCTCAATGTGGAACTATTTTTTACAAGGAAATGAGAAGCATCAAGAGGTGTTCCATGCATAGAAATCATGTTGCCCACTCATCGTCATTTGAGGTGAGTGGGGGTCATTGTGAGATTTGATTCACCCTTTGAGGAACGTTGGTCATGACTTTCACAAGGTAATACATGACAGTGTGATGCCCTCAATTTTCATGAGAAAAAAATATGATGACCTAGATCTTTTGCATGACTTGAGTAAATCATGTGACATGGCCTCATCACAACCTTAGATTGCAGCCCAACGGTGAAGGATGAAGATGGTAGTTTCCTCTTTTTATGTGACATGGATCCTAGTTCCACGTGTTGTCATCTCAGCCATTCATCTTCATCACATGCATTGCATGCCTTCCAATCATGTGACAAAAATTGGCAACATTCATCCAAATCATGCAAATTCAATGACTAACGAGTAGTGGATCCTCTCCTATTGGCGCAATGATGTGAACCTCAAAAATCATCAATTTAATTAATGAAGTCCAATGATCACAGCATTTTCATCTTGATTTACTTTGTAAACGTATTCATCACTCCTAGAAAAAACCTAATTAATGAAGGTCCATAAACACAAAGATGCTTGCATCTCTTGATTTTAATGAATTTTACACTTCGTTGCTTCTATTTAGTCCTAGAAATCAATATTTTGATCAGAATGGAGGGAGGATTAGCAACTTGAATACATGAACTTGCCAAGAACATATCACTATGAAAAGCTTTTTGCTCTTGCCATTATTTGGGTCAATTTCTTGATGACACGAGTTTGGTTTGTCTTATTTTCCCTAATTCATTGTCTTATAATTTTAGATTTATATTATTGAAACATAGATTGATTCTTATTTATTTTTTAGTTCATTATCACTCTCTTTAACCAACATTTTTTATGTCTAATTCTCTCCTTAATTTTTTTGATTTTCTATTGCAATTTCTCCATTTATTTAATTCCAATTCGAGTGGGATTTCATTTACATGAAGAAATTTAAATTATCTTTCTATAAATACCTCAAATTCTAAACGAATTTCAATATCAAATTTGATGAAATATTTCTAAGTATTGAAGATTATTGAGTAGAAAACCTAGTTCTTTGTGGATTCAATGCTTACTCACGATTTTACTAAATTTTGTCATCAATTTAAGTGAGTTGAGAATTTTGGTTAATCTTATGTATTAAAACAAAGCATGACTTCTTCTTGTTAGGAGCCCAGGGATATTTTTCTTACATTGGGTTTAGATGGTTACATGCATAAAGCATACTTCTTGCCATAAGACCAAGCACTTCACCCAAATCGTTTATGAGCATGGGCTTCTTCCCACTGTCCTACCTTTCATAGATACCCATCATGTTTTCACATGAATTATGAAGCTTTGTAAGAGTGAATCTATGTGTATTATTTAATGTTTTCTGTCCATTATCCTTAATTGTGGATAATAAAGAGATGAATATGACTTTGTAAAAATTAGAGAGAGAGAAAAAAAGAATGGGTTGTGGAAAGATATATGAGAGATTGAGACAGCAATTAATGGAAATAAAAGTTGAGAAAAACGGTAAATAAGGGTAGCAAAGAGAATGTATGGATGTCTAGCTACTGATCTACTGAAACATTTTGAATTTTTCATGAAATGGCCTCGGCAGATTCAGTCCAATTGTTTATGTCCCTCAGCTTCAATACATTAGTGTCCAAGGCAATTGATCAATCATGGGGTTGATTGATTTTGCAATCAATTAGAAATATTTTTTAAAAGTTTCATCCTTTTATTTAATTTTTTATTTTGAGTGGTGGTCGCAAATCAGATCAACAATCATTGATCAATGTTCAAATTGATCACATTTGATCAATCATCAATCAGATATCTGCTCTAATTGATGGGCATCAATGACCAGTGGATCAGATCATCAAAGTGATCAGTGCCCCTTGATACGATCAGGTCATGGTTGATCGATCACATTTATCGGTCAACCAAGGATCGATGACGATCACAAGCATCATGATCATACAGTCGTTCTCTGTGCCCCTTTAATGCTCCTCTTCTGTTTCTTGAAATTTTACACAATAGAAATAGGACGGTGTCTTCTCTAAGATTTTAGAATATCTGAAGGGTAGCATGAAGTGCCCATGAATTCGGCTACTGCCTCCCAGTGAATTAGGCTAATTGGATACATCATCCAATTATAGTGGTCTCATCTACCGTGGGTGTTTTATGGCATTATGAAAAAATTGTGGGTTTCATTGCCATCGATTTATTTATAAATAAATAAAATAGACTTAAAGATACCCCCAATTTGCTTTGAGCACTAACGTTCCGTCTCCCTCTTTCAATCAATCAATCAATCAGTCTATCGATCTACATATTTATATGATGTTTGTCCACCTATCTATATATCTATCTATCCATGTGCACCTATGTAAATGCATAGATCTCTATCTATAATTATCAATTCATTAGTTGAAGAGGATGAATTTTTCCGAAAAGTGAAAGATCGCAGAAAATCTGCTTCGCAGGGACAAAACCGACGCTTAGAAAAAGCGGACTGAGCTCTAGAAGAGATTTCCTACGCCAGAGAACGGTGCCTTCTGGGGGATTTCCTACCAGCTGCTGCGGTAGCATGAAGTGCCCTTGAATACGGCTCCGTGCTTCAAGTGCTTAAGATACATCATCCGATGATAGCGACCATATCTACCCTAGCATTTATCAAGTTGCAGCCGTTATGGATAAAAATTTGGATTTCATTCTCGTCGCCTGTGAATCAAAACTTGACTCTGAGATATCCACTGACTGGCTCCCAGCCACTGTTTTCTCTCAGACCCGATACTTCGTCTCTGTATCTCTCGATATTTTATGTGAGATGTCCATGTCTATCTGTCTTTCTGTCTATCGACGTCTTCTATTTACCTCTCCCAGCACTCCGAATTGATTTGTCCTTCCGATATCTGGCAACTTACTCATTTTTAAGTGTTTATGGTGAAATGATGAGAGCGTCTCTCTCTCTCTGTCTCGAATATGTCGTATCTCTTTCGGCAATATCTCCCTTCCGCTATGGTCGCTCAGGGACGATCCGCTCGGCGGATGGCCAATCTTTATCGTAGATTCGCGTAGGACCATGCATGGATATAAGATTCCGCGGTTCTGAGCTCTAGTGATTACTGTTCATTGGTCGCCTTCAATCGATTGCTGAGTAACGAACCTCGGCTCATTCTTACGACGCATATCGGATTGAACAAAAGAGGGAGAATTACAAGAGATTTTACACAGAAAAAAGGAAAACTACGCGACTTCTCGCGATCACGAACTCGATGCTGAACGGTCGACAGGCGGATTATTATCAGCACGACTGGACTCGGTAGATCATGGGAGTACTGGGAGGACTAAGCATCTTGTAAACCCCTCCCCTGGGAAAACTGCATCCGGAGCGAGCAATCGAGTCTTGCTCAATCTCCCAGAGGAGGCTCTGGAAGATATCTATCTCGCAGGGGAGGACGAGAGGGCCGTCGATAGCGTAGCCGTACTCCAATTCCGCCTCGTCCAGGAGAGTTTTAAAAAGCGGGTGGTTGACGTACTCCATCTTGATCATGAATTTTTCCCTGTTCGTGCCAACGCAGACCATAAGACACCCTTCCGGCGCCACACTGTTCTTCTCAGAGAATCCTCTCTTCAACAAAGGAGGGAACTGGTACTCGGCGAACGGAGACTTTTTGGTTCGACCCAGAGAACGGCAGCGCTCCCACGTCTTCAGGATGATGCTCTTCTTCGTCCTCTCCATGGTCATGAGCGAGATCCTTGGGAAAGAAAGAAAAAGGAAGGATTTCTTGGGGAGAGTGGAGGAAAGGAAACCTTAGAGACTGACCCAGATATCCCCTTCCATCGGAAATTGCGGCGGAGAGAAGTGATGAGGAATGGAGAAGGATCTAGAGAATTCTCCTGTGAGAAAATCGGTTAACCCCTATCGTATACCTGATGGAACGTCACCTTTCCTCTCGGCAAAGCTTGGTTGCTCATGTCTCCGGAATACCCATAGAATGGTTCAGATCTCTCAGATAGAAATCTCTGAGAAGTGAAGGAAACTCTCTCTCTCTCTCTCTCTCTCTCTGGCTCTCCCCCTCTCTCTCTGTGTCGGGGTCTGAGGTAGGAGAGGAATGGAAGGAAGAGGAAAGGTATCTATAGAGATAGGATGTGGGCTGGGAGGGCGCCTCGGAAGATGGACGATTACGTGTGGCGCCTTTGGCTCAGAGGCGTGTGAGAAGTGTCTCTCGGAGGGTAACGCTCATACAATTGACGGCCTCCGTTTAAAGACAAATACATGGGTTTTTTAGGGAGATATATTCATGTAAACTAGCTAGAAGAAACACCGGGGGATTTTTAATTTATTTTCGAATTGACGCTTACAAAAAGAAATTGTAAATCAGTTTGTCTGAATTGACCCATGACCTTATACAGATAGGAAGAGCCGCAACGACGCATTCCACCAAAGACGTCAACGGCAGATCAAGCTCCGGACTTGAAGATAAGATTTAACTGAGACGATGAGGCGAACAAGAGAAAGGAAACACCGCCCGTCGGATCACGGGATAGCTTCATCTTCAACAGAGGCGAAATTGAAGTTTTTCAAAAGATTTTTTTTAATAATTATTTGAAGAGAAATTAAACGTGGAGGCGTCCACATCACTTGGATTCAATGCATCCTGTCGTCATTCAAGACGGGGTAACCCGTCAGTGCAGAGGTCAGCGTGAATTTGGGATAATGGGAACGACGTCAATAAGCAGTGGAACGTATACCATTAATACTCTTCCGAAAGTCAGCGAATCTTAGTTTTATTAGGTGTCGAGTCTACGATTCATACCGGGCCCGGTGCCTGTTGTTTCATAAACAGACCAACTGTCGCATGCAAAACCTAGCTTCCGGGTCCGCGCCACCTCTCTCTCTCTCTCGCTTTCTCTCAATGGTTCATCCGGTTCTCCTGGAGGCTTTATTATATGTAGAGAAGGTCAAAGCTCTGTAAGTAGAGCAATTTTCGATGATAGAGAAAGATGAGCAAATCGCAAAAATTAGTCCATGATCCGACGGAGCCGATCGACTTGACTTATTCAGCGAATATGTATGTACATATGAAAATAAATATTCATTATTCAACATAAATATTCATTTTAAGATAAATATCGAAGGACTAATAGATGGAATATCAATTCGGTTCAACTTCTTCTGCCGACCGAGTACCCCATCATGACTATATTGAGTTCATGCTCGTTCTCTATCTATGCAGACGGGTGAAGTCCACCTGGAACTTACAAAATTAAAATCTTTAGCGAAGTTCTTTTTTCATGATACTTAGGTAAAATTCAGCTCCAATAATGCAGCGCTGGCGCGAAGGATTAGGCGTGGCGACTCGCCGCCTTGAGGAAACGAAAGGTCGTTGCCAAGCGACGGCGTCTCTGTTCTAATTATTCTACGGGAACGGCCAATCAAAGAATTCGTCCGCAATAATGCTTATTGTTTATTCCTCTTGCTTCCTATAGATTCCATCAGCAGGATAGTCATCCAGGGGCCCAGATGAGTAGATAAATGGATTTTTGCGCGAAAGCACGAAGAATCATCGCAGTGGGTTCCACCTACCCCAGAAGGGTACTCTCTCGGCCGCCGTCGTTTTTGTTAACGTCCTTCATCGTAATAATTTTCAGAAGTCAAACCGTCCTGTCGTCTTGCTGTTTTGTGGCGCAATGCTCGCTGGCAAGCGATAATTCTTCGGCAAGTCAAGCCTTCTTTCTCTTTCGAAAAAATATGGACGGCTGAGGAAGGAAACAAGTGTTAGAGGTCTGGCTCGTCAGGTACAGCCGCACCAGTAAACGCCTTTCTGAACTGATTTGTGGGCTGTTTGGACCTAATAAGATAATCGAACAACGATTACATTACCCTGTTGGACCCATATTTCATCCCATACCATCCGCAGGGCTGATGCGTATGTTTTTTATTCATTGAGCCGGAGATTCCATCGTCAACTCCTTTCTCTCTCTTGCTTCGGGTCCGGCTAGTGCTTTTGAGATGCTAGAGGTAATGTAAAGAGCTAAAGAGCTTTAGTGCTCAGGAGGAGATGACACATCAGACTGGTTGTCAGGCCTACACTTCCGCCTAAGTCTATCATGGCTGCCCCTTGCCAGCTCTGATTGACGTTCTATGCATTTTGTTCATCTCCTTCTCTCCCCGCGCTGAAAAGGCAAATGTTCCTTTTAAGTTTTTCCATTCCATCAGTTCTCTCTTCATCGTCTCCTCTCTCTGCATTCTCTCGAATCATGGCGGCACCATCCCTGCTTATTCTCTTCATAGCCGCGGTTGCTTTCCTTATTATCCCTATGGGTTAGTATCCTTAAGAGGCTTATTCTTCATCCGGATCCGAGACGCAACAGTCTGACGGTAATTTCATACGCAGTGACGGCCAGATCTATACCTTCAAACCCTCTTCTCCGCCATCGCCATATCCTCGAAGAAGAACGAGTGCAACCAGGTAAAACCCGCCATCCAAGCTCAGTTATAATCGTATCCTGAAGGATCTCATCGAGAACCACGTTCACAGTCTTTCTCCCTCTACCTGCTTACCTTACAGTAAGTCTTTAGTTGTAGCAGGGGAAGTGACGACGAACAGGATCGGAGAAGGAACGTGCAGCAAAGACGATGTTGACGTGTATCAGGCGGCATCATCCCCACTTCCGAGCGGAATTCCGACGTACACGGTGCAGGTTATCAACACTTGCCTAGGCGGCGGCGCCGTGGGGATAGCGGAGGTGCACCTGAGCTGCGGCTGGTTCAGCTCTGCGCGCCTCGTGAACCCTAAAGTATTTCGTCGCCTGAGCTACGACGACTGTCTCGTTAACGACGGCAGGTCTATTCCCCCCGGCGGCGCCATCTCGTTCGAGTACGCCAATACCTACCCCTACAAGCTCGCTGTCTCTTCCGCCTCTTACCTATCCAGAAAATCCCGCTGACCTCTCGTGCTTTGCCGGTATAAGACACGTGAGTGGTATAAAAGTTTTGCAGAGAGCCTCTGCCTCATTTCCTCCTTGTCTGCCCTCATATCTGGAAAGAGGAAGGGGGAGAGAGGCATGGGGGTACGGAAGGTCCTTACTCTTTCCCTCTCCGCAGGTTCACTGTTCCGAAAGGGAAATAAAATCGGAATTGTTTCTGTTGTTCGTCATCTTTTCCACCGTATCTTCCGACACGAGAATCCAGTTCAACAGGATTCCCTCGATAGCGTAGCCCATTTAGCGGCGCCGTCCCGTACACCGTGCTGTATCGTGCTGGAGAGCTTTCCGGAGACGTGTAGGAAGTCGTTTCCGGTGCAGGAGAGTAGAAGAGCAGAGTCATAGGCCGTAACGAATAAGCACGCGGCCCCTGCATTTCGCCGCACAGGAGATATCATTGAACCATAATCTTTCCAGAGCTCCCGTCGTCACCGCGGGAAGTAGTCTGCTGTGCTCGAGAGGGAGAAAGAAGCGAAACTTTTGTTAAGGTGATGTAAGAAAATGACTCGCGCGCAATAAATGAACGATAAAAGTCATGCACGTGCCTTGTTTTGCATTTTGAGCTCCATCGATCCGTCTTCCGTGGCGTGTTGGGCAGCAACGCACCTCTCTCTTTCTCTCTCGCGTCGCGTATTTCAACTGGGCGGCGTGGAGGAAGCCAGAAGGGCCGACAGTGGGCAACATAATCGAGGTAGCTGGAAATGGGGTGGGGCTGTTGGGGAAGACTCAGTTAGTGGAATGAAGTCTCTTTCGTCGGGCAGTGTGATTGGCCTAATTGACGACTCGGTGACCCAACGGACTGCATGCTCAGCTCGCAAGAGTAGTTCTGGTGTAAGTTACTCGGAGAGGGAGTGACCGAGGGAGAGAAATAATTCGAGTGGGACAGCCCGTGGCATATACGCAAACAAGCGCTGGAGAGGCAAAAACAGTGCGTAGATGTTGGTTTCAAGAGATAAAATGTAAATCTCGACATTAAACCTCTTCTGACTGTGCTTGGAAAATGATAGGTAAATCAGATTTCTCCGGACGATTAATCGAGATTCCATTTCTTTGAAAGTTGTGTTCAAGAGTCGAAGGCGATGGGCAAATGCGAGACTCAAACTGTATTCATGGGGTAACCAGAGGAACCCCCAAAGTTTTGACTCGGTTAAGACCTTTAAATAAAGTCCTAAAAGAACTTTAAATAAACGAAAATTTGGCATATGTCCAATCTATCTGCCACCTAATTATTTTCAGCATCCTTAAATAGTTGGGAAACAGATGGCGCCAAGAATGCGTAGCAGGCGCATATCTAAATCCAAATCGATCTGACCAGAATAGAGCGCCAAATGAATTGAAAATGATGCATTGGAGGTGGAATTTCATACACCCCCCCCCAAACAATTTGTATAGTATATTATTATTTTTATATTTTAATAATTGTGAGAGCTAAAGGAAAATTATTTATATGAAGGTAAAACATAATTGAATTGTAAATAATGAAACGGAAAACAATTTTGTATGACTATGATTAAATTATGATGTTGAATAGTGACATCAATGATAATGATGCATTTATTAGGATATCATGAAGGTCAACAGCTATGAATTAACAATGAATATAAAATTGATGGTCAAATATGGTGGTGGTGGTGGTGACGCGTTCATGATGAATAATTGAACTGATGACACAAAGTGAAAATGATACTTATGGCGACATAGGGTCATAGAAATTAGGGTGAAGTCAATGTCTCTTGATTTTTCCACCTTGTTTCATTCACCAAGTTCAAGGCACATTCATGGTTGACAAGTGCACATGCAAAAGGCAGTTTGTCTCTCAAGGATGTCATTTGCCTATTCACACGCATAAAAATCCAGTTATTGAAAATTCAAAATTAAATATCATATAAAACACTCAGTTTACTCAAGTATAGAATATTGTGCGATGAATTGACATAACATGGCAAGTAAATGGGTGTGGTTTTTGAGGAGACACACCCAATTGACTCAAGTGTTGGTGTTAACAAAAACTATCTAGAGTAGTTAGATGGAGATGCTAATGATGGATCTATCGACGTAATGACGGATATTAACAAAAACAATCTACGTAATGATAGATATTACATAGCATATAAGCCAAATCATACTTCCATGTATCTATCCTATATTCATTAAAATGAAAATGATTTATTGTCATTCTTGTGAGGTGTTTGTAAGGAAGTCGATAAGCATATACAATGACTAAGTAAATTGTGATGAGATCATAATACATTGACTACTATTCTTTAAACATATATCCTAAATATTCCTAATGATGGGATATTTCAAAAGGACATTAAATTATCAAGAAAAAGTAGCACTATCTGATCTAACTCATACGATGAGTATGGTTGATTTTGAGGCTATCAATATGGAGACATCAATGATAGATTGTGGGTGGTCTTTCAATAATAGTTCATTGAATTATCAAGAAAGAATAGCACTAGCTAATTTGACTCATATAATGAGTATGGCTCGTTTTTCTGGCTATCGGTGTGGAGATATTAAAGATAGATAGTGGGTGGTCTTTGAATAAATAGTTCATTAAATTGATCTATATGAATTCCTGAATGATATTATACCTGATATCAATCAAGTTGATGATGGGATCTGAGGCTCTAAAAGCTCTCCAAATCTTTGTCCAAAATAATGATTGCAGCGGAAGGTGTTGAATCAAAACATTCAACATCGTCGAAGCACCAAGAATAGATGATCTCATCATCCATTCTAGGTGATCATATCATCTAGTATAGAATAAAATTCATACTTACTTGGATCATTTGAAAGAGTTCTTCAACCGTTCAAGCGTCCGGCCTCTAGCGGTATCCACACAGTCTCCAAACGATCGGATCTCCTCTTGAACACTCGTCACCACGAGAGGAAGAGAAGAGGGAGGAGAAGTTCCACTAGGCTTGCATGGGCACCTCTATTATGGTCGTTCTCCCCCTATTTATAGACTTTGGGAATGTGAAAGATCCACAAAAACCCTTATTATTATGTCTATATCCACCGACGTCCATTGACCTTATATGTGTGACCCTCTAGGTACATATATCTCGCCAGTTAATGACTCTATCAACCCAATAACAGTTATTGGTCCTTCTTATCAATTAACTATATCAACATATATATTAATTGACTAAGGATCGATTTAACCCAATCGACAGGTTGAGTCGCCAGCCCAGTGGGTGCCAAGCTACACCACGTGCTCTAGGAGATATGGAGTATATTAGAACTCCTTCATGGAACCTTGCCGTCATTAGTTACCGTGTATAATCCTTCATCCACACGAGACTCATGAATGACTTAGGGTATGGTTAATTGTCAAACCCTAATCCGTCACTCAATTTAGTACTGATGCGAGTAGGAAATCATTGAGAACAACTTCTCTAATATTTCCGCTACCTTGGCCAAGGATTTAACTGCATCTCATTCCTTGAGTCGATCTCCTCATATACCGAGGGTGGATGATCCCATCTTGACCACTCAATCACCTTCGAGGACTTCATGTCGTATCCAATCTATGACATTTTGAAGATCCCGTGGCTAGGGAGTCGTAAGTCATAGTCAAAACACAATCATCCATCCACAAGATGTCTTTGGTGTCTCAAGTCAAAGGACCACATACACAACCGTGACATGAATCAACCTGATTGACAATTTAGGTATATTACAATTCAGGGATTCATATGGATCAATTCAGTGAACTCTTTCTCCAAATAGCACCCACTATCTATCCTTAGTGTCTCCACACCGATGATTATAGGATCAGTCATACTCATCATATGAGTTGGATTAGATAGTGCTATTCTTTCCGGATAATTCGATGTCCTTCTCGAATGTCCCACGAATAGGAATATTTAGAACATATGTTTAAAGACTAGTGATCACTATATTATGATCTCATCATAATTCACTTAGTCATTGCACATGCTCATGGACTTCATTGCAAACATCACACAAGAATGGCAATGAATAAATTTTATTTCAATGAACATAAACAACAAACATGAAAGTGTGATTGGCTTATAGGCCACATAATATCCATCAGTTGATTCATGTTATGGTTATATATATGGTGTTTTGACCTAAGACTACAAAGACATCTTATGAATGGATAATTGTGTTTTCATTATGACTTACAAGTCCATAGCCACAAGATCTCTAAAATTTCTTGTATCAAATATGACATGAGTCATCAAAGTTGATTGCATGGTCAACATGAAATTGTCCACCTCGATAGTTCAAGAAGTTTACTCAAGGAATGAGATGTCATTAAATCCTTGGCCAAGGTACTGAAAATATTAATGACGGTGTTGTGAAGGATTTCTTCTCATACATCAATACTAACTTAAGTGACTAATTAGGGTTTGTGAGTTGATCATACCCTAAATTATTCATAAGTCTTAGATAGACATAGGATCATAAGTACACGATAATTAATGATAGCAAGGTTATATATTGAAGTTCTTATACACTACATATTTCTTAGAGAACATGGCATAGCTTGGCTCCCAACAAGCTGGCAACTCAACTTGTCGATTGGGATATTCTATATAGTAATATAGATAATTAGTTAATTTTACTATTAAGACATTATTTTGGCCTATAGAGTTTTTAACTAGGGGTAAAGATTCCCAAAGAAGGCTACAAAGATGATGGAGGAGTAGAAGGGAAACCTAAGGGTAGAGATGTAGCTACTTAGAGAGATGTAGATGGACATAAGGAGGGGATGTCTTCACAGAAGGTGATGTCAATAGAAGTAATATAGTCTCATGTATCAAGGAAATAGACATAAAATCTCTTATGTGTGTGCAAATAACCAATGAATAATCATTTTAATACCCAAGGAGCTATCTAAAATGAAGCATCAATTCGTCATATACCATACTTAGGTACTGATTAAGACTCTAATAATGAGAATATATATTTCCTTATTATCGAGTATAGTATAAATATGAAATATGTCCTAACACACATTATTATCTAATTTTTGTCTAAATTAATAGAATAACCCCACTTAAATTCTAAGAACTCAAGTTATAGAATTCTCACATTTATATGAGTTTTCATTTGGATGCAAGGACATAAGTACACTTGTGGAAGAACATGGATGCGTCTTAAAAAGAGAGAAGAAAAAGAATTCTCCAACTTTTTAGGGCCAAGTCAAAAATATTTTCATGAAGTCAAAGATGGACAAAGGAGGTCAATTG
This sequence comes from Lemna minuta, assembly GCA_024174645.1. NCBI lineage: Eukaryota > Viridiplantae > Streptophyta > Magnoliopsida > Alismatales > Araceae > Lemna > Lemna minuta. The sequence goes on from CM044101.1 coordinate 13,610,021, forward strand.
GAATTCATTAAAGGTCAAAGGTGTAAGATCTAGGTTTGAAAGTCATTCTATGGATCATCCCAATATTTTTATGATAATCCATATATTTAGGAAGTCCAATGGTGGTCGATTTTCTTGTTTTAGGAAGGTTGAATCAAATTTTGACTCACCCTTGAAAGTAGGATCTAATCCTATTAAAAAGAGGGAGGGAGGAGGATCAAGTCCTCCTAAAGTGGGACTCCGTTGAATTAGTGATAGATCATAATTAAAAAGGGGGAGGGGTACCACCTTTAAGGGGGGTGGTGCGCACCCAATATCAATCCGAGAGACACAAATTTTTAAAAGAGCACCCACCATTTTTTGAGGGGGCATGGTCCCACTTCCTAAAGAAGTAGGGATTTTTCACCTCCCTCAAGGGGATAACCTTATCCCATTGAGATGGGTATCAAGGGTGGAGGCATATCCACCTTTGATTCCAAGGACAAACAATATCCACCTTGATGGATATTACATGGCATATTGGCTAAAGCACACTTTCATATCTCTCATTCTTCTGAGATATTTGTAATGAAGTCCATAACCATATGCAGTGACTAAGGAAATTTTTACGAGATCATAATAGAGTCATTACTATTCTTTAAGGATATATCCCAAATATTCCTATTTGTAGGATATTTCAAAAGGACATTATCTAATTTTACTCATAGAATGAGTATGACTGATTTTGGGATTATTAGTGTGGAAACACCAAGGATAAGTAGTGGGTGGTCTTTAGATAAAGAGTTCATTGAAATGATATCATACATGAATGATATTTTACCTATTTATCAATCAAGTTTACTCAAGTAATGGTTATAGATAAGGTCCTTTGACCTGAGACAACAAAGACATCTCGTGAATGGATAATCGTGTTTTGATTATGACTTGCGGATCCCTAGCCATAGGATCTCTTAAAATTAATATATCATATATGACATAAAGTCCTCAAAGGTGATTTTTTGATTAAGATGAGCTTGTCTTCCTGCGATATTTAAAGAGATTGACTGAAGGAATGAGATGCCATGAAATCCTCGGCTAATGAGATGCCAATCTCTTAAACTTAAAGAGATTGGCTAAGGTGCTGGCTAAGGTTTTTTTGGCTAATGATTTTGTGTTCTCAATGATTTCCTGTCATACATTAATACTAATTTAAGTGACTAATTAGGGTTTGACAGTTGACCCAGTTTGGGTTCGAGGTCAATAAGCCTTCCAAAGTTTTATTTAATACATCAAATGCAGTGGAATACATTGAATCAAATATTCAAAATATTGAGACACCAAGAACAGATGATCCTATTATCTAATATGTGTGAGAAAACATACTTTCAGGGTTCCCTTAAAGGAATTATTGAAGGTATTCAAGTGTCTAGCCTCTATTGGTATCCACACGATCTTGGCATAGTTGGATCTCCTCTTCAAAGCTCTTCACTAAGAGAATTCTCACACGGCTTGCATGGGCACCTTGAGTTGTGGTTGTTCTCCCCCTATTTATAGACATTTTATATGTAGATTTTGCATAAAAACCTCATAATTATGTTTATATCAACTAATATCCATAGACCTTAAGTGTGTGACTGATAACATGCAATCTTAATATGCAATTACATGATTATTAAGGCAAATTAAGGCATAAAACATTCCATGTTTATGCATGTTATCATACTTTGAGTGCATATCTATCATTTCATGCAAATCTAAGTTAGAATCTCAAAATGCACTTTTTAGGGATAATTATGCATTTTTAAGAATGCAGTTTTAAAGTAGATTATTCCCATCTATATTTGAGATTATAATTAGGTTTTAATAATAAGAGAAAATAATTTTAACACAATGATAACATGCTAATTAGACATGATAATACATGATTATTAATCCATATTAAGGCATAAAAGATTTCATTCCTATGCATGTTGTCATATTTATGAGTATTTATCTATCATTCTATGAAAAAGTCACTATAATCTCAAAATACACTAATTTAAGGGTTAATTATGATGAATTAAGATTAATAATTTCATAGCCTATCTTTATTTGAGATTATAAGTAGTTTTTAAAGTTAAATAATAAGAGAAATCATTTTATACATTCATTTTTATTTTCTAAAATTTTAAATCTTAAAAAAATGAATGTATTTTTAAAATAGCAAATTAAATATCTTGTTATTTATTATATTTGAATTTTTAGAATGATAGATAATTAAATTTATGATCAAATGAAAGAAATTTGGATTAATTTGGAGCTATATTTTGAAAGTTATGAATTTTCTAATTTTTAGGGATTTTTCTGGATTTTTTCTGAATTTTTCTGAATTTTTAATGAATTTCTAAGGATTTTCCGGAATTAAAAATCAAATTTTCTAATTTAAAACAATTTTTCAGATTTTTTAAAGTGCGCAGGTGAAGTGACGCAATCTGGAGAGTCCAATCAATCGCGATAGATGATCAAGACCGCGATACGACGTGGCACATCGTGGGACGTATGATCGCGCGTGAAATCTCAACTGTTGATCTTCACTTAAGAGAAGGGGGGTACGTGGCACAATAAGATTCATCAAGATTGCTTTTTAATCTCGATCGTTGATCAAGAGGAGTTATAATGGTCGATATTAAATAGACGAAAAACGCATCAAGAGCGTCCGATCGCGATCCAACGGCGAACGTTACGTGCGTTTTTATAACGCATACAACGTGGAAAAATCTCGGCGGTTGATCAGCGATCCAACAGCTGCGACTCAACAGTAATGATTCGCATTGATGCGTTTCATCAGAGCCATTGATCGAAGATCAACCATTTCATCGGACGGTTACGCCCAAATTGCCTATAAATTGAGATGTTCTTCGAGATTGTAAAACATTTGAGAGAGATTCAAGTAAATCAAAACTATTTAGACACCAAACCTCTTGAATCTCTTGATCCCAATCGCGTCTATACTCATTTTCGCGTCCACGGAGTGCCTAAGATCAAGATTTCGACGATCGATGAGGAAGAAATCGACGCTTAAACTCCACAAATCGTGATTTCTGAATTTTGATGAATAGCCTTGATTCCAACGATTAATTGGATCAATTCGATCGCAATTGTGGGTTAGGGATCGTGTTTTATCCTAATCTATCTTTTTTAGCATTTAATTTTTTTTTAGAATCATAATTTAGTTTAATTTCAATCCTATTTTCGGTTATTTTGCGATTTATTTTTGGAAAAATACCCCATATGTTCAAACTTCAATTGCTCCGGGAAATAAAAGTCAAATTTCATTGATTTTTTATTCCGTGGATTTGTCTTCAAGTCCTCTTACATAAAATATCATTTTCCTTAATTTCTATCATCAATTCATCGTCAATTTGATCAAATTCGAAAGAGATCATTAAGAATTTCCCTAATTCCATGTGGATTCGACCTTTATTTACCATTATACCCCTCAATTTGTGGATTATTCTTAAAATTGGTAAGTATGGACAATGTTTTGACATGTGGCCGTATGATTTCAATGACCTCGCGGTCTCGTTCCGTCATATACTCATTTATTTTTCTAAGTTTTAATGTCTAAGAGAAATGAGTGTATTTTTTAAATAAAAATTTATTCTCTAGTTATTTAAATAATTGGACTTTTTAAAATGATAGATAATTTAATTTCTGATCTAATGAAACAAATTTGGATTAATTTGGACTTGTATTTTGAAAGTTATGACTTTTCTTATTTTTAGGGAGTTTTTTTAATTTTTTAAAATTTTTATGAATTTCAAATCGATTTATTTAATTTATTATATATTTTATAATCGTGCAAGTGACGTGGCAAAATCTAGAGCGTCCAATCGTGCGATTAATCGTGACCGTCGATCATCACTTAAGGCGGGGGGTGTGTGGCCCAATCTTATTCGTAAGTGAATTATTTTTAAAATGATTTAATCTCAACCATCGATATGAGGAGTTATGACGGTTGAGATGAAAACTAACGAAAACCCATTCGGAGCATTAGATCAAGATCGAACAGATGGTGTTTCATGCATTTCTTCTTCACGTACGATGTGACGAAATCTCTCCGGTCCATCTCTGATCCAACGGTCACAACTTAACCGTAACGATTCGCATCTCTGAGCTTCATAAGAGCCGTTGATCGAAGATGAAACAATCTATCCAACGGTTACACCCTAAATTTACTATAAATTGAGATGTTCTTAGACATTGTAATGTATTATTCGATGTTTTCGAGTAATCAAACTATTTAGACACCACCATCCTTGAATCTCTTGCTTCCAATCGCTTCTAGACTCATTTTTGTATCGACGGAGTGGTTGGAAGTAAGATTTCATCAATAGAAATATGGAGAATTTGCCTCTTGAACATCAATGATCGTCTTCGAAATCACGAAATGAAAAGCCTTGAATCCAGTGATTAATTGGATCATTTCGATCGGTATCTTGGGTTAGATTATGTGTTTTCCTCCTAATCTTTCGTCATGTATCATTAATTTGTAATTTAGGATCGTAGATTTAGTTAATTTTGTTTTTAATTTTAGATTTCTTTCTCTTCGCATTCGGAAATTTCTACCTAATTCGCTCTTTGATTTCTTCGCAAATCTTGATCCAAATCGAGTGATTTTTGATTCCGTGGATTTGTCTTTGAGTTCTCTTTCGAAAAATACCAATTTTCCTAATTTCTCACCTCAATTTCATCGTCCAATTTGATCGAATTTCAAAACATCTCTCAAAATTCCCTTATTTCTCCATGGATTTGACCCTTATTTACTATTATGCTATTCAATTTATGATTTAATCTTAAAATTGGTGAGTTTGGCATTAGTTTTGACATTATTTTAGTGTGGAATCAATGACCACACGGAATCGTTTTGTGAGTGGCCCTTTAGATCCATATATCTCACTAGTTAATAATTATATCGACCCAATAACACCTTATTAGTTAACATTAATTAGTTATCTACATCAACATATTGATTAATTAATCAAGGATTTATTTAACCCAATTGATAGGCTAAGTTGTCATTTCGTTGGGTGCCAAGTGATATGGGCAAAAATACAATCGTTGAATGTGCAAATTCATGTATCAAAAAAATTTGCACTCAACTTTTCAAATTTGAATTTAAAATTTAGAACAATGGCAAGTCAAGGTTGAATCCACAAAGAGGAAGGCTAAAAGATTGAAATCATGAGATATTTTTTTGGTATTTATATATTTAGAAAGAGAAAATGATTAGTGAAAGGAAGAAGATGCACTTAAAAAATGAAATGGACTGATCAAATGTTCCAAACTCCTTTAGAATATTGGAAACCCTTGATCGATGGTGGAAAATTGATTATTAGGGTTTGTAAATGTGAAAATGTTGATAAACAGATGAGAAAAATAGAAAAGATGGATAGAAAATGATCATAATCTAAGGATTCATGATGAAAACACATCTAGTGATGCTCTCTAATCAAAACATACCTCCAAGACCATGTACATTTCATTCCGACTTGGCGCTCTACCTATAACACGAGGAATAAATAGAAAAGAGAAGAAACTCACTAAAAATGATGCTCCATATATGAAGAATGATCAATCGTTGCCATCTTTACTTCTGGCTAGCCAATACTAGTGGCAAACAAAGAAACATTAAGAACCCTAATTTTCTCATCTCAGGATTTAAATTAGCCCCAGTAGACTTATAGAGCTTGAAATGACAATCATGCCCACAAAATTTCAGCCCCTAACTCGATGAAGATCATGAGATATCGGATTTTTAATTTGGAGCATTTAAAGCCTTTGATCTGATCTTCTCTCGCCTCAAATCATGTTGGTCAACTCTATTCAAGGCCATCAAATTTTGTTGAAACACAAACAAAATTACATTAAATGCCCCTCAACTATCTCTACTCTCTCCTCTCTCCTCTTTCGTCTTTGTTTCTTCTCTCCACTCTCTATGATGCGATCAAAGTGGATACAAGAAAGTAGAGGGGAGAGAGAGAAAGCATAAGAGAGAAGGAAGAAAGAGAGAGAGAGAGAGAGAGAGAGAGAAAGTGGGAGAGAGAAGGGGGAAAGAGAGAGAGAGAGAAAGCGAGAGAGAGAAGGGAGAAAGAGAGAGAAAGAGAGAGAGAAAAAGGAAGATAGAAATTCCAGAGGAAAAGAGAGAGATCGCGAGAGAGGGAGAGTGATTGCGGAAGGAAAGTGAGAAAATGGAAAGAAGGAGAGTGCGGGAAAGAAAGTGGAAGAATAGAGAGAGAGAGAATGATCGAGAGAGAGGGGGAAAGAGATGGGGTAGAGAGAGAGTGATAGAGAGTCTCTCTCTCTTATCTTTCTCTCTATTATTTTCTTTTTTTATTCATTTTCTTTATCAAAACATCATATTTCAATGATTTTAATTTCTAAAAATCTCCTAGAAAAATCTCAAAAATGAAAAGAAATTTTAGTTTTTAAAAAGTAATATGCTTGATAAAGAATCAATGTCCTTAAATGCTTATAAAATATTATTAATTTATGCAAAAATCAAGAATATTCTCTTAAATGTGAAAATTATCATTTTAATTATTTTAAATCATGATAACATGCATTTATTATTAGATTTTCAAGAAATAGTACAAAAAATGCATGATATTAATGCATGAAATTGCATGTAATCATCAAGCTACACCACACACTCAAGGAGATATGGAGTATATAAGAACTCCCTTATAGAATCTTTCTGACATCAGTTACCATATATGTATAATTCTTCATGCACATGAGACTCATGAATAACTTAGGATGAGTTCAATATTAGTATTGAGTTCAATATTTCTACTATATTCTCGGATATCATCGGGAAATCATCAAGAACTTGTTCTCAAATATTTCTACTACCTTGCCCAAGAATTTCGTCGCATCTCATTCCTTGAGGAAATCTCCTCAAATACCAAGGGCAGATGATCCCATCTTAACCACACAATCATCTTTGAGGACTTCATGTTATATCTAATATATGACATTTTAGAGATCCCATAGGTAGAGATTTGAGGTAACGGTTTAGTGCGATCGTTGAAACACACGATCTTTGGTCAAAAAAAATTTATAATTCTTAACTCACGATGATTTAAAAATCAGAAAATCAGGTACAACGATAAGAATGGGTCGAACCAAAGAGAGCACGGTTGACTTTTACCGAAAGAGTTGACTTGGTCAAACTTAATTCTAATTTGGGTTTTTAAGAAATGAAAATAATATATTATCAAAGAAAATAGTACTAGCATATGAGAGAAGATATTTTAAGAATATTGAAAAAAATATTTGGAGAAGAAAAGTCAAAAGTCAAAAGTCAAGGTCAAAGCGTTGACTTTGACTAGACTTTGACTTTTTGTAAAATCAGAGAGGAAAAAGGTGACAAAATTTATACTTTAAGAAAACTAGAGAGAACGAGGAGAATTTTGATATAAAGATTATAATTTTTGGAGAAGAATTGAATTTACTATGATTTATTGAAAATCAATAGATAGAAAAATTCCCAGAATGAAGGTTTCGATGAAAATCATTAAATTGACTTATCAAATGATATCCAAATCTAGCAAATCACCTATGAATAGAAAGCTTACGATCAGAGAATTTCAGAGAAAATAAAATTATCAAATTTCACCTTGTATATTTGTAATAATTGCCATCGAAATTCAACGCTCAAATTCAGATTGATTTTGAATAGTAGTTGGTCAAATGACAAATCAAAGGGTCAAATCTCAATGAAAATTTATGAATCAGATATCCACGGAAAGCTGATTGAACAGGGCATCCAAGAAGCCAAATATTTTTAATTGAACTTAAGATCGAGGGAGAAATCCTTGTTTAGAAATCAGCAAAAATCTGTGATGAAATTTGGGCGAAATGACAAAATTTTTTATATCTAAACTCTAATTACTTATCTAAATCTAATCTCAACTATCTAAATTGCATGGATTATGAAAGAATCACATTACTAACCCAATTGACGCAAAGATTAAGCCTCAAATTGCTTTGATTGCTGATAATTTCTCTGATTCCTTCTTCGTCATGATTTCGGTGTTCAAGGGGATATTTCAAAACATTTTCTTGCAATGATTCCTGATTAACTTGCCTCAATCCATGCGTGATAGAGTCTAGAATGCAAGAGAATCGCGAAGAACTTAAGATCTTCCTCCAAAAATGCTTGGTTTCTTCACGTTTAATCATAAGTTACAGTTTCGAAAGAGATAACATCGATTTATAGAAGAATTTATTACGAAAAGTCAATACCAGCCATTTCGTTGAAAAGTGCTTCAACGGCGACGATGCGTCCATGTCGCATGTGATAAGTGGACCACAATCCCATGACCTGGGCCCACTTCTTCCTTGATTTTCATCGTCGATCGTCATCCAAAGCGTCGTCAGGCAGCCACGTGTTCCTCTATCATTTTCTAAGTGTGAGATTAAGTTGCAGCCGTTCGATTTCACTAATGAGATTGACGATAGGGAACTTATCACGTGGTGTTGATCAGGATATGGTGGACCGAAATCCAGCAGATCGACGTGCGTCGTTTCACGCGTGTGATCGGATGCTCCACAATCTGCCACGTCGCCTTCAAAAAGAAAGAGACGCATTAGTCCCACACGGAAGAAAAAGAAAAAAATGTGTGCCTATATAATGGGAAGTGATCTTAAGCGTTTGCGTCGCCCATTGGGCCTAGTACACCCCCCCTTTGCTGACTCCCTGGGCCCACTACACTCGTGGGCCCAATATGCATTGTCTGCGTCCTTCGCGCCATGTAGGCACCCATGTGGGTCCGTTTCGGCCCCTATGGCACCGCCACGTGTTTGCGTCGCTCCACATCAGCTCCATGCAGGTCCCACGCATATAAACCCCTTTTTACGACATTTTTAGCCTTTAAAAATTCAGAAAAATTCTTGAAAAATAAAAATTGTAATCCAGAAAAATATATAAACTTCAAAAAAATTCATAACTTTCAACTTATAAGGCCTTTTGACTCAAATTTTCTCCATTAGATCACATCTTTCTATTTCTTTAATCCCATGCCCACTTGAAATATAAATTTTATCAAGAATATATGATGAACTCAAAATAATACTAAGTTAACCCCTTTAAAGTTCTATTTTGATTCATCCCATCATTCTCTTCTTCTAATCTCTTCTTTTAATCATCCACTAAAGTCAAAATAAAAATCAAGGAAAATGGTTAATTTCAAGTTGTTTGACCTTGCAAAAGGTCAAACATCAATAAAACACATAATTAACCCTAAATAATGCAAAAATGTGAACTTTAGTAAAATGGCATGCCAATGGACAAAATTCATAAACCTATGATGACATGCATCATAATTACATAAAATAAGCATTTAAATCAGTTAGATACGATAATATTTCAAGCTAAAAATGCATGTTATCAGTAATCTAACCCAAAATCACACTTAAAATGATCGAATTTATTGTTGAATAAAGGCTTTTCATTTTGCATTTCAAAGAAAAAAATGTAGAGTCCAAATTAGTGAATTCTTTCTTCTCCATATCGAAAAAATCTTGATTTCAAGCACTCCCAAGACACGAAAATTATTCTAGAAGAGGATAAAAAGAAGAGATTCAAGGACGATACTATCCTAAAGGTCTAATAAATAAAAAATCTGAGAATGCATACACTATCAAAGAAGGGGGATATAAATGGATGGTGAATTGGATGTGATCCTCATATTCCCTTATATTCTTTAATCAATAGCTGTGATTAAAATTTAGAAGACAAATCACCATTTTTAAGTAGTGGTTGTCAGATTCTTGATAGAGCATTCATATCACACGATGTCATCGCATGAAGAGCAATCATCATGTAGTGGCTAAAGTTAGATTTTCATCGAACACTTGAAATGATGTCATTCATCCATAAGAGTTCATCAGGCACATTCAATTTGAACCGTTATAACTACCAAATGAATGACCAAAATTGATTGACACTTTGTAAAATCAAATCATCATCCAATTAGAACACATTGCGTACCTGCGCCTTTAAGTTGAAAATTGAAGGTCAAGATGAAATCTCTTTTTATGCTCCAATTTAATGCCTCTGAATGTGTCATGTGACTTGCACAAATATATAGTCCCATATGGAAAAAATAAGAGAAATACATGCCTACAAGTAGGAGAGCGATCTATGTGGTTAGCTTATTCCCTTAAAGGGTGCTTTAATACTAATGACACGTGCGTCACGTGTGCGTCACGTGTCATGCATATACACCACCAGGTAGCGAAATGGAAACGCACATGCCACATGTTCAGACATGTTAGTGCACACTATAAACCCAATACTTTTTAATTGAAATAAATTCAAAATAAATTCAGAAAAGTTTAGAAAAATTTACAAAAGTTCAGAAAAAATCCAAAAAAATCCCAAAAAGCTAAAATTTTCATTACTTAAAAATAAAACTCTTTTTTAATCCAATTTTTTTGTTTGATTAGAAATTGAATAATATATATTCTATACATTAAAATTTAAGAAATAATAAGAGAGTAAATTTCTAACTAAAAAATACACTCATTTTCTTTTGAAAATAAAATTCGAAAAATAAATGAGTGTGTATAAAATATGTTTTCTTATTATTTTTAATTAAACTAAATTATAATCTCAAATATAAAATAGGAATAATCTACTCTACAAATTTTAACTTTTAATTATGCCTGATTATCCCTTAAAATAATGTATTTTGATATCATAATTGAAATTGCATAGACTGATGAATATGCACTCAAGTATTATAACATGCATAGGAATGGAATCTTTTATGCAATAAATTACATTAATAATCATGTAAATATAAGTATAAGCTGTATATTATCACACCCCCCCCCCCAACTTGAATAATGTTTTATTCTTTAGAAATTTACTATAGAATCTCCTAAGAAGGTCTTTCCACTTTTCAATCCTACAACTTAAAGGCGGTAAAGTGTTTAAAGGTACTCTTACACTTCCTCATAATGTGGAACATGATAATATAGATTTCTTTCATCTTTAGTGTATTTTAAGGTAGTGCTCATCGTCTAATGCTCGAGTCTAATCCTCAACTATGATCGAGGTGAGCGTATCTAGGGTTTGATTCTATGGGGATGAAACGATCCTCACAGTCTTATAAGCGGATGTAATTTCTTACCCTCTTAATAGGTACATCATTCTTTTGCTCATATGGAGGCTACTTAGTGAATTAGAACTCCCCTCAACTCATCTTCCTCCTATCAAAAGTGCATTTGCAATGGGATTTCCTATCTTAGGGATGCAATGTGGTGAGGTGGCTGAAAGAACAAAAAGACAACTACAACTAAAGGACTGACATGGGTAAAACCAAAATGCATATAAACAAAATGGATAGTAAAACAAAGATGGATACCACTTATGATAATTATACTCCCAAATGATGTGGGTGATGATGGATGATAGGGATGGATTGAAGTGGTAGAGAAGGGATGGATGGAAGTAGTAGAGATAGGATGGAAGAAAAGAAGGCATTCCCCCTAACTTATTCTCCTTCTTTTGCTTCTTATTTTTCTGTCTTTTTTTCTTTTTCTCCTTCCTTTTTGCTCTCTCACTCCCTATTTTTTTAGAGAGAAATTCTTCTTTGTACATGCATAAGGACTTAAGGAATTTACATGGAATCAGTATATGGAGTTTTTTTGTTTTTTAAGGGAGTATGCAAAAATGTGAAGCGAAATGTGAAGGGATGTGAAAGAGATGGGATAGATGTGTGGAGTCATTTGGGAATGTGATTATTATGAATAAAGCTAAGAATGGGTGTAAACTAATTAACTAGAAAGGTAAAAATAGAGTAAAATACATAAAGGGACAAAAATAGGTACATCAAACATTATGGCTCATTGCACTCTTTTAAGGGAAAGTTCAGAAATGATGAATTCTCACACTAAGTAGGTTTGGTTCATATAAGGTAGGGAAGAAGAATTTTTGCTTTAAGATTCTCTCAAAATTTCTCCCTTTCAATCCCATAGCACTTCAACCCTTTGATTACTCATTTTTTCCTCAGTGCATATTAGATATCCAACCCCAAAGAAGTCAACTACTAGAAAATAATCTTGTAGTTTATCTAGATCTCTTGATTTTATTACTCAAAAATGTAATATTATAGGCCATAAGGCCCTCACTTCTATATCCCTATTCGATAGGATCTCAAATAACAAGACTTCTAAGGTGAGGTAAAGTAATAAAAAAATTAAAATAGGACTTCTAAGAATTTGGAATTTTCAAAAATTTTCAAAAAATTTTCTTAGCCCCCCAACTTAAACTTTTCATTGCCCTTCAATAAAATTACCATGCTTATGAAAAATATGTGACAAAAAAATATCATGCAGACAATGCAAGAGAAAACAAAATGAAGTGACAAGAAAGATCTAGATGAACTCATTTAGGCATTTTGATGCTTGTTCAAGGGATTTTTCTTGCTTGCATCCCTCTCCACAATATAATATGCTCTTCGATGACTACAAAAATATGAATAAAAAAATCAGCAGAAAAAGTAAGTAAAAATAACCTTGGGGTGCCTCCAAAGAAGTGCTAAGTTTAATATCTTGAGTCGTACAAAAACACAATGATGCTCAAGAAGATTGATGGGGTGAGGGTGATGCTAATATCACGTCCTCTAGTGCCCCAAGAATATGAAGATTTATCTTATTTTTCGGTGTGGGTGGCTCTAATGTTAAGTAAGGTTTGAGGAGACGGCCATTAACATTGAATTGTTTGCCAGATTTAATGTCATGAATCAATACTGATCCGTTCTCAAAAAAACTCCAAAACCATATTTGAACTGTCCCATCATGAGCGCAGCTTCCCTTAAAGAGCTTAAGACGAGAGTTATAGAGCCAGACCTTATCATTAACTTGAAAGATTTTTCTCCGAAGATGATTATCATGAAAGGCTTTTCTCTTCTCTTTGTAGATCTATATGTTCTTGTACGTGTCATGTCATAGCTCATGTAACTCCTAAAACTGGATAAGTTTGGGTTTCCCTACTAAGTCTAAAGATAAGCTAAGCTTCTTGATAGCCCAATACGCTCTATGCTCAAGCTCAACTAGAAGTTGATATGATTTGTCATAAATGATCAATGGATGTCTTGTAAGCCATCCAATATGCCCATAATACATCCGAAAGCTTGTGTGCCCAATCCTTCCCATTTAGCTGAATTATCTTCTTCAATATATTCTTGACTTATCTATTGCTTACTTCGACTTGCTCATTTGCCTGCTGGTGGTATTGCATGGTGACACGATGATGTACTCCATATTTCTTCAAATAATATATAAAATTATGCATTATTGAAGTATGAGCTTCTATCATTGATGATGGCCCTCAAACATTCGTATCAGAAGAAGATGTTCCTCATGATGAATCTAAGTACATGTCGATAGTTTTTTGTCCGAATGGGGATAGCCTCAACCCACTTGGACACATAATTGACCACTTGATATCTCTAAAAGATAAGTCATATTCATGCATCATTTTTCATGTTTAGGTACTAATAATGGTTGTGACAATGAGAATATATATTTGTTTATGACTGAATGTGATGAAAATATGATTGTCCTATTATGCATCATTTCTTATATTTGGATTATATTCTGAGACTTCTTTAAAGTCAAATTGTTGAATTCTCATATTTTTTATGAGTTATGTGGATGCAAGGACTTAAGTGAAGTTTAATGGGAGCATGTATACAAACTATCTAGAAGGAGAAGAAGAAAATGGGTACTCCACCTTTTTAGGATGTTGGTCAACCTTTCCCGCATTTTTAGGAGATTATTCAAACCTTCCACCTTTTTAGGAGGATGTTCAAGCCTTTCCAACTTTTTAAGAGTTTGGTCAAGTCATTCCACCTTTTCAGGAGGTTAGTCAAACCTTTCCACACTTTTGGGAGGTTAGTCAAACCTTATCTTATCTTTATGGGGTTTGTCAAATCTTGTTATATATTTAAAAGGTTGATCAAGCCTTTCCACCTTTATAGGAGGTTAGTCAATCACCATGAAGGAGACTAGTCACTTCATTTCACCTTTTAAGGACACTAGTCACTCCATTTCTCTTGGAAGTCAATAATAATCAAAGCTATCCTTGACAAGTCAAAGGTGGTCAAAAGTATTCTTGAAGGGGTTGAAGAGGTCAAATTTCTTCTCTTTTATTTATTATTAATCAATTAAAATATATTTTTAGGAAGGATCAATATTTATAGGAGGAGAAAGAGGTAAGCCCACTTCCTTAGGGAAGTAGTAAAGTTACCACCTCTTAGAGAGTGGTCAATTCAGTCCCTAAGGAAGTGGTTGTTGTGCCCACTGATAACATGCTATATTAACATAATAAAACATGATTTTTGATGCATATTAAGGTATAAATGTTTTCATTTCCATATATGTTATCATACTTATGTGTATTTTTCTATCATTCCATGAAAAAGTAATTATAATCTCAAAATACCTTAAATTAGGGTTAAATATGATGATTTAAGAGATAAATAATTAATAACCCATCTTTACTTGAGATTATAAATGTTTTTAAAGTGAAAATAATGAGAGAAAACAATTTATAAACATTTATTTATATTTTCTTAAGTTTAAAATCCTTAAAAATAAATGTGTTTTTGAAATTAAATTTAAAACTCTCATTATTTATCAATTTTTATCTTTTAAAATGATAGATAATTAAATTTTGGATCAAATGAAAGAAATCTGGATTAATTTGGAGTTATATTTTAAAAGTTATGAATTTTCTAATTTTTAGGATTTTTCCGGATTTTTCTGATTTATTTTACGATTTTTAATGTTAAAAATACGATTTAAAAATGCAAAAGGCAGGCTTAATCTACGCGGGACCCACGTGGATGCGACGTGGCATTTAGGGCCACGTGGCAACGCCACGCGGGCCCACGCGGCACGATATTTATTTACATATATTATTTATATACTATATTATGCATAATATTCAGCCTTCCGTATATCAAAAGGGTATTCAATCCCTTTAAAATGTCGCCCATTATAAATGCCTCTATCGCCTTTGATTTTTTCCGTGTGGGACTAAAGTCCCACACAGTTTGAGATGCAGGTGACGTGGACTCATACAGGGCGTCGGATCGAGAGTGCGGTAATTGATGGAGCGTCGATCGAGTGGACCGCGGCCCACTGCATCTGGATCAATGCACGTGTTAATTAAAGGGGCGTTATAACGGTCCAGATTGAACCGCGCGGGGAGCATTCAGACCGTCGGATCAATATCTAAAGGATGCGATCAAGAGCATTTTTAAACGCTTATCTATGGATAGATCTGAGCCCTTCATCCCGATCGGACGGTCACGATATTTTCAAAACGGTCCATCGTGGACCGTTTCATCATAACCGTCGATCGTTTCGATCAGACGGTTACGATCAAAACCCTATATAAAGAGATGTTCTTCGATAATTGTAAACATCCGAGTTGGAATTCAATCTAATGGAGCTATCTAGACACCTTCCTTCTCGTTTCTCTCAATTCCATCGTGTTCCTCTTCCATTTCCGCACCCACGGAGCCCTTGAAATCGAGATTTGGTTCAGTAGATTGTAAGAAATCACAGCTTGAATCGAGATTTGGTTCTTGGTGTTCTTCATGATTAATCGGTTTAATCGTGGTGATTTGATCGCTAATCGGGATTAGTGGAAGCGGTTTTGCATAATATATCTTCCTATAGTGTTTAATTACTATTTATATTAGGATTTAGAGTTTAATTTCATCGAATTTTAGCTAAAATCGCGATTTTCTTCATCCGAAATTTTCTCTCCACTTTGAATTTTGATTTCTCCGCCAAATCAAGTCCAAATTTGATGATTCTTGATTCCGTGGAATCGATTTGAAGTCCTCTGTCATAATATATCATTTTCCCCTATTTCTACTATCAATTTCTCATCCGATTTGATCAATTTTGAAGATTACATCAAGAAATTCCTTATTTCCCTTGTGGATTCGACCCTTATTTACCATTATACCCTTCAATTCGATACATTTTCATCAAATGGTAAGTTTGGAATTATTTTTGACGCGATACCGTGTGAAATCAACGACCTCGCGGTCTCGTCTCGTCAAATGGCGCCGTTGCCCGGGAATTGAGGCTAATTTTTGATCAAATTAAGTCAATTTTGACTTGGTCAACTAGGATTTTTCTCTTAATTTCTTGAAATTCATGCAATTCAATCGCATTTTGAGTGATCCGAAGTAGAAATCAATCTTCGAGATCCTTAATTTGACAGGATTAAGTGACTTTCGCCTCTTTTCTAAGGATCACGGGCGATCACTTCTTCAAAAGCGCGTTAAGAACGCATAACTTTCACGGATAACGACATTCACGTACGATTGACTTCAATTTTTAATATATTTTAAGTATTTATAAATTATTATCCATCTAAGTATTCGATCCACTCTTCATGAGAAGACGAACAACTTGGAGAGTACAGAATAATCCCCTAGAAATAGACCTCTTTGAACGATCCTCGCAAACTCCCGAAGCTACCGAGACTGACACTACTGAAACCGACTCAAATTTTGATCCCACAAAACCAGTAGAAATGGCCCGGAATGATGAAGGAAATGCTAGGAAACGCCTTAGTGACTATGCTAGGCCCGTCCTCCAGCGACCCGTCACTAGAATTCACGCACCCCTAGGAAGAGGGGCCAATTTTAGAATAGATTCCCATGTTATGAGCATGCTACCTATCTTCCATTGTAAGCCTTCCGAAGATCCCTATAGACATGTAGGATGAGCTTTCCCAAGTTTGTGAGATCAATCACCTTCAAAATGTCCCCGCCGACACGATGAAGATGAAACTCTTTCCCGCTACCCTTAGAGATAGAGCCAAAGAATGGTTTTTAAAATTAGGAAAAGAATTCACAAGTTGGACCGAGATGGAGGAAGAATTTTTGAGAAAATACTATTCAGTAGGAAAGACCACCTCCGTCCGAAAAGCCATCCGAGAATTCACCCAAGGCTCGACGGAAACCTTCCACGAAGCCTGGGAACGATTAAGAGATCTTACGAGGGAGTGTCCACACCATGGCGTGTCTAACCACAAATTAACTCAAATTTTTTATGACGGGTTAGGCCCGCAAGATAGATACCTTTTGGATGCAGCTAGCGGCGGCACCTTTATGAGTAAATACGAAGATGACGAGATGGATCTCATCGAAACGGTGGCGGAAAATAGTCACCATAATGTGGCGAAACTATTTGGAAGAGGTGCAATGCCGAAAGCTCTTGACGCCAAGTCAGCGGAGACGGGGATGCTCCTGGAAAGGATCGACAAAATGGCGGAAGTCCAGAACCTTCTACTAGACCGACTCAACATCCGCAACGGTTCTGAAGGACTCGCCCCCGTCTCACTCCAAGAGGCGTCACCATGCGTAACTTGCTCAAGATTCGACCACGTCAAATTAGATTGCCCCGTGATGGTTATCCAAGGGCAAGGGATGTATAGACAAGGTCCATCAGGAGGACCAAGTCAACAGGGACGACCCAACTATCTAGGTAATTATCCTAGCCAATATAATACCCTTGTTTTTAACAATTCTTCGCAGAATAATGGCTATAGGAGGAACAATGATCAACCCTATCCTCCACAATACAATGGTCAGCAAAATTACCCTAATCAAAGACAGTCGTCGTTCGTCCCGCCGGCTCAACCACAAGCATACACGCAAGCTCCACGCCAAACCACGCCGGCATCCGACCCGATCCTCGGCGCGATCTCTCAATTAATGGAGCAAATGACGAGGATGAACTCACGACTGGAGGAAATTCAAGACTTCGTCAAGACGAACGTCCAACTGACGACGGACAAAAAGGGTAAGCGAGTAACTTTTACTGACCAATTACCCTCGCAGGCCACGAAAAATCCAAGAAATCAAGGAGCTTCGTCGACCCAGACTCATAATATCAACCATGTACACATCGATGAGGAAGCCGTAGAATCAGCCCTGGCCATATCAAGCCTTCGGAGTGGGAAAGCTCTGTTGGATCTCTACAAGGATCATCCTTTCCACCAAGGCTCAAATGAAGAAAAAGAGACACCAATTATCGTCAAGCAAGACACTGATTCAGAGGACGAGGAAGAACAGGTTACGGCTGAACCTAACCTTGAAAAATACAAGCCCCCTTTGCCTTATCCTCAAGCCCTAAACCGACCAAAAGCCAAGAATAGCGAAACTGACGACAACCTACTAGAAGCCTTTAAAAAGGTAACCATAACCATTCCTTTAACAGAAGCCATCAAGCATATCCCTTCCTATGCAAAATTCCTAAAAGGTATATGTACTCCCCATAGAAACCCTAAACGGATCCAACTTAGTGAGACGGCAAGCTCCATTATGATGAATTCCTTACCCGTAAAAAAGAGAGATCCGAGAGCACCCATGATCACGAGTGAAATAGGAGGAATGTCCTTCACTAGGTCCCTACTAGATACAGGAGCCAGTATTAACATCCTCCCTAAGGCTGTATTCGACCATCATCATGTAGGGGAGTTACAACCATTCCTAGTAGAACCATGCTTAGCTGATGGATCAGTTAGGAAACCCCATGGATTAGTAGAGGATGTCATCGTCAGAATAGAGGATTGTTATTTCTTGGTAGACTTCCTAGTGGTCGAGATGAAAATGACTAAGGAGCTGAGCCGAGCCCCAATTATCCTAGGATGACCCTTCCTACCTACCGCCAAAGCAGTAACTGACTAGGGGAAAGGAGAAGTAATTCTCAAGGTGGGAGAGCACACCGTGAAGGTCGACATCAACAAACTCATGAAATACCCTTCACGAGCTTCCGAAGACTTGGGCGCCATCGACTTCGCTGATGATCAAGACATAGATGAATGCGTAGAAGAAGTAATGATGATCGATGAGGAAGCAAGATATGAGGAGCTTCTGATGGACGAGCCAACTTTGGAGCTCAAAACTCTCCCGTCTACACTCAAGTACGCCTTCCTTGACGAAGAGAAAGCAAAGCAATCGGATAGACCCTGACGGACCTAAAAGGGCAATTACTGAAAGTGCTAAGGAAGAATAAAGAAGCAATCGGATGGACCCTGACGGACCTAAAAGGGCTGGACCCTTCACTATGTACTCATCACATCTTCTTAGAGGATGAGTCGAGATTCGTCAGGGAGGCCCAGAGACGACTCAACCCGAGGGTATGGGAGGCCGTTAAAGAAGAGATTCTTAAATGGCTCAACGCAGAAATCATCTACCCCATATCCGATAGCCAATGGGTGAGTCCGGTACACGTCGTTCCAAAGAAAGCCGGAGTAACGGTCACGATGAAACGAGAAAGGCGAAGAAATCCAGATGCGACTTTCGACGAAGTAGAGAGTCTGCATCGACTATCGAAAGCTGAACTCCGCGACTAAGAAGGACCACTTCCCGCTATTGTTGATCGACTAGATCCTAGACCGACTGGCAGGATCGAACTACTTCTACTTCCTCGACGGATATTTGGGCAACAATCAGATTGCTATCCACCCCGAAGATCAAGATAAGACAACGTTCACATGTCCTTTTGGCACCTTTGCTTTCAGATGCATGCCATTCGGACTGTGTAACACCCTCGTGACCTTCCAACGATGCATGACGGCAATATTTTCTGACTTTCTTGGCGACAGCTTAGAAGTCTTCATGGACAATTTCTCCATCTTTGGAAACGACTTCGAAAGTTGTCTTGCTCACCTGACGAAGATACTGGAGGTATATGTCAGGAAACGACTTGTACTGAGCTGGGAGAAATCCCACTTCATGGTACGAGAGGGAGTAGTGCTCGGGCACATCGTCTCGGGCAAAGGCTTAGAAGTGGATAAGGCCAAGACAGAGGTCATCCAGAACCTTCCTCTACCAAGTACCATGAAAGATTTGAAGAGCTTTCTCGGGCACGTCGGCTTCTATCGACGATTCATCCAAGACTTCGCAAAAGTATCCAAGCCCCTCACCACCCTTCTTTGCAAAGACAAGGACTTCATCATCGACGAAGAAGGGAAACGCGTATTCAAGAGAGTGAAGCAAGCACTGATCGAGGCATCGATTCTGCAAAGTCCTAATTGGGACTTACCCTTTGAGATCATGTGCGATGCTTCAGACTACGCGGTGGGAGCGGTCTTGGGACAGTGACTGGACAAGAAACCAACGGCCATCTGCAACGCAAGTAAGACCCTAATTGAAGCTCAAATTAATTACACAACTACAGAAAAAAAGCTTCTTGCGGTGGTCTACGCTCTAGAGAAGTTCCGGCCTTACATCTTGGGGAGCAAGATCATCATCTACACTGATCATGCGGCCCTAAAATACTTGCTCTCCAAGAAAGAGGCCAAACCAAGACTTATACGATGGGTGGTGCTCCTTCTAGAATTCGACTTGGAGATAAAAGACAAGAAGGGCAGCGAAAACTCGGTGGCGGGCCACTTATCGTGTCTCCACATCTCGGGAGGAGAGGACTGACGAGACGAAATCGCGAGGTCATCGATTTCATGCGGTATCGCGTCAAAAATAATACCGAACTTACCAATTTGGGGAATTAAGAGAGAATTGAGGGGTATAATGGTAAATCAGGGTCGAATCCACAGGGAATTTAGGTATTTTCGAGATATCTTTTGGAATTTGGTCAAATTGGACAATGAATTGAGGTGAGAAATTAGGGAAAATGGTGTTTTTAGAAAGAAGACTTCAAAACGAATCCACGGAATCAAGAATCATCCAATTTGGATTTCATTTCGCAGATAAATCGAAATTTGAAGTGGAGAGGAAATTTCGGACGTTATAATCGTGATTTTAAGCTAAATTTTATGAAATTGAAATCTAAAACTTAATCTAAACGAAAATTAAAGATAATAGGACGATAATTAAGGTAAAACCGCTTCCACTAAACCCGTTTAGCGATCGAAATGTCGTGAATAAACCGATTAATTGCGAAGAACACCAAGATCGTCACGCCGAGCTTCAAGCGTCGATTTCTCCCTCAATTTTCCACCACATCTCGACTTCTACCCCTCTGTGGATGCGGAATTGAAAGAGGAGGAGGAAGAACTCAAGAGAAACGAGAGGATCGGTGTCTGTACAAGTCAATTTGATTGAAATCAAACTCGAATGCATACAATCGTGAAGAACAGGTCATTTTATAGGGCGAATTTTCGTTACCGTCCGATCGTTTCGATCGACGGTTACGATGAAAAGGTCCATCATGGACCGTTTCGATTAAGTCGTGACCGTCGGATCGTGATGGACGGCCACGATTTAATCCATCGGTAAGCATTATAAAACGCCTCAAATATCGCCCCTTAGATCGCGATCCAACGGCTGAGATGCGATCCGCGCCGAAGCATCTCAGCCGTTATAACTCTTTTATAAACGCACGTGCTTGATGATCTTCCCGTGATCCGGCGTCCATGCGATCGACGCATCTCGTTTGATCGCTCGTTTGATCCAGCGGTCCTCATCGCGCCACGTCGCTGAAATCTAGCCGTTATAACTCGCCCAATCAAGCACGTGTTTGATCAAGTCCGGTGGTCCACGCGTCCATTTGATCGGCGTCCTCCGATCGCGATCTATCGCTCCTCGTCGTGCCACGTCACCTGCACTCAGGTAAGATTAGTCCCACACGGAAGATGTCTAGGAAACCGTCGGGTTTATAAGACCCGACGGTTTCTAAGGGTATGACCCTTCCCGTATAGGGAAGGCTAAAGAACCTTATTAAATATGATAAATAAATATAGATATGTATATCGCGCCACGTAGGCGCTGCGCGGGTCCGCGTGGCTCTTCCACGTGGCCTTGCGTGCCACGTCGCATCCGCGTGGGACCCGCGCGCTTTTTGCCCTTTTTTTTTATTTTAATCTATTTAAATCAAAATTAAAATAATAAAAACTAGAAAAAATCCCTAAAATTGTAAAAATCATATCTTTTAAAATACAACTCCAAATTAATCCAAATTTCTTTCATTTGATCTGAAATTTAATTATCTATCATTCTAAAAATTCAAAATATTTAAATAAAAAGAGATTTAATTTATATTTCAAAAATACACTCATTTCCTTAAGATTTTAAGTTTAG
Source organism: Lemna minuta (assembly GCA_024174645.1). Taxonomy (NCBI): domain Eukaryota; kingdom Viridiplantae; phylum Streptophyta; class Magnoliopsida; order Alismatales; family Araceae; genus Lemna; species Lemna minuta. Next base: position 13,632,109 of record CM044101.1, read on the forward strand.
AAATTTAAATGAATGTTTATACAAATAATTTCTCTTATTATTTAACTTTAAAAATCACTTATAATCTCAAGTAAAGATAGGTTATAAAATTATTTATCCTTAATTCATCATAATTAACCCTAAATTAACGTATTTTGAGATTATAACATTAAATTGGATAGAATGATAGAAATGCACTCAAAGTATGATAACATGCACATAAATATAATGTTTTATGCCTTAATTTGCATTAATAATCATGTTTTATCATGTTAAGATTGCATGTTATCACACCCCCCAACTTAAATAATTGCTAGTCTCTTAGCAATTTCCTATAGAATCTCCCTAGAAAGTCCTTTCCACTTCTCAATCCTACTACTAAAGAGGTGAATGTATATAAGTATGATTACTCTTCCTCATAGTGTGGACCATAGTGATCTAAATTCCATCTCTAGGTTGACTTCTTTAGTGCATCTTAGGGTAGTGCTCATCGGCTAATGCTCGAGTCTAATTCTCAATTGTGATCGAGGTGAGCATATCTAAGGTTTAATACTATGGGGATGAAAAGATCCTCACACTCTCATGAGCAGATGTAATCCTTACCCTCTCCATAGATTCATCACTCCTTCCCTCAAAAATGGAGGCTGCTTAATGTATTATAATTCCCTTCAACTTTCCTTCCTCCTAAAAAGAGTGCAATTGCAAAGGTATTCCCATCTTTGGATGCAGCGTTTGAGGTGGTTGAAAGAAAATTTAAAGACACTATATCTAAAGGAATGATGTGGTTTAAAAGCAAATATGTGTGTAAACAAAATGGATTTTAAAAGCAAAGGTGGTACCACTTATGATAATTTTAGCTCCCAAATGATGTGGATGGTGATGGATGGTAGGGATAGATGGAAATGGTAGAGATGGTGGTGTTGAGAAGAGAAGATATTCCTCTAACTTATTCTCCTTCTTTTCACTTCTTCTATTTCTCTCTTTTTCTTTCTTTTTCTCCTTCCTTTTTCCTTGCCTTTTTATTTTTCTCTTTTGTTTTGCTTTTGTAAAATATTTCAAAATTTCAAAAGAGTTTACATGAAATAAGGATATGAAGGAGTTGTTTTGTGGAGGTTTGAAGAGAGTTTGCCAAAATGTGAAGTGTAATGTTTGAAGGAATGTGTACATGTGAGAGGAATGTGGAGGAGATATGATGGATATTTGAGTCACTTGGGAGTATGATTATCATAAGTGAGGTTTAAAACAAAGTGGTGTAACTACTTGACTGCTTTGGAAGAAATAAACTAAATGCCTATAAGGGAAAGATAGGTATTTCAAAAAAAATGATGGATCATTGCACTCTTTTAAGGGAAAGTTTGGTATCGAGGAATTCCCACACTAAGTAGGTTCGGCTGATGTAAGGTAGGGGATAAGAATTTTGCTTGAATCTTCACTCAAAATCACTCCATTTCCAATCCATAGCACTTCAACCTTCTGATTACTCATTTTTCCTCGGTGCCTTGTTAGATACCCAACCCCAAAGAAGTCAACCATTACGAATATTCCCATGGTTTATCTAGATCACTTGATTTTATTACTCAAAATTTAATCATATGGGCTATTAGGCCCTCATTTCTACATCTCTAGTAGATAAGATCTCAAGTTTTCAAGACTTCTAAGGTGGAGAAGAGTGGCAAAAATTTGGAAAATAGGAGTTTTTAGAATTTAGATTTTTAAAATTTTTTGAAAAATTGTTAAATTTTTCTAAGTCCTCACCCCCCAACTTAAACTCTTCATTGTCCTCAATGAAATTACTATGCTCATGATGAAAGATAGCAATAATAATGATCATGGCATGAAAATGATAATAAATGTGGTAAGGAGAAAAGGGTTTAGAAAAACTCATTTGGGCTTTTTGATGCTTGTTCACGGGATTTCTCGTGTGTGCGCGCCCTTCATAATATAGTTCTTCGCCAATGTATTTATTATAAGAAAAAAACTAAAGGAAAAAAACACAAAAAAATGATAACTTTGGGCTGCCTCCCAATAAGCGATAAGTTTATCGTCTTCACCGAGACTCGTTTAAGCTCATATTCTCCAAAAAAATGATGCGATTATTTTTGAAATAAAAACTTGATGCACGATAAGAAAATTTCCTCAAGATCCAAACCATAATTATCCTTTTTATGAATAATAAATCATTATACTCCATGGTTTGAAAGTGAAATTAAGAATTTTATGCATGAAATTCAAATCATATCAACAGATCATATTCATGTAATCACAAATTAGTGGAGATAATATATTATAGATATATTATATTATAGATATAAATATAGAGATATAGATATATTTTTTTCGAGAAAAATTTTCTATCGATAGATCGGTTGAAATTCAGATCATTTCGAATCTATCATGGCCTAAGTCTACGCAGAGCATGGCTTCGATGCGGCCTAGGACGACGAGAAACTCTAATAACCCTAGTACAACAGGCTTTTTCGTATAGAATCGTGAATTTCAATAAAGATAAAAATTTCAACAATGATTTAGAAAAACAAGTCATGCGTGATTCCATGAGAGCTTGGCCCTCCCAAAACGATACATGTGAGCAATAGACCGTAATCCTTAGAAGAGGGAAAATTACTCAAGATGGCATCGAGTTGAGGATCATTTAAGATAAATTTCATCTTCGGAAGGCATTAAAACATGTTTTCTAAATGAATGACATTTCATGAAAATAATTATATACTACTAATTTATCAAATAATGGCAAAAATCATACCTGGGTGTCGGTATCCGTGAGTGTTTATAATTTCTTAACGCGATTTTGAAAAATGACCGCCCGTAATCCGTATAGAAGGGGTCGAATTCACTTATTCTCGTCAAATTAAGGATCACGAAGATAGAATTCACTTCGGATCACTCAAATTATGATCAATGCGAGTTAAATCCAAGAAATAAAAAGAAAAATCCGATGTTGACCAAGTCAAAATTGACGAATCTTCTCAAAAATATGCCTTAAATTCCACGGCAACGGCACCATTTGACGAGACGAAACCGCGAGGTCGTCGATTTCACGCGGTATCGCGTCAAAAATAATACCGAACTTACCAATTTGGGGAATTAAGAGAGAATTGAGGGGTATAATGGTAAATCAGGGTCGAATCCACAGGGAATTTAGGTATTTTCGAGATATCTTTTGGAATTTGGTCAAATTGGACAATGAATTGAGGTGAGAAATTAGGGAAAATGGTGTTTTTAGAAAGAAGACTTCAAAACGAATCCACGGAATCAAGAATCATCCAATTTGGATTTCATTTCGCAGATAAATCGAAATTTGAAGTGGAGAGGAAATTTCGAACGTTATAATCGTGATTTTAAGCTAAATTTTATGAAATTGAAATCTAAAACTTAATCTAAACGAAAATTAAAGATAATAGGACGATAATTAAGGTAAAACCGCTTCCACTAAACCCGTTTAGCGATCGAAATGTCGTGAATAAACCGATTAATTGCGAAGAACACCAAGATCGTCACGCCGAGCTTCAAGCGTCGATTTCTCCCTCAATTTTCCACCAAATCTTGACTTCTACCCCTCCGTGGATGCGGAATTGAAAGAGGAGGAGGAAGAACTCAAGAGAAACGAGAGGATCGGTGTCTGTACAAGTCAATTTGATTGAAATACAACTCAAATGCATACAATCGTGAAGAACAGGTCATTTTATAGGGCGAATTTTCGTTACCGTCCGATCGTTTCGATTGACGGTTACGATGAAAAGGTCCATCGTGGACCGTTTCAATTAAGTCGTGACCGTCGGATCGTGATGGACGGCCACGATTTAATCCATCGGTAAGCGTTATAAAATGCCTCAAATATCGCCCCTTAGATCGCGATCCAACGGCTGAGATGCGATCCGCGCCGAAGCATCTCAGCCGTTATAACTCTTTTATAAACGCACGTGCTTGATGATCTTCCCGTGATCCGGCGTCCATGCGATCGACGCATCTCGTTTGATCGCTCGTTCGATCCAGCGGTCCTCATCGCGCCACGTCGCTGAAATCTAGCCGTTATAACTCGCCCAATCAAGCACGTGTTTGATCAAGTCCGGTGGTCCACGCGTCCATTTGATCGGCGTCCTCCGATCGCGATCTATCGCTCCTCGTCGTGCCACGTCACCTGCACTCAGGTAAGATTAGTCCCACACGGAAGATGTCTAGGAAACCGTCGGGTTTATAAGACCCGACGGTTTCTAAGGGTATGACCCTTCCCGTATAGGGAAGGCTAAAGAACCTTATTAAATATGACAAATAAATATAGATATGTATATCGCGCCACGTAGGCGCTGCGCGGGTCCGCGTGGCTCTTCCACGTGGCCTTGCGTGCCACGTCGCATCCGCGTGGGACCCGCGCGCTTTTTGCCCTTTTTTTTTATTTTAATCTATTTAAATCAAAAATTAAAATAATAAAAAAACTAGAAAAAAATCCCTAAAAATTGTAAAAAAATCATATCTTTTAAAAATACAACTCCAAATTAATCCAAATTTCTTTCATTTGATCTGAAATTTAATTATCTATCATTCTAAAAATTCAAAATATTTAAATAAAAAGAGATTTAATTTATATTTCAAAAATACACTCATTTCCTTAAGATTTTAAGTTTAGAAATTTAAATGAATGTTTATACAAATAATTTCTCTTATTATTTAACTTTAAAAACCACTTATAATCTCAAGTAAAGATAGGTTATAAAATTATTTATCCTTAATTCATCATAATTAACCCTAAATTAACGTATTTTGAGATTATAACATAAAATTACATAGAATGATAGAAATGCACTCAAAGTATGATAACATGCACATAGATATAATGTTTTATGCCTTAATTTGCATTAATAATCATGTTTTATCATGTTAAGATTGCATGTTATCAAGGACATCAGAGATACATTTCCAGACGAGCATCTCCTCACCATCTCGAGTCACGCCCCCTAGTACGCCCACATCATCAACTTTATCGTCACTGGATCGATCCCGGAGCACTGAAACCGGCATCAAAAAGATAAGTTCTTCCACGAGCTCAAGTATTATTTCTGGGAAGAACTGCTTCTGTTCCACCTAGGATACGACCCTATCATCCGATGATGTGCACTGGAAGAGGAGCAAGGAGATATACTGGCGATGTGTCACTCATCGACGTGTGGAGGACACTTCGCGGCACGAAAGACCGCGGATAAGATCCTACAGAGCGGCTTCTACCGGCTTCTACACGGAGTGCTTACAATGTCAAGCGGCAATCAACATCTCCAAGTGAGACGAGATGTCGATGCGGCCGATCCTTGAGGTGGAAATCTTCAACCTTTGGGGGATAGACTTTCATGGGACCTTTCCCACCTTCTGACGGGAAAGAGTACATCTTGGTGGCGGTGGACTATGTGTCCACGTGGGTCGAAGCAATCCCCACTAGGATAAAAAGACCATCGGGAGGTTATGCCCTTCATCACACGATGTATCTTCGCCCGATACGGTTGTCCGAGAGCCATTATCAGCGACGGCAGCTCACACTTCAACAACTCACACTTCCCGGCGCTGTTGAAGAAATACGGAGTACACCACTGCATCACCACGCCATACCACCCCCAGGCGAATGGGCAAAGTAGAGGTTAGTACTCGAGAAGTCAAAACTATTCTTAAAAAGATAATTTGTCCAGATGGAAAGGATTGGGCACACAAGCTCCCCGACTCACTATGGGCATACCGGACGGCATACAAGACACCCATCGGGTTGTCTCCCTTCCGGCTCATCTACAGGAAAGCCTGCCACCTTTCGGTTGAGCTAGATCATCGAGCTTACTGGGCCATCAAGAAGCTCATCCTCACACTGGACGAAGCAGGCAAAGAACGACTTCTCCAGCTCCAGGAGTTACAAGAGTTGAGGCACGACGCGTACGAAAATGCGGCGATCTACAAGGAGAAGACCAAAGCCTTCCACGGCCAGGCATATCCGATGACGATCATTCCAGGTCAACGACAAGGTCTGGCTCTACAACTCGCGCCTCAAACTCTTCCTTGGAAAGCTGCGCTCCAGATGGGATTGTCCCTATGTGGTTTTGGAATTGTTCGACGGCGGAGCAGTACTCATCTCTGATCCTAAGACCGATCGACAATTCAAGGTAACGGCCATCCGTCTCAAGGCGTACATGACCTTAGAGCCACCCGCACCAGAAGATAAGGTAAATCTGTATCTTCCCGAGCACTCGAGGACATGACGGTATCACCCTCGACCCATCAGTAGTCTAGGGTTTTATTTTGTTTAGTCTGGCTGAAGGCGTTAAACTTAGCGCTCTTGGGAGGCACCCCAAGATTATCTTACCTTTTAGTTTTATGTTTTGATTTCAGTTTCTTTTTAGACGTCGAAGAACTACATTAGAAAAGGGCACACCTGCACCGGAAATCCCACGAGCATCACGGACTAATGAGCTTTTCTAAACCCATCTCACCGCACTTTTTATTGTTTTCATGCTATGATTCGATGAGTTTTTCACATGAGCATGTTGTTTTCATTGAGGGCAATGAAAGATTCTAGTTGGGGGGGGGGTGAGGATTTAGAAAAATCTCTACCATTTTTCAAAAATTTTAAAATTCTACCTTCTAAAAACTCCTATTTTCAAAATCTTTGATCTAATCTACCCCACCTTAGAAGTCTTTTCATCTAGAGATCTGACCTACTAGAGATGTAGAAGTGAGGACCTTATAGTTCATATGATTACATTTTGAGTAATGAAGCCAAATGATCTAGAGAGACCAATGGATTAGAACAGTGGTTGACTTCTTTGGGGTTGGGTATCTAACAGGCACCAAGGAAAAAGAGTAATCAAGAGGTTGAAATGCTATGGGATTGGAAAGGAGAGTATTCGAGAGAAAATAAATTCCATCCTTTACCTATTATTAGCCCAAACTACTTAGTATAAGGAATTTTCTCGAGGCTAGACTTTCCCCTTTAAAGAGTGCAATGATCCATAATCTTTGTAGCACCTATCTTTCCTTATCGGCATGTAGTTTTCTCTTCCAAAGCAGTCAAGTAGTAATACCAATTTGTTTTAAACTTCGCTTTTGATGATGAACACTCCCAAGTGAACTCACATATCCATCTTACCTTCCATTTTTTCTCCCACATGTGCTTATACCTTCACTACACTTTATTTGCTACACACTCTCTCCAGAAACCCTAAAACTCCTCCACATCATCATTCTATTCTTCTGAAATGCTTTAAAAAAAATGAAGAAGAAAAGAAAGAGGAGAAAAGCTCAAAAAGAGAGAAATAAGAAGTTACAAGAAGGAAAATAAGTGGGAACATCTTCTACCTTTATCTCTACCTCCACTATCATCTCCACTATCTACCCTATCCATGATCATCCACCTCACTTGGGAGTATAATCATCATAAGTGGTACCTTCTTTGATTTTATCCACTTTGTTTTATCAGCATATTTGCTTTTAGCCAAGTCATACCCTTAGAAATAATATCTTTTATTTCCTTCAGCCTCCTCACACGATGCATCCAAAGATAGGAATCCTTTTGAATTGCACTCTTTTAAGGAGGAAAGCGAGTTGAGGGGAATTCTAAGTATTAAGTAGCCTCCATTTTGAGGGAAGGAGTGATGTGTTTATGGAGAGGGTAAGGAATTACATCCACTCATGAGAGAGTGAGTATATTTTCAACACCATAGCATTATACCTTAGATAGGCTCACCTTGATTACAATCAAGAATTAGACTTGAGCATTAGCCGATGAGCACTACCCTAACATGCACTAAAGAAGTCAATGTAGAGATGGAATTTAGATCATTATGGCCTACACTATGAGGAAAACGTGATCATACATTTATACACTTCACTTTTTTTTAGTAGTGGGATCAAAGGATGAAAAGACTTTCTAGGGAGATCATATAGTAAATTGCTAAGAGACTAGCAATAATTAAAGTTGGGGGGTGTGATAACATGCTATAGTAACATAATAAAACATAATTTTTGATGCATATTAAGGTATAAATGATTTCATTTCCATGCATGTTATTATACTTATGTGTATTTTTCTATCATTCCATGAAAAAGTAATTATAATCTCAAAATACCTTAAATTAGGGTTAAATATGATGATTTAAGAGATAAATAATTAATAACCCGTCTTTACTTGAGATTATAAATGTTTTTAAAGTGAAAATAATGAGAGAAAACAATTTATAAACATTTATTTATATTTTCTTAAGTTTAAAATCCTTAAAAATAAATGTGTTTTTGAAATTAAATTTAAAACTCTCATTATTTATTAATTTTTATCTTTTAGAATGATAAATAATTAAATTTCAGATCAAATGAAAGAAATTTGGATTAATTTGGAGTTATATTTTAAAAGTTATGAATTTTCTAATTTTTAAGATTTTTTCCAGATTTTTCTGATTTATTTTACGATTTTTAATGTTAAAAATACGATTTAAAAATGCAAAAAGCGGGCTTAATCTGCGTGGGACCCACGTGGATGCAACGTGGCACTTAGGGCCACGTGGCAGTGCCACGCGGGCCCACGCGGCTCCTACGCGGCACGATATTTATTTACATATATTATTTACATACTATATTATGCATAATGTTCAGCCTTCCGTATATCGGAAGGGTATTCAATCCCTTTAAAACGTCGCCCATTATAAACGCCTCTATCGCCTTTGATTTTTTCCGTGTGGGACTAAAGTCCCACACAATTTGAGATGCAGGTGACGTGGACTCATACAGGGCGTCGGATCGAGAGTGCGGTAATTGATGGAGGGTCGATCGAGTGGACCGCGGCCCACCGCATCTGGATCAACACACGTGTTAATTAAAGGGGCGTTATAACGGTCCAGATTGAACCGCGCGGGGAGCATCCAAACCGTCGGATCAAGATCTAAAGGATGCGATCAAGAGCATTTTTAAACGCTTATCTGTGGATCGATCTGAGCCCTTCATCATGATCGGACGGTCACGATATTTTCAAAACGGTCCATCGTGGACCGTTTCATCGTAACCGTCGATCGTTTCGATCTAGACACCTTCCCTCTCGTTTCTCTCAATTCCATCGTGTTCCTCTTCCATTTCCGCACCCACGGAGCCCTTGAAATCGAGATTTGGTTGAGTAGATTGTAAGAAATCGCAGCTTGAATCTCCTCGACGCGTTCTTGGTGTTCTTCACGATTAATCGGTTTAATCGCGGTGATTTGATCGCTAATTGGGATTAGTAGAAGCGGTTTTGCATAATCTATCTTCCTATAGTGTTTAATTTCTATTTAAGATTAGGATTTAGAGTTTAATTTCATCGAATTTTAGCTAAAATCGCGATTTTCTTAATCCAAAATTTTCTCTCCACTTCGAATTTCGATTTCTCTGAGAAATCAAGTCCAAATTCGATGATTCTTGATTCCATGGAATCGATTTGAAGTCATGTTTCATAATATATCATTTCCCCAATTTCTACCATCAATTTCTCGTCCGATTTGATCAATTTCGAAGATTACATCAAGAAATTCCTTATTTCCCTGTGGATTCGACCCTTATTTACCATTATACCCTTTAATTCGATACATTATCATCAAATGGTAAGTTTGTAATTATTTTTGACACGATACCGTGTGAAATCAACGACCTCGCGGTCTCGTCTCGTCACCCACCTTCTTAAAAGGGGCTCTTACACCTCTTTAGGAGATGATTATAGTTGTGGCATATGGATTTAATCTCTACCCTTCATTTAGTTGCACCCAAAAAGACTAAATCTCTACCATTGATTCAAAGGAACCTCTTAACCTAGCTTATCAAAGAATCTTCTTCTTCTTTTTTTGTTGAGTTTTTGCTCTCTCTTAGCATTAGGCTACCATAAGGAAAAGGATAGGCTTAGGCCCAAGCTTTGCATTGTTTGGTGTTCAATTTTTTTGTGGAGACAACATCAAGTGAAGGATCAAGATCATAATGAGTCTAGCATCACATGGCCCAAGATTGGCATAAAAAATAAGGTTTGTATGAGGATTTGGATCTCATTTTCTCTTGCAATCCCCTTCATGGATAGTGTAAACCATTTTCTCTTGCAATCCCCTTCTTTTTATATTTAAGATTTTTTATCTTTTCTTCAAAAAATCTCTCATTATTACTAATTTCATGATTACATGATTTCCCCATTTTTACCATCATCTTTTTATTTCATCATTCTCATCTCTCCATTCAATCATTCTATTCTAAATATTTTTCTAATTATTTCTCATACAATATATGTATGTATTTCTAATTTTTGTCATACCATAGTCAATTTCTTAGTCCTTCCATATTTCTTCAAAAACCCTTCTAGCGTTATTTTTCTGTAAAATAGTATCTCTACATCTAAAAGCACTAATCTCATTACCTAGGCTCCCTGAGGATTTGACCCTCACTTTACCATTATACAAAGTGAGGAATTATAATTATTTAATTATATGAAATTGATTCACAATTAAAAAAATACGTCGAAATCAAGTTCATCACTACCACAATTATGTACTCTTTACCATCTGAAGATGGAAAAGGTCTCATGAAGTCAATCCCCCAAAGATTGAATATCATACATGCATACATGCATACACACGTACATCATATAGGCATACATGCATACGTACATATGAATACATGCATGCATGTTAGTATATATGTATGCATAAATACATGTGTAGAGGTATACATGATGGGACCTAAAGCCAAAAATTTCTCTAATTTTTTTATCAAAAACATTTATTGCAGTGGCAGATGTTGAATCAAACATTCATCAAAGTTGAATGACCAAGACTAGATGATCTTATCATCTATTCTAGATGATACTATCATCTAGTATAGAATAAAATTCACACATACAAGGTTTATCCAAAGGAGTTCTTCAAACCGTTCAAGCGTCCAGCCTCTAGCGGTATCTACACAATCACTGGACGATTAGATCTCCTCTAAAACACTCGTCACCACAAGAGGGGGAGAAGAGTAGGGAGAGTTTTCTACTGGCCTTGTATGTGCACCCTTGTTCTGATCTTTCTCTCCCTATTTATTGACTTTGGGATTTTGAACTTTTCACAAAAACCCTTATATTTTTTCATATATCCACCATTACACATTGACCTTATGTGCATGGCCCTCTAGGTCCATATATCTCACTAGTTAATGACTTCATTGACCCAATAACACTTATTAGCTTTCTTATCAATTAACTATATCAACTTATAGATTAATTGGCTAATGATTGATTTAACCCAATCAAGAGGTTGAGTTGCCAACTCAGTGGGTGCCAAGCTATACCACGTGCTCTAGGAGATATAGAGCATATTTTGTCATGTATGAGTCGCCTTCATAAAACCTTGCCGTCATCAGTTGTCATATACGTATAATCCTACATCCGTGCAAGACTCATGGTATGAATAACTTAAGGTATGATTAACTATCAAACCCTATTTATTCACTCAATTTGGTATTAATGAAATTAGGAAATCATCAAGAACTCCTCAGATATTTTTACTACATTGGCCAAAGATTTTATTGCATCTCATTTCTTGACTTAATCTCTTCAAATAGTGAGGGCGGATGATTCATCCATCATATGTCTTTGGTGTGTCAAGTCAAAAGACCATGTACACAACCATGACATGAATCAAGCTGATAAATAATTTAACATAATATCATTCAAGGGATTCATATGGATCAATTCAGTTAACCCCTTCTCTAAAGTGCACCAACTATCTGTCGTTGGTGTCTCTTCATCGATGGCCATAAAATCATCCATACTTATCATATGAGTCAGATTAGATAGTGTTATTCTTTTCGGATAATTTAATGTCTTTCTTGAATATCCCGCGAAATATAAATATTTTAGAACCTATGTTTAAAGACCAACGATCACTATATTATGATCATCATAATTCATATAGTCATTGCATATGCTCATGGACTTCATTGCAAACATCACACAAGAATGACAATGAATAAAAGTTTTATTTCAACAAATATAAATAAAAGATGGAAGTGTGATCGGCTTGCAGACCACATAATTTCCATCAATACATAGATACATACATACATTCATACATACATACATATATACATCCATACATGCATACATGCATACATACATGCATGCATGCATGCATCTATATATAAACACATACATACATACATACATACATACATGCATGCATACTTTCGTACATGCATACATCCATACAAGCATACATGTATGCATGTATGCATGTATACAAACATGCATACATACATTCAAACATATAGAGATACATACATACGTGCATGCTTGTAAACATACATGTATACATATATACATCCATGCGTACATACATACATACATTCATGCATACATGCACACATGCATACATCCATATGCATATATGCATTTATACATTTGCATACATACAAACAAACAAACATACATACATAGATATATACATACATACATATATTCATACATGCATACTTACATACATGCATAGATACATACATGCATACTGGCGTACATGCATACATGCATACGTGCATTTGTAGGTATGCATGAAGACATTTATGCATGTATGTATGTATGCATGCATGTTTGTATGTATGCATGTATGGATGTGTGCATGTATGTATGTCCATGTATGGGTGTGTGCATGTATGCATGTATGGATGGATGTGTGCATGTATGTATGTATCCATGTATGGGTGTGTGCATGTATGCTTATATGCATTTTTTTCATGTATGCATGTATGTATATTCAGATGGATGTATGTATGTATGTATGTATGTAGGCATTTATGCATTTATGCGTGTATATATGTATGGATGTATATAAGTAGTCATTTATGCATGTGCGCATGTATGGATGTATGCATGTATGCAAACATGCATGTATATATGTACATATGTATACAAATATGTATATATGTACGGATGTATGCATGTATGTAGGCATTAATGCATATATGGATGGATGGATGTATGCATGTATTTATGGATGTATGTGTGTATGTATGCATGTATGTAGGCATTTATACATGTATGGATGTATGCATGTATGTATGGATGTATGTGTGTATGGAATTGTTTTCTCAAGTAAAAGGGACATTGTTTTCTCAGGTAATGGAAACACTCTAAATATTCCATTAGATTTGTATCAATGTTCTAACAAAAATACTTGTATGCACCAAAAACCTCAGGTTCAACGAGGTACATACATGTATGTATGCATGTATGTGGGCATTTATGCATATATGCATGTATGTATGGATGTATGTGTGTATGTATGCATGTATGCATGTATGCATGTATGTATGCATGCATGTGTGTATGTGTGTATGCATGCATGTATGCATATACATACATATACATATACATACGTGTATATATGTATACATATGAGTATACATATATACATGCATGTATATATGTATGTATGGTGTATACACATATGTATATACGTATGGATGTATGCATGTATGTATGTAGGCATTTATGCATGTATGCATATATGGATGTATGCATGTATGCATATATGGATGTATGCATGTATGCCTATATGGATGTATGCATGTATGTATGTGTGTATGTATGCATGTATGGATGGATGTGTGCATGTATGTATACATACGTATATGTACACATATGTGTATACATATATATATACATGCATGTTTGCATACAAGCATGTATATATGTATGTATGTATGTATGTATGCACGTCTACATGCATGTATGCATCTGTACATGCATACATGCATGCATCTGTACATGCATACATGCATACATGCATACATACATACATACATACAAACATGCATGCATGCATTTGTACATGCATACATGCATACATGCATACATACATACATACATACATGCGTGCATCTGTACATGCATACATACATACATACATACATACAGAATTGTATGCATCCATACATGCATACATACATTTTTGCATATATGCTTGTATGGATGCGTGCTTGTATGCATGTATGTCTTTATATATGTATGTATGCATGTATGGATGAATGGATGCATGCATGTATGTATGTATTTATGCATGTATGTATTTATGTATGCATTTATGTATGCATGTACGTATGTATGTATGTATGTATGAATGTATGCATGTATGTATTGTATGCACGTATAGATGTATGCATGCATGCAGGTGTGTATGTATGTATACATCCATGTACATATGCATACATACAAATATACACACATGTATGCATCCATGCATTCATGCAGTTATACATGCATGCTTACAGGCATACAATACATACATGCATACAATCCTACATGCATCCATACATGCATACAAAAATACATACATACATGCATGTATGCATACATGCATACATCCATACATCCATCCATACATACATGCATATGTACATACATGTATGCATAAAATGCATTCATCCATTCATCTATACATACATACATACATACATACATACATATGTGCATCTGTACATGCATACATGCATACAAGAATAGATGCATAGATGCATGTATGTACATAAATCCATACATACATACATAATTGTATGCATCCATAAATGCATACATTCATACATACATACATACATACATACATAAATCCATACATAATTGTATGCATCCATACATGCATTCATACATACATACATATATACATTCAGGTATATGTGCTTTCATTCTTACAGTCATCCATTTATCCATAGAGCCATCCATGCATACGTTCATGCATCTATTCATTAATTCATCCATCCATTCATTTACCCATAGGTTCATTCATTCATCCATACATTCATTTATTCAACATTTATTCATACATTCATTCATCCATAAATAAATACATACATCCTTGCATATCTATATATGACATACATAGATGCATTCATTCATCAGTATATTCATACATTCATTCATTCATCCATACATGCATTCTTCCAAACATTCATGTATACATTCATTTATCTGTACATTAATCCATACATTCATACAACCATTCATGCATACATTCACGTATACATTCATTTAGTGGTGTGGCTTTATGCTTTGCTTGTCTTATCCTGGTTTGTGAAATGCAAGGGTTGGTAATGGGTAAGGGAGATAGGCTGATAGAGTATTAATGGCAACCTATGTGAGAGCCACAAAAAGCAAGAATGCTGGACCATTCCCTATTAATGGCTGGACTTGTTTTTGAGTCAGGCTACGTGGGTTTGGTGCGCTGGATGTCAGATGGGTTTGCAGGTCATCTCTCTCTCTCTCACTCTCTCCCCTCTCTCGTTATCTCTCCCTAGTCTCTTTCTCTATCACTCCCCTCACCTAACTCTCTCCCTCAACGTCTATTTTTGTCTGTTTGGTTTCCTCCCCCCTCCATATGTACTCATTCTCTGACAGACGAATAGATACTGAAGAGGGAATGTATAGATAGGGAAGAGATGGGGGAGAGAGAGAAAGGCGAATAACAGAGAAGAGAAGAAAACAAGGAGAGAGAGATAGGTTAGGACAAAGTTGTTTTAGAGAGAGAGAGAGAGACGAGACAGTCACAGAATTGAGTTTTTCTTTTTTGGGCATTAAATCAGTAAAGCCGTACCTGTATCGGGCTCGAAGAACCGCCCTCGTCCTTCTGCTGCCTTGTCGAAATTCCGCCCTCGGAGTTCACACTATCTTTCTTTGGCCAAGATTTTTTACCGACCTAGGAAAAAAACAGAGCCGATGCCCATGTCAGTCGGATTTGGACGATCGAATAAACTTTTTCAAAAAGAAACCTTGTCGTAAGGGCCAAAAGCTTTTCGCGTTTGCATCAGACGCAAAAAGACTCTCTCGCTCGTTCTGGATAGTACGGTTGCAGGCTGTTTTAAATAGCCAACAGTTCCTGAAACTGTGCGAGACCAGTGTTCATCTGCTTTCTAGGGGGAAGGAAAGCTATTCGATGATTGAGTCTAGCGGAAACACCGAATATGGAGGTTTTCGAGCAAAGATTTTGATGAGGATAGGAAGCAGAAGCGGGAAATTTTCTCTTCATCCATTTTGACCTTTTTCTGCAGGATTAGAAGGAACAAGGAGTCTGAGGCGAAGCAGGGAAATAGATTTTGGTACCCGGAATGTGCTCGAGATTGAAGATGGTAGAGTCGTCCCTACCTTCTTCAGCTCCGACTTCGCCCAAGAAATGAACTAACGAAGGGAATTCTGCTGCAATAGAAGCCCCGTGGCCGATACATACAATTATGCGTCACAACGGCTAGATATGTTTCGCAACGGCTAGTCCACACCGCCAAAGTAGAATTTGAAAAAGATTTGAAAATGATTAAGGAATCCGATCTCTCCTTTTCCCAGATACGCAAGTTACACCGCCGTTCTACTACCCAAAATGATGTGGAAATGATAGTTTCCCCCCTACAGAGAAACCCGAGACACAGAAAAAAAGAGAGATATCAAGAGCGAGTGGGGCCGTTGAGAGCGAACTTAATACAGAGAGAGAGGGAAAGATATAGATAGAACCACACAAAGAAAGAAAGAGAGAGAACGAGCGAGAGCAGGCGCAAGAGAGAGCAATGGAGAGCGAGAGAGAGCGTGTGTGTTCTGGAAATCCATCTGTGTCAGTGTAAAAGTGATCGAGACACAGAAAGAAAGAGCAAGTCAGAGAACCCCAGAGACGCAATAGAGAGAGATAACGATAGCGAATAAGGGCATTTGAGAGATAGAGAGAGAACGAGCTAGAGAGAGAGAGAGAGAGAAAGATAGAGATAGAGCCACGTGAAGAGAGAAAAAGAGGACGAGCGTGAGCAAGAGAGAGCATTTGAGGGAGAGAGAGAGAGCTCAAGGTATGTGTGAGAGAAAGGATGTGTGCTGGAAATCCATCAATATCAGCGTAAAAGTGACCGAAAAAAAAACAGAGCATTTCTGTGCTCATCATAGAATTGGGCTATGATGATACGGGGAGACGATGCGGAAACAAACTGTGAGATATGATAGAAATCTTGGAAAATTTTCAATGATACTAGAAATACTTAATTAACAATCTAGGAAAATACAAATAAATATTACTTGTATTCATAACAATGTGATAAACTTTGAGAAATCCACAAAATGAGAAAATCAAAAGAAATTTCATGAACCCACTTGAACTTTGCCGGATCCAAAATGTATATAATTTCATGAGGCCTCAAGAAATCAAAATTAGAAACTAGAAACCTCTTATATATTCTTAGAGCATTCATAAATATAGAAATAATTTCAAGGGTAGAAAAGTATAAACTATTCAATATTTGACCAAAAAGTGTAAATAAATTAGAAGAGACCCAAAATTTGAAGGAAACTGAATTTTTAAATAATTTGAGAAACTCTCATAAAATAGAGGTACATACATTTAATTTTACATACAAAGGTAGACACATACGTTTATTTGTATAAACAGAGGTATGTGAGTGTGAGAGAGAGAGAGAGATCCATCTATAGGTAAAATTGTAGGGTTCTCTCTCTCTCTCTCTCTCTCTATCTCTTTGTCTCTTTGTCTCTTTGTCTCTTTTGTCTCTTTGTCTATGTGTCTCTCTTTGTCTTTGTCTCTCTGTATCTCTTGTTGCTCAATTTTTTTGATCCATGACATTGATAGTGCTTAGGTCTCATGGTCATAGTATGTAACTATGGTGAGAATCCTAATTGGTTTAATCATAGCAATAGGTGGTAACATTTTGTCATTGTCAAATCCTTTCATTTGACGATCACCTTCACCACCCACCTTGCCGTGAAGGTGTTAACATGTCCATCAATACCAACCTTTTTTTCTTGAAAGATCCATTTACACCCCATAAGTACTATACCCTTGGGAGGGTTGACCAATTATTATAGTTAGTTTTGATGCATGTATTATATCATGAATCTATCGCTTCTTGTCATTTCCTTGAGTTAGAATCATTCAAGGCTTTATCATAGGTCAAAGGATCATTATCCTTAAGGTAGAGAGTATTGAGGTCATCTATGACGATACATCCCACAAATCAACCTAGTTGTCTCAATACTCTATCAGACCTATGCGGTACCTCTATGTGTATATGAACATGTTTAGGAACTAAGTTCTAAACTAATGAGGAAGCTCTCGATCCTTGATTCTAACTTATACTGTATCATGTTTCTTAGCATTAGCAAACAACTGATACCCTAAACTAGGGAAGTCCGGCTTCTTTTCCATATCTCATATGGTGTGGAAGCTACATATTTTCTAAGACATTAAGGACATGAGCTACTATTTTAAGTGCATATCCACATAGGAATACTTGTCATTTCAAGAAACTTATTATAAATTGCAGCGTATCTCATACAATTTTTTCTTTCTAGTACACCATTCATTTGAGCCATATAAGGAGGACTCAACTATGTAAGGATACAATTATCATTTAGCAACTCTCTACTACTTGCTTCTCTACTTCATTCTTCACTTTTAAAAATTTCTAAAAGGCTTTGGACTTATACTTCATAAGGTATACTCATATAAACCAAGAAAAATTGTTAGTAATAAAGATAAAATATGAGCTACCTCCTCTTGCATAGATAGACATCAAGATACATATAATAGAATGTATTAGATCCAATATGCCCTAGGCATGCTCTCCACTCTTTGAGAATAGAAATTTGGGTTACTTACCCATGATACAAGATTTCCATATCTCAAATGATTCATAATCAAATCGCACCCAAGTAAGCATCTCTATCCAAATTTTGTAAGTTTAAATTGCCAACATTCCCAAGTCTACAGTGGTAGAGTTTGGCCTCATTCACTTTTGTTTATTTCTCTTAAAAAATTAACTTGGAAATTATATGAATAAAAATCAATCAAATATAAACTATTGGTTGATGGTTTTATATAAACCACTTGACATCAAAGTAAATATAACAAAATTTATTCTTAATATTCAAGGTATAACCCATCTTGTCCAAACAAGAAATTCAAATGATGTTCCTAAAAATGCTTTCAACATGGTAACATTCATCTAAATAAATATAAGCTATGCATGGTAGCTTGTTTTTCACCACCCTAGCATGATAACTGTTGGGTCCTTAGGTCGATAAGCCTTCTAATTTTTTTATCAAAACATCGAATGGAGAAGAATACATTAAATCGGATGTTTAAAATCATTGAGGTACCAAGAATAGATAATCCTATCATCTAGTATGTATGATAAAACATACTTACAAAGTTCTCTTTAAGAAGTTCTTGAAGCTATTCAAGTGTCTAGCCTCTAGCAATATCCACACGATCTCTGGATTGTTGGATCTCCTCTTAAAAGCTCTTCACCAAGAGAGAAAGAGAAGAAAGGATAAAATGCCCACAAGGCTTACATGGGCAACTTGAGTTATGGTAATTCTCCTCCTATTTATAGACATTTGGTATGTGGATTTTTCATAAAAATCCTAATAATTATGTCTATATTCACCAACATCTATAGACCTTATGTGTGTAAACCTCTAGGTCCATATATATCACTAGTTAATAACTCTATTGACCAAATAACACCTTATTAGTTAACCTTACTTAATTATCCATATAAACATATAGATTAATCAATCAATGATTGATTTGACCCAATTAATAGGTTGAGTTGTCATCCCGTTGGGTGCCAAACTACATGTACTCTAAGAGATAAGAAAGATATAAGAACTCCCTTATAGAAACTTTCCGTCATCCATTACCATGTATGTATAATCCTTCATCCACACAAAACTCATGAATGACTTAGGATATGGTCAACTATCAAACCCTAATCGATCACTCAACTTAGTACTAATGCATTTAGGAAATCATGTCAAACTCTTTCTTCGATATTTCCACTACCTTGGACAAGGATTTCATCGTATCTCATTCCTTGAGTCAATCTCCTCAAATACCGAGGAAAGATGATCCCATCTTGATCACATAATCATCTTCGTAGACTTCATGTCATATCTAATATATGAAGTTTTAGATATCTCGTGGCTATGGGATTCATAAGTCATAATCAAAACACTATCATCCATCCACAAGATGTCTTTGGTGTCTCAAATCAAAGGACCACATACACAACCAGGACATGAACCAAGATGATTGACATTTGGGTATAATTACCATTCATAGATTTATATAGATCAATTAAGTGAACTCATTCTCCAAAGAGCACCCACTATCTATCCTTAGTGTCTCCACACCAATGGATACAGGAGCAGTCATACTCGTCATATGAGTTGGATTATATAGTGTTATTCTTTCCACATAATTCGATGTCTTTCTCAAATATCCCACGAATAAAAATGTTTAGAACATATGTTTAAAGACTAGTGCTCACTGTATTATAACCTCATCATAATTCACTTAGTCATTACATATGCTCAAGGAATTCATTGTAAACATCACACAGGAATGACAATGAATAAATTTTATTTCCATGAATAGAAACAAAATACATGGAAGCGTGATTGGCTTATAGGCCATATAATATCCATCAATAAGGGCACCACATAGGTGGCGCACACATGACACCTATTAGAGGAGTATAATTAGAGTTAAGTGCCCTTAATGGGTTGATTTTAATTAACTAGAGCACCACTCGGCGTATATCCCAAAATTATTTGAATATTTTTAATATGAGACTATAACAAGAGGATATTTTATTTTTCAAGTAACATGGAGTAACGGGAGGTGTTTGATAACATGCATATTTAACTTAAATTCTTATCTCATTTAGCTAATATTTATGCTTATTTTAGTTAAATATGATGCATGTTATCATAGTTTTATGAATTTTCTCCATTGGTATGACATTTTACTAAAGTCCATATTTTTGCATTATTTAGAGTTAACTATGTGCTTTATTGATGTTTAATCTTTTGCAAGGTTAAATAAGTAGAAATTAATCACTTTCTTTGATTTATTTTGACTTTAGTAGATGATGAAAAGAATTAATTCCAAGAAGAGAATGTTGGAATAAAATAAAATAGAATTCTTAAGGGATTATTTAATATTATGATGAAATTCATCCTATTTTCTTGTTTAAATTGATATTTTAGATGGCATGATATTAAAGATGAAGAAATTTGTGATCCAATGGAGAAAATTTGAGTCAAAAGGAGATATATAACTGAAGATATGAATTTCTAAATTTTTTGGAATTTACTGGATTTTATTTTGATTTTTCAGGAATTTTTAGGATTTAACTCCTTATTAAAATGACAAAAAGCGTTTACGTGGCACGACGCGCACACGTGGCGGAGCCACGCGAGCCCAAGTGGACGCCTACATGGCGCAAGAGGGCTTCGGGCTAGCGTTTGATGGGCCCACGGGTTAGTTGGCCCAAGTAATAGGATTTGGGCCTACTAGGCCCATGCGGGCGACGTGAGAGAATAAGGGGGTTTCCCCTTATATACCCGTCGGTTTTACCTCTTTTCTCTATGTGGGACTATGTTCCTTTTATTTCCTTTTCTGCAACACACGTGGCGGCGTAGGGTGCGTCGGATGAGATCGCGACGATTGAGACGCGTTAATCGGGTGGACTCGGGTCCACCCGATTACCATCAACGCACGTGATTTCTAAGTCGTCGATCTCATTAATGAAATCGAACGGTCGCGATTTTATCGCACGATCGGTGAACCACAACATGACACGTGGCTGCTCAAGGACAATCCGATGAAGATCGAATGGTGGAAATCGAAGAAGAGTGGAATCCGCGTCGTGGGCCACGATCCCACCGATTTTGCGTGATCAAATGGCCAAAATCTCATCAGCGAATTGGATGGACCACGTTTTTCATGCGAATTTCCCAATAAATTGATGTTGTCTCACTTTGTAAACCTAACTTTTGCTTGAATTGTGAAGAAATTAAGCAATTTTGAAGGAAGATCTTAAGTTCTTCATGATTCTCTTGCTTCCTAGACTCAATTCTGCATCAATTGAAGCAATTTAATCACAAATTGTTGCAAGAAAACGCTCTAAATCTCCCCTTGAACGTCGAACGCATGTCGAAGAAGAAACCAGAGAAATACTCTTCAATCCACTCGATTTGAAGTCCAATCTTCGCGTCAATCGAGTTAGTAGTGTGATTCGTTCGTAATCCTTGCAATTTATGTAGTTTAGATTAGATTTAGATAGGTAATTAGAGTTTAGAAATTGTAAAATGCATCTTTTTGCCCAAATTTGGGTGCAGATTTTTGCTGATTTTAAAACAAGGATTTCTCCCTAATCTTAAGTCCAAATCATTTGATTTTGGTTTCATTGGATTCCTTGTTTTATCAGCTTTATGTGGACTAATTCGTAAACTTTCATCGTCATTTGGCCTTTCAATTTGACTTTTGACCATCGATTGTTTATTTTCAATCCGAATTTGGGCGTTGACTTGCGGGGGCAATTACTCTTAAATTACTCTTGCGGGGGCATTGACTTGCATTGACTTACCGATCTCTTTGGAATCCTATGATCGTTAACTTTCTATTCATATGTGAATTTCTTTATTTGCATATCATTCGGTTAGTCAATTTGATAATTTAAACTGAAGTGTTCATTTCAGGATTTTTTTTATCTTTGATTTTCAATAAATCATAATAAATTCAATTCTTCTCTAAAAATCACGAATTCTATATCAAAATTTTCCATTTTCTCTCTAGTTTTTGTAATATTTTTCCCTCTTTTTCTTCTCTGATTTTATAGAAAGTCAACATTTGGTTAAAGTCAATGCTTTGACGTTGACTTTTCATTTTTCTTCGTCAAATCATTTTCTAAAATTATTAAAATATATTCTCTGATATATTCATATAATTTTCATTAATTATATATCACGTTCATTTCTTAAAATCTCTATTTAAACCTAAGTTTGACCAAGTCAACCCTTGGATCAAAGTCAACTGTGTTCTCTATGGATCGACACAATCTTTACACTATACCTGATTTTATATCTTTACGTTATTGTGAGTTCAGAATTATAAATTTTGTTTGACAGACGATTATTTGTTTTCAACAAGCGCATAAATCGTTTCGTTAGTGTTTAATCTCATGACTTAATGAAAACTATTGATTTTCACTTAAAGAGGGTGGGTAAGTGGCTAATTATGATGAGATGGTGGTAATTCGCTTATATAAGCACCAATCAATCCTAGATGTTCATAAAGAGAGTTATAACAGCTAGGATTAAACCCACCTAATGGACTCCCATGGCCACATGGCATCATCTCAAGTATTTGATGGTAATTGAACGACAACCGTTATGTGATGCTTAGTCTTCGCGTGATGATGTAGCTTCATGGCGGCTTAAAGATCACGATTCACCTCATGTCATTTAATCTCAACTGTTGATTGAAGATGAAGAGACAATCTAATGGCACACAAAAATTTATGCCCATTTAAACTCTCTCTCTCTCTCTTCAACGGTGTATACATTCTTGGGTTTTCCAATCAGACCTTTTGGATATATCTATCCTTGTGTATCTCTTTAATCATGCTCTAGACTCATTTCTGTGTCTAAGGAGTGTTCGAAGTCAAGATTCCGTCAAGAGAATGGAGATAAATAACCTCTTGAACTCCAAAGTTATATTTTTGAAATTACATAATAAAAAGCCTTAATCCAGTAACTAATTGGATCATTTCGAGCATGGTTTTAGCTTAGATTAATAAATTTTTTTCTTCTCTTTATCTATCATCATTTAGCATTGGATTTTAAATTCAAAGCTTAGATGAATCAAATTTTAGATAATTTCATCATTTTACCTCTCATCGAGAAAAAATTTCTCTCTCTAACTTTACTCTTTTTATTTTTATATAGATATAGATCCAATTTGAGTGATCTTTAATTTTTTGGACAGATCCTTGATTCTTCCTTCAAGGATTCAATAAATTCTCATCTCAACTTCTTATCCAATTTGATTGAATTTCAAAACATCTCGAGAACACACCATAATTCTCTATGGATTCAATCCTTAATTACCTCTACACTAAATTAATCATAATTTAAGTGAGTTTGGTTTTAATTTTCACACGTGAACATGTTTATTTGACCACGCACGATCACGTTACGTCCCTCCACTGCATTGGTTGATTACATGATACAATTTACAATTGATCGTAAGGCTTGTGGCATGATTGAATGATTCATCTAACTCATAAACTAGAATCATCAGTTTATCCCAACCACTTGATCCCCAATTTCTCCACTAAACTATTATTTTTCCTTTTAATTAATAATTCATTGATTGGTGCACAATATCTTATCCCTCCCAGTTTGATGTTTACTTGTTTGTCTTTCCCAATTAGGAAAGACAAACAAATTTCTTGATGTTTAAGAATTTCCTTTCAAGAGTTATCTCTTTCATTTAACCACTCTGCCCTCAAATATTCCTTGACATTCTCTCGCCCTTCATCTTTCCTAAAATCCTTCCATCAATCTTTCTCCCTTCCTCCCACCTCAAAGACTATGTCCTCAAACAATGATTGCCCATTGCAGAATAGCATTTTCGATGACATCTTGAAAGGGAATGAATCAAGAGCTTATGAAATCCTCGGACATTAGGCATGATCTTTTTATTTTATGCTCATTGATTGTGGAAGACCTTGTTAGCCTACATATTGCCATTTTGTGCTCATTTCCGAGAGATTTATTCATCATATGAAACAAGAATTATCGATATGATATCCTGATGCCAAAAAACACAAGAATTTTCCACGCCATATTCTCTTTATTGAGGCAATTCTAGGTCACCTTGAACAACACGCTTTAGGTCAAGGTCTAGGTCGAACGTTTAATTGGGCTATATTTACATGTGGGCCGGGCCATCTATCCTCAGCTCAGTGCAGCGGCTCGATTAAGCCCAAATACCAAAGCTTAACTGAAGCATTAGACGGAAATTAAAAAATCGATAATTCTACGTGTGCAGTCTAAACTAAAAATATTATATCAACATTTATGGGGCTTTATTAACTAACAAATAAAAATAGATGGAAAATAATTAGTCCTCAAATATCCAGACAATATGGACATGAGCGGGGAGCTCAGGGATGGTTGCCTGGCTGGTTGGGCGACGCCGGCCTCGGAAAATGAAACCACGTCCATGGATTCGTCAGGGAGAACGGCGGCGGAGAGGGCAGCGGTGGCGGCGGCGGAAGGGTTAAGGGGAAGCGGAAAAACGGCGGCGGAGGCGGAAATGGGAACGGGAAGGGGTAGAAAGGAGACGGCGGCGGAGCGAAGGGGAACGGAATAGATGACGGCGGATACGGCCACGGAAACGGAAAAGTAGACGGCGGCGAGCTGGGAAACGGGAAAGGAAAAGGGAATGGGAAAGGAGGCCAGTGAGGGAAAGGCCAGGGAAGCCCGAACGGCGGGAACGGCGGCCAGAAGAAGAGAGAAGAGTCAGCGCTCTCCTTCCTTGTGGTGTCAATGGCGTCGCTGCCGCACACGGAGTTATCCCTCTTGGAAGGCCTGTAGAAGAGCGCGTTGAGGTTGTACAGGCAGAAGTTGGCGTCGGCGCAGTGCACGCCCACGTGCTCGGACGAGACGCTAAGGCCGGGGACGTTGCAGAGAGGAGAGGAACTGCCTACGAGCCTCGCTCTGCAGAAGGACTCCACCTCTCTTCCCTGTCTGCATTGGAAGTCATCCACCGGCGGGACGTCCACTCTGTACACTCCGAGTTTGTCCGTCGTCCTCTCCACCGAGATAGTTATCTCCTCCTTCGCCGAAACCACCGACCTGAAGCTGCACTCCACTCTGACCTTCGCACCTGATACCGTTTCAGAGAGTCACGGAGCAAGATAGAGAGAAATACGGAGAGAGAGAGAGAAAATACCGTGGAGGAAGTAGCTGTGCTTGGAGAAACTGTTGTTGGCGCAGAAATCGCAGAAGACGGAACCGATGATGGTGATATTGGAAGATTTGGGACCCGCTCCAACGGCCGTAGACACTAAGGTAGAGAGCAAGAGGAAGACGAGGGGAAGACCCATGGCGGAATGAGAGTAGAAGCTTGCGGTGGATGCAGAAAAGGAAAGCTTAGCCAGAGCCAGGGGAATGCGGGGAAGGGGAAGAAGAAGACGACAAGAGATGCCGGGGCTTTTAGAGAGAGATAGAGAGAGAACGGGGAAGGGGTGGGGTGGGGGAGGGGAGTGTTTAGAAGGTAGCGGCCCGTGAGTAGCTGTTATCAGGATACAGCAATGGAGGAGCGGCTTCTTGCATGGCAACAAGAACATGTGATGGGCGCGGCCCCTTTGACTGGAATTTCGCCTGACGGAATTGTTTTAGCACAGAAAGCGGCTTCCATTTAATGCTCTCTAAAAGAACCCTACCTGCAACCTTTGCGCCTTCTCTCTCACGCTCTCGCTTCTCTTTTCCACATTTCAGACGTGCTTCTCTCCATTTTCATGGTTTCAAAGAGAGCTACCAGCAATCTTAGACTCTCTCTCTCTCTCTCTATCTCTCTCCCTATTGAATTTTTTTCTCTTCCAACTTGGCTTCTCTCTCGCCTCCCTCTTGTTCGCGTCTCTCTCTCTCTCTCTAGTCTGCCCTTTCCTTTCCTCTCTTCGTTGCTTCTCTCTCGTTCTCCCATGCTAGATTGTCCCTGTCTCCCTGTCTTTCCCTCTCCCTTCTTTGTTTCTCACTCTCACACACACACATTTGCTAGATCAGTTGACCCGACAGACTGCCACTCTCTCCACTCTTTTCCAATTTCCCTGCTCCATGTGTTCTTTTTTCCCCTCTCTCTCACCCCTATCCAACGAGACATCCGAGGGGGAACATGCAATCGAAGTGGAGAGAGAAGAACAGAACGGGCAGTCGGGGTTAAGCAGGGAAAAGGAGCATCGTCTCTAGGTGAACGGAACGAAGAAGACTACCCCACATGGACAACGGCTGAGGTTTCTCCTTTTCTTTTCCAATGACTCACGCGACCTCGACGGACTTCTTGTGAGAGAAAATAAAGAGAAAAAAAGGATGTGAGAGAAAATCTTAGACCCGACAGTGTCTTACAGTCTATACATTCGACACCAGAACAGCAAATCTAAAGTATCGAACAAGAACAGAGCGTCCTCCTCGGAAGCTCCTCCACCTTTTTCTCTGAAACAATAGAAAAAACCCATCAAAATAACAGCGATTAAAATTCAAGGTACGTCTAAAACCAGATCAAACCTGTCTTCAGTTTCGTCACCAAAGGTTGGACAACAACGTGCATGGTGATTACTCCTCCTGGAAGCTCCCCGAATGGCGCTCTACACTGAGCAATAGTCTTGCTGTTCTCCAAGATTTTTCCCGCACAGATCAATTTCACATCACTGGAGGCCTTCGGGATTATCTTCTTTTCTGCAAGCCGAACGATCGAAAATCAGATCGATCGATCGAGCCGAATCGCGGAAATCGTTTTACCTCGCGGCCATTCCGAGACAATCCTATCCTTTAGCATTCCAACCGTCAAACCAGCGGAGTACTGGTTCGGACCAATATCGGTCCCATCGTAGAGCCGGAACTTGAGTTCCACCAACTCCTCTTCTGGCATTTGAACCGTCGGTGGACGAAGATAGATGCGATCCCGCCCGATTTCCTTCAATAAGACGATCGATTAGACGGAGGAAAAATGAAACCCTTTAAAGTGAGGGAAGAAAAGAGGAAACCCACCCTCCGGAAGCCCCGATCGTGCAGCCGATGCCGTCAGAATCGCGGGGACATCGGGAATTAAGTTTGCGAATAAGAGGAAGAAGGATTCAGGAGGAGGGAGAGGGGGGGAGAAAACCCAGCGGGCAGGCTGAGAATCGGTGTGACGGGTTGCAGGGGGAACAGCCACACCGACCACAATCCGCGCCGCCTTGTCCCGTTGACCAAGTGTCGACCGACGGCTGCACCGCGTGGAGGTTACCCTCCTTCCTCCGAGCCACCCCTCCTGTAGACTGCGTTAATCAAGGCCGCCGCTCTCTTCTTTACCCCATTCGTTGGAAAAACTGTCCCCCTTCTGACCCGCGGCATCGAAAAGTATCTTTTTCAGACTCGGCACCGTCATAGAGAGGGGGAGAGAGAGAGGACAAAGCGGGTTCAGCCGAGCAGCCCAAAAGGCTTAAATTCCAGAGAGAGAGAGGCCCAGAGAAGGGAACTGTCGGTGAGGCCAAAAGGCTCAATTTTTTATTCATTGAGAAAGGCGAAAGTGGGATGATTTATTGAGAGAAAAGCACAGTTAGAGAGGCCAAAGTGCATGATCCATTTAAAATATCTAGAGAGAGAAAAAGACAGAGAAACGGCCATTTCGTCTTGCCCAGATGCTCACCTCCAAAAGATAGAGAGATATAGAGAGATAGATGGACAGATACATCGATGAATAGATAGATAAATCGATAGATACAATGGAAGATACGCAGTTGATCTCGCCAGAGAGAGAGAGAGAGATGGAGAGAGAGATAGATAGAGAGAGAGAAGCCGTTACTGGTTGTTCTTGGTATGGCCGAAATTGGTTAACTTCCAGAAAACACGAAAATCATTTCGTAAATGAGTGGGCATGGGTAAGAACATACAAGGTCCAGTCAACAAGCCGGTTCTTCACGCCATTAACGGATCCTACAGACGACAGTCTCTGTGCTTCAGCTGTTTCAGGCAACAGACAGAAAAGAAGAACAATGATGAGCTTCCCGCATTTACACGCCCGTTGTCGGAGGGAACTCGGACCACGCACTCCTCCCTCCTCCCCCATGCGACATCATGGGAAGCGTTTCTTCCGGTCGCCGGCGCGCCCTTCCACCGGCGACTGCTCGTACGCTGTACTTAACATTTATTTATCCGGCACCATCATTCTCCTCTCGTGCTTTCCTCCTCCCAGAAACAGTTGCCGTTTTAGTTTTTCCCGAGGGTGACGAAGAATCGATCAATGTTCTTCCGTTAGTCTATTCCAGAGGCTTCTATAAATACTTCAAAAGATTCATCCTCTCCCCGCTCCAGTTTCGCTTACCTCTTAACATGCATTACATGATGGCGGCGGCAGTGGAGAGGGTGGAGAAGCTGGTGGCGGAGAACGCTGTCGTGATATTCAGCGTGAGTAGCTGCTGCATG
Source organism: Lemna minuta (assembly GCA_024174645.1). Classification (NCBI taxonomy): domain Eukaryota; kingdom Viridiplantae; phylum Streptophyta; class Magnoliopsida; order Alismatales; family Araceae; genus Lemna; species Lemna minuta. The sequence continues at coordinate 13,661,126 of CM044101.1, forward strand.
TGCCACGCGGTGAAGAGGCTGCTGCGCGGAATGGGCGTGAACCCGACGGTGTACGAGCTGGACGAGGATCCTTTGGGGGCGGAGATGGAGCATGTTTTTTCGCGGCTCCTAGGGGGGCCGTCGCCTGTTCCTGTTGTGTTCATCGGAGGGAAGCTTGTGGGTGCAGTGGACAGCGTCATGGCCTCTCACATCAGCGGAGAACTCGTTCCTCTCCTCAAGGAGGCTGGAGCGCTCTGGCTTTGAGCCACATATACTAGATTACTAGAGAGAAGGATAGAAATTTAGGAAGACAGCGTGAGTGAGATAGAGAGGGAGGAGATTCTGTTTTTCTCGTCGTCCTCCGCCAAGGTCTCCTCGTCGAGTATTTGTATCGGTTTGACGTGATTTGCTTCGTGGTTTTTAGTGGGCTGGTCGCTGGCGCCTGTTTGGAGGCCAGATTCTCGCTTCTCTTTTGTACAGTGCTGTCGGCAATGCGATGGAAAACATTGCCGTTAGATGACGATTCGAATCATCCTACACCATTTACGCCATGTTCTACGTGACCGCATAGAAGAACAAAACGTGCGATTGATGAACAAAAGGAATTCCCCCCTTCTAGTAAAAATTTAAACACCCTCCCTTCGAAATTCTCTTCGAGCTTCTCTCAAGAAATATTTGATAGGATTCGTCAAAAGGATAAGAGCCCTCCATTCACTGCCCAATGGAAACCCATGGAGTTCTTGAAACTTCCAATTTCTTGGGTTTCTTCTCTTCCCCACAGCTCTAGGCGTACTTGCAAGCTCTCCTCAGGCATACCTCCCGACGCCCCCTAGCACATCTGCAGGTGCTTGCGTGCATCCTTGTTAATGACTCCATGCGCCACTGCTAGCGCCTTTGTGTGCCCTTCCTTGTGCCTTCGTGTGCCCTTGTTGGTACCTCCATATGCCCTTCTTCGTGACTCTGTGCACCCTTGCTAGTGCCTCCGTGCGTCCTTGCTAACAGCTCTATGCCCCCTTACTAGCGCCTCTGTGCATCCTTCTTGGCGCCTCTATGTGCCCTTGCTAATGCCTCTATGACTTGGAATGTTTCTCTCTCCTCTAAGCAAACATTAAAACAAAATGAGCCGATCATTCATATCCATTGATATATCCTTCTTCATTTGCATAGAATTGAAGGTAAAAGCACCCTTGACTTTGCCTAAATTCAATCTCGTTTACCAATTTTGGATCCAAACTTCAAAGTTACAAGGTTGATTGCAGGATCATAATGTTATAATCTAACTTAATGGCACCCTGCCAAGATACAAAAGTCATACTAGAAAATCATACTCGACTCCCCAAGAGCTTGATTGAGAAGTTACTAACTAGAAGTTTATTAAACCACAAGAATAACTCATGCTAACCCATTGTTTGCCCTTCCTCATCTCCACAAGCGGCACTACCATTTGTCCATAACAACAATCAAGTGAAAATATATTTAAAAACTTTCAGCAAATGCCCAAGTCAAATACAAAATGATATGATGGTATAGATGACTAAAATACTTATTTTAATTATAATAATGATAAACTCAGTTGTCATGTGTTTTATGTCAATGTTGTGCATTGATTTAATTTGATAATATTTATAAATCCCTCAATATAGTTCTAAACTTTAATGTTGGAATCCTCAAGGAGCCTAGGTAATAAGGTTAGATGCATCGAATGGAAGATGAGAATGTGGAAAGAGGTGTGAATGCAAAATGTTGTGTATGGAGAGGGGTGTGAGGTGATGATTTCTGATTTTCTTGATCAAATTATGATAGAAATTAGAATGGAGATCAGGTCATGAGAATTAAAAAAATGAAAAATAATGCAGATACTATGGTGAAGTGAGAAAGATAAAGGAAAATAGCAAGAGATCCATGCCCTTCCCCATTCCACTATCGTTGGATGGGAATCAGTGAGAAAAAGCCTAGTCAAGAATCGTGCAGGAGGAGAACGAGGTGATTCCTTCCCTCATCGCCATCAACTACATGGGCAAAGCAACAAGAAGATTTTTTCGGGGGGAGGGGGGCGAGGCCTCACCATGTGTAGAGGGTGGCATGGTGTGGCGAATTTGTAGGGTGGAGTGCCAAGTTGTATCGTAGTGTTGGACGACAATGTTGATGGAGAGTGGAGCACCACCAGGAGAAGAACAAAAGAAGTAGAAGAATGTGTACCATCGTCATTTTCTTAAGATTACATGCACAATGTATCTTTAATTGTCACATTTTAGAGAAATAAAATATACATGTCTAATTTATGAGAACAAATTGAGATATACCTTATCTTTTATAATATCTAGAATGTATAATATTATTATATATATGTTGGTTCAAGCTCAATTATACAAGAAAAATAAGGAATACAAAGCATCAATTTAGAATAAAAATCTAAAAATAGAATCTTATCTCTAATGAGAAATGTTCTCTTGATCTTTAATTTATTGATCGTTACACCCTGAATTATATAAAATAATTAAAACTCATTAAGAAGGATTTCAATAGCCTACATAAAAATGTGACATGTAAAGGAAATAATCAGAATGAGACATATAAGTCAATTATTGAGGAGTTGATCTAGTGTGGAGATAGAGAGAGCGAGAAATTGGATGAGTGTTACATATTATTCAATAATAAGAAAGTGAATTTCTAAAAATAATAATATAGAATAAATCTTACGGAGATGAATGGAGAGAGAAGGTAGAGAAATAACCTAACCAAGACTCTTTTTGTGTGTCACTCAAAATGATAGTCAACACACAAATTCAAAGTGAAAAGGGATTTCTCCAAGTTGGAGATGTTACTTGGCATCATTTCCATGGAAGGACATTTATTTAAAAGTGAGGCAATATTAGAAAAAATACAGATCAAACAAAGCTTGATCAGCTGAAGATAGAGAATTGCAACAAGAGAGAAAGTAGAGATATTTGAGAGAGAGAGAGAGAGAATATGATGTGAAGAAAATGAAGTATTTTATAATAAGATAATTAGGATTAGAAAAAGGATAGGGAAAAAGGATAAATTCTAGATTCATGAATCAATTCTGGATGCCCAAGGGATTAGAGATCCATGGACTTGATTGGAGCTTTTTATTTTTCTCCATATCCTCTTATTTTAAGACTCCTTTTTTTCATTGGTTCTAAGGGCTCTCCAAAAAATTCTTATCTGCTCTCTTGTTAGCCAAGATTAAGCTCAATTTGCACATGTGTCTCCACATATAGTGACTCTTTTGGGTTCACATGATCAGTACATGTTCATTGTGTGATATCTTGTATTTCTATATTTCGCTTGGTAAATACTATATTATCAAAAATTCTCTTTATGGAAATGGAAGTGCCTCACTATTGTTGGTACAATGCTATCCTCACTATTTGTTGACTACCATAATTTTCCTTAGGCAAAAAGCTACCATTTCAAGTGGATGATTGTGGTGCTTGACTACTCAAAACAGAAGGTCGATGATAGTGAAGATAGCATCATACCAAACATAGTGGGGGCACTTCCATTTAAATAAAGAGAAATTGTGACAATGTACTTTTTACCTATTTTAAATACCTCTAAATTATCTATTAAAAAGATTAATAAGGAAATTATCTCTATATAAAACCATTCATTACATCGTGTTTTCATTATAGAAGGCCACAAGAAAATAGAACTTTTACACGCTTATTTTAATAATATCTTGAATTACTGAAAATTTCTAAAACTTATTTCAAGGATAATACCTTGAGAAATTCCTAAAATGCTTTTATGTGTAGTCAACTACAACGATCTTCAAGAAATAAAACATAGTGTATTTTGATGAGACAACAAAAGTGATTTAGTGAATATTGAAAAGCATGAGTATACCAAGAAACACCTTGTTTTTAGAGGTCGAGTTTGCCTCATGGCATGAACATATATGTTCCCAACGGTTTGCAAGTATATGTTAGATCTTGGAGAAGGCTAGCAATTTGGGGTGGTTACCTCACTTTGTTACTCCAAACTGAATTTTTGGGATTGTACTTCTCCCCTTATAGTGGATGCCACTTGGTAATGGTTGATTAGTAAGCTTATCTACAAGACATGGGAATCTTGGAGTCGAAGCTTTAACACTTGTGTACTCATCCATGCTCCAGCTTAAGAGTGAATTTGTACGGGCCTCTTTGGGCCAAGCGACAATGTTGGAGTTCATTTCTTATGTAATATTGCTATATCCTCTTTCTTACTTGAACTAAGTTTTTTGTATTGAGTTTCCACATCTATGTTTCATTAGAATTGACACTAAGTGTAGGGATATAGATATTAATATCAATTTCCAAAAATATTCAGACAACATCAAAAAACAAGAATTGATGGCATTTGGATAAATATGATGGGATTAAGACCCTATATTAATACCAGATCTAAAACATAAATATTTAAATGATCTATAAGAAAGTGTGATTAAATTTAATCTGCTCCTCACAAAGAAACAAATATAAAGTTGAGTGAAATCTCCGGGTAAATAGAAAATTTCCCCACAAAAAAAGAAGCCAAATCTCTCTATGTTGATGAGAACGAGTACATGACTAAATGAAAGATCAATGGACTGTATTGATTGATGATACAGCCCAAGATTCAGTTCCCCGGGTAGAGAAATCCCAAGCTTCCCGGGTAAAGGGCGCACTTAGTCGCCATCATCCCATGGATATCCACTCCTCAGCCATGCATAAGCAGATGACAAGCTCTGTTCGTGAGACAAAGAAGGGCACTGTAAGTGTCGCCACACGCCGGTTGTTTGGTACGATGAGCTACATATCATCCCATCTCCGTGGTCGAATCCACGGCGCCACCTGGCCGCCCTCCCTCTCTCTCTCCTGCCCTCCCCCCTCTCTCTCCTTCCTCCCTCTCTCTCTCTCTCTCTCCCGCCCTCCCTCCCTAGCTCTCTCTCTCTCTCCCGCCCTGCCGCTCTCCCTCGCTCGCTCTCTGCCGCGTCCCGCCCTCCCTCACTCCCTCTCTCTCTCCCGCTCTCCCTCCCTCTCCCGCCCTCATGATCATCCGTTCACGAGCCCATCCATTCATCTATTATCCGACCATCCATCTAATCTAACTCTTACTAGTTTTGGTTGTGATGATCTATCCTTCTGCCTGTCTACGCGGTGAGGTTGGCAACGGGCACGTATAGAGAACACAGAAGGGGCGGGAAGATATTCGTAAAGATGAAACTGGTGGGAACATGAGGATACATCCAGTTGCCTTTGAGACAGGAAACAGAAGGGGATTGAAAACGGCGTTACAATTCCCTGGCAATGAACTGGGCTCTACTCAACTACACTATATGCTGAATAATCCGAGTCATAGTCAAAATAAAGAGCCTTCAGGTTTTTATGTTGGCCAGTGACGGCGTTGGCCCCTCCCTCAGCAATGATTTTATTCCCTGCCTTCACAACACAGCAGTGCATGAAAAACCTCTGTCAGGGACTTTCAACATGAAAAACCTATTTCCTGAAGAACCCCGGCAGTGCATCAATGCCGACCTGGACAGAAAACGAATATGCTCACCGCTTTAGACTATAAATAGCAGGACTCGCAAAAACAAGGTCCTCATCTCTTCTCATGGCTTCTCCGAGCGGGAAAACCCTGTTCGTCTTCCTCTCTCTCATCGTCATGTCCTCTTCCTGGACTTCTGCACAGACACTCAGCCCCTTGCCGTCCCCGGCACCGGTGTCTCCCTGCACCGACGAACTTGAACGTCTAGGCTACGAGTGTCTTGCGCTTCTGAGTATCATTAAGTTCGGCGATGTCGACGGCGTGCCGGTGTTCTGCTGCCGGTTTCTTGCCCCTCTGTCTCCCGCGCAGGCCTTCAACTGTCTCGTCCTCGACATCTCAGAGGGCTATTTCAATTATCCTGGAGGCATCAAAATCCCCGGCGACGTGAACCTTGTTCTCAAGGCGTGCAACATCACGGTGCCCGTTCCCGGCTGAATGATCGCTGCCGGGTTCTTCTCATGTTTCCATCTCCCGACCTCCCTCGCTCTCTCCCTCTCTCTCCCGCTCTCCCTCCCTCTCCCGCCCTCCCACGCCCTCCCTCTCCTCTCTCTCTCCCGCTCTCCCTCCCTCTCCCGCCCTCCCACGCCCTCCCTCTCCTCTCTCCCTCTCCCGGCCTCCCTCGCTCTCCTCTCTCTCCCTGCTCTCCCTCCCTCCCTCTCTCTCTCCCTGCTCTCCCTCCCTCTCCCTGCCCTCTCCTCTTCTCCCGCTTTCTCCCTCCCTCCCTCTCTCTCTCCTGCTCCTCCTCTCGCTCTCTCCCTCTCTCTCTCCTGCTCTCCCTCCCTCCCTCTCTCTCTCCCGCTCTCCGTCCCTCTCTCTCTCTCCCGCTCTCCCTCCCTCTCTCTCTCTTCTCCCGCTCTCCCTCCCTCTCTCTCTCTCTCTCCCGCTCTCCCTCCCTCTCCGCGGGACAGGATTAGATACGTTGAAGTGATTAGATACGTTGCCGGCGCCGCGAGCCAGCGGAGGAGATTGGGGGAGACGGTCGGTCGACAGCGGAGGAGATCGGGGGAGACGAAAAGGTCGACAGCGGAGGGCAAACCCTTCATCATGGTCAGGTGAAGCTGTAGGAGAAACGGAATGCGAGGGGATTTGATGGGGGAAGAGGTGATCTTGACCGTGATGTTTTCTCTTATGTTGATTCTTGTTTTCTCATGTTTTCTTTTCTCAGCCTTGCTATCGATTTCTCTTCTTCAATCTCACTCCTTCTCCCTCATTCTTCTGACGTCTTCATCTCGCGTGCTCGTCTCCATTTCGTTCCCTCCCTTATTTTTTTCGTTCCGTTCAATCTCTTTTCTTCCTTCTTTTGCGCCCTATCTTCTTGTCTCTCTCTCTCTCTCCAGTTTTTTATCTTTCCATCTGTCTTTGTCGCTATCGCTCTCTCCCTCTCTGTACCTCCATACCTCGCAATTTCTGCGAATCTTCCGTTGCCCTCTCTCTAGACTCCTCCGTTGCCGGCGCCGCGAGCCAGCGGAGGAGATCGGGGGAGACGGGCGGTCGACAGCGGAGGAGATCGGGGGAGATGGCCGGTCGACAGCGGAGGAGATTGGGGGAGACGAAGAGGTCGACAGCGGAGGAGATCGGGGCAGACGAAAATTATTTCTTCATCTGCTGACGGACGTGGCGGCCAAGCTGGCTTCCGTCCCCGTCAGCATCCGCCGTGTATTCCACGTAGATGCACATTGGACCTCGATTTTGCCATGTCAGCAGCTGGGGTAGATCTCACTAACTTTTTCAAAGGTTGGGGTAGATCTCGGGGTTTGGGGAAAGGTTGGGGTAGATGGTGATAATACCCCTGAATTTTATTCATGGTAAATACTCCTGACGCTTCTCTACCCATAATTTTCTCTAATCGCAGCATGCCCGCTCGATCAAGGCAACTGTCAGGTCGAAACGCGCATGCCGGCATGCCTCCTGCGGGTCTGCCTGCGGATGAAACTTCCCACGTCCTCGATCAGCACCGCCGACTGCTTGATCTCCGGGAAGAAGTAGAAAGCGTGATTAACACCCGGGTAGTCCGCCATCTCCGCCTCCATTCCATTCGCCCGCAAACTGTCGAAGTACTTCCGCTGCCAGTCCTGCAGCGGATCCAAATCCCCCACCACCACCATCACCGGCGGGAACCTGTCTCCCAGCTTCGCTACCGCCGCCGCCGCCGCTTCTGGGTTCGCCGCCGGATGGTCCCTCGTAGCTCCTCTTGGAAGAAACGCCTTCCACAGCCAATCCGTGCGCTTGAAATGGATGGCGGGCACTCTCCGTAGTCTTATCTCGGAGTTCACTCTCGCCTCACCGCCGAAGAAGGGTTGAATGGAGACGATCCCCGCCAGCTTAACGTAGCGGTCAACGTCGGCGGTCCACCGGCTGGCTACGTGGTGCGCGATGTTGGCTCCGGCGCTGTCGCCGGCAAGGAAGCACGTAGAGAGATCAGCCAAGTTAAAGAACTCCTGAAGGAGACGGTCGTCCGTCTTCCTAATGTCGAGAAAGCGGAGGACGTCGACGCCGTCGTCGTACTGTGCGGGGAAACGGTGCTCGGGCGCGAGGCGGTAGTTGACCGAGATGACCGCGACGCCGAGCTTCCTGCAGAAGCGGCGGCACACGGCGTCGCACTCGACGGTGGCGGCCGAGAGGAAAGAGAATCCGCCGCCGTGAAAGAACACGACGACGGGAAGCGACCCATTATCTGAAGGAGAGGCAGGAAGGAAGAGGCGGAACCAGAGATTGCGGGTTGGATCGACGGTGACGTCGGCAGTGCGAACGCCATGAACGGGTTTAGGATTTGGGGCCCTAGTTAGCTCAACGAGGGAGGCCAGGCGGCGGTTGACCGTGCCGTCAGGGCGACAGACGGCTTTTGCGGCGGCGGAGACGACGAGGATCTTGAGCTGCGTCTTGAGCGGGAGGTGCCGGCAGTGCTTCAAGCCCATCTTTCTCTTCCGAAGGGGGTTACTTGCACTCAGTACAGTAGATAAAGTGGAGAATCCGCTCGAGTTATTCATCGCCACGTATCGCGTCGAACCAACCAAAAACACAGCAGAACGGAGTGTTGGATTAATGATCCGCCAGTTGACAGGCGTCATCAGCCAATCGATGTAGGATCACAAGAGCATCATAAATGTGAAGTCGTAGAGGAAGGGAATCCCACCAAAAAATCATAATGAATAATGGGTCCAAAAGAAAAAGACAAGGAAAGCATATCGTCTTTAGAGCATCGTTTGTGCTACATAAAATTATTATTCTTAATGGGTACAATTATTGTTCTTAAATTCGAAAATGACGGGTGGGCGAACCATTTATTTCAAAATATTTATGAGAAATCTATCAAAGGCCATTTGGGTGGCACAAATTTCTCTAGAATTTTCTGAATTTAATTTTATTTTTTAAAGGGTGCTCAACAAAAATATGGGTCAATTGCTGATGTGGCAATGCTGGCACGTGGCAGCATGCCAATTAACCATCTCATGGAATTTCTAGCACAACACATGCACATGGTACCCATGCATTGCGTGGTCCAATGCCCTATAAACAAAGATTAATTAGTTTCCTATTGCCCATTAGGCTTTCCTCTATGTTCCATGTCTTTTCTATATATACTTGAAAATATTTGAAACATAAACAATTTGGGACTAAAAGCATGGTTTCTTTTTGCAAGACACGTGTTGCTTCATGAGCTCTCTGATTTGCACCACCAATTGCAACTGTTAGATCAAATGCACAATGGCACGTGAGATTGCTATAGGATTGGAAAACGGGTGAGCTGCTTTTTACGACCGCTTTCATTTTTTTTAGACTGATGAATTAGGATGGAATGGTGTGCCTCTATTTTGTTGGGCATTGCATCAACTTTTTGAAATGATAAATCAACATCTAATGCTTTGCATAGAATCAATGCCCAATTGGAGGCATCCACACATAGACACAAAGATCAAACAATCTAGATTATTTTCTCTTTCTCCACATTCGATGGTGTCACATGGCCAAATAAGTGCCTTCCAATCTTTATGAAATGGTCGGAGCTCCTCTTGATCATCATCAGCAGATCAAATGACCGCAATGCCCCTGACTTTCTTATCTTTCTCTCTCCTCTCACCTCTCTCCTAGAAGGGGGCAATGTGGCCAAATCTTAGTAGTTGTACTCCTTTAAAAGGATGATTGGATGGCCAAAAATTGGTCAGATTGCTCGCTGAGTTTTTTCTTATTTTTTTCTTTGTTTCTATCTCCATTGTTGTCCCATAAAATTGAGTCTACGACATCAAACAAAAAATTAGTGGTCCCTCATGAATTCTTGATCATTTGTGAGTTTTTTTACTTATATTTGCCAAAATGCACCAAGAGAATTCTTTCTAATGATGTATCCTTTGATTGAACTTTGGAGCTTTGTTGAGACAATTGAGTAAGAGTAGCAGCGATCTTGAAGTAATTCAAACAGTCTCTTGCTGCATCTAGGTTAGTACAAGGTTAAGCACTTGAATCGATGCTTATTTAGTAGTTGTTAACCTTTAGTTAGATAATTAGGTTAGGATGGATACTATGTGTCCTACAAGCTAATCACACTGCCATATATCTCATTTTATATTCATTGTCATTCTTGTGTGATGTTTGCAATGATGTCCATCAACGAATTCAATGATTTAAGTGAATTATGATAAGATCATAATACAATAATCACTAGTCTTTAATCATATGTTCTAAACATTCATATTTATGAAATATTAAGAACGGCATTAAATAGCATTGTGTTATTCAGAAAATAATAACATTATATGATCTGACTCATATGATGAGTATGGTTAATCTTGTAGCCATTAACATGGAAACAGTAATAATAGATAATTGGTGCTCTTTGGAGAAAAATTTTAGTAGATAATTAGTGCGAATTAATTTGTATGAATCCCCAAATGGTATTATATCTAACTGTTAATTAAGTTGATTCATGTCATGATTGTGTACATGGTCATTTAACATGAGATATCAAAGATATCTTATAGATAAATGGTGTATTTTGATTATAACTCAGAAATTTCTAACCACAAGATCTCCAAAATGCATAAATTGGATACGATATAAATTCCTTGAAGGTAATTGAGTGGTCAATATGGGATTATTCGCCCTTGATATATGTGGAGATTGACTCAAGGAATAAGATGTAACGAAATCCTTGGCCAAAGGACTAGAAATATTATAGGAGTTCTTGATGATTTTCTCCGTTCATCCATATTGACTTCAGTAACTAGTTAGGGTTTTACCATTATGTAAGTCATTCATGAGTCTCATGTGGATGATGGATTATACACATAGTAATTGATAAGCATAAAATTATGGTCATTAAATGGACAAGTTCATGTATCAAAAATTATTCTCAACTCTTCAAATTCGATTTTGAAATTTAGAATAGTGGCAAGTTGAGGACATCCATGGAGAGGAAGGTTAAAAGATTAAAATCAAGGAATCATTTTTTTCGTATTTTAGATTAAGAAAGCAGAGATCATCAACGAAAAGAAGAAGATCAATACAAGAAAAGAAATAAACCAATCAAACGCTTATGAACTCCTTTTGAAGATTGAAAACCCTTGATCTACAATGAAAATATGATTTAGGGTTTAAAAATATGATAGTGTTGATAAAAATATGAGAAAAATGAAAAAATATCTATGGCAATTGATTCTAATCTAAGGATTTGCGATAAAAAGACACCCTAACGATGCTCTCTAACCAAAACACACCTTTTGATGGGATCTAAGGTCGATAACTTTCTGAAATTTTGATCAAAACATCAAATGCAGCGGAATCCATTAAATCGGATATTCAAAACATTAAGGCACCAAGAACAGATGATCCTTTCATCTAATATGTATGAGAAAACATACTTATAGGTTTCCTTGAAGGAGTTCTTGAAGTTATTCAAGTGTCTAGCCTCTAGCGGTATCCACACGGTTTCCAGATGGTTGGATCTCCTCTTCAAAGCTCTTTACCAAGAGAGAAAGATAAGAAAGGAGAGAATTCCCACAAGGCTTGCATGGGCACCTTGAGTTGTGGTCGTTCTCCCCTTATTTATAGACATTTGGTATGAGGTTTTTCATAAAAAAACCCTCATAATGATGTCTATATCCACCAACATCCATAGACCTTATGTGTGTGACCCTCTAGGTCCATATATCTCACTAGTTAATAACTCTATAGACCAAATAACACCTTATTGGTCAACCTTAATTAATTATCTACATCCACTTATAGATTAATTAATCAAGGATCAATTTAACCCAATCGATAGGTTGAGTTGCCAACCCGTTGGGTGCCAAGCTACAGTACGTACACTAGGAGATATGGAGTATGTAAGAACTCACTTATAGAACCTTCCCGTCATTGATTACCATGTGTATATAATCCTTCGTCCACATTAGACTCATGAATGACTTAGGGTATTGTCAACTGTCAAACCCTAATCTGTCACTCAAGTTAGTATTGATGCGTGTAGAACTCATCGTGAACTCCTTCGATATTTCTACTACCCTGGCCAAAGATTTCATCGCATCTCATTCATTGAGTCAATCTCCTCAAATTCCAAGGGTGGATGATCCCATCTTGATCACACAATTATCTTTGTGGACTTCATGTTGTATCTAATATATGACGTTTTAGATATCTCGTGGCTAGAGATTCGTAAGTCATAATCAAAACACGATCATTCATTCACAAGATGTCTTTGGTGTCTCAAGTCAAAGGACCAAATACACAACCATGACATGAATCAACCTGATTGACAATTAGTTATAATACCATTCAGGGATTCATACGGATCAATTCAGTGAACTCTTTCTCCAAAGAGCACCCACTATCTATCCTTAGTGTCTCCACACCGATGGCTATAGGATCAGCCATACTCATCATATGAGATGGATTGGATAGTGATATTCTTTCCAGATAATTCGATATCCTTCTTGAATATCTCACGAATATGAATATTTGGAACATATGTTTAAAGATTGTGATCACTATATTATGATCTCATCATAATTCACTTAGTCATTGCATATGCTCATGGACTTCATTGCAAACATCACACAAGAATGACGATAAATAAATATCATTTCAATGAACATAAACAAGATATATGAAAGTGTGATTTGCTTATAGGCCACATAATATCCATCACCTTTGAGGTCCAATAGATTTTTCTAGGACTTGGTATCTTGCATCCAACATGATGAATGTATAGAAAAGAGAATAAACTCACTACAAATGATGTTCCATAGAGGAAGAACAATCAATTAATGCCATCTTTCCTCCTAGCTAGTTAATACTAGAGGCACACAGTAAAAAATTAAAGAACCTAATTTTTTTATCTCAGATATATAATTAGCCACATATGAGAATGTGGGGGGATGAAATGACAATTATACCAAAAATTTCAGCTCAAAACTCCATCAAGATTGCCGAATGTCAAGCTTTTAATTAAGAGAAATCTCGACTATCGATTTAGCTTTCTCTCTCCTTAAACCGCTCTGATCAAACTACACACTAATAAAACTTGAACAATAAATTTGTCCTCTTATATTCTCTCTCCTCTCACTTGTCTCCTCTCTCTCTCTCTTTTGATAGAAATAAATGCAGGAGTGAGAAGCCCTCTTATGTGCATGATTGAGCGAAAAATATGTAGGAGAGAGAAGTAAGGAGAGACCGATGGTGTGGAGAAGACAGAGGAAGGTGTGAGAAGGGATTCAAATGAGGAAGAACAAGAAAAGAAAGGGAGGTACACGGTGAGGGAGCTTATGCATGCAACAAAAAACAAGAGAAAAAATAAATGGAAAGAGAATTCCTTGTGAGGGAGCCTACACATGACATAGAGGAAGATGAAAAAAGTGAAGGCTTCCATCTGCTCGCATGTGGGAGAAAGAAACTCTCTTCTGCATGTGTGTGAATGAGAGAGAGATAGGTGTGATCGAATTATTTTTCATCGTGTGAGAAAGAAAGAGGGAGAGGAGCATATGCGGCAGTGGAAGATGACGAGGGGAGGAGAAAGAATGTGTGAAGAGAGAGAGATGAGAGAAATGAGAGGTGAATAAGGAGAATAAACTCTCCTCCATCAACACACGCATGCAGAAGAGGGAGAAGGAGGAAAGAAAGAAGAAGAAGAGGAAGAGAAAGAGGAGGCGCGACGGTGGAGAGGATTCCACTAGAGCGTGCAAGCACACGCGTGCGCAAGAGAGAATAAGGAGAGGCATGAGTGAGAGAGAAGGATGACGGAACCAAACTTCTTCCATCCTCTTCCCCCTATGCGCGCGTGCAAGAGATCAAGGAAGAGAGGGAGCTAGAAGAGAGAGAAGTAGGGAGAGAGAGAGAGAGAGAGGGGAGGATAGAATAATTTTCTTCCATCCTCTCCCCCTTACTTGTGTGCACATGGGCGCAAGAGAGTGAGGGAGAGAGAGGCACGAAGAGAGGGGAGGATGGAAGAATTTTCTTCGGTCCTCTCACCTTTACGTGTAAACACGCGCACACAAGAGAGTGAGGGAGAGAAAGGGGAGGATGAAAGAATTTTCTTCCTTCCTCTCCCCCTTATGCATGCATTCACACACATGCAAGAGAGCTAAGGTGGAAGGTGGAAGAAGAAGAGGAGAAGGCATGATGCAAAAAAATTGTGTCACACAAGAGGAAGAGGGAGGCTTCGTGAGAGAGAGAGAGAGAGAGAGAGAGAGATCATTCTCTCTCTTTTCTCTTATTTTCTTTCATAATTGAAGATAGAGTAACAAGGCAGCCAATTGCGGGCTGTCAAGTCACCTATTCTCTAAAAATCATTAAGAAATATGAAAAGAACACTTATTTTCTTATTTAAAAAATTATTTCTTAGTGATTTTAACATCTATAAATTCTCAAAAATTCTATAAAAAATCTCAACGTCCTCACATAAACAAATTTATTCAATGAAATCCATGATATCATGCATTCATAAAAAAAAATTAGTGTCGATAAAGATGTTTTAATAGAAAATAAGTAGAAATTTTATTTTACAATTAGAGAAGTTTATCTTCTTGATGAATCTATGTTATTAAATGCTCATAAAAGGTTACTAGATTATGAAAAATCTAAAATATCCTTTTAAATATAAGAATTATCATTTTAATCATTATAAATCATAATAGCATGCATTTATGATTATATTGTTAAGAATAAGTACATAAAAGACATAATATTAATCTACAAAATTGTATGTTACTAGTAACTAATGACAAGAACATATGAGAGTAATTTTGCACTCTATGTCTCCTAGCGCACGTGGTGTAGCTAAGCACTCAATGGGCTAATAACTTGAACTATCGATTGAGTTAAATCAATTCTTAATTAATTAATATATACATTGAAGATAACCAATAAGGTTGACCAATAACATGTTATTAGGTCTATGAAGTTATTAGCTGGTGAAATATATGGACTTAGAGGATCATAAACATAAGGTCTAGGAACATTAATGGATATAGACATATTTATGAGGTGTTACTATAAAAAGTTTACAGATACAATGTCTATAAATAAGGGAAGAATGACCACAACTCAAGAACCGTGCAAGTTTTATGAGAATTCTCTCCTTTCTTACATTTCTCTCTTGGTGAAGAGCATTGAAGAGGATATCCAAGCGTTTGACGATCATGTGGATATCTCTAGAGGCTGGACATTTGAATAGCTTCAAGAACTCTTTTAAGTGAACCCTATAAGTATGTTTTCTCATACATACTAAATGATAGGATCATTGATTCTGAGTGCCTAGGTGTTATGAATGTCTGATTCAATGTATTCTATTATGTTTGATGTGTTAGATCTAATCTCTATTAAGTGGACATAGTTATGTATTATTGTGGATTAGCTATCATTTTAATCCCATCAAGTGATTCAATTATGTTTAATCTGGGGATTACGACATTCATTTATGTGTGTGGAGGTTAATTATGTGTAGAGGCAGTAAATCAGTCATTAGTCAATAATGGGTTATCTAATGACTTATTAGAGGCTTAAGCTTTCCTCTATTCCTATAAATAGGAGGCCATAGTCCACTTGGATAACCTGATGCTCATAACCCTCAAGAGAGAATCCCATTTCCTCTAGAGATCAGGAGGTTACATCAAGGATATTCAAGAAGACTATTCTCTGATTCAGTAATCTACTCCGATGAAGATTAATCCGGTGAATCCAGGTATGTGTTTAATTCTGGTTTATCAATCTAATTATTCTGATGAATCATGATGCATATTCTAGTTTCCAACATGATGTTCTAATCAAAATTTTGAAAAGCTTATCGACCTCAGATTCCAATATATCCTAGTCATGATTTTCACTCGGCACACATCAACTTTCTCTCTAATAATTTCTCTATACAATATTCCTTCGATCTATGATTAATTTGTCTAATCTAGGGCTCATTGGAAAGCTCATTTTTCTATTTTCTAAAGCATTATTCATATCTACTGCTTAAACTCATTTCTACGTGACCGTATAGATGAACAAAAGGTGTGATTGATGAACAAAAGCAATTCCCCCTTGAGCTCCTTCTCGTAACAATTTAAACACTCTCCCTTCGAAATTCTCTTCGAGCTTCTCTCAAGAAATATTTGATAGGATTCGTCAAAAGGATAAGAGCCCTCTATTCACTGCCCAATGGAAACCCATGGAGTTCTTGAAACTTCCAATTTCTTGGGTTTCTTCTCTTCCCCACAGCTCTAGGTGTACTTGCAAGCTCTCCTCAGGCATACCTACCAGCGCCCCCTAGCACATCTTCAAGTGCTTGCGGGCATCCTTGTCAATGACTCCATGCGCCATTGCTAACGCCTTTGTGTGCCCTTCCTTATGCCTTCGTGTGCCCTTGATGGTACCTCCATAGGCCCTTCTTCGTGACTCTGTGCACCCTTGCTAGTGCCTCCGTGCGTCCTTGCTAACAGCTCTACACCCCCTTACTAGCACCTCTGTGCATCCTTCTTGGCGCCTCTATGTGCCCTTGCTAGTGCCTCTATGACTTGGAATGTTTCTCTCTCCTCTAAGCAAACATTAAAACAAAATGAGCCGATCATTCATATCAATTGATATATTCTTCTTCATTTGCATAGAATTGAAGGTATAAGCACCATTGTCTTTGCCTAAATTCAATCTCGCTTACCAATTTTGGATCCAAACTTCAAAGTTACAAGGTTGATTGCACGATCATAATGTTATAATCCACTTCACTCTCCACACAAATTAATGGCACCCAGCCAAGATACAAAAGTCATACTAGAAAATCACACTCGACTCCTCAAGAGCTTGATTGAGAAGTTACTAACTAGAAGGTTACTAAACCACAAAATAACTCATGCTAACCCATTTTTTGCCCATACCAACAATCAAGTGAAAATATACTTAAAATTTTTCAGCAAATGCTCAAGTCAAATACAAAATGATATGATGGTATAGATGACTAAAATACTTATTTTAATTATAATAATGATAAACTCAATTGTGATGTGTTTTATGTCGATGTTGTGCATTGATTTAATTTGATAATATTTATAAATCCCTCAGTATCGTTCTGAATTTAAGGTTGGAATCCTCAAGGAGCCTAGGTAATAGGGTTAGATGCATCGAATGGAAGATGAGAATGTGGAAAGAGGTGTGAATGCAAAATGGTGTGTATGGAGAGGGGTGTGAGGTGATGATTTCTGATTTTCTTGATCAAATTATGATAGAAATTAGAATGGAGATCAGGTCATGAGAATTAAAAAAATGAAAAATAATGAAGATACTATGGTGAAGTGAGAAAGATAAAGGAAAATAGCAAGAGATCCATGCCCTTCCCCATTCCACTATCGTTGGATGGGAATCAGCGAGAAAAAGCCTAGTCAAGAATCATGCAGGAGGTGAAGGAGGTGATTCCTTCCCTCGTCTCCATCAACTACAAAGCAAAGCAACAAGAAGATTTGTTTCGGGGGGAGGCGAGCGGGGCCTCACCATGTGTAGAGGGTGGCACGGTGTGGCGAATTTGTAGGGTGGAGTGCCAAGTTGTATGGTAGTGTTGGATGACAATGTCGATGGAGAGTGGAGCACTACCAGGAGAAGAAAAAAAGAAGTAGAAGAATGTGTATTTCCCATCGTCATTTTCTTAAGATTACACGCACAATGTGTATTTAATTGTCACATTTTAGAGAAATAAAATATACATGTCTAATTTATGAGAACAAATTGAGATATACCTTATCTTTTATAATATCTATAATATATATAATATATTATAGATATGTTGGTTCAAGCTCAATTATACAAGAATAATAAGGAATACAAAGCATCAATTTAAAATAAAAATCTAAAAATAGAATCTTATCTCTAATGAGCAATGTTCACTTGATCTTAATTTATTGATCGGTACACCCTGAATTATATAAATAATTAAAACTCATTAAAAAGGATTTATAGCCTACATAAAAATGTGACATGTAAAGGAGATAATCAGAATGAGACATATAAGTCAATTATTGAGTAGTTGATCTAGTGTGGAGATAGAGAGAGCATGAAATTGGATGAGTGTTACATACTATTCAATGATAAAAAAGTGAATTTTAAAACAATAATCTAGAATAACTCTTAAGGAGATAAATGGAAAGAGAAGGTAGAGAAATAACCTAACCAAGACTCTCTTTGTGATTTGCTAAAAATGATAGTCAACACACAAACTCAAAGTGAAAAAGGGATTTCTCTGAGTTGGAGATTGATGGAACGAATCGATGCGGTCATTAATTGTACACCGATTTGTATCAACAATAAATCTAAAGTTACCAATATAACGAAAATTTCTCGAATTGAGGGGTATAATGGTAAATAAGGGTCGAATCCACAGATAAATAAGGGATTGTTGGGAGATCTTTTGGAATTTGGTCAAATCGGACAATGAATTGGTGATAGAAAGATAACTCACAGATGAATCCAGTGAATCAAAAATCACTCAATTTGGATTAGTATTCGCAGAGAAATCAAAGAGCGAAGTGGAGAGAAATTTCCAAAAATCGGAAGAGCAAAAAACCGAAATGAACGATGAAAATAAACTAAATTACGATCCTAAATTACAAATTGATGATACATGACGAAAGATTAGAGGGAAAACACATATTCTAACCCGAGATAGCGATCAAAAATGATCTAATTAATTGCTGAATCGAGGCTTTTCATTCCGTGATTTCGAAAATGAGCATCAGTGTTCAAGAGACGAATTCTTCTTAATCGATCAATGAAATCTCACTTTTAATCACTCCGTGGACACAGAAATGAGTCTAGAAGAGATTAGAAGCAAGAGATTCAAGGATGGAAGGGTGTAGATAGATCAATTTAGTGAAATCATCCAAGAATGTCTTACAAATTCGAAGAACATCTTAATTTATAGGCGATTTGGGCGTAACCGTCGGATAGGGCATTTAATCTTCATCAACGGTCCATATTAAATGCGTGAGGGCGAACCGTTACGGTTAAATCTTGGCCCTTGGATCGCGGATGGACGCTCCCGAATGAAGCCTCGTGATTGGTTCGAAGTGTAACGGTGTCTGTCCGATCTCAATCGAACAGATAAGATATCTCCACGTGTCCACAACGGTCCATCGGATACATTTAATCTCAGCCGTTATAACTCCTTGATTAAACGGCTGAGATTTAAACATTTTAAGTCACAAATTGTCATCCAACTAGAAAGTGATCGGCTCAAAGTCGTCGTATTTTTAAGCTCATCAAATTTAATATTTATAAACTAGGAAATTCCGAAACAACAGGGGTAATTGGGGTGTATAGGTTTCCTAGGTCGATCCACAGGGATTCTAGGGCACGACAATAGTAATAAATAGAAGTAGAGTAGAGACGAGGATAAAGCTGAAGGATTGGTGGTCAACTCTTTGAGTTGACCATAGAGGAAAGGAATTTTGATAGATGATTAAGGTGGACCTATAGATACAAAGATGCTAAATTCAGAGTACAAGAAAGTATTAGAATAAATAACTAAGGAAATCTAAACCATGTAGAAAGAAAAGAAATAAGGGGGAGAAAGAGAGTGTGTGATTTATAATGAAATGAGGGGAAGAAAATAACAGATATAGGAGAATGTGGGAGACCAAAATTAGGGGAAGAAGTGAGGGGATTGAAATTAAGAGAGAGAGATAGAGAGATAAGGAGGGAGCGGAATTAATGTGATAACTAGAGAGGATAGAGAAAGAGAAAAGCGATTGAGAGAGAGAGAGGAAGATAGAGATGATGAAAGAGAGAGATGATGAGAAAGATATGTAACGGAAGAAAATAAAGCAATAAACGGAATAGGACGGAAGATGCGAAGAGAGGAGGCAGGTGAGAGAGAAGACGTGAGGAGAGAGAAGAAAGAAAGAAATCATGGTGAGAGAGAAAATGAGTAGAAGACCGGAGCGAAGATTAGAGGAGAACTGGAGAGAGAGATTGCCGAAGAAATGGGAGAGAGAGGGAGAGCGGAACTAGAGAGAGCTTAAATGGTAGAAAAGAAAAGAGAGAGAAGAGAAGAAAATGAGAGAAGGAGCGTCGGAAAATAGAGAGGGTGAGTGTGAGAGGTTGCGAGACGGCGAGAAAGAGAGAATGCGAATGAGAACGATTTTCGAGATGAAGAGGAGGGAAAGAGAAGCGGAAGAAAGAGAGAAGCGAGATGGGTTGGCGTCGTTGTGGATGGAGTAAAGGAGGGAGAAGACGTGAGAAAGTGAGAGAGACCGTGTGAGAGGGAGAGAGAAAAAAAATGCAGGAAAGAGAGAAATTACGATTACGAGAGAGACGAAAGAGAGGACGATAGAACGAGAGATTGAAATGAAGAAGAAAAAGAGAATTTGGGGGAAGAGACGGAATTGAAGAAAAGAGGGCGATGACAGAGAAGACGTGAGGGCGTAGAGAGAGAGAAGAGAGAAGAATGATTATGAGAGAGAAATTTAACGGAATATTGGGACGGACATGAGAGAACGGATGGGAGAATGAAGAAGATTCGGAAATGAAGGAGTGGAGATTGAGTTTAGCGGAGAACGGGAAATAGATTAACGAAGAAATGGGAGAGAGAGGGGGAAACTTCGGGGAAGATAAAGAGAGAAGGAGAGAGGGAAAGAAGAAAATGAGGAGAGTTTGGAAGAGAGAGAGTGCATACGAGAGAGAGATCGAGAGTGACGGAATAGACAGAGACTTGAGAGAGAGACGATATCAAAACGACGAAATAGAGTAAATGAAAAGAATTTCGATGGAAAGAAACAAGGAAACGACGAAGATGAGAAGGAGAACCGGAACATACAAATTTGCGGAGAGATCACCTAGAAGATGTCAGGGGAAGAATGCCATGGAGGAGAATCGATAGAGGAAATATCGAGAAGGGCTTAGAGAGAGAAAAAATGTGGTCGAGGAGCACGAATAGAGAAGGTAAATGGAGAGAAGAGATAGAGAGGAGAAATGCAGCAGAGGTAGAGAGGGAAAGTCGGGAAATAACGCTAAAGGGTGATTGCAAGGGGAGATCGAGGGAATGGGAGAGATGAAGGATAGGAGAATGAGATAGGGAGGAAAAACAAGCGGTATATTAAAAGAGAAGAATATAAATTTCAGAGAATCGGAAATGAGAAACGGATAGAAAAGAGGAAGAAGGAAGAGATAAATTGAACAAAAAGAGAAGGTGAGAGAAGAATCCTACGACACGGAAAAAGACTTACCGAGAAGCTGGGGAGGAGGTAGACAGAGATTGCAGAAGGAATAGTGAGGAAGAAGACGAGAAATAAATCAAAATAAACTTCATTAACCTTTCATAATCAGTGGGGAGAGGAGTTACAGCGGAAGAAGATCTAAACCTAGGAGAGAGAAAGAACAACCTAAAAAAAAGAAGAAGAAGGAGGGTCAGGGAGAAGCTAACAAAAGGAAGAAGGAGAGAGGAGCCGAGGCCAAACGGAAGCCCCCCTTTAAAAGTGCTTTTTCCCCCTTTTTGTGGGCTTTCCGAGAAGGGATTTTCTGAGATTCTTCCATCACAGCCCACTAAGTCATTGCTTTTGGAGGAGTTGCTCTTCTTCTCTTGTTCCTGAAATAAATATTAAAATAAAATTAATGTAGAGGACTTATATTTGATGTGCTTGTATTATAAAGCTATTAACTCATGAGATAGTAGATTTAATGATATGTTCAACAGTTAATAGGATTAAATAAAAGCAACTCCTAAGTGATTATAACTACTTTTTATGCTTTTATCAGAAAGCGTCGTGTATCCCCTTCACTTAAGTGACAATTGACAGTTTAAAATAACGCTCGATCGGACGCTCCATAGGCTGCCACGTCGCCTCCTCGTCTCGACCGTTGATCGCGATGCGATTGGACGGTTCTGATGGTGCCACATCACCTGCGTGTTTATAAATTGGGAAAAATCGATTTTAATTAGAAAATTTGATTTTTAATTCCGGAAAATTCTTAGAAATTCATTAAAAATTCTGAAAAATTCTGAAAAAAATCCATAACTTTCAAAATTAGAAAATTCATAACTTTCAATATACAACTCCAAATTAATTCAGATTTTTTCATTGGATTTTGAAATTCAATTATCTATCATTATAAAAATTCAAAATATTTAAATAACAAGAGATTTAATTTCTATTTCAAAAATATATTCATTTCTTTAAGATTTTAATTTTAGAAAAATTAAATGAATGTTTATAAAAATGATTTCTCTTATTATTTCACTTTAAAACACTTATAATCTCAAGTAAAGATGGGTTATAAAATTATTTATCTTTAACTTATCATAATTAACCCTAATTTAGCGTATTTTGAGTATATAGCTTAAAATTGCATGAAATGATAGAAACGCACTCAAAGTATGATAACATGCATACAAATGGAGTGTTTTATGCCTTATTTTGCATTAATAATCATGTATTATCCTGTTAAGATTTTATGTTATCAGAGGTGTTACTTGGTGTCATTTCCATGGAAGGACATTTATTTAAAAGTGAGGCAATATTAGGAAGATAAAGATCAAACAAAGCTTGATCAGATGAAGATAGAAAATTGCAACAAGAGAGAAAGTAGAGATAGTTGAGAGAGAGAGAATATGATGTGATGAAAATGAAATATTTTATAATAAGATAATTAGGAGTAGAAAAATATAGGGAAAAAGGATAAATTCTAGATTCATCAATCAATTCTCTTATTTGCCCAAGGGATTAGGGATCCATGGAATTGATTGGAGCTTTTTATATTTTTCTCCATATCCTCTTATTTTAAGACTCCATTTTTTCATTGGCTCTAAGGGCTCTCCAAAAAATTCTTATTTGCTCTCCTCTTAGAAAAAAAATTCTTGGCATCCACATATAGTGACTCTTTTGGGTACACTTGGTCAATACATGTTCATTGCGTGATATCTGTATTTCTATATTTCACTTGGTAAATACTATATCATCAAAATTTCTCTTTATAGAAATGGAAGTGCCTCACTATTGTTGGTAAAATGATATCCTCACTATCATCCACCTTCTTTGTTGACTACCATAATTTTCCTTGGGCAAAAATTTACCATTTCAAGTGGATGATTGTGGTGCTTGAATACTCAAAACAGAAGGTCGATGATAGTGAAGATAGCATCATACCAAACATAGTGGGGCACTTTCATTTGAATAAAGAGAAATTGTGAAAGTGTACTTTTTACCTATTTTAAATACCTATAAATTATCTATTAAAAATATTAATAAGGAAAATATCTATATATAAAACCATTCACTACGTCGTGTTTTCATTGTAGAAGGCCACAAGAAAATAGAACTTTTCACCCTTATTTTAATAACATCTAGAATTACTGAAAATTTCTAAAACTTATTTCAAGGATAATACCTTGCAAAATTCCTAAAATGCTTTTATGTGTAGTCAACTACCACGATCTTCAAGAAATATAACATAGTGTATCTTGATGAGACAACAAAAGTGATTTAGTGAAGATTGCAAAGCATGAGTATTCAAAGAAACACCTTGTTTTTTGCAGACCATTTTTTTGGAGGTCGAGTTTGCCTCATGGCATGAACATATGTTCCCAAGGGTTTGCAAGTATATGTTAGATCTTGGAGAAGGCTAGATATTTGGGGTGGTTACCTCACTTTGTTCCTCCAAACTGAATTTTTGGGATTGTACCTCTCCCCTTACAGTGGATGCCCCTTGGCAATGGTTGATTAGTAAGCTTATCTACAAGACATGGGAATCTTGGAGTCGAAGCTTTTACACTTGTGTACTAATGACGAAAGCTTTTCAAGTTGGGCGTGTTCGACATCCATGCTCCAGCTTAAGAGTGAGTTTGTGTGGGCCTCTTTGGGCCAAGTGACAATATTGGAGTTCATTTCTTATGGAATATTGATATATCCTTTTGCTTACTTGAACTAAGTTTTTTGTATTGAGTTTCCACATCTATGTTTCATTTGAATTGACACTAAGTATAGAAAGATAGATATTAATATCAATGTCCAAAAATATTCAGACAACATCAAAAAACAAGAATTGATGGCATTTGGATAAATATGATGGGATTAAGACCCTATATTAATACCAGATCTAAAACATAAATATTTAAATGATCTATAAGAAAGTGCGATGAAATTTAATCTGCTCCTCACAAAGAAACAAATGTAAAGTTGAGTGAAATCTCCGGGTAAATAGAAATTTTACCCACATAAAAAGAAGCGAAATCTCTCTATGTTGATGAGAACGAGTACATGGCCAAATCGAGTCAGAGATAGCAAAATAAAGGCAAATATTACAAACAAATGTTAACGAAGAGGGAAAAAAGTGAAGATGATGAAAACTCTAGATGTTGAACACAAAAACATGCTGATGAATGTGTCTGTGACTCTTATTTTTTTATCATCTTCTTCTCTCCACCTGAAAGAAAAATTTCTTTTTCAACAGTATAAATGTGTGCATTTTTTATATTTTGCCTATTGTTCTTCTCTGCATCTTTACTCTTTTTATGTCCTTTCCTCCTGTACATCAGTCGAACCAGACCATCGATGGAAAAAAATAGTGAGCAGGATTAATGGTTTAATAATATATTCCATTAGGTATAATTTACGCGATAGATGAAAGATCAATGGACTGTACTGATTGATGATACAGCCCAAGATTCAGTTCCCCAGGTAGAGAAATCCCAAGTTTCCCGGGTAAAGGGCGCACTTTGTCGCCACCATCCCATGGATATCCACTCCTCAGTCATGCATAAGCAGATGGCAAGCTCTGTTCATGGTAAATACTCCTGACGTCATTATTCCTGGAATAAGATACTAGACTTTTATTCATAAGATACCGTGAATTTTATTCAGGGTAAATACTCCTGACGCTTCTCTACCCATAATTTTCTCTCATCGCAGCATGCCCGCTCGATCAAGGCAACTGTCAGGTCGAAACGCGCATGCCGGCATGCCTCCTGCGGGTCTGCCTGCGGATGAAACCTCCCACGTCTCGATCAGCGCCGCCGACTGCTTGAGCTCCGGGAAGAAGTAGAAAGCGTGAATAACACCCGGGTACTCCGCCATCTCCGCCTCCATTCCATTCGCCCGCAAACTCGTCGAAGTACTTCCGCTGCCAGTCCTGCAGCGGATCCAACTCCCCCACCGCCACCATCACCGGCGGGAACCTGTCTCCCAGCTTCGCTGCCGCCGCCGCCGCCGCCGCTTCTGGGTTCGCCGCTGGATGGTCCCTCGTAGCTCCTCTGGGAAGAAACGCCTTCCACAGCCAATCCGTGCGCTTGAAATCAATGACGGGAATTCTCCTTAGTCTTATCTCGGAGTTCACTCTCGTCTCACCGCCGAAGAAGGGTTGAATGGAGACGATCCCCGCCAGCTTAACGTAGCGGTCAACGTCGGCGGTCCACCGGCTGGCTACGTGGTGCGCGATGTTGGCTCCGGCGCTGTCGCCGGCAAGGAAGCACATAGAGAGATCAGCCATGTTAAAGAACTCCTGAAGGAGACGGTCGTCCGTCTTCCTACAGTCGAGAAAGCGGAGGACGTCGATGCCGTCGTCGTACTGTGCGGGGAAACGGTGCTCGGGCGCGAGGCGGTAGTTGACCGAGATGACCGCGACGCCGAGCTTCCTGCAGAAGCGGCGGCACACGGCGTCGCACTCGACGGTGCCGGCTGAGAGGAAAGAGAATCCGCCGCCGTGAAAGAACACGACGACGGGAAGCGACCCATTATCTGAAGGAGAGGCAGGAAGGAAGAGGCGGAACCAGAGATTGCGGGTTGGATCGACGGTGACGTCGGCAGTGCGTACGCCGTGAACGGGTTTAGGATTTGGGGCGCTAGTTAGCTCAACGAGGGAGGCCAGGCGGCGGTTGACCGTGCCGTCAGGGCGACAGGCAGCCTTTCCGGCGGCGGAAACGACCAGGATCTTGAGCTGCGTCTTGAGCGGGAGGTGCCGGCAGTGCTTCAAGCCCATCTTTCTCTTCCGCAGTGGGTTTCTTGCACTCAGTTCTGTAAATATAATGGAGAATCCGCTCGCGTTATTAATCGCCACAGATCGCGTCGAACCTACCAAAAACACAGCGGGACATCAGAACGGCGTGTTGGATGAATGATCCACCAGTTGACAAGCGTCATCAGCCAATCGATGAAGGATCACAAGAGCATGATTGTTTGTGCATCATAAATGCGAAGTCGTCGAGGTAGGGAATCCCACAAAAAAAATCATGATGAATAATGGGTCCAATAGAAAAAGGACAAGGAAAGTATATCGTCTCCAGAGCATCGTTTGTGCTACATAAAATTAAGAAATTGATTGAGTTTCAGAACCAATGATTGTTCTTAAATTCGAAAATGACAGGTGGGCGAACCATTTATTTCAAAATATTTATGAGAAATCTATCAAAGGCCATTTGGGTAGCACAAATTTCTCTAGAATTTTCTGAATTTAATTTTATTTGCTTAAGGGTGCTCAACAAAAATATGGGTCAATTGCTGATGTGGCAATGCTGGCACGTGGCAGCATGCCAATTAACCATCTCATGGAATTTCTAGCACAGCACATGCACATGGTACCCATGCATTGTGTGCAAAGGAGGCACCACGAAAATGCCCTATAAACAAAGATTAACTAGTTTCCTATTGCCCATTAGGCTTTCTTCTATGTTCCATGTCTTTTCTATGTATACTTGAAAATATTTGAAACATAAACAATTTGGGACTAAAAGCATGGTCTATTTTTGCAAGACACGTGTTGCTTCATGAGCTCTCCGATTTGCACCACCAATCGCAACCATCAGATCAAATGCACACATAGACACAAAGATCAGGCAATCTAGATCAGACATAAGATTCACGACCAATGTCATTTTTTCGATTGATGAATTAGGATGGAATGGTGTGCCTCTATTTTTTTGGGCATTGCATCCACTTTTGAAATGACAAATCAACGTCTAATGCTTTGCATAGAATCAATGCCCAATTTGAGGCATCCACACATCCAATCTAGGTTCATTTGCTCTTTCTTCTCATTTGATGGCGCCAAATGGCCAAATCAGTGGCATCTAATCTTTATGAAATGGTCGGTGCTCCTCTTGATCATCATCAGCAGATCAAATGACCGCATTGCCCCTGACTTTCTTATCTATCTCTCTCCTCTCACCTCTCTCCTAGAAGGGGGCTATGTGGACAAATCTCAATAGTTGTGCTCCTTTAAAAGGATGATTGGATGGCCAAAAATTGGTCATATTGCTTGTAAAGTTTTTTCTTAGTTTTTCTTTGTTTCTATCTCCATTGTTGTCCCATAAAATTGAGTCTAGCCACATGAAACAAAAAATTAGTGGTCCCTCATGAATTCTTGATCATTTGTGAGTTTTTTTTACTTAGATTTGCCAAAATGCACCAAGAGAATTCTTTCTAATGGTGTATCCTTCACTTGAACTTTGGAGCTTTGTTGAGGCAATGGTGTAAGAGTAGCATCGATCTTGAAGTAATTCAAACAGTCTCTCGCTGCATCTAGGTTAGTATAAGGTTAAGCACTTGAATTGATGCTTATTTAGTAGTTGTTAACCTTTAGTTAGATAATTAGGTTAGGATGGATATTATGTGGCCTACAAGCTAATCACACTTTCAAATATCTCATTTTATATTCATTGTCATTCTTGTGTGATGTTTGCAATGATGTCCATCACCATATGCAATGATTAAGTGAATTATGATGAGATCATAATACAATAATCACTAGTCTTTAATCATATGTTCTAAACATTCCTATTCGTGAAATATTGAGAAAGACATTAAATAACACTATCTTACTCAAAAAAGAATAACATTATCTAATCCGACTCATGTGATGAGTATAGCTAATCTTGTAGCCATTAATATGGAAACTATAAGGATAGATAATCAGTGCTCTTTGGAGCAAGAATTTAGTAGATAATTAGCATGAATTAATTTGCATGAATCCCCATATGGTATTATACCTAATTGTTAATTAAGTTGATTCATGTCACGATTGTGTACATGGTCATTTAACATGTGATATCAAAGATATCTTATAGATAAATGGTTTTATTTTGATTATCACTCACAAATCCCTAACAACATGATCTCCAAAATGTCATATGTCAGATACGATATAAATTCGTTGAAGGTAATTGAGTGGTCAATATGGGATTATTCACCCTTGATATATGTGGAGATTGACTCAAGGAAATAAGATGTATCAAAATCATTGGCCAAGAAAGATTTCTAGTTGATTTCCTCCCTTCATCAATACTCACTTGAGTAAATAGTTAGGGTTTGACCACAGCCTAAGTCATTCATGAGTCTCTTGTGGATGATTGATTATACACACACGGTAACTGATATGCGTAAAATCATGGGCATTGAATTCGATTTTGAAATTTAGAATAGTGGCGAGTTGAGGACATCCATAGAGAGGAAGGTTAAAAGATTAAAATCAAGGAATATTTTTTGGTATTTTAGACTAAGAAAGCAGAGATCATCAATGGAAAAAAAGAAGATCAATGCAAGAAAAGAAATAAACCGATCAAACACTTCTGAAATCCTTTTGAAGATTGAAAACCCTTGATCAACAATGAAAATGTGATTTAAGGTTTTAAAATATGAAGATGTTGATAAAAAAATATGAGAAAAATGAAAAAGATCAATGGAAATTGATTCTAATCTAAGGATTCAAGATGAAAATACACTCTAACGATGCTCTCTAACCAAAACACACCTTTGAGGTCCAATATATTTTTCCCAGACTTGGCATCTTACATCCAACATGATGAATGAATAGAAAAGAGATGAAACTCACTACAAATTATGTTCCATACACAAAGAACGATCAGTTAGTGCCCTCTTTCCTCCTAGGTAGCCAATACTAGAGGCACACAAAAAAACATTAAAGAACCTAAATTTTTCATCTCAGATGTATAATTAGCCACATATGAGAATCATGCCAAAAACTTTTGGCATGAAATGACAATCATGCCAAAAATTTTCAGCTCAAAACTCCATCAAGATTGACGAATGTCAAGCTTTTAATTTGGAGAAATCTCGACTATTGATTTAGCTTGCTCTCTCCTCAAACCACTTTGATCAAACTGCACACTAGTAAAACCTGAAAAATAAATTTGCCCCCTTCTATTTTCTCTCCTCTCTCTTCTCTCCTCACTCTTCTCTCCTCTCTCCTCTCTTCTCTAACTTATCTCCTCTCTCTGTCTTTTGATGGCAAGAAATGCAGGAGTGAGAAACCCTCTTATGTGCATGCTTGATAACATGCAATTTATACATGCAATTCTATGATTATTAATACAAATTAAGGCATAAAATATTTCATTTTTATGCATGTTATCATACTTTGAGTGCATATCTATCATTTCATGCAATTTTAAGTTATAATCTCAAAATGCATTATTTTAGGGATAGTTATGAATTTTCAAATAAAATATTTTAGAGTAGATTATTCCCGTCTATATTTGAGATTATAATTAGGTTTTATTGCTAGATAGTAAGAGAAAATACTTTTTATACACTCATTTATTTTCTAAGTTTTATTTTTTGAGAGAAATGATCATATTTTTGAAATAAAAAATTATTTTCTAGTTATTTATTTTTTTAAAATGATAGATTATTTAATTTCTGATCAAACAAGACAAATTTGGATTAATTTGGAGTTGTATTTTAAAAGTAATGAATTTTCTCATTTTTAGGGATTTTTTGGATTTTATTTTTTTTATGACTTTATTTCAATTTATATGGATTTAATTTGAATTAAAAAGAATTAAAAAAGTAGATTAAAAAGCATGCTTACGTGGCAACTGATGCGACAGAGTAGTTTATGTGTCATCACATGGCAGGCTATGTGCGCGCAACGTGGCACACGTGTGCGCGTGTGTATACACGCATCATTAGTGGGTTAAGCATCTATTAATGGATTTTCACTAACCCATAAAGACTGTGTGCCTTATATACACATCATTTGGCTTTGATTATTGTCATGTGGGACTATTTTTTTTATGCGCAGGTGACGTTACGAAATTTAGAGTGTGCGATCGCATGAATCAATCGCGATCGTTAATTTTCACTTAAAGAGAGGGGTACATGGTGCGTAACGGTTCATCAACGAATCATTTTAAAAAATTTTAATCTCACACGTTCATTTGAGGATTTATAACAGCTGAGATTAAAACCGATCGATGGACTCTCGTGGACACGTATATGCATCCAGAGCGTCCGATGAAGATCAAATAGTAGATGTTTCATGCCATTTCTTCTTCGCATGCGACGTGGCAAAATCTTAGTGGTCCATCTTTTATCAAACAGACACGACTTAAACGTAACAATTGGCATCCAAGCATTTCATCAGAGTCGTTGATCAATTATTAAATGTCAAATCCAATAGCTATGCCCAAATCTGCTTACA
This sequence comes from Lemna minuta, assembly GCA_024174645.1. Lineage (NCBI taxonomy): Eukaryota > Viridiplantae > Streptophyta > Magnoliopsida > Alismatales > Araceae > Lemna > Lemna minuta. Next base: position 13,691,519 of record CM044101.1, read on the forward strand.
AAATACACATGTTCTTCGATGATGTAAAGCATTATTTGATGTTTCGAGCTATCAAATTTTTGTTGACATCTCAATCTTTGAATCTCTCAATTTCTTCCTCTTCTAGACTCATTTCGGCATCCAGTGATTGGTTGAAATCAAGATTTCATACAGAGAATAGGGAGAAATTGTCTCTTGAATGTCAAATTTTGTCTTTGAAATCACAAAATGAAGAGCCCTTGATCCGGCAATATATTGGATCAATTCGAGTGCGAATTTAGTTTATATTATATGTTTTCCTTCTAATCTCTCTTCCTATATCATTATCTTTTAATTTCAAATCATAGATTAGGTTAATTTTAGATTTAATTTTGGTTTTTCTCTCTTCGTGTTCAAAAAGTCTACCTAAATTTTTCTCTTTGATTTCTCCGCAAATCTTGATCCAAATCGAGTGATTTTTTATTCCGTGGATTCTTCTTTGAGTTATATTTTTTAATTTATCAAAATCCCTAATTTCTCACCTAATTTTGAAGAACACCTCAAAAATACATTAATTCTCTGTGGATTCGACCCGTATTCACCATTATACTATTTAATTCATGATTATAACTTAAAATAATAAGTTTGGTATTGTATTTGAGATGTCTCCGTGTGTTTTTGATGACCGTGCAGATTCATCTCATCAATACTTGAGCGAGAAATATGCAGGAGAGAGAAGTAAGGAGAGACCGATGGTGAGGAGAAGATAGAGGAAGGCGTGAGAAGGGATTCAAGAGAAGAATAAGAAGAAGAAAAGAAAGAGAAGTACACGGTGAGGGAGCTTATGCATGCAAAACAAATCAAGAGAAAAAGTAAATGGAAAGAGAATTCCCTGTGAGGGAGCTTACACATGGCAAAGAGGAAGGTGAAAATAGTGAAGGCTTGCATCTACTTGCATGTGGGAGAAAGAAACTCTCTTCTACATGTGTGCGGAAGAGAGAGAGAGAGAGATAGGTGCGATTGAAAATTTTTTTTGTCGTGTGAGAGAAAGAGGGAGAGGAGCATATGTCGTGGTGAAAGATGATGAGAAGAGGAGAAAGACTGTGTGAAGGGAGAGTTGAGATAAATGAGAAGTGAAAAGGAGAATAAACTCTCCTCTGTCAACACACGCTTGCAGAAGAGGGATAAGAAGGAGGAAATAAAGAATAAGAAGAGGAAGAGAAAGAGGAGGCGTGTCGGTGGAGAGGATTCCACCAGAGCTTGCAGGCACACACGTGCGTGGGAGAGCGCACGGGAGAGAGAGAGAGAAGGAGGAGATCAATGAGTGAGAGAGAGGGAGGATGGAAGCAAACTTCTTCCGTCCTCTCCTCCCTATGCGCGCATGCAAGAGAGCAAGGAAGAGAGAGATCTAGGAGAGAGAGAAGCAGGGGGAGAGAGGGGAGGATAGAATAATTTTCCTCCATCCTCTCCCCCTTACTCGCGTACACATTGCCGAAGAGAGTGAGGGAGAGAGAGGCACGAAGAGAGGGGAGGATGAAAGAGTTTTCTTCAGTCCTCTCCCCTTTACATGCAAACACTTGCGCACAAGAGAGAGAGGGAGAGAAAGCGGGAGGATGAAAGAATTTTCTTCCATCCTCTCCCCCTTACGCATGCATGCATGCACATGCAAGAGAGCTAAGGTGGAAGGTGGAAGAGAAGCTGGATGAACAAGAGGAGAAGGCATGATGCAAAAAAAATTTGTCACGCCAAAGGAAGAGGGAGGCTTCATGAGAGAGAGAGAGATCACTCTCTCTCTTTTCTCTTATTTTCTTTTATAATTTAAGAGATATTAGCAAGGCAGCCAATTGCGGGCCATCAAGTCACCTACTCTCTAAAAATCATTTTACAAAAATGAAAAAAACTTATTTTATTATTTTAAAAATCATTTCTTAATG
>CM044101.1:13693910-13821410 GCA_024174645.1 Lemna minuta
ATAAGTATAAATTTTATTTTACAATTAGATAAGTTTATCTTCTTCATGAATCTATGTTATTAAATGCTCATAAAAGGTTACCAAATTATGAAAAATCTAAAATATCCTTTTAAATATAAGAATTATCATTTTAATCATTATAAATCATGATAGCATGCATTTATGATTATATTTTTAAGAATAAGTACATAAAATACATAATATTACTGCATGAAATTGTATGTTATCAGTAACTAATGACTAGAAGGTTCCATAAGAGAGTAATTATGCACTCTATGTCTCCTAGCGCACATGGCATAGCTTGGCACTCAACAGGCTAACAACTTGAACTATCGATTGAGTTAAATCGATTCTTAATTAATTAATATATACATTAAAGATAACCAATAAGGTTGACCAATAACATGTTAATAGGTCTATGAAGTTATTAGCTAGTGAAATATATAGACATAGAGGGTCACACATGTAAGGTCTAGGGACATTAATGGATATAGACATAACTATGAGGTTTTTTTATAAAAAAAATTTATATATCCAATGTCTCTAAATAGGAGAAGAATGACCACAACTCAAGACTCATGCAAGTTTTGTGAGAATTCTCTCATTTCTTATATTTCTCTCTTAGTGAAGATCATTGAAGAGGACATTCAAGCGTTTGACAATCATGTGGATATCTCTGGAGGTTGGACATTTGAGTAGCTTCAAGAACTCCTTTAAGTAAACCCTATAAGTATGTTTTCTCATACATACTAAATGATAGGATCATTGATTCTGGGTGCCTAGGTGTTATGAATGTCGGATTCAATGTATTCTATTATGTTTGATGTTCTAATCAAAATTTTGAAAATCTTATCGACCTCAGATTCTAATAGGTCCTAATCTTGATTTTCTCACTGGGCACACATCAACCTTCTCTCTAATAATTTCTCTATACAATATTCCTTCGATCTCTGTTCAATTTGTCTAATCTTGGGCTCATTGGAAAGCTCATTTTGTCTATTTTTGAAATCATTATTCATATCTACTGCTTAAACACATTTTTTCCAAATCATCAATATTCATCTGAGTGCTTATGATCATTATTTTTGAAACCTAATTCTTTGTCTATTAAACCTTGGCTCACTATGATACATTTTAGTGAGTTAGTAGTTTTTAATACATAATTTTGTGTTTCCAATGACCACATTTTACGCTTATTAATAATATTGTCAATGAATCATGATTCTTTCCTTAAATTTACACTATTATCAAAAATCATGGAATAAATGGTTCGCCTAACATGAGGAACTCACTCAAAGAAAGAAAATTTTGAAAAGGAAAAGAATGTTCAAACCCTCTAAAGAAGTCAACTTTGGCCAGATATTCGAAACAGAAGGCTATCTCATTTATTCTCATTAATAGTGCTAGGAAAATTCAAAAGTTCAATAATAAAAAACCTTCAATGCTTGTCGTGGATGATGACTTGAGCCACTATGATATGCCTCACCAAGTGACCAATGAAAATGAATGTACATGGACACAAGTCTTTCTCTTCGATGAAATTTTGGTTTCTTGAATGGACAACTCAAAAAATCAATTAGGGAATTTGCTTTGAATTCAAATATAATGCATAGCTGCATGGCGAAGGGGATCCAAGATTTTGAAGTCTTGTAAGCGGAGTGATACAAGTATTCATGAATAACTATCTTTATGGTCTTATTTGTGTCCTCTTCTTAATGGCTTCTTTTCAAATTGAGTTTGTCATTCGATTGTGTGAAATAATTTTATTCCGTTTAAATTCTTTTGGTTCAAATTTATACCAAGATCTAGGTTATCTCCATGGTTTGCAAACCTTTGAATTATTAAATGAGATTCAGTAATTGGATGGTGAATTAACTTGGTGAGGTATGGGGGGAGAGAATTACTTTCTTTTCAATATTAATATTTTTCTAAATTGTTTATGAATTTGTTAATTGTACACGTAAATCCTCATGTTGCTCATGCACAAGATATTTTTATACTAGGCAACGTATCTAAACCCCCCACACCAATCCTAGGAGGACACAATCCTTCTAGAGTCTGTCATCACCTTGTTAATCTGCTAGAAGAAATTATTAATTGGCTAGGTTGGTCAAATCAAAGTTCAAACATGAGCTTTTGATCTAACTCGATCACACTCTCAATTAGTGAATATTATATCTGAAATGAAGCCCTTGAAAGTAACTGAGTGGTCAATATGGGATTGTGTGCCATCAATATTTGAGGATATTGACTCAAGGAATGAAATATGATGAAATCTTTGACCAAGATGATTGAAATATTAGAGAAGGTGTTGTTGATATTTTCTCCACATATCACTACTATCTCAAGTGAAATTGTTGAAATAGAGTTTGATAGTTGATCATACTCTAATTCATCCATGAGCCTTAAGTAGATAAAAGGATTACACATACGTAATAATCGATGAGCAAGGTTCCATAAGGGAGTTTTATACACTCCATTTCTCTTAGATCACGTGGTGTAGCTTGGCACCCAATACGCTGGCAAATCGAATTGTCAATTGGGTTAATCTCGATAGTGATATGGATAACTCATTAATCTTATCAATAAGACATTATTAGGCATATAGAGTTATTAACTAAATAGATGCATGGACCTAGAGGTTTATACACATAAGGTTGATAGACACTGATGGATACAAATATAATTCTAAGTATTTTTGTGAAAAATTCACATACCCAAAATTTAAAAATAGGAGAAAAATGACCACAACTCAAGGTACCCATGCAAACCTTTTGGAAACTCCCTCTTTTCTTCTCCTTCTCTATTGGTGAAGAGTTCTAAAGAGGAGATCAAAGCCGTCAAACAATCATGTAGATATTCCTAGAAGATAGACACTTGAAAGGCTTCAAAAGTCTTTCAATAACCCAACAAGTTTGGGTTGTAAAATCTATACTAGATGATAGGATCATAAATTCTTGGTGCCTCAATGTTTTCATTAATTTTGGCAAACTTAAAATTGATAAATGTTGAAATGAAATAAAATAATAAAAAACTCTTAATAATTAGATGTTTATATATCAATAGAAAAATATCTAGATAATATAAGAATGATGAATCTTGATATGCATATGTATATAGACCATGTAGTGGCAAATGAAAACTATGATATATAAATGAATAAAATTGAGGTAAATAGAAAGCCAAAACATCGATATAACGATTGAGATATGATGAAAAAAATTAGAAAGTGATATCGAGGTTCAAATTGGGTAAAAAAATTTTAAATAAGGTGAATAATGCATGAACAACTTGCAAGGATCTATTGGCTAATAAGGCCTTAAAATTTTGACCAAAATATTAAACTAAATCAAAAATTCACAATAAATGAGTGTACATAAATTAGATTTTCATAGGATCTATCATTATATGAAATTTGAAGTTATAATCTAAAAATCTAAATTTTTAGGGATGAGCATAAATAATTAAATAGAGATATTTTGATATTATATTATTCCCATTTTACCTTTAGAGATTATATTTGGGTTTTAATTTTAAATAATAAGAGAAAATATTTTGATATACACTCACTTATTTTTCTAATTTATATTTTTTAAAATAAATGAGTGTATTTTTTAAATAAAAATTTATTCTCTTTTTAAAATTTTTGATCAAACAAAAAATAGATTAATTTGGAGTTATATTTTTAAAGTTATAATTTTTTCTAATTTGTTAGGGATTTTTATTGAATTTTTTTGAATTTTTTTAAATTTATATAGATTTAATTTTTTATGTTATTTTGATTTAAATAATAAAATGCTTTTAATTTTGCACGTTGACGTGGCCCTTGACGCAGCGGAGCATCCTTATGTGTCACCACGTGATGACGTATGCAATTGCTACATGGCACACACATGTGTGTGTGTGTGTGTGTGCATTTGTCATTAGTGAGTTAAACATTCATAAATGAATATAAGCTAACCCACAAAGACAACTCAACATTTATACACAATTTTCACCTTGATTTTCATGTGGGACTTTTTTCTTTCTTTTTATGCGCAAGTAACATTTCTTTTTCTTTCTTTTTTTGTATTTTGGAGCGTGCGATCGCGTGAATCAATCGTGATTATTGATTTTCACTTAAAGTGGGGGGGTACATGGCGCATAGTTGTTGGTCACTAAATCATTTTGAAATATTTTAATCTCAAGTGTTCATTTGAGGAGTTATACCGGCTGAGATTAAATCATGCCCGATAGGCTCCTGTGGACACATGTACATATCCACAACGTCCGATGAAGATCAAACGGCGGTGGTTACGCGATGCTTCTTCTTCATGCAGCGAGGTGATAAAATCTCAACGCTTTATCGTGAATCAATCGGCCATGACTTAACGTCATCAATTTACATTCATGCGTTACATTTGAACCACTGATTGAAGAAGAAGAGGCAAATCAAACGGTCACGCCCAAATTAGCCTATTTATACCCATGTTCTTTAACAGAAAGAGCATTCTTGAATGTTTCAAGTAATCAAAATATTGGACATCTCAATCCTTGAATCTCTTGCTTTCTTCCTCTTGTAGACTCATTTAGGCATCCAATGATTGTTTGAAAGTGAGATTTTGTTGAGAGAATCAGGAGAATTTGCCTCTTGAACAATGGATTTTTTTTTTAAAATGTTGAATGAAAAGCCTTGATTCAACAATGAATTGGATCCTTTCGAGCGCAATTTTGGGTTAGATTATGTTTTTATCCCTAATATTTCTTCTTATAATATTTAGTTTCAATTTGAAATATTAGAATAGTCCAATTTTATGAAACTGTATTATTTTCTCTCTCTTCGTGATCAATTTCTCTCTCTATATTTGGCTCCTTGATTTATTTGCGAATAGTGATCCAAATTGAGCAATTTTTTATTTTGTGGATTTCGTCTTAGAGTCTTCTTTCAAAATTTATTAAAATCCCTAATTTCTCACCTCAACTTTTCATCCAATTTGATCAAATTTGAAAGAATACCGTGAAAATTCTCTATTTCTTCGTGGATTCAACCCTTATTCACCATGGTACTAATTAATTCTTGATTAAAACTTTAAATTGATGAGTTTAGAATTATTTTTTTGACACACATTTGTGTGTTTTCAATTATCGCACGAAAATGTATCGTCAATCTCCTCTTCAAACTCTTCGCCAAGAGAGAAAGAGAAGAAATAGGAGAGTTTCCCAAAATTTTACATGGCCACTCTTAGGTGTGGTTTTCCCATATTATTTATAAACATTGGGTTTATGAATTTTTTGCAAAAACTCTTAGAATTATATCTATATTCATCGACATCCATAAACCTTATGAGGGTCAATCTTTAAGTTCACATATCTAGTCTGGTAAATTACTTCATAGACCTTATGATGCTTATTGGTCAATCTTAGGAATTATCTAAATAAATATAAAAATTAATAAATCAAGGAAAAAATTAACACAAACAAAAATTTGAGTTGCTAGCCCATTGATTGTCAAGCTAAACCACATGCTTTAGGAGATATGGAGTGTATATGAACTCCTTAGTGAGACCTTTCCATCATCAGTTATTGTGGATGCATGAGGCTGATGAATGACTTAGGATATAATCCACTATCAAAATCTAATTGATCACTGACTCATGAATGACTTAGGATATAATAATCTATCAAACCGTAATTGATCGTTCAAGTTAGTATGAGTGCATGAAGGAAATAATTGATAACATCTTCATCGATATTTTTGGTCCCTGACGAGACGAGATTGAGTGGTCGTTGAATATACGCGGTCAAGCGTAAAAATAAAGTCCAAACTTACAAATTTTAAGAATAATTCACGAAGTGAGGGGTATAATGGTAAATAAGGGTCGAATCCATAGGGAATAAGGGAAATTTTGAATAATCTCTTCGAATTTGATCAAATCGGACAATGAATCGGTGATAGAAATTGGGAAAATCGATATTTTAGGAAAGAGGACTTGAAGACAAAATCCACGGAATCAAAAATCAATGAATTTGACTTTGATTTCGCGTAGAAATCAAAGATTGAAGAAAGGTAAATTTTCTGAAAATAGAAAATCGTGAAATCCAAAAATTAAGACTGAAATTACTTAAAATTATGATTCTAAAATAAAATCTAAAGCTGTAAGAAGATAGATTAGGATAAAACATGATCCCTAACCCACGATTGAGATTGAATTGATCCAATTAATCTCCAGAATCAAGGCTATTCATCAAAATTCAAAAATCGTGATTCTTGGAGTTCAAGCGTCGATTTCTTCCTCATCGATCGTTGAAATCTTGATCTTAAGCACTTTGTGGATGCGGAAATGAGTCTAGAAGTGATTGGGATCAAGAGATTCAAGAGATTTGGTGTCTAAACAATTCGATTTACTCGAATTTCTCTCGAATGCTTTACAATCTTGAAGAGCATATCAATTTATAGTGCAATTTGGGCGTAACAGTATGATCAGCCTTTAATTCGTGATCAACGGCTTTGATGAAACGCATCGGATGTGAATCGTTACCATTAAGTCACACCCATTGGATCGTTGATCAACTGCCAGAGATGAAGCCACGTTGCATGCGTTATAAAACGCATAAAAAATGCTCGACGTTGAATCGCGATCGGACGCTCTTGATGTGTTTTTCGTCAGTTTAATCTCAACCGTTATAAACTCCTCTTGATCAACGGTTGAGATTAAAAAGCGATCCGATGAATCTGATCTCGCCACGTACCCCCCCTCACTTAAGTGAAGATCAACGACTCTAATTTCTCGCGTGATCAGACGTCTCACGATGCGCCACGTGGCATCGCTTCCTTGATCATCGATCGGACGCTTCAAATTGCGCCACATCACTTGCGCACTATAAATAATCTGAAAATTCAATTTTTAATTCCAGAAAATCCTTAAAAGTTCATTAAAATTTCAGAAAAAATCTGAAAAAAATCCCTAAAAATTTGAAAATTCATAACTTTCAAAATATAACTCTAGAATTAATCCAAATTTCTTTCATTTGATCAGAAATTTAATTATCTATCATTCTAAAATATGAAATTTAATTAATAACAAGAGATTTAATATTTAAATCAAAAATACATTCATTTCTTTAAGATTTAAAACTTTAGAAAATTAAATGAATGTTTATAAAATGATTTCTCTTGGTATTTAACTTTAAAAACTAATTATAATCTCAACTAAAGATGGGTCATGAAATTATTTATTTTAATTCATCATAATTAAACCTAAATTAAATGTATTTTGAGATTATAATGATTTTTTCATAGAATGATAGATAAATACTTATAAATATGATAATATGCATAGGAGTGAAATCTTTTAATGTCTTAATATGCATTAATAATCACGTATTATCATGTCTAATTAGCATGTTATCAATACCTTGGCCAACGATTTATTTGGCAGGTGTGGGATCTCATCTTGACCACATAATCACCTTCAAGGCGCTCATATTATTGTAATCTATGACATTTTGGAGGTCTCATGTGTTGGGTTTTGAGGTCGATAACTTTCTAAAATTTCAATCAAAACATCGAATGCAACAGAATTCATTGAATCGGATATTCAAAACATTGGGGTACAAAGAAAATATGATCCTATCATCTAATATGTATGAGAAAACATACTTACAGATTTCCTTGAAGGAGGTTCTTGAAGCTATTCGCGTGTCTAGCCTCTAGCGGTATTCACACGGTCTCTGGATTGTTGGATCTCTTCTTTCAAAGCTCTTCACCAAGAGAGAAAGGGAAGAAAGGGGAGAATTCCCACAAGGCTTGCATGGGCACCTTCAGTTGTGGTCGTTCTCCCCCTATTTATAAACATTTGGTATGAGGTTTTTCATAAAAAAACCCTCATAATTATGTCTATATCTACCAACATCCATAGACCTTATGTGTGTGACCCTCTAAGTCCATATATCTCACTACTTAATAACTCTATAGACCAAATAACACCTTATTGGTCAAATTTAATTAATTATCCACATCCATATATAGATTAATTAATCAAGGACCGATTTAACCCAATCGATAAGTTGAGTTGTCAGCCCGTTGGGTGCTAGGCTACACCACGAACACTAGGAGATATGGAGTATATAAGAACTCACTTATGGAACCTTCCCCATCATCGATTATCATGTATGTATAATCCTTCATCCACATTAGACTCATGAATGACTTAGGGCATAGTCAACTGTCAAACCCTAATCGGTCACTCAAGTTAGTACTGATGTGTGTAGAAATCATCGAGAACTCCTTCTCCGATATTTCTACTACCTTGGCTAAGGATTTCATCGCATCTCATTCATTGAGTCAATCTCCTCAAATATCTAAGGTGGATGATCCCATCTTCATCACACGATCATCTTCGTGGACTTCATGCCCTATCTAATATATAATGTTTTAGATATCTCGTGGCTTGGGATTTGTAAGTCACAATCAAAACACGATCATCCATCCACAATATGTCTTTGGTGTCTCAAGTCAAAGGAACACATACACAACCATGACATGAATCAACATGATTGATAGTTAGGTATAATACCATTCAGGGATTCACACGGATCAATTTAGTGAACTCTTTCTCCAAAGAGCACCCACTATCTATCCTTAGTGTCTCCACACCAATGGCTATAGGATCAGCCATACTCATCATATGAGATAGATTAGATAGTGATATTCTTTCCGGATAATTTGATGTCCTTCTCGAATATCCCACGAAAAGGAATATTTAGAACATATGTTGAAAGACTAGTGATCACTATAGTATGATCTCATCATAATTCACTTAGTCATTGCACATGCTCATGGACTTCATTGCAAACATCACACAAGAATGACAATAAATAAATGTCATTTGAATGAACATAAACAAGATACATGAAAGTGTGATTGGCTTATAGGCCACAAAATATCCATCACCATGGTTAGGGATTCTTAAGTCGTAATAAAAACATAACCATCCATCGAAAAGGCTAGCCATATACACAATCATGACATGAATCAACTTAATTTATAGTTAGGTATAATGTCATTTAAGGATTCATATGAATTAATCAAGTAAAATATTTCCCTAAAGAGCACCTATTATCTATCCTAGGTGTCTCTACACTAATGGTTATAAGATCAACAATACTAGTAATATAAATGATATTAGATAGTGTTATTCTTTTCTGGATATTTTGATGTCCTTCTAGAATCTCTCAAAAAAGAACATCTAGAAAATATGTTCTAAATGACTAATGATTGTTGTATTATGATCTTATAATCATTTAGTTAGTCATTACATATGCTCATGGACTTCATTGTAAAATCACACAAGCATAAAAATGAAAAATTCTATTTAAATGAATATAAATGAGATATTCAAGTGTGATTTAGCTTATAGGCTGCATAATATTCATCACAACCAAGAATAACACAAATTGTCCAAAAAAATATGTTTATACTTTTTTAGAGAAGAGATTTGTGTTTGTTTCATACTTTATAATGAATGAATCCAAAAATAGTAGTAGACGTTTTTTAATGACATTCATATGACAAATATTGACATTACACATGCTCTTGGTTTTTTTAATAAAAAACTAGAATAGGTATATCTAGTGAAGAATATATATGTATATCAACCTTCAGTGATGAAAATCATTGTAGTAATATAGAGAGAAAACAAGAATGAGACTTACAAAAAACTCACAAATATAAAAAATAAGTAAGAACACAAAATAGGGTAAGGAAATCAAAAGTCTCTCCCCTTTCTTTATTTATATCTTTATGTAGATAATCATCTTTATTATTATCTAACTCCTATGGATATTAAAATGATAATGTAAATCATATATGTTACATTTGGAGAAGATCTTTCTTGGCCACAATCTCCTTTGTTGCTTCATGAAGATCTCCACTTCATAATATTCTTTTCATGCTCGACCTCTTCTTTTTTTCATGTTAAGAGCTCTGATAGGGTGTCCGATTTTGATTGGAAAAACGGTTAGTTCTCTCCAATATCTGAATAGTTCAAGAAAAAAAGGTCAACAAGTTGCTTAGTTTTTATCCATCCACTTCATAATATTTATTTTCATCAAAATGTTGTAACTAAATTTCTATCACAAAATAATAAAAGTTCTAAAAAAAATCTATATACACTTCAAAACGTTAAAAATTTTTCATGAAATTGTGATTTATAGTTAGTATGAATTAGTATGATTAATAATTAAGGTTGGATCATAGAATAATGGGATATAATTTATCATGAATAATATGGCATCTCGTAAGGAACTAATATTTTATAAATTATGGTATTATTTTGAGCATAACATTAATAATAACTTTGATTCATGAAAGATAATCATCATATGGTTGCATTCGCTTTAGCCATGAAAAGGTCAATGATGATAAATGACATGCAGCAAATATAAATGTTCATACCATGTATTGATGTATGTAAATGATGGCATGTGCAACGTGAATGATCAATGCAATGTATGTAAATGGGCTCATGCATATGATCATGATTGTATGAAAAGGATAATCTTCACAGTTCGAGTTTAATTCAACTGGCGTGCGATGATCTTGAATTTCTAACACTAGCATCTTTTATTCTTCGTTTACATTAATTTTTGAGTTACAAATTTTTACCATAAAAATCAGAGACAGGAGAGAGAGGTCAAAAAGCGTAAGTCTTGACGACGTCCTTGCGATGATTACAGTGCCCCTGCAAGCTGCTTTCCACGACCCGGCCCTCGTCCGTCAAGTGCACGCCATACGCCCTCAGCCGGCGTACGTCCCGCGTTATCGGCGCCTGCCACTTTCCGTCCCACCACGCCGGTGGCATCAGCGGCGTACCGGCGCACTGGTGGCGCTGCCGGTGGCAGCTCCGTCGACCCCCGAACCTGCTCCACGCGTGCCCCCATCCCGCCTGACTCCCAAGCCCCCTCTCCAACAGGTTACTGTGGATGCTGCTCAAGAACTTAAACCCAGAATCTTCCCTCTCCTCGCCTGCAATTTTTCCGAAAACCATTTAGATTTGTTAAAAAGGGATTTGACGAAGGGATGGGAGCTCGCTCACTCAGCTGGTTGGCGGCGGCCAACGCCGCCATGAGCTGCGCGTAGGTCGTGCCAATGCGGCGGTGGGCGGCGGAGATGACGGCGCGCTTAGCACGCGCCGCGAGGAAAAAGTCAACGAACGCGACCCATCTCGGGGATGGGCCCCAGTCCCTCGCCCTGGAAGTCAACTGCAAGTTATCCGCAAAGTCAACCTTCTCAAGCAATCAAACCAAGTCAAAAGAACTGTTGAATCCAGATACCGGCTGCTGGTTCACGAAGCTCGCATTGGGCTTGAAAGCGGCGTGATCAAACCGCAGGATCTGGGAAAAGTCAATGAAACTGGGTCAGACACGGGGAATTCATTCCCAAGATCCCATCTTTGACTCACCTCGGCGAATTGTTTCACGCTGGGACTGATCTCCCTAATGAACGACGGCGTATCAGAGACCAGAACTATACGGGGTTTTCCGCTGCCAGGTCGATCGGTCGAATATGACCGCTGAATGCAGATCAGAGCCGCCTGAATCGCCCTCAAAGACCTAAATATTTTCGCGACCTGGATTACAATTTTATCCGAAAATACAAAGAAAATGAAGACTTCTATTTCAATTGTAGAACCTGTTTGACATCATGCGCGCGTGTAAAGTGACATCAACTTGTTTGCCACCGCGAAGAACCCAATGGACGGCTTCTTCGATGGCTTTTGAAGGGGAAACAAGCGCCCGCATCAGCTCTCCAAAAACATTAGGTCGAGAAGCAATCGAACCCGGATCTCCAAATAGATTCATAGCCCTATTCCTCATGGCGGAGTGTATGTTTTTCAGGAAGAACTGGGCCGCCATCGCATCTGTGGCTCCTTCGAATCTGGTTTTCGTGCAGAAATTAATGACGCTGATGATGGCATGGTGATGTTATAATGATGATGATGTGAAGGGTGATGCTATGGAGATGATGATGATAGAGGATCAAGAAGATATGGTGATGGAGATCAAGAAGACATGATGATGATATAGCGACGATGTTGATCAAGATGATGAATAGGATACGGTGATAATGATGATGATGATGAAGATGGTGATAGTGATGATGTTGATGATGATGGATCGCATATGGTGGTAATTATGATGAGCAAGATAATATGGTGATGATGAGGAGGATGAATAGGATATTGTGATAATAGTCGTGATCAAGATGATATGTTGATGACAATATTGAATAGAATATGGTGATAATGATGATGATGATGAAGATGATATTGCGGTCACGATATGGTGATGTTTATTTTGAAGATGAGGATAATGATATGAAGGTGGTGAAAACGATGCTGGTGATGATGATGATCATGATGACGATGATGATATGGTGGTGGTGATAATCAAGTTTGTGATGATGATGATGATGATGATGGGATACGGTAATTTTGAGAAGGGTGATGATGACGATGATGATGATGAGGATGATGATGATGCCCGAAAAGAGTACCCACATAATGACGGGGTGTTTCCATAGAGTCCAGTCACTGCAAAGAACATTCGATTCTGCAGGCCTCATAAAAATAATCAATTCTCGCCGTTAGTGATCTCCCATACTTTTCCTTGCATTTCTTCTTCCACCAAAGAGACTTCACCTCTCCAATAGTGAAGGATTTGTTCGAGAAGGACAGATAGTCCTTAAAAGGGTACGAATTTCTGCGGAAAGAAGCACCAAATAATCATGTGAAATTCGAAAAGAATGATCGTTTTAAGAGAAAGAATGCACACCTATCTTTGCCAATGATCAGGGATCGATTAAGCATTATACTCAACGCTCCGGCGGTCAATATCTTGTACATTTCGTTTCCGAAGCCAGCTTGAGTTGTCTTCGCAATCACAAACCCGTGTTTGCAGAACTGTTCGGGAGGCAAACTTCGAATTCTGGCCGCTCCTGGTTTGCACGTGTGAATGAGGATGCGAAGAATCATCGGCATCTACGCCGGTTGACAAATGAGATACAAGAAATATACCATAGAACTGAAAGTGCCCTTCAATAAGCTTCCGAACTCGAAGGCTTTCCTTGTCGGATCCCTTGACGAAGGCGTCACCCATCTCCTCGACGGTAGCGCAGGACCCACTTTTAGTACCGGTTTCTTCAACTTCAGTAACCCTCGATCTCACCCTCAGTCTCACCATCGTTCTCAATCGTGGACTCTTTGACATCGTCATATTCCTCTAAATCACTGTACGCTTTGATTGTAATTTTCCTCCGAGCGGAGTTCCGGAGGATCGGAAGGAGGTTCTGGAAGAACTGCGCGGGCGGGCTCAAAGAACACGAAAGAGCGCGACGGAGAGAGCACACAGAAATAGAACAGAGAAAGATCAGAGGAACGGGGCGCCGCTTTCCTCGCTGTCCGACGCGACCCCCCGGATCGCTCATGCTGGTCTAGTATCTTTCGTATGACAGTCAGATCTAGAGGAGTGCTCGTGCAGAAAGCGTTGAAAATGCTTTTCTTCTTCTTTTTTTCTATTTCTTTTGTGTCATAAAGGCTAAAACTACAATCATATAGTTTATGGACATTAATAGATATAGATATAGTTCAGATGGTTTTTTATGTAAATATCATGTACGCAATATCTACAAATAAAGAGAGAATGACTACGAGGTAAGACACTTGAATAGCTTCGAGAATTCTTTCAATAAACCGAATAAATATGAATTCTAATTTATACTAGATGATAGATCATCAATTCTTTGTATCTTGATGTTTTAAATATTCGATCCAATATATTTGGTTTATGTGTGTAATTTATTTGGTTTATTCGCCAATGAAATTTGATTTATGCCAAGGAAATTATGTTTATGTGTGCAACTAGTGCACCAATTGAGATGTTTTTCTAATCAATCAGAGGTATTGTCACCTACAAGAGGTGTCAATCAAGCTCATGAAGCATACACGCACTAGTGACATCAAAATTGTTGGTCAAGGTAGGCCCACTTGAATGTAGCTGCGTCGAGGGAAGGAAGTGATGAAAGTGAAACAAATTTTTAATTCATTGAGGAAATTAAGGGAAGAAGGCGATAATTGAGTGGCAAGGATGATGAGGGTGATGTGGAAGATGGCAAGGATGTCTTGGAGGAGGACGACTATGAAGATGCTATTATTGGATCATGATCTGTTGTTGTATAATTTTTCTATTGTTTTTTTGCTTTCAAACATGAAAATTTTGTATTCTTCTACCAAAATTTTTTGGACATATGAGGTTATGGGTTCTTGATAAATTTTAAAGAAAAGTCTATATTAACATTAATGCTCAATTTATCTTCAATTGGATATTTAGTTTATATTCAAGATGGAATGGATGAAATGACTAATGGTACAATAGATGTTTATTTTCATAATGAATTATTTTATGATATTCAAAATATGGACATTTCAATTACAATACTTATCACACAATTCACTAGTTCAAAATGCAAAAGCTTGCTTTCAGCAACCACTTGATACCCTCATCTTTAGATTACCTCTTGGCAACATTTTGTGCTTCTAAATCATGTTATCTTCATCTCTCTTCATCTCTACTACAATGACTTAAATCTCCCCCAACATGAATTTCAAAATAAAAAATGAATAGTTTCAAACACATAAAAATATAGATATGATAGTTTCAAACATGGAAAATGTGGGAATACAAATATTGACGCTTTCACCCTTGAAAAGAGCAAGCAACGGTCAATTATTCTTAGCTACAAATACAAATCTCCTTCACACTTTAAATTTTGAACATTGTTTCTCTATTATCGCTACCTTATCCAATTGAGATACGGTATTTAAAAGTGTTAGAATATTTAATGTATTTTGAATTAATCCGCCCTAAAAATTGGCTTTTCATTATAATCAAGAATTCAAAACCAACGATAAGGACAAGAAGATCAGAAATCAGACTACAATCGGTCCTAGGTATGGTTCTCCGGTTCCGATGTCGGTACCGGTTTTTTGTGAGAACCTAAACATATACTTAACTTTGGTTTGTTGTCAATGTCGATATTTTTTAGTGTTAATTCGATTAAACCTATACTTTTGGTGATGTATCGTTTGAGTTGAACATAAATTAAGATTTTTTGTGATACCACAATTTGCATACTTATAAGTACATTTTTAACAAAGAAATGATGAGAGATCATCATTTCCCAATAACATGTTTACAATATATCAAAAATTCAAGATAAAAGTCTCGAATAGGTAAACGTAAGCTATTAAAAATAATTAAAGCTTTAGAGTCTCAAGAAAACAATAAAAAAAATTTAGGAAATTATCAATTCACAAGTCCACTTTCTTCAACTTTGCAATCAATTTCATCAACTTGGGTAACATCCTCATGAGTCCAAGACTTCAAGGCCATCAAAGCGGATATAGTGTCGGGCACTAGCCTTCATCTTCTAAATGTGATGATTCCTTTACTTGTACAAAAAAGACGCTCAGAGGGAGAGCTCAATACACAAATAGAGATGAACTCCTTTGTGAGCACTAAAATGCGCGAATATTTATTAGATCCTATCTTGCGCCACCGATGTGATGAGTCATCACGTAAGCAATCAATGCAAGGTTCATGTAAATACTCCTCCAATTCAATCTCTGCTAATCTCTCTTTGACTGCTATGAATCTATATGATTGTCGCTCCATAAATTGCATCACTACTTTTGAACGTTTATGACTCAATGAAGTCAAAAGATCATCAATTGGTGTATAAGTCGAAGCTTGTATGGAACACACTGATTCAAGCATGTTAAGTAAAGTTTCCATAAAAAACTTGTGCTCACCATTAGGAATATGTCCAAACTTTAATATAGGATCTAGAACTATGGCAATATGAAACACAAGCTTTCTTATCACCTATATATCGTATTTCAGACATTTCTCATTCATCATTGTGTATGCATGTCTTAGTGTCTTTGCTTGGTCCTTGCTCGTTTTTGTCCTTGTGAGATCTTAGAGAGGATGAGTTAGCTAAAAAATTAACGAGTCCAATTGTTCAACTAGAAGTCCATAAAGTCCCAATACATTTGACAATGTCATTGATTTTGACTTTGAAAATTCCTCAGTTGCCTCACGAAAAGCCAAGAGTTCATCTGAAAACATCTTTAAGAGCTCCCATTCGTCATCCTCAATTAAAAATTTCACTTTATTTGTGTTTACATGGTTGCTCGTCATTGCCTTCAACACTTCTCTTTTTTTCTCAAGTAGCCTTGATCATGTCATATGTTGAATTCCTTCTAGTCCGAACATCCTCAACAATAATATTTGGCATTTCTAACTCATTAAAAAAATTCTTATAGTGATGAATCCTCGTAGGAGAATGATTAATTGCAATGATAAGTTTTTGAAGTCTATGAAAAATCTCACCAAATGGTTTTTTACTAATGGCTTCTGGCCCCTTTATATGTTGGTCACCATCCTCACTATTTCAATATGACTCATCATTACTGAGCTCCTTTGAGTTGTGTTGTACTGTTAGATTGAGAACATAAGTCATGCAAGGCGTAAGACAGTTTCTTGGTAAACCTTGAACTAGAACCCTTCAACAATTTCTCTAAGTTTGTTGACATTGTACTTTTGTTACTTGCATTATCAACTGTAATAGCTCACAACTTTAAAAAAAATAAGGAAAACGAGTATTTAGTAGAAAAATTTATTCAAAAAAAATTCTTACCTTGTTTGTCAAATTGTAGTCTATTAGTACTTCATGCAACACATTTGTCATATGTGCACCTCCATGAGATTCACGCAATTCTTCAACAGAAAGCACACATTCATGAAGGCTTCACATGTCGTCAATCCAATGAATCGTCACCCAAGTATTGTCACATGATTTGTAGTAGTCCAAGTGTCCATCGTGAGTGATACTTTCTCAATTGGTCAAAATAGCTGTCGCGTTTTGACCGTTTCATCATTTAACTTTGTAAGGATGCCAAGGCATTATGTGTTTCCACTTGGAAGAGACACATCACATTATGCAAAATAGGAACAAAAAGCTTCAAATTCTGGATTCTCAAGGGTTGCAAAGAGTGTATCAGTCTTGATTATCAAACCAATATATCTTTCCTTAGTGAGCTCTTGAGTCCTTTCTAAATTTTACTTTTTTTGGAAAAAAATTAGTGAGTAGATTTAGATTACTTGAAGGCTTAAGATTCCTATAAATAAAGAGATGAGACTTTTATAAATGTTTCCATAGAGACATAGTGCTTCCCGTCTTGTCTCTCTTTATTATAAACTCTCTTAAGGGCATGTTTTGCTTACAAATGTTGCAACAGTAATCGTCATTGTCATTCGTTGTATTGTATACCAATATCAAGGAGAGACTTTACGACACTATGAAGAATTTAAAGTGCTCACACTTGCAGAAATATGTGCTTCTACATCATTTGAGGCAATTTGCAAAAAGTAGATGAATGATGATGTCAAACACTTTATTTATTAAGATAGAAAAATATTTCATTCATCATCATTGTGGAATTACGTAAAAGAATAGAATATAAGTTATCTCATCTTGAGGGATATCCATTTGAGGTCGTCAATACTTGATGATTGTGAACTTAAATTTCTAGAATTCACTAGATAGGATATTCAGAAATAAGTAGGATATTCAGAAATCAATTATGCACCTAAAATTAGAAATCATTTTATTATAAGAGTTTTATTCACAAGAGAATTGGTATTCAATTTAATTCGAAATAATGTACATCAAGACTGACAGTATGTGTGGCCACTATCAAAGTATTTTGGGAAAGTTCCCTAATTGACCTACCCAGAAAATTCAATTTTTTTAAAAAAATTCAATAACCTTTCTCTATCCACTATTTGGGATGATAAATAATTCATATGGCTAAAAAACCATCCACATCCCATTAGATCACACATTTTATCCATGAAGAAAGGAGAGTGTTTTAAGAATCCCTCTACTATCAAATGAATTGGAGCTCATGGGATTGAGAAAAAAAGAATACTATGTTCCTTTTTCTATAAGATCAGAGTTCAAGAGAATGAAAAAACAAAAGAAAAAAGAAGACACCAAAATAAAAGAAAAAAAGAAGATGATTCAGAACTCGGTTTTTCTTGAAAAAATATTTCCGTGAAGAAGCAGAAGTACAGGTGGTTCACGCAATCGAGTGGTTTGTCCTATCGGATGTGAAGAAGCAGAAGTATAAAACTATTTCAAGGCTGGCATCCGAAAGTGGTCTGCGCAATCGGGAATCGATGGGAAAAGAGCCACAGGAATGAGAGCAAATGAGAGCTAAAGAGAGTGGTGAAGATCCGAGGGTTGCAAAAATAGAGAGTGGTGAAGAAAGCGAACAAGTTGGGAACTAACCTCAAAATCAAAAATCAGAATCAACACTAATTGCTATCGAGTGCTAGACGCACATTGATTTTCGGTAGAGACGGGAGATGGGACGATGGTTTGGTAACGATTTCAAAAGGAGATCGCCATCGTGACGATGGTTTGATTCCAAGAGGAGATAGTGAGCGACGAAGAGAGATTTTTTCATGAATCTGCTAACAGCACGCAGGTGAGATGGTGAGCTGACGGCTTTCGCAAATCGCAGTTCGTTTCGCGGTTCGCACTTTTGCCTTTCACAAATCATAAATCGCACAGAAGATTAGGAGACAGAAAGTCCGGTTGCACCGAAAGCCAAAACTGAAATCAACCCCGGAAAAAAAACTGGACTTCGGTTTGACCATTTTTTCAACGACGACGGTTACAATTATCAAGAGGCAATCGACGGGTCGACTCAACCGCCCCAGAATCAAGGTATTTCTTCAATCATCAAGCCTGTCGAGAAGAACATCGAGAACATAATTCTGAAATCTCGGGGCGGTTCGGTTCTAATTTCAGAACAAAAATTGATCATAATAATTAATAATAATTCATCTATTTTTAAGCCCAATACCCCAGTATGGGGCTTCCAAATTACAAGAATCATCGAACCAGAGGCCGAATCACCGCTAGATAAGATTCATTGCAAGATCAGATTCCAGGAAAGAGATTCCGACCGTCTCCAAGCTCTGCAGTGGCCGAGAATCCAAGAACAAGCCTTTTCCCGTCGATGCCTTTTCCCCCTTCTTCCTCTCTTCTTTCTCTTTTTTGAAGACGAGTCCACGAAGCTGCCATGACACTAAGGCGCATGACGTCGATCGAAAGAGCACGATTTAGCCGCACGACTTCGGACAAGCCCAAAAAGAAAGGGATCACCGATTATCAGCCGCACGATTCCGCGGGATCTTTGAACGGCCATCCCTAACTCAACCGATCTTCATAGCCAGGTTACCATCTTCATCTACAGGCGGGAACGTTTTCCTTCATTGGCTACACTCAAAATGATGATCTCTTCAGTTTTACCAAGTTTAAGAATATGAAACATTTTTCCAAGACGACTCTCCTACTCGTTTGTTCGGGCGTCAAAGGCGTATTCTTCGGGAAATCTTCCCAAATAAGAGGAAAATCTTCGCATTTACTACCCCTGCGTATCTCGGAAGAACTCTCGGTTCTTGGATCATAATGCCGCAGACTAAACAGAACATGATCCCATCGGTCCAGTGGAGATTCCTCAAGTCCTCTCTTATTCCTCGAACTCTGTTTTTTTCTCAAAATCCCATTGGTTTTAGAGTTTTGCGTGCATCTCATGTGAAGTCCTTATCTTCTCCCTCGATAAAATGCCATTGGTGAGGGTTGCAGGGGTCGTCTCCTCTCCTCCCCTTTTGCAGCAGCATGGCTACTGGCTAGGCCCTACTGCCGACTCCTCATGCAGCATCGCAGGTAGGTTCTTATGTGATGGAACCCTGGCTTCGGGGCAATGTCGAAATGATCAGAAACTAGCGTGCAAGATCGTGAACCCGTTCTGGTAATCTAGTTATCGGACCTACGAGTCTCATGGCCAAGCGATTAACTAATGGAGCAGATTTTTTAATTTAATAATTTATTTTTCGACTCAGGAGAACAATGGTCCCGTAGCTCAGTTGGTCTAGAGCGTTGGTCTTATGAGCCGAAGGTCGCGGGTTCGAGCCCCGCCGGGACCAACTATCCCGCGAGTCGTAAATTATGACATCTTCTGCGGTGATATGTCGACGACGATTCTTTTTGTTGTGGGACTCACGTTAGTCACCCCGCGGAGAAAATGGTTTCGGCGGGCAATGCCAACGGATTCATGTCGCTCGCTCGTCCCCTTCTTTCTTTTCTCGCATGATCAGGAGTTGGAGGTGAAGGATGCCTTTCCTCCTTTTGCTTCTGTTCCCCTTCCACTGTCGTTGCATGTCTTTCAAAGCGGATACCCGCCAACTCTTGGATGAAATCTCACGAAGAACATCCCCCATTCTCCTGCCCTCGCCCTATCCTTCCAAAAGACCTACTCAGACTGCCCCCATGATGAACCGGGAAAAAGGCGAGATCTTATCCTTGTTTTGCCAATTACGGAAGGCAGCTGAGATTTTCATCTTATACCGCATCCAATCAAAAGACGGGGAGATCGCGTCGTCTCCCCCGGAATGGATCTTCCTCGCGTCCGGTATGGTCTCACACTTGTCATCCACCATCCATCTCTCCAGTGGAAGAACACCCGGAAGGAAGCATTTACTCTCGCGTCCGGAAAACCCTTTTCCGCAGTCGTTTAAGGGTTTACTCGTTGTGCCATGGAACTTGTGCAACCATCTCCTTCAATCCGCCGGCAAGAAGAGGCAATGGAGAGCCCACCTCGGGGCGAGTAATTCGAGTTCTTCCTCTATAAGCGAGGCACTCTGCTCCGTAGCTCTCCCACTGTCTTGTTCTTCTGTCGAAATCTAAGAAGATAAAAGATAAGGGTACCAAAAGAGGAAACCCTAATTTGCTTTTGCATGGTTCCACGCTACTCGCCTTGGCTCGATAGGGTAAGAGCGAGAAATGGAGGAGCAGAATACGGATGACGCAGAAAACTTGGCAACAGCGCGGAAAGATGGAGAGGAGGGAGAATGTATGCCGCCGCCGACGACTCCACCTCCAATTCTCTTTTCCACAAGAGAGCAATGGGCACTGTTGTACTCCCACCGAGATCGCCTACTCTTGCAACCGAACATTCTTTCTCGCACGTATCACTTTTCGTTTCGTTTCCCTGATTCCCTCCCGCGCACCTGAAATGGCCGTTTCTGCAAGATTTATGATCCTGGGTCATGCATTCCGGTTAGAGAGAGATTGAGATAAGATAGAGAGAGAAGATCCCCCTTGTCCGAGAAGTGAAACCCAGATATCTTTGACATAAGATCGCGCCGAGTTTTTTGCCAACGATGGCATTAATGGTCATGGCAACAGAATAATCTGACGATCAGCCTAATCAGCAAAGACAGGCAGACAGGCAGACAGACACGCAGAGAGAGGGCGATTTGCTTTCCATAACGGAAGTGTAAAAAAACTTCAAGAGAAAGGAATTCACGCACGCGTGCAGAGTTTGGGTAAAACGGAACGCCTTCCCCGAGTTAAACCTTAGAGAAAGGGCGAGAATTTTCAAGGTGTAAAGGGTTCCGCCTAATCAAGACGTGATTACTCCTCATCCGGTTTTTAATTGCAGGTAATCGAAGCTTCCGACAGGGAAGCTGTACAGCTGGTTTAGCTTGTCGGAGCTCAAATCTCGTCCAATGGAAAGACGAGGGGTAGGGTTTATACTGTGTTAGAAACGGCCCCCAGCTAAGCGCCCGCGTATGTTCTCATGGCCTGGACGTCACGAGAATGGCGGCTCGCTTTCTCCTAGAGGCAGTAACGTAAACATGGAACAACCTTCTCTCTCTCTCTCTCTCTCTCTCTCTCTCTCACTAACCATCTCTCTCTAAATATCATGAATCAGTGGGTCACTAAAGGGAGAGGAAAGAATCTGAGTGGAGATGAGCCTATATCATGTATTTTGTTGCATACAGAGGTCAGTTGGGAAATGATTACCGGAACGCCACCTCCGGCATAGAAGCAGAGAGAAAATGGAGACGCCACTCTCGCAGCCTATATAAGTGTCGCCCCCAGCTCCCTCCTCCATCAGGGCTTGAGTATACGAGAACCCCAGCGTCTGTTTGCAGGCGATCCTCGCTCTCAAACTTTCTTTCTCTCTCGACTGTAAGAGGGGGCCGGGTTTAGGGCGTGGGAGGAAGAAGGCTCTAGGGTTTTCTTTCCTCACTGCCCCTTTTCTTCTCCAAGTCTTGTCCGAGCTCTCCAAGGGGATGGCCGCAATGCACCACCCGCTGGCGTTCATCTTTGGTTTACTAGGTTGGTTGCTTTTAAAGAGTCCCATCCTTCTTCTTCTTCCTTCTCCTTGATCGTTTATCTTCGCATGGCCTGCAGGGAACCTTATCTCCTTCATGGTTTATCTCGCGCCAGTGTAAGAAATCTCTCTCTCCCTCTCTCTCTCTCTTTCTATCTCTTCTTCATCATTTCTGGGTTATCTCTGATTGCCCCGCTGGGGACCTCAGCCCTACGTTCTACCGGATATGCAAGAAGAAGTCGACGGAGGGGTTCCAGGCGGTTCCCTACGTCATCGCGCTCTTCAGCGCCATGCTGATGATCTACTACGCACTGATCAAGACCAATTCTTATCTCCTCATCACCATCAATGGCGCTGGTTGC
This sequence comes from Lemna minuta, assembly GCA_024174645.1. Taxonomy (NCBI): domain Eukaryota; kingdom Viridiplantae; phylum Streptophyta; class Magnoliopsida; order Alismatales; family Araceae; genus Lemna; species Lemna minuta. Next base: position 13,716,568 of record CM044101.1, read on the forward strand.
GTCATAGAGACCATCTACATCGCCTTGTTCCTCATCTTCGCTCCCAAGAAGGCCAGGGTAGCGCACCCCTCCTGCGTTCTCTCTTCTTGAGACTTCATCTACATCTTATAATGAAACGTCTCTGTCTCAGGTGTTCACTCTGAAGATGTTGCTGTCGTTGAACATAGCGGCGTACAGCGTTATCGTGGGTTTGACCCTAGTCTTCCTCCATGGTCACAACCGCGTGCGAGTCATCGGCTGGATCAACGTCGGCTTCTCAGTCAGCGTCTTCGCGGCGCCTCTCAGCATCATAGTCAGCGCAGCTCTCTTTCCGTCTCTTAATTTCTTAAGTATATTTAAATGGGTTCTTAAGGTCTACGAACTTGTTGAACAGAGACTGGTGATCCGCACCAAGAGCGTGGAGTTCATGCCGTTCACGCTCTCCTTCTTCCTAACCCTAAGCGCCGTCGTCTGGTTCGGCTACGGACTGCTGATCAGGGACCCCTACGTCGCGGTGAGTAGGAAATAAGAATCCTGAATGACGGGCTTTTCAGGAATGTTCATTTTTCGTATTATCGTCTTCTTCTGTTATCATTTGACAGGCGCCCAACATTCTGGGTTTCCTCTTCGGAGTGGCGCAAATGGTTATCTACATTATATACAAGGACAAGAAGCAGCCGGAAGAAGTGAAGGATCCGGAGAAGGGCTCCGTCCTGGCAGTAACAATGGCCGCTTCGGAGGTCCATCCTATCGAACCCGCGAAGAAGGAGGTCCGCGAGAAAAGTGGCGAAGAAGAAGATGAACATAGCAACGGAAGAGGCGAGATCGAGCTCAACAAGTCGTCAGGGATCGGTCGCGCACCGCTAAGATTGTGACCCCATTCGAGAAACCCGTCTTCGATAGAAGACGCCTATGTCCTCTTCGTCCAGTTTGCTGTCCTCCGCCACTGTTTTCCCTGTATCTCGGGTGTTATCTCTCGCACGGCGATTGCCTTCTACATTTTACTGTTCTTCTTTTTTTTCCCTTTATGTCTGCGAGATCTTCTAGCATTGAGGGGAAACTTGCCGGAAGAGGATGCGGCGCGGCGATCAGTCCAAAGGAGAGCGCGTGTGATTGTGACGCTACAAGTTTGTCGGGGAGGTGTCGACGCTGGTAACCAGCTTAGCTCTTTGCGGGCCTCCCTCCCTGCGCCGTGCGAGACGACCCTCTGTAGGCCCTCCCCGCCTCATCCCCTTCCAGCGGACGCCATGTCTCTCTCTCTCTTAAGTCAGCAGGCTAGAGGACAGAACCGCGGCAACAGATTTACTGACGATTCCTTACATCAGACGTGACATACTCACTTTGGAGAGAAGGGGAGAGTGCGAGAATGAGAGATTTATTTGTCATCAGAGATTCTCCCCAAATTCCCGAGTAGAGAAGTGCGCGGACGACAAAAGCGATTGTCTAGCGACTAACAGAGAGAAAAGAGGGAGAAGAGAAGAGTCAGATAGAAATATTGATAGAGCGAGAGAGGAGGAGAAGAGAAGAGTCGGATAGAAAGATTGATAGAGAGAGAGTGAGAGAAGAGAAGAGTAGATTCTATCAGTTACTGTCCCTCAATAATACCGGTTGTTTCTGATGTTAGAAGATCATTGTCAAGCTTTGAGGTCAACATCAAGGATCAAAATAAAAAACCAATATAATCAATCTCAATGAAGTCAAAGTAAGAGGAACTCTAAGTCAAGGTAGCCAAAGACAAATATGGATACCAAGTCAGAGTCAAATCAAGGTCAAAGCCAAAGTCAAAGGACCAAAAAGTCAATGACATCCCATTCTTGAGGAGGTTCAATTCATTTTAACTTATAATCTTAATTTTTTCAATTTATTGTAATTTACTTTTTAACTTTACTTACATATCTATTCACTTCATATAAACTATGTTTATTTCAATTGTTCTATTTATATTCCTATAATTAGAAATTTCAGGTAAATCTAGGAATTCCTATCTACATTGATGACTCTAGAGTGAGTCTTGCTTACTAGGTGAGAGTGAGTGGGAAAATGTGTTGAGTAAAAGCTGGCATTTACTAGATCAAGGATTAGTGGTTATCAGGCCTTTTGGAGGGTTGATGAGCCTTGGAGTGGTGATTGGCCCAACAAGAGTCATAGAGCACACCCAAGGATGACAAGACAATGCTAGTCTGACAATGTGGGACTTAAGTGAGGAGGTTAGCACAAAGGAACAATGAGTATGACAACCTGGAATTTATGCTTACCTTTACATTATAACTGATTACTTTTGATGTAAACTTTACATGATAATGATGTATTATTATCATGATTTTATGATATTTTCAAGATCATCATGTCATTCAACCTAAAATCCTGCCCTATTGCATTGTTTTAGGGTAATTTTTATGCAACTAATTTGTTTGGTTTTTCTCATGGCCAAATGTCTAAAGTACTCCCTTTTTGACTATCAGTTGTTGATAACATGCATTTTTACACATTTAATTCATTATTATTGGATGATTTCAAGGCATAATGCACATCATTATGTTATCATGTTATAATGTTTTGATGAAATTCTCTCATTCATCATATTATATCATCTCATTCATAAGATGAATTTACACTAAATTATGATTAATTTTAGGCATAATGGATGACTGACATTTTCAAGTTCAAAAAAATATAAATTAATTATATTTACATGAGTTTCGTGATCATGGGATTACAAGATAAGGACGAAGATAGAAGAAGGAGATGATTCATTTCTAATGCAAATTTATTCTTCTTTATCTTAATTGCATGCTATTTCTAGTCATATGATGAAAAATAAAAACAAAATGAGGAGTTTTCATTCAAAATGAGTTTTCTATTAAAAGATAGAAATATTCAAGTTTAGGGATTATGCCAAATTTTCCCCTTTTTGGATTTTTTTTGAATTTTTCTATCATTTTTTGGATTTTAAGCATTTTTTAATTTTAAAAAATAGAAAAATAGGGTTTATTTTCACGTGTGGAATTGGCATGTTAACATAGCAGTATGTACATGTGGCGCAACAAGGTGTTGCCACACGCCACCCAATCACTACCTTTGTAGTTCTATTAAGGAGCATAATCAATGACTAATGGGTTGAAAAAAAAATTATCATTAAAAAGTCTTAATGAGCCTTTCTTTACAACAAAAGTTTTTCCTTAATTTAATTTATGTGGGAGTAAAGTTCTTTTGTCACATGGATTACTTGATCGAGTGGACCAAGTCCACTGGATCACTGTGTTTAGCGCATGACATGGTCACCTTCTTGGAGCATCGAATCATGGACCGCACAATGAGGGGCTCTAATTCATCCCAAAATACTCTCTTCACCGCAAATAGGATGCTGCCATGTAGTGCAATCCTAGAGTTTTCTCACTTGATAAAAGCAATATAATGATTGTCATCTCTTCTACTATGTCTCTCTCCTCATGTCAAATCTCAAGGCAACATGAGGCACGATCTTAAGGCTCCTGATCAAGATCTGATAGAAATCAATGGTTAGCGATAAAAAGATGCAATTTTGAAGGAAAAATCAATGGCTAGAAATGCTCCAAGTTAAAATCATGATATCTCATGATCCCGATGGAGTTTACAATTCAAATTTTTTGGGCATGATTATTATTTCATCTTCTTTGTTTTCATATGGCCAATTTAAATTCCAAGTCACAAAAAATAGGTTTTTTGATGTTTCTTTGGTGGCTGCTAACATTGGCTTGCTGAAGGAAAGACAACATTGATCGATCGTCCCTTGTATATTGAACATTATTTTTGTTAACACTTTATTTTTCTATCTATTTCTCGCATTAGATGCAAGACACAAGTATGGGAGAGATGTACGAATTCTTGAAGGGGTGATTGATCAAAGAGCATTACTAGTGTGAGTTTTTTATTATGAATCCTTATATTAGGATATTTGTATTTCATATTTTCTATTTTCTCACTTTTTTTAGTCTACAGATACATCTTTTCAATCTTACGTCACATTTACATCATCTGATTAAGAATTTTTTATCTTCGATAGGAGATACGAGGTATTTGATTTGTTTATCGTACCTTTTATGTCTGTCTCCCTTTATTATCGATCATTTTGTATTCTTAATATAAAAATACCAAAAATAATCCTTCATTTCAATATATTAATTGTACTCCCTCTAGATTCATACCTGAACTTGAGACTATTATAAATATTAAGATAATATTCAAATAAATAAGTGTAGTTTTTTATTCATGATTTTGTTTTTTCAACGACCACGATTTTACATTGATCACTTTGTGTAGGGCATCAAGGTTCTAACTGCATCGTCTCTTTTGGGCACAAAAAATTTGATGAATATTATGTATCCTACAAGATAGTTACACTTCTATAAATCTCATTTATGTTTATTAAAATGAAATTTATTTATTCTCATACTTGTATGATGTTTGAAATAAAGTAAATGAGCATATGCAATGTTTAAGTGAATTATGATGACATTATAATATAATGATTACTAGTATTTAAACATATGGTTAAAATTCTTATTTGTGAAATATTCAAGAAGGATATCTGATTGTTTACAAAGAATAATACTATCTAATCTAACTTATATGATAAATATAGTTGATCGTGTAGCCATCGATGAAGAGACATTAAGGATAAATAGTGGGAGCTCTTCAAAGAAAGTGTTCACTAAATTGATCCATATGAATTCTTCAATAGTATTATACCTAATTTTCAATCAAGTTGATTGGTGTCATGGTTGTGTACGTGGTCTTTTACCTTTAGAAACCAAAAACATCTTGAGGATGGAAAACCGTGTTTTGATTATGACGGGATTTCCAAAATATTATATATTAGATATGAGATAAAGTCCTCAAAGATAATTGTGTGGTTAAGATGAGATTGTTCACCCTTTATATTCGAGGAGATTGACTCAAGGAATGAGATATAATTAAATCATTAGCCGAGGTAGTGGAAATATCAAAGGAATTCTAAACATACACAATCGCGACTTAAAATCAACATCATTGATACTTCAATATAATATCATTTAAGGATTTTATGGATCAATCTAGTGAACTCTTTTTTCTAAAAAGCACCAATTATCTATCTTTGGTGTCTTCACACCGATGGCCACAATATTAGTCATCATATGAATGTGATCAAATATTGTTATTCTTTGCAGCTAATTTGATATCCATCTCAAATATCCATCGAATACAAATATTTAGAACATATATTTCAAGACTAATGACTATATGGATGTGATTAAATAGGGTTTTATCTTCATGTTTATTTATGATAATTAAAAGAGAAGCATAACCTTAATGGGACTCAAAGCATCACTAGATCCATGGCCCACCATACCCTTAATTCCATGGCTGGACCACACGCACATGAACCACCTAGTTCAAAGGATCGGGCTACCCCCAAGGTTCCTATCCTATGGCCTTTTGTGCCTACCTTAGTTGAGTCAGTTAAAAGAAAGAAAATATGAAAGCACAATGGGCCCACACCCACGTAAAGCCTAATTCAAGCCCAATCAAGTCTACTGTAATATTTTTAAGCATATTCCGAGCCATATTAAAGCCCATTAAGATTATTCAATTTAATTTGAGAAAAATCCAAGCCCATATAATTATTAATCATTGAAGCATTGGTGGAACAAGTTCAAGCACTATCAATAATATGTGATGGTGATCTTATCTAATTTTATTCGTTTCTTTCTAGAACTTCATGGAAAATCTCTCAACCTTCAGGAAAACTTTGATGACTACCTCAATAGCTTGACCAAAATTTTGGAAATTTGTTTTAGGAAGCAAATATTTTAGAGATGGTGAAATCTTGCTAGGTTTAAGTGGGGGAAGAGAGGTAGTATTGCCTAGACATGTTGGTTCAGTCAAAGGTCTAGAAGTTTGTAAGGCAAGAATAGATGGTGTCCAAGACTTCCTCATTGGGAATACTTTGAGGATTTTTGGGACATGTTTGAATTCTATGAGAAAATCTTCAAGCCCAAATTCTTGAGATCATCCTCTTCTTCTTTCGGTAGATTAGCTCTTGAAATTTACTCCTGGTAACTCAAGAATCGAAGGGTTGACCAGAGTCAGATGTTATTCTTGCGGCGACTCAAGAAACTCCAAATTCGTCTATTTATAGCACTTCGATGCAACGATAATACCTAGCAAAAGAAAGGATTAAAAAAGAAAAAGTGTAAAAAATTAAATATTTACCCTTCTTTTTTTTCCCCAAATGACTACCCCTCCTCTGGAATTGATTATCTGCAGTAGCTCTATATCCTTTCGGATTGAATGAGCCTACGAACTGAAAGGACGTCAATTCTCCAATCCGGAAGGAAAGCGACAATCAACTGCATATTCATCCTAGCTTTGCCAGTTCATACCTCCAGGGATGGACACGTGGGTCACTGACGGACCCGTGAAATCATCGATCCGGAATTCCCCGAGCTTGTTCGCAATGCGCCTCTATTCCGTCCTCCCCTCTTGTTCACGGGAGCAAGCGAGATGACGAAGAAGAGCCTCCACTTTGTTGTCGTGCCTTTCCTCGAGCAAGGGCACATCATTCCTGCGCTGGATCTCTCTCTTTTTCTGACCCAGCACGGAGTAATGGTCACCTACGTCACCACACCCGTCAACCTCTCCCGTAACCAGACCTTCGTCGACCAGGCTATGGATTCCGACCTACCCATCAAGTTCCTCAGCCTCCGTTTCCCTTGTCGAGAGGTTGGTCTGCCGGGGGGCTGCGAGAATCTGGATCTTCTCCCTCAGGACGACGTTAGCGCGGCTGCAAAGTTCTTCTCCGCCGCGAGAATGATGCGGGAACCTCTGCAACTTCATCTCCAGAGGAGCTCGCCCCCACCCAGCTGCATTATCTCCGACTTCTGCTGCCCTTGGACGTGCCACGTGGCTCGCGAGCTTCGAATTCCGCTGCTCGTGTGGTACCCTCTTCCTTGCTTCACCCAGGCTTGCGAGCACTTGTTGATAACTCACAAGAGCTTCGAGGATAGGGACGACTGCGATTTCCCCTTCGTCGTTCCAGATTTCCCCGTCCGCGTTGAAATTACCAACTCCGGCGGGATGATTTTCTCCGGTCATCCGAACTGGAAATGGATGGTGGAAGAGATAAGTGAGTCAGAGTCCTGTTCTAGCGGTATTCTGGTCAACTCTTTCTCTGGACTCGAAGCCGAGTACATAACGCTCTGTGAGAAGCTGAAAGGGAGGGAGGTGTGGCCGGTGGGGCCAGTATCTCTCTGCCACAAGCGAGCAGCAGAGACTGCGTCCAGAGGTAACAAGACGGCCATTGAAGTGGGAAAATGCCTTGATTGGCTCAACTCCAAGGAATCGAGATCTGTGTTGTATGTTAGCTTCGGGAGTCTCGTCAAATGCCCGCTGCAGCAGACTGTGGAGCTCGGGGAAGGGCTGGAAGCTGCCCACTGCGCTGTTATCTGGGTTATCAACGCCGGCGAGGACCAGCCTGCAGTGGACGAGTGGTTAGCAGAAGGCTTCGAGAAGAGAACCGAAGATCGAATTCTCATCGTCAAGGGATGGGCGCCTCAATTAGCGATACTCTCTCACCCTTCTGTCGGCGGATTTATCACTCACTGCGGCTGGAACTCCGTTTTAGAAGGGATATCGGCCGGGATCCCATTTATAACCTGGCCTTTTTTCGCTGACCAGTTTGGCAACGAACGCCTCTTGGTGGATGTGTTGAAGGTGGCAATCGCGAGCGGCTCGAAGAAGCGGCACTGGATGGAGAGGACGATCAGCCCGGAAAATCTGGTTAAGAGAGAGAAAGTAAAAGCAGTGGTGGAGAGGTTGATGGGCTCTAGTGCGGAGGCATATGAGATGAGGACGAGGGCGGCGGAGATGGGAAAAGCGGCGAAGGCGGGCGATGGAATTTCGGAGGGTCATCAGAGCAAAATCTGTCGAGGTTGATTGAGAAGATCGGGCAAGTCGTCACGCACAACTTCCTATATAGAGTGGGCCTATAAAATTAGCGAGAAATTTTATTTATGTTTAATTTCTAGAAGTTCATTTTTAATTTTGTATGCTATGAGTTTTTTTTTTTAATAATATTTATCTGTACTATTAAATCTAATATCTATTTAAAAATAATACCACTATACTTATGTGACATAAACATGGAAATTAATTTAAATCTATAGATATATTGACAAATTTGATTAGAAAATCTGAAATAAACATTGAAAGATGGTATATTTAATAGTGAAAGTAATACAAAGGTCAAACTCATTAATTGCACGAAATTAGGCTCTAAATATTTTATTTTTTTGAGCATGAACAAAATGGCAAGGGATTCATGAAAAATGCTTGGAAGAGAACAAAACATACCGAAGACATTAAAATGGCTAACAAATCTAGCAAGATGCGAAGTAGGACGCTAATCTAGGAGTTGATGACGATAAATATATGATCAAATTTTTACAAGCTTTAGGAAAAATGGATCTAGAAATTAACAAATGAAAATTTATACATAGGGTGAAAATGAAATGCAAAAAACCAAATTCAAGGTGAATTAGTTGAGAACAATAGATAAATTAAAGAAATAAGTTCATAAAAAGTTACATAAAATTATGGAAGATTAAAGCAAATATTGCAAGTAAAAATAGAACAGATATAGAAGTCTCTTACCAACCCAACACAACCGAGAAGTCGCCTTTATTGATGTAAGATCAAGGATTCCCTTTAAAAAGGTCACTTTCAACCTCTGTCTCCTTTCAAGACATGGACTACGTACAACCACAAGACTCATCAATTCTCAAACTTAACTTTCACATGCACAAGAATTTAGTCATAAATCATTTATCTGGGGAAAGGAACAAGTTTAGGGTCTCAACTATGGAGTACAAGCCCAACACATGAAATTACGGAGAGAGAATGGATGCTTAAAAAATAAGGCTGGAACAAGAAACACCCAATGTTTGGGAGTTTATTGGAAATCTAGTGACAAGATTGTCTCATTTTTATGTTGTCCCTGATATGGTTGAAACATTATGATTTAGTCATAAATCTAAATTCATCCAAGAAATAAAGGAGATCTACATTTTTTTCCATGTCCACCATAAGAATATCAAGAGCAAATTTATCCATTTTTTGTGTGTTAAGTGAAGATGGAAGCTAAATGTTGCAAGAATGCCGTTGAGTCCATTTCACATAGTACCAATACTGCATATTTTATCTCCACTATCCAACCATCCACTTATCACCAAGTCGCCCAAAGGGAGATGAATTGATTGATTAAGTTTTCAATGTTGCATAGAGTAAGAGAATATCAATATCAAAGATTGAATCATATTATTGTGATCTGATATGCTTGATTTGATGACTCAACATTAGATACAAATTCTCTCCATCATACTCTCCAAATAACCACATGACATGTAGAGAGCTTTAATCCCAAATGGTTAAATAAAACCAATATGGGTTAAATAAAGCCCATATTATTTACGATGGTTAGTAGATTTTGAAAGTATAATTGGTATAAGGTTCTCTATCATCCTATTATCATATGCTATGCAAGTGTCGATGACTCTAAAATATAAGTTGTATCCGTGCATTATTTACTATGTTGGCTTTAATGAAACTCTAATTATTAGAATATTCAATTTTTAGAGATCGAATATGGTGTAAAAATGATTATGTCCAATCATGCATCATTTATATATTTTGGTTATATTTTGAATTCAACCCAACTCGAGTTTTCCAAATCAAGTGATTACATTCTTATTTTTTTATGAGCCATGTAGATGTAAGGACAAAGGTGCCCAAATAGAAAAGCACAAATGCAACTCATCAACGAGATAGAGGAAGGAAAAACTCTTTGCCAACTTCCAAAGTCAAGTCAAAACTATTTTCATAAATAAAAGGTTTAATTAGGTTTGATGCACAATTATTAGGGAAGTCAAAGTTGGCCAACCTCCTTATTTTTAAGGAAGTTGGACCAAACTTAATTTTCTTTAAATAAACCCTTAATTCTTTTGAATGATTTTAGGAATTTATGCTTAAAATAGAAAATTAAATTCTTGATTCAATGGATAAAATTTGGTACAAAAAGGAGTTGCATTTCGTGAAAAATTGAATGTCAAAGTTTAGGGTTTTTTTTTAATTTAGGGATTTTTTACTATTAAAAGAGAATTTTATAAATAAAAAGATTCTTGCTCTTGCAAGTAGAATTTTATTTAAAACTCTTTTAATTTTTAGATGATTTTCAGCCAATTAGAATGCACCACATTGCGCTCTTGAAGGCAATTGATAAAAAATCGACAACTAAAAATTCTCTAATTTAAAATTATGATATCTATGAAAATTTTTGAGCTGGAATGTTATAGGTATATTTGTTTTTTCATCCTCTGTCAATTCACTTCTGATTAGAAATTTTAGCATAGAAAAATTCATTATTTGATGATTGGACAATTTTAATCTTCCTTTTGAATTTTGAAGATGAGCATACTTCCTAAGGATGTGGGGATTTGACAGGCCACTTCAAAAAGTTATCTCAACCCCCTAATTGGCCCACCCTCTCATTTTTAGGGGGTAGTTGAGAAGAATCAAAGAGATAGATGCATCTCTACCTTTGATTCTAGAGAAGATGGATCTCAACGGTTGATGAATCAACCACCAAAATCCCTAACCTACAAATTCGTGAATCATTTATTTCTTGTTTATTTTTAGCTCTCTCTTATCATTACGCTACCTGAAGGAAATGGAGAGGTTAGTGCACAAGCTTAACATTTTTTGGTGTTCAACTTTGTTGTGGAGGTAAGATCAAGTGCAAGACGGAGATTATAACAAGACTAGAATCACACGTCCAGGGATTGACATAAAAAACGGGCCTTGAGTGAGGATTTGGATTTGACTTTATGTTGTAATCCTCTCCATAGATGTTATAGAACCTATTTTCATTTTTATGTAGTAGTCTTGTCATCATTTCATCATACAAATTGTAATCAAGTGGGCACACTAATTCATCGATATAATATAAAATAGTGTTTTCTTGCTCTAGAAGAGCTAGACCCTTCTCTAAATTCTCTCTTCTCTCCGTTGCTTTTACACATGTTAAACATTAACTTGTCAAAATACTCCAGTAGCTTGTTTGGCATATCTTTCATCATCATCATCATCATCATCATCATCATCATATATATGTATGTTGTGAATGCTTAGTCAAGAACGCGTGGAGACTCGCTATGATGTTATAATCTTTCCGATTATGATGTTCTTATGATTAGTTAATGTCGAAGAAAACAGTTAGGATGCAATATCATGTGAAATAGCTCATATCATTAGATGTCGATATGATATGATTTGGGCCAGGCCCTAACTTCTCGATTTGGGCCTGTCTCAAGGCCCACCAGCACTTTTGACTCACTAAGTTACTCGTCACAGAAAAACCTGTCTAGGGTCACTCTTCATCCCGTCAACTCAACCACTGCGGCACCCCCGCTTTGATGAATTCCCACTATCAGCCATCACTACTGTCAGTGATTCGAGTCACCAGTTTTGGATATTGAAAACCAAACAGAATATGAGTCTAGAGAGACAAACCCAAAAGAAAGCGACGTAAATCGGCCGCTGTTCAATGCTCGAACTACTACCAGCGCAGGATCAAGATCCAAAAGGGTGCAAGAAGAGGGCATACAACCTCGATCTCGTACCCACGAGTGTAGAGCTTTCCCGTTAGTAATAATATTAATGGCAAAAAAAGAAAGACCTTTCGAACCATTAATCAATATTAACGAAAACTGAGAACATCCATCCCTACTATCCAGAGTGAGGCACTGGTTGGATTAACCTTGGGGTTTGGATCAACGATCGGATGGAACATCTCTCTCACCCACACAGAAAGAGAGGGAGAGAGAGAGAGAATCGAGGGGCAATGGGTCTTCTAAAAGCCGTCAGAACAATTGGCATTTGCAAATTTTTTCAGGGTTATCATAAGAAAAATCAATAATTCAGCCCAAGGCATCAAGATGGGTTCAATCAAGCTCATTTCGCATCATGAAGATCAATCAGATGAGAACAGAGATATTAGGGGAGACCACTCTATTGCATGGACTGGAATCGCTTCATGATGATGATGCTCATGTCCATGTACCGTTGGGCGCAGTTGGTGAGGCAGCTGGTCTCCCCTGAGCTGAATTTGCTCCCCGGCGTGCCAGTGATGCACTTGTCCCAGCATACGTTTGTTAGCTTTGTCACCATCTCGCTGACCATCGCCTTCTCCTTCTCTGCCTGGACTCAATCCATTTCAAGGCATAAATCTCATATGCCCTCAAGGAATAAATGTCGCGAAAGAATTATTTGAGGCTAAGTTCAAGCCATCTCAGAATGCATGTTTTTCATAGAATTGATAACTTGCTCTGTCACCAACACCTGCGCCTCGGTTTTACAGGAAAATCTCCGGCGTCAATGATGGAATCAAGAACCATATCACCCCCGGTTAAGTTGAAAACTTCATTCCGCAGAGAAAAGAAGCAGTAACTGTGTCCTCATAACTCCCAAACAAATCCGAGGCATCAACCACCAAAGTTCGATCTAGGAGATTGTTTCCCCCCAGACAAGCAGCAAGAGAGAAGATTCTAAAACAGATATATATCTCACAAAAAATAAGGAAACGAAGACTGCTTGAATTTGAAAATATGAAAACCGACGACTATGCTTTAACAGCAGGAATCAGGGAAAACATAGAGATCGATGCACTCCGGAACCGATAAAAACGCAGCAGACTATCGCATTCCCATCAAACAGAACAAAATCGACTCGCGGTTAAGTGAAGGAACAGTCACCTCCAGAAATCGTTGCAACTCAGGGGAGTTCAATGACGAGGGGTCCATTCTCGCGGATGCCCTCGAATTCCTCTGCCTAAAGTTGCTTTGCTTTGATGTAAACCCTAGGGAGCTGCGGCGCAGGAAAGACCACGAGTGTGCAGCGGGAAAAAAAAACCTGCATTGCAGTGTTAATGGGCCTGAAGCAGTGACAATACAGCAATAACGCAACCGTCCCTGAGCTTAGGGTTGAACTTTCATGTCCTTGACCTTGATTTCATGATAGAAAATCTTTCTGAAATATTCAGGAAAAACTTTTCTTGATTTGCAGTTATCTAGTGGAAAATGGTGACATAAAGAAGAACAATCAACTAGGAATTCATGGAATCACTTCTTAATGGCAAAAAGAGCAAATGGAGCTACCGAGTGATTTTCCTTTCATGACATTATTGCCATACTTTTCCCTCCTTGATTTTGGAAGAGATCCTCCATCACCATTCTTGCTTGGGAAATGAAAGAAACCAAATAGGGAAATGAGGAACATGAGCCTCCTCTTGACCCAAATCCTTGGAGGTGAGAAGTTGAATGGCAAAGACTTTTAAACAATCATAGCTCAATGCCTTGGAAGCTTACAACTTGTAATAGGGGAAATAATAAGCGTAAAATTATGGTCGTTAAAAATATAGGTTTCATGTATCAAAAATTATACTTCACTCTTTGAAAATTAATCTTAAAATTTAGAACATCAATGAGTTAAGTTTGAATCTACAAGGAGGAAGGTTAAAAGATTGAAATTTGATTTTTATTTTTGTATGTTTTTTTTGGATGAAGAAAGAGAAGATCGATGAAGAAATTAGATGAGTACAAAAGATGTAATGAACCGATTGAGCACTTCAAAATCTCCTATCAAAGACCAAAAATTATTGATTGTATGGTAAATTAGTGATTTAGGTTTGAAAACAAAGATGTAAGAGCTGAAACGATAGAATTACACTCCTAGATCAAAAAGAAATCATCCTAATATAAATATTCACGATAAAAAAACTCACTCTACCAATGATATTTAAATGATTACTCTTTTGAGAGTCCATACATCTTTGCCCGGACTTGGCAAACTTGCAACTAACACAAGGAATAAATATAATAGAGAAGAAACTCACCAAAAAAATGGTGTTCCGTTTATAACATATGATCTATTGGTGCTCTCTTTCCTTTGGATAGCCAATGTTAGAAGTGTCAAATCAAACATAAAAAAACCTAATTTTTATTCCATTATTTAAATTAGCCATTGTGAGGAAATATAAATCATGAAATGAAAAATTCTGGCCATCATATTCAACTCCAAATTCTATAAGGGATCAAGAGATATCATGATTTTAATTTCTAACATTTCTAGCTATTGATTTCAATTTAAACGGGCTTTGATTAATTGATGGCCGGAAAATTGATCAGATCAAGATCTCAACGCCCCAAGACTAGACCATGTATCAAATGGGAATTGGTCATGACCTTAATAGAAGACCAAAAATCATGCCAGTCATCTAATCAAGCTTCATCAAAGTCTAAGTGACTTGGATTGTATCATGTGTCCATCACTGATTTGAGGGAATTGAGAGAGATAGTGGATAAACCAATGGTTATTGATCACATGTCTGCGATCCGGCGCTCCACAACAGGCCAAATGTTGCATTGAAAGAAGATGAAATCTAGTGGAACCATTCCACTGAATTGGATGGTCTCAATTGGCCCGTCAATCAAAGTGTCCAAATGTTGTCGTGTATCCATGAAAAAGAAAAGAAATGAAGTTGGTCCCATATTGAACATATAAAAAATAAATAAAAGAAAGGCACGTTAAGGGCTATTAGTGATGACAAATGCTACATTTTAATACTAACCACTTCTTGTGATAACACTAGATCGGTGTTGACTATACGCTGCATAGCATTGTCTTGTCATGCGACATGTATGTGGTGCCACATCAGTGTGCCACGTTAGGGACACCAAAAAAAATGGTTTTTCAATTTTTAGAAATCATGAAAAATGCATAAATTATAATTATTATTATTATTAAGAAAAAAAATCAGAAAAATTCATTAAAATTTTTGAAAAAATTAGACAAAAATACTTAAACTTTAATTGCTTGTATCTTTTCATAGAAAGTGCCTTTTTGGAAAAAAGTTTCATCATTTTGTATCTTTTTATCAACATCTCATCTGAAAATTAAATTCAAATTATATAAAAAATGATAAATTTGCATTACAATTGTTATGCCTTCTTCTTGTCTTCATCTCTATCATCATTCGTTCAAGGTCTACAGACATGAAATTCATGAGAAAAGTGGATCATTCAAATTTGTTTGATCTTGATTTGATCTTAAAATTTAGAATAGTGGTGAGTCAAGGTTGAATCTACAGGAAGGATGGTCAAAAGATTAAAATACAGGATTTATTTTTGTATTTTTAGATTAAGAAAACATAAATGATTGACGAAAGAGCAAGATGTGTGTGAATGATGCTATGAACCGATCAAACACCTCCAATCTCTTATCAAAGATCAAAGATTCTAGATCAAATGATGAAAATATAATTTAAGGTAAAAAAATATGGATAGAAAAATATTGAGAAATTATAAAAGATCTCAAAAGAATAAACCCTAATCTAAACGTTCGCGATCAAAACTCGCTCTAGAAATTCTATCTAATCAATCACTCCTTTGAGGGCATGTACATCTTGCCTAGACTTTGTGGCTTGCATTCAACACAAGGAATAAAGTACAAAAGAGAAGAAACTCACTATAAATTGATGTTTGGTACACGACGAACAGTTGATCACTCTCTTCTTTTGTCGGGATAGTCAATGCTAGAATCACCCAAAGAAATGTTAAAAAATCCTAATTTTTTGCCTCAAAATGTAAATCGACAAAGATTAGGAAATGATGATCATGCTCACAAAATCTTCACTTCAAACTCCATCGGGATTATGAAAATATCATGAATTCAATTTGGAACGTTTCTAGCGTTACTTACTTTGATCTAAGTCATTTGATTAGATCTTGATCAAGAGACCCAAGATTATACCACATGTTAGTATAGAATTTACCTAGAGGAGAGAGAGAGGGCAGAATCAATCACAACCATTAGATCAATTTTATCAAGTGCAGCATTCACTAGATCGTGCCACATGTCAGCCTTTGGTTCATTGCATGGAGAGAGATTTTTGAAAGTAATATGGAGCACTAATCACATGGGCTGCAAATGTACCACTCTAGAACACGCCATATTCTACAAGATTCAGCCGTTCTGATGCTGCCCCGTGCCCCTTCATATAAAAAATTTATCCCCTCCTAGATTAAATTTAAAGTAAATTTTTGCATAAAGGATAGGCTCATTAAGGCCTAGATAGCTATTAGAATCGTATTTAGAACTAATACTCTCCTTAATGGAGTCACCTCATTGCATCTTGTCTAGCACTACCATGTCAACATGCCATATCAACATATGCAAATAAAATTAAAATTTCAAATTCAAAATCTTGAAAAATCCTTAGAAAAATAAAAAAAATCCATAAAATTTGTTAGAAAGTTTAAGGAAAATTAGGGAAAATTCATAAAATTAAAAAAAAATCTTTTCAAAAATTCAAAAAAAAAAAAAATTCTGAAAAATCGAGAAAATTTGGGAAAAATTCCAAAGAAATTCCTAAAAATTAAAATAATCATATATTTTCTTATAAAACTCTATTTTGAATGAAATTTTTGCCATTTGTAATTTGTAATCCTGGTTTTGTCTTTTTTGGTTATATGACCTGAAATTTATAAATAAACCAGCTAGAAAATATTAAATCTGAATTGAAATTTGCTTGTTTTCTCCATGTCTTTGTCCTTTTTGGCCTTTGTTTCGTAACCTACGATCACGAAAATTATGCACACTCTATTAATTTTTTTGATTTTTGAACTTTAAAAAGTTCAAACATTAATCATCAATTATGCATAAAATTAATCACAATTTAATACGAATTTATCTTATGAATAATATGATATGATGAATGCAAAAACTTTATCAAAACATGATAAAATACATATAAATCATAGAAATTTTGCCTTAAAATCATTGAAGAATAATGAACTAAACATGTAAATACGCAAGTTATCAAAAGCATGTAAGCCTCCCCCTCTTTAAGGATATATATGCAAAAGATAGAGATGGCCAATAGGTGGGAACCGAGGAAATAGTGATGAATATTATGTAGCCTATAGGCCACATCATACTTTCATTTAGCTCGTTTGTATTCAATTAAATAAAATTTATTCATTTTTGTTCTTATATGATGTTTGCAATGCAACCGATGAACATATGCAATGACAAGAAAACTATGATGAGATTGTAATATCATTAGTTTTTAATCATATGTTCCAAACATTCTTATTGAATGGATATTCATGAAGGACATTAAATTATCTAGAAAGAATAGTAGTGTCTGATTTAACTCATATGGTGAGTGCAACTGATCCTATGACCATTAGTGTAGAGACACTAATGATAAATAGTATGTGTTCTTTGATGAAAAATTTTAATGGAGTGATTCATGTAAATCCATGAATGATATTTTATTTATTTTTTTAATCAAGTTTATTCATCTCAGAGTTTTGTATGTAGTCCTTGATGGATATTATGTGGCTTATGAGCCAATCACACTTCCATGTATCTTGTTGATGTTCATTGAAATAAAATTTATTTATTGACATTCTTGTATGATGTTTGAAATGAAGTCCATGAGCATATACAATGACTATGTGAATTATGATGAGATCATAATATATTGGTCACTAGTCTTTAAAAAAATATGTTATAAACATTCTTGTTTATGAGATATTCGAGAGGACATCGAATTATCCAGATAGAATAACACTATCTAATCCGACTCATATGATGAGTATAGTTGATATTCTAGCGATCAGTGCGGAGACACTAAGGACAAATAGTGGATGCTCTTTGGAGAAAGAATTTAGTAAATTGTTCTATATGAATCAATGAATGATATTATACCTAACTGTCAATTAGGTTGATTTATGTCACGGTTGTGTATGTGCTCCTTTGACTTGAGATACCAAAGAAATTTTTGTGGATAGATGATTGTGTTTTGATTATGACTAAAGAATCCCTAACCATGTAATATCTAAAATTTCATATATTGGATAAGACATGAAGTCTACGAAGATGATTGTGTAATCAAGATGAGATCATCTGCCTTTGGGTATTTAAGGAGATTGACTCAAGGAATGAGGTGCGATGAAATCGTAGGACAAGGTAATGGAAATATTAGAGAAGGAGTTCATGATGATTTCCTACAGGCATCAATACTAAGTTGAGTGACCGATTAGGGTTTGACAGTTGACTCGTACCCTAAGTCATTCATGAGTCTCGTGCATATGAAGGATTATACATACATGGTAATCAATGATGAAAAGGTTCCATATAAATATAATGTGGCCTATAAGCCAATCACAGTTTTATGTATCTTGTTTATGTTTATTGAAATGAAAATTTATTCATTGTCATTCCATTGTGATGTTTGTAATGAAGTCCATGAGCAGTACTAAGTAAATTATGATGAGATCATAATACAATGATCACTAGTCTTTAAACATATATTCTAAACATTCCTATTCGTGAGATATTCAAGAAGGACATCGAATTATCCAAAAAGAATATCACTATCTAATCCAAGTCATATGATGAGTATGGCTGATCCTATAGCCATCGGTGTAGAGACACTAAAGATGGATAGTGGATACTCTTTGGAGAAAGAGTTTACTGAATTGATCCGTATGAATCCCTGAATGGTATTATACCTAACTGTCAATCATGTTGATTCATATCATGGTTGTGTACGTGATCCTTTGACTTGAGACACCAAAGACATCTTGTGGATGGATGATCGTGGTTTGATTATGACTTACGAATTCCTAGTCACGGGATATCTAAAACGTCATATATTGGATACGACATGAAGTCCACGAAGAGGATTGTGTGATCAAGATGGGATCATCCACCCTCGGTATTTGAGGAGATTAACTCAAAGAATGAGATGCGATGAAATCCTTGGCCAAGGTAGTAGAAATATCGAAGAAGAAGTTCTCGATAATTTCTACACGCATCAGTACTAACTTGAGTGACCGATTAGGGTTTGACAGTTGACTATGCCGTAAGTCATTCATGAGTCTAATGTGGATGAAGAATTATACATACATGGTAATCGATGACGGGAAGGTTCCATGAGTGAGTTCTTACCTATTCCATATCTCCTAGTGTACGTGGTGTAGCTTGACACGTAACGGGCTGGCAACTCAACCTATCGATTGGGTTAAATCGATATTTGATTAATTAATCTATATGTGGATGTGGATAATTAATTAAGATTGACGAATAAGGTATTATTTGGTCTATATAGTTATTAACTAGTGAGATATATGGACCTAGAGGGTCACACACATAAGGTCTATAGATGTTGGTGGATATAGACATAATTATGAGGGTTTTTATGGAAAAAAACCTCATACCAAATGTCTATAAATAGGGGGAGAACGACCACAACTCAAGGTGCCTATGAAAGCCTTGTGAGAATTATCTTCATTCTTCTCTTTCTCTCTTGGTGAAGAGCTTTGAAGAGGAGATCTAACCATTCGGAGACCGTGTGGATACTGCTAGAGGCTAGACACTTGAATAGCTTTAAGAACTCCTTCAAGGAAACCCTGTAAGTATGGTTTCTCATACATACTAGATGATATGATCATTTATTCTTGGTGGCTTGGTAATTTGATTGTCCAATTCAATGTTTTCCGCTGCATTTGATGTTTTGATCAAATTTTCGGAAAGTTATCGACCTCAGATCCCATAAGAAAATTCCTTGCCACGGGATCTCCATAACATTACATATTAGATATCATATGAAGTCTGCAAAGGTGATTGTGTGGTTAAGATGAGATCATTCGTTCTCAGTATAAGAAGATATTGACCCAAGGAATGAGATAAATTTAAATCCTTGGCCAAGATAATAGAATAACAAGAATAAGCTCTCAATGATTATTTCATGCATTATTATTAACTTGAGTAACAGATAAGAGTTTATCAATTAACAATACCACAAGTTATTCATGAGTCTTTGGTGGGTAAAACATTAGAGATCAATGGTAACCAATAACATAATGGTTCCATAAAAAGCTTTTGTACACTCCATATCTCCAATAGCACATTATACAACTTGGCACCCCCAAGGCTAGAAAATCAACTCGTCAATGGGCTAAATAAAATTTTAATTAATTAATCTATATGTTGATATAGTTAAATTATAAGGTTGTCCAATTAGTATTATTAGGTTTATAAAATTACTAACTAGCAAGATAGACACAAAGAATCATACACATAAGTTTGACGAACATTAATAGCTATAGACATAATTTTTAGAACCCATATAAAAATTTTATAACATGAAAGTCTATAATAGGACGAGAGCGATCACACCTAAGGGTACCCTTTCGAGCCTTATTAGAAACTCTCATGTTTCTTATACTTTTCTCTTGGAGATTGAGCATTGAATGGGAGATCTAATCGTTAATGATCACATGGATACCGCTAAAGACTAGACAACTTTAGGAACTCTTTCAGTAAACCTTGTAAGTTCAAATTTTTCTCTATTAGATGATAAGGTCATTTATTCTTGGTGCTTCATTTCATTGAATGTTTGATTCAATGTCGTTCACTAAGTTTGATAAAAAAAATTTGAGTGCTAATGAAACTTAGATTCAAGCCAACAACATCACTCAAGATAAAAGAGGAAGTCGAGGTGGTCTATTTCTGTACCCTTTGGCAGAGCTCAATCTGCTCGAAGGTGAGGCTCGATAAGCTCTCCAAATTCTTGACCAAAATAATTAAAGCGGAAGATGTTGAATGAAACATTTAACAGAGTTGAAGCACTAAAAATAGATGTTCTATCCATCTAGTACAAAATAAAATTCATAGTTCTAGGGATCATTTGAAAGGAGTTCTTTAAGCCGTTCAATCGTCCGGCCTCCAATGATATCCACACAATTGTCATTCTCAACAGAATAATTGGATCTCTGCTAGAATGCTCGTCACCACAAGAGAAACATAAGAGATATGAGAATTTTCCACCATACTCGCATGGGAACCCTTGTTATGGTCATTCTCCCCACTTTGGGAATGTGAACTTTTCACAAAAAACCCTTTTATTTATGTCTATATCCACCAACGTCCATTAACCTTATATGTGTGACCCTCTAGGTTTATATATCTCACCAGTTAAAGACTTTATCGACCCAATAATACTTATTGGTCTTATTTCTTAATTAACTATATATAAATTAATCAACTAAGGATCGAGTTAAACCCAATCAATAGGTTCAGTCGCTAGCTCGGTGGGTGCAAAGGTATACTATATGCTATGGGAGATATGGAGTATAATTGAACTCCTTTATGAAACTTAGTCATCATCAATTAGCGTGTATGTATAAGCCTTCATCCGTGAGAGACTCATGAATGACTTTAGTATGGTTAATTGTCAAACCCTAACCAATCACTCAAATTAGTACTAATGCAAGTAGAAAATCATCGAGAACACTTGCTCTAGTATTTCTACTACCTTGGCCAAGGATTTAACTGCATCTCATTTCTTGAGTCAATCTCCTCTCACAGTCAGAAGGAAAATATGCTATCTTGACCACTCAATCACCTTAGAAGACTTCATGACATATCTAATTTATGACGTTTTGGAGATCTAATGGCTAGGTATTTATAAGTCATTGTCAAAACATGATCATCCATCCACGGGATATTTTTAGTGTCTTAAGTCAAAGGACTATATACATAACCATGACATGTATCAACTTGATCGACAGTTTGGTATAATAATATTCAGGGACTTATATTGATCAATTAAGTGAAATCTTTATCTAAAGAGCAACCAATATTTATACTCGGCGTCTGTTAGAATTAGAGGTCGATAAGCCTTCCAAAATTTTAATCAAAACATCGAGTGCAATGGAATACATTGAATCAGATATTTAAAATATTGAGATACCGAGAACATAAAATCTTATCATCTAGTATATATAAGAAAAAAAACTTACAAGATCTTCTTAAAGGAGTTCTTGAAGCTATTCAATTGTCTAGCCTCTAGCACTATCCACTCGATTTCTAGATGGTTAGATTTTCTCTTTAAAGCTCTTCACCAAGAGAAAAAAAGAATAAATAAGAGAATTCACATAAGGCTTGTATGCACACCTTGAGTTATGACCATTCTCTCATTATTTGTTAACATTTGGTAAGTAGATTTTTCATAAAAACCCTCATAATTATCTATATCCATTAACATCTATTTGAACTTATGCGTGTGACCTTCTAAGTTCATATATCTCACTAGTGAAATAAGTCTATAGACCCAATAATACCTTATAGGTTAACCTTGATTAATTATCTACATCAACATATAGATTAGTGAATCAAAGATTGATTTAACCCAATTAATAGGTTGAGTTGCTAGACCATTCATTGCCAAGCCACATCGCGTACTCTAGGACATACGAAAGTACATAAGAACTCCCTTATGCAACCTTTTCGTCATCGAATACCATGTATGTATAATCCTTCATCCACTCGAAACTGATGAATGACTTAGGGTATAGTCAACTATCAAACCCTAATTGATCACTCGAGTTAGTATTGATAAGTGTGTAGAATCATCAAGAACTTCTTCGATATTTATAGTACTTTGGCCAAGTATTTCATCGCATCTCATTCTTTCAATCAATATCCTCAAATATTGAGGGCGGACGATCCTATCTGAACCACACAATCATCTTTGAGGACTTCATATCGTATCCAATATATAAACATTTTAGATATCCCATGGCTAGGGATTTGTAAGTCATAATCAAAGCACAATCATTTATCCACAAGATATCTTTGGTGTCTCAAGTCAAAACGACTACATACACAACCATGATTGACTTATAAGTCACGAATCACTTTACAATCTTGATCATAACTATGAGAGGTGTTAGTCCGACGTGGGATATATCCTCGTTCTCTCTAATCTCTCTTTCACATAAATATATGTAATCATTATATTTTAATACATTAAGTAGGATTACTCTTTCCATTTAGTATTGGAGCCAGGGAAACATTCCTTGGCCTAAAAATCTTTTTGCAACTGAAGTTACCACTTTTTTGCTTTGCCATGACCATTCGGACACCACCACCTTTTTCGTTTTCTACCACCACGATCAAGTTTGCTATCCTACTCTTTTTTGGTTGAAGTAGACGCAAATCCGGATTGAGAAAAAAAATCACCGAGAGGCTTCATTTCGAGACCACTTTTTAGATCATGGACCGAAGATTGTATGATTTGAATGTAGTCTATTGATTCCCCTCTCTTTACTTTATTTTAAAAGATTTTCCCTCTAATTTTAATATCTAAATCGAGAGTTATTAATGGGGAAAAACTAGTCTGATATCTTGAGCCAGTCAACCTGTGAAGAGTTTATCTTGACAGTTGACCGAGGACTCGAGGACGTGAACCCTGACCAGGCCGGTTGGCCTCGCGGCCATCGGCCACGCGGCTCCACGTCTTTCAGCCGACAACTCTACGCTGTGACAATACGCCACGTCATCAGCTTAGCCGCGGCTCTGATTTTCCTCGGACCCCTGAACTCTTCGACGTCCAGATGCAAACTATATTTCTAGGTAAGAAAATTTCAAGGTCTAATCAGGCGGCCAGAATTAATTTTCTCCAGAAAAAGATATACTATCGGCCGTCCGATCAATGGAACCATAAAGAAATCCACGCCTAGGTGTTACATGATTGGTTGGCCACGTCGGATGAGCGTCACTCTCTGGCGCTATCCTCTGGCATATTCCTCTCGTTGTTCGCACCTTCGTCACGCCAGCAAGAAATCAACTATAAAGGAGGGGGAAAAAAGAATCACCATCGCCCGAGGAAGAGGTTCCATCCCGCCATTGAGAGCGGGAGAATTCAACGACTTCTTCCTATTCCTGGTCTCTCTGGTAGCTGTTGACGACCGCGGGAGAATATTCGGAGGCATAAACCTCTCATGCAGCTATACCTTTTTCACTTCTCCTTTTGATCGCCACTGGTAACGTCTGTCTGTTCCCTCGCGATGGCACTGAAGGCGGTGCTCCTGTCCGACGTGCCGAATCTCGGGCAAGTCTCTGAAAGCCAAACCGCATTCCGCTCTACCTCGTGCATCTCTTCGAACGGTGAGGGGGATTTTCTTCCAGGCTCTGAATTTCTTTTTCTTGTTTGATAAACATATTTTCTTTGCGCAGTTTCAGAGAGCGCGCGGGTGACGTCGCAGATTTCCAAGTTTATGGTGATCGGTCATCGAGGAAGAGGAATGAACGCGCTGGCGTCTCCGGATCATAGGCTGAAGATCGTCAAGGAGAATACCGTTTTATCGTTTAACGAGGCCGGCAAATTTCCGGTCGATTTCGTCGAGTTCGACGTTCAGGTTGATCCCTACTTTCTGTTCTTGCCTTTGAATTCATAGTCTGTCGTGGCTGGTTTTAAATATCCCGGGGCAATTATCTCTTCTTTTTTTTTTCTGCGGTTCGTCACGGATTAGATAGAAAAGATGATGTAACAGATAAGACAAAAATTGAAGTCCGATAGCGATAACGTAGTTTCAACGGCTTTTCTCACCTAAACAGGCATTAATTTTTGAAAAACAATTCCAGGCAAGATCAATCTCCTGTTTATAATTACAGTAAAATAATTTACGGTAAAGCGGGTCCGCGATTGAGATCGTCGGATTACGGTAAATGTATTGCTGTCGGTGAAAGTAGAATTCCACTTTTGGTAGGTTTCCTGAAGAAATGTCACGATTTTCCCCAATCTTTAGGTTTTCATTCTCAGACCATTTTTTCTCCTATTTTTGTCCTTCTAATCTGGCGTCAAGTTTCCATTCTGTGGGCGATCAACCAAACTAAGACTAGATCTTGTCAGGTGACGAAAGACGGATCCCCCGTCGTCTTCCACGACATTTTTATCCTCTCGGAGGAGGGAGTAAGATTCAATTCCTCCTTGCAATTTCTGATTCCTATTCACCATTCTTACAAGACTCTTCCATTACAGGGAATTCTTTCGGAGAAGCGAGTTACGGATCTGAGTCTCGAGGAATTCCTCTCTCACGGGCTTCAGAGGGATTCGAGCAGGGTACGCGTCAGGGTCTGGTTTGTTTGGCTTCCGCTTGACGTTCGCTTACGACTCGCTGTCTCGTGTCTCTAGAGAGAGAAATCACTGCACAGGAAGACTAAAGATGGAAAGATGTTCCCCTGGAAGGTGGAGAACGACGACCATCTCTGCACGCTTCAGGAAGTTTTTCTCAAAGTCAACGCCAAGCTGGGCTTTAACATTGAACTCAAGTTCGATGACCATCGCTCTTACAGCCAGGAGGAACTCCTTCAAGCTCTCCAGGCCATTTTGCAGGTTTCTCTCTCTCTCTCTCTCTCTCTCTCTCTCCCCCTCCTTTCTCTAACAATGAGATTCTGTGTTTCGTTAACCAGGTGGTCTTCGAATTCTCCAACGGACGGCCCATTATTTTCTCCACGTTTCATCCCGACGCGGCCCATTTGATAAGGAAGCTGCAGAATACGTTCCCGGTAAGTAGACTTTGACTTTGACATTGACGTATGCCAGTTGATCTCGAGGATTGGTACGAGTTTTCATGGGGGACTGGCAAACGCAGGTGTTCTTCCTCACCAACGGAGGTAACGAGTCGTACAGCGACCAGAGAAGGAACTCTCTCGAGGAGGCTATCAAGCACTGTGTCGCCGGCCAGCTGCACGGAATCGTCTCGGAGGTGAGGGGTGTGTTCAGAAACCCCTCCCTAATTCCCAGCATCAAGGAATCTAATCTCTCTCTCCTCACCTACGGTCAACTAAAGTGAGCTATCTCTCTCTCTCTCTCTTCCCCTGTTTTGACACTTACACTGTTCCCTTGTTCGATCTAGCAACGTAGTGGAGGCAGTGTACATGCAGCACGTGATGGGCATCGATGGCGTGATCGTGGACCTCGTGGAGGAGATCACGGAGGCGTTCTCAGAGTTGGCCGGCGACGGAGAAGAGGATCCATTTTCCCCAGCCGCCGACGGCAAGCTCCCGGCGCTCCGGCCGAAATTCTCGCAGCGAGAGCTTACCTTCCTGCTGAAGCTCATACCGGAGCTAGTGCACCATTCTTGAATGATCGTCGTCATTATTGTCTTACGCGAGCAAGATAGAAAGAAAATGAAGAGAGAAGATTCTGGTGCAATTACTCCGTTCTCATTTTCTGCGTTGCTCTTGCCGTCAGAAATGCTAGAGATCATTGAATGGCGGCCTCTACAGTTTGCCCCTTCATTGAGCTACAGGGACGGGTTCTCTTCATTGAGCTCTGGCCTGTCTACAGAGTAGAGGATTCGGCCGATTGGCTCGCTCATTACTACACGTCTTAGGGCCGAATTAGAGGGAGATAGAGCTCCGAAGAGAGAGGCAGAGCTGCGAAGAGAGAGACAGAGCACCGAAGAGATAGAGCTCTTTGGGCAGAGAGCTCTGAACGAGAGAGAGCGAGACGGGCAATCCCGAAGAAATCTATCCCTTAGATATCATAATCATGGCAAATCCAAAAAGATGGGACTTCCGCTAGGAAAAGGTAGAAGTCTGTTAATCCCACTAGGCGCGATACCAATTGGGAATATCAAGCGGTCGTGTCCTCGCTACTATTTACTTTCGGGCTTTCGGCGGAAGCAAGAACATCATTGGATCTCGCCGATGAGGCTCCACTCGCCCTCCCGGTTCCGTGAGACGAGGAGACATCCTCACTTCACGGGATCATCTTCCTCCCTCAACTTTCTCTGTCGTCCACATCAAAGGCACGACTTTTCGCTCACCCTTTGCAACCATCCATCGAGATTCCTCCCCAATCAATGAAAACGCAGGGACGAAGCCCAGACGGGAGGACAACGGATGGAAGAATTTCAGAATTTTTGCCCCTTCCCATCTGGCTTAGATGCTCACGGCAGCTTTAGATAATCGATCCTACGGTCACCGCTCTCCCTAGACGATCTTCCCCCTCCCGGAGTTTCTGAGGACGACACTGTGTCGTGTGGGTTGAATACAGCCAGCCGCTTTAATGCGCCAATCAATTCCCATCGAAATCCGCATAAGATTCTCTTCAGAGAGAGGAAGTTGCTTCGAGGGTTATCCATATTTTGCCCTCAAGCGCGCGCCTGGGACTTTCTCCCTCGGCCCGACGACGACACAATCGAGATAATGAGTATCGCCGCGCTGACGTCACGATCTCCCCCTTCTTCCCCACACGCTAAGCAGCGGGAATCGCAGAAAACGAGAGCATTTGACAAGGCAGCCACAGACTCGGGGAAAAGCTCGTCCCTCCGCGCCCCCTGTAGCCAGCACTGACGTCATCGACGTAGAAAGATGATGCAAAAGACGTACAATTTATAACGTTATCGAGCCGTGCCTTGTTGTACCGAAACTCTCACTGTTCTAACGGGGCCAATAGGATTTCTCTTTCCGTATCCTCCACGGCAGCGGCGGGGAACAATCGGCCGGCTTCCATCCGCCCATCGCCATCGAGTTTACGTGCCCGGAGGCGAGCTGATCGCTTCATGGACCAATCAGCAGCCTCGGCGCGCAAACTGCTATTTCGCCGTCCTGTTTCTTTAACGCGGACAGCGCTGGTGGTGGCGTAATACGCCATGCCAGGGTCCCCGGGTAAAGAGATTCGGTGTGTAAAAATTGGACGGAAAATGGTAGAGATCGGATCTCTCAAGCAACTCCGATCGTACCCAATTCATTATTCCAACTATTCGGGAGTTCGGCTGCTCCAATTAATCAATTCAATTGATTATTTCGTGCCGCCGTCTTCACTGCGCGCTGAGCTTGCGGCATCTCTCTTCTCGCCAACCACGCTACCCCTTTGAGGAGTAGATCAATTATTTGGAGCTTATATTTTTCATTAATGGCGTCATCGGCCAATGACGGGCCGCCATTTTCGACGTCCAGACAATTTCTAAAAAGGTAGCGTTGCATATTTATAGTAAATACAAGGAAGATCACCGATCCGGGCAAATTTTTAATCTACTGAAGTAAAAAAAAATTAGCCCAGTGGGATCTGCTCTCTGACTTTCTCTCTCTATCTCTCTAGCGCAGGGAACTTTCCCGGCCACCGCACGCAACCTCTGCGGCTCCACCTTATGCGAGTTATATCTTTTTAAGGCGCTTTTAGCTTTTAGCCCTCTCGTCTTTCTGAAATTCACCCATGGACCGGTGGGGGAATCCTCCGGTTCGTTGCCTTTTCTTCTTCTCACATGAGACCCACTCTCTCTCTCTCTCTCTCTCTCTTCGTCTTCGTCCTCTCCTGTCGTCTTTACCGGGAGAAAAACATAAAAAAGGACCCCTGGAGAGGAGGCAGAGGAGAGAGAGACTGGTGGCATTTTATTTATACAGAGAGAGCGGGCAAGTTTTAGGCTCAGAGCAATAGCAATGGAGAGAACAGGGTCTGTCAAGCTTCCGCCCGGGTTCCGGTTCCATCCAACGGATGAAGAACTGGTAGTTCAGTACCTTAAGAGGAAGGTCTTCTCCTGCCCCTTGCCGGCCTCCATCATCCCCGACATCGGTCTCTACAGATTCGATCCATGGGACCTGCCCGGTGAGTAGTTGTTCAATCCCTCCAGGATTTTTGATCTTCATCTCTCCATTCTTTCTGTCCCAATGCGACGCAGAAACCAGTAGACAGAAATGGGTCCCGTCTCTAAACGTTAGTTTTGGTCTCAATATCCAGGTCCGCCGGAGAAGGAGAGATATTTCTTCACAATCAGAGAGAAGAAGTACCCCAACGGCGGTCGTCCTAACAGAGCTTCCTCATCGGGATTCTGGAAGGCCTCCGGCAAAGACAAGCCCGTGCTCGCCTCTCGCTGTAACCAGCTCGTGGGGATGAAGAAATCTCTAGTCTTTTACAAAGGCAAAGCTCCTAAAGTCAGCAAGACCGACTGGATCATGCACGAGTACCGCCTCGCCGCCACCGTCCCCCCTCACCGGAAAAACTCATCCGCGGTGAGCTCTCTCTCTCTCTCTCTCTCTATTCCTAATCATGTTAGAGAGAGAGATTACGAGAGATTCCGCCATACGGCACCGCAATATTTTTGGAGGAGAGTGGACCCACTGAGGCCCACCCGGTGGCTGCGTCGAAATCAGGGACTACCGTGTCGGTAGGAAAAAGAAGAGATGTTTCTTTGATCTAAATCTATCTGACGGGAGTTTCTCCCGCGTCTTTGTTTTGTTTCAGGGATCTACGGTGCGAACAGAGGACTGGGTTCTCTGCCGCGTTTTTAGAAAGAGCAGAGCTGAAGTCAAAATCGTCGCACGCGAAGACTTCACCGGAGAACCAGAGCTCAGCTGCGTCACAGAGGCATGCGAAGAAGACGACGATGATACGTGTTCTTCTGCCTCTCGGCCTCAAGGAGAGAGCTGATTGGCAAAGTAGTGTAATCCACGTTTCCATCTTGGTTATCTTCGATTAGTCACTGTCCCTCTAGAGAGAGAGAGAGAGAAGAACAGGCAAGATCTCTTGCTTCATAGGCATGAGATGGGTGGGTGAGGAGCGCTGCCCTTGAGTTCTAAACTACCGAACAGTTTGCCTTCTCGGTCATCGCGTGCATGCAGTGATTGCGCATATAAAATGACAAGAAACGTTAAAAAGCAGACGGGTAGGGTTTAGTTTCAGCACTCTGACCGGTGACGTGCTCACCATGGAAATCAGATTATAAAAATTGGTGACCGGGATTTGGATATCTTAAAAGGCAGCTTCCTTACAGCGAAAAACAACGACTTCCTCCTACAAATTTTCGCAGCAAGCCGCTTTCAAGTCAATACTCAAAGAAGACAGAAGAATCGGAAATTTCTTTGGCCTCCCACGCGGAATGGAATCTCAACTTCCTTTATCAGGAGTTGGTTCAGCGCAAGCCCTCAGAACCGCTTCATTCTGCCGAAGGGCCAGGAAGATTTTCAGTCACATGCCAGTTTAGATTAGGTAGGTATCAGGGGTCATATTCATATATGTATAAACGGTACGGCAAACTGTGTGGTGTTCAGGTTTTCAATGTAAAAGAACTGATCACCGGATAAAGAGATCATCAGATCAAGTCCAATCATATGATAGTGATAAGATGTTCAGAAATAATCAAACGCTTAAAATAGATATGAAGAGAGAGAGAGAGCGAGAGAGACAGAGAGAGACTAGCAAAGGTCCAAATGGGAATGGATATGAAAAGGATCAGTTTTCTATAATTACAATAAAAAAACATCTATAATTACAATATAGATATGAAGAGAGAGATTTCCATAACTACAATAAAAAAGGATCAATTTTCTAGAAAAGGTTCAACGGGAATCTTTTTTTCAGCCGGGGATCAATTCTTGACTCAGTTCGTAAAGGGCAGTAGGCCAATGTAAGATGGACTAGAGGAGTGGAAGATAGACTTCTAGAATCGAACATGTATTAACCTGAACACGGCAGGGACTGGATTTTTGTCAAGATTCAAGTTCAATCCGAAATCCTGATCTCGTCTGACTTGGTCTTGTAAAGAAAAATATTCGAAAATGGATATGAATTTATCAATTATAACAGATCAGAATCTCTGATCTTTTTGCTTTTCACATTTCACGATGGAGAGCAAAGCGCCCCTTTGGATGATTATGTATTGAAAAATAAAGCAAAATTATACAGAATATGGAGAAAACATTCTCTAATTAACGCAACAATTTCACCCCAATGAAGTGTACACTGTTCATTAGAGAGTAGAAAGACATGATTCGCAGAGAAATCCCACGAGACGTGATGCTTCATAACATACTGAATTCGTTTATGGAGAGGAGTGAGAACCGGCTTTAATCGTAGAGAAAAACGGAAGAACTCTCAGGAATAACACAAAAAATCCTTCGACGAAACGGAAATGGGAGCGCTAGAAACCCAAAGAGAAACGAGAGAAAATCCGTAAGCCGTTAGAGAAAATAGGAGTAAGGCCATTGAGCGGAGCGCACCTGCCAGACACGGCGGAGGCGTTTCTTTGCATTTGCCTTGCGGGTAGGCGTGAGCTTGATCCGTTTCCAGAGCAGCCCCGGAGAGTCGTTCTTCTTCACGATTTCCAAAACCCTAGTTCCCCAGAAAGCTCCCCCATGCTTCCTCTCCCGGAAAAATCCCAGTGCACTGACGGAAACTTAGACTTCGAATTCTGTGGGCCGGACTGTACCAAGGCCCATAGCCCAAAATAGCTGAATTTGTTTAACCGATAAAAAGTCAACGGCGGGGTCAAACTTTATTTCTGGGCAGGGAACGAGCTCTCTATTTTTGGAGAGAACAGACAGCCATCTTAACGTAGCGTCCTCTCACTCTCTCTTATTAGCAACGCAGGAGGAAGAAGAGAGCGCCCTCCATCTCTCTTCCTACTCTCGCCTCGTCCCGCCCATCTCTGGTGACGTTCTCTCCCTCTCCCCAATGGGTTGCGGGATTTCGAAGCCGGAAGATGGCGTGGATTCCCCCGCCGCCGGTCGCCCACTTCACCGCCGTTTCGACGACATCAGGCGCCTGCGCCTAGGCGGAACGCGTGGCAGAAAAAACAGCACCGTCTCCAATGCCCACCTTCTCAAACCCGAAGAGGATGAAGACGTGTCCGCTGCCGAAGCCAGCACGGAGGAACCTTGCACCAGCGAGATAATTTGTAATTTTTCCGTCTGCACCGCTTGCGGTTCGCGTTTATCTCATCCGGCGGAGACCGGGGAAGATATTATCCCGGTTACTCTTCGTCCCCAGCCGAATGCCCTGGAGAGCGAGAGCGAGAAGCTTATTGAAGTGTGCGAAGTAGCGGCGGAGGAAAAGGAGGAAACCGGGGCGAAAGATAACTTTCTGAAGACGAACGAAATCGAGGAGGAAGAGAAGGAAGAGGAGAGCGAAAAAGCGCATATTTGCGGCGGAAGGTCAGGGCTCATCTGCGACGAAGATGACCTTCCGGGTTCTCCTAGCTTCCGAGTGTACTTCGTTGGAGTTGCCGAGGAAGCCATGGAAGAAGAATCGCAAGATAACGACGATACCACCCGGGGTAATCCTCGATTTTTCACCCTTTTAATCTCTCCTCCCTATGAATTATTTATTTAATCATCGCGATATCTCGTCAGAGAAGACGGAGGAGAGCAGGATAAAGGGCACGGATTCTAGCAACTCGGAGTCGGACGTAAAGAAACTGCATTGTTACTCTTCAAAGGAAATATCAAGACTCACAAAGATTCCTGTTTTATGCAGGAAACAGAAGCGAAAACGTCGACGAGATCGAAGGGAAGAAGGTTCCGACGGTTTGACCAGACGGCACAGCGCAGTTCATGTTCTCTTCAAAGGGCAGCTCAAAGGGACTACCGAGGCCTCCGCTTGCATAGACAGCTCCGCTAGCTGATGCCTGTTCATAAATTCTCTCTGTAAACAACGCCATTCAATCTCAAATACTGATTCTTCCGCCGTTCAACCTTGGTTTTTCGTCATACCTTTAATTTCAAGAAATACGAGTAATCATTCTAGGAACATAAAAACAGCGGGCATGTCTGGATTTCCCGGACCTCCATCCATTAATGGACATACGGCCGTTTTCCTCTTCGGTATCGATCAACTGTCTATTCTGGACTTGTTGACCCAGATTTCTCAAACTGCACGCAAAAGTCAAATGCCATTTTTATTGACCTAATAGACCAATGAGATGAGAGGTTGCAAGTTAATACGAGGGAGGCGGGATTTCCGGGTGCTCGTGCGGTCCTCGGTCAACCGTCAACGAGCTGTAATAACGGTCAACCGACAGTTTTTCGGCTCAGATGTTTTAAATGCCGTAATAACGATTTAATTTTAAATGCCTCAGCTTTTTAAAGGTGAAGAGTCAAATTATAATTTTCCGAAATACCCCTAAAAAAATTGACAATTTGTAATTACCCCGGATCTTTTAATTAATCTTACAGAATATCCTCTGCTTCGGGGGTATTATCGGTATGAGATAACAATCTCTCGCTCGCTCTCTGACTCTCTCGCAGTTCTCGTGTTTACTGCCCTTTATTTATTTATTTTTAATCGTGAGCGCAGCGAGGGAGTCGAGAAAGCGAGAGTGAGAGAGGGAAGAAAATCGGGAAATGATTCCATATCGGACTTTTGGAGATCCAAGTTCCCCGCGTCCGTCTGCGGCAACTCCCCTTGCAACGACCGCCACCGTTTTCTGCGGGATTTAGGAGAATCGATATATTTCTCTCCTAAGGCTATTTGTAGTTCTTGCTGTAGGGTGGAGATTTTCTCAGATATTTTTCGGGTGGCAATATGCCGAATCAACCGTTAAAGAAGTTGTGGGGGATGGCTGCGCACCGAGCGGATGCCAAGGAGAAGAAGAGAGATCTGTTTCCCAAGGCTCCGATTGATGAGCTCGTCAAAGCCTCTCAGGTTTCTGTTAAACCCCTCGTTCTTCTATATTATTCATCTGAACGAGGGGAGAGGAATGGTCGTTCGATCATCTCATTTCTGAACTGAGGTGCTCTCGTTTTAAAGTTACGTGTTTCTGATTACTTTTGCTTCGGCACTACTTATTTGACTTCAACTTTTGGCAAATTTACCAGCGAGTATTTACTTCATTATTACGGAGTTCGTGGTCGGCTTATTAATGATGTTGACTTCTCGTTCTTTGTTTGGCTTGAAGCGAGTTATGATAAAGAAACCAGGAAATGGCTTTTTTCACTAGTCTGGCCATCTCACCAAGAGACATTATCCTCCGGACTTCGTCGTTTCCAAATTTTAGCTTGGGGTTTTGTTCTGGGATTCAAATTAATGGGGGTGTGTGTTTGTCTCAATATTAAAGATAGAATTTTCATACTTTATGCACGAAAAATTCCTTCATGATTCTTAGGGGTCTCTTCATCTATGATGTAATCAGTCTTGATATCCTATTGGTAGGATCTAAATCGGTGCCAGATGAGCAGCAGGAGAACCGACTGCCCTCACTTCTAGGCCTCACCCCTCATACACTTCTGTGGTTCAGATATATTCCCTCGCATCTTGCGCTGTCTCTCAGCATTTAACTGTTTTTCATCTGCAACGTGTTCTATAAAAAATGCTCCCGACTCCCACGGTACTTCAAATCTGGAGCATTTTACCTGAAAAGTGATAGATCCCTTGTAGGGATATATCTTCTTGTACTGTGGGAGTCGGGTATTGATCGTGATATTGCTAGTATCAGAGCCAGGTTCTTCTCTGGCACGACTATGATTCTGCCACTGCCACTGCTGCCTGGATCATCTCGTTGTTTTTGCCACAGGCATCCCTGTTGCCATCATCAACGTCTCCTTGTCTCTGCAAGACTGCTGCCCTGGTGGTGCAAGAATAAGTCCTGGCTATCTGCCATCCTGCTGGTGCCACCTTGTTTCCACCGACTCCTTCCTGACCTGGATGCTGCAGACCAGCGACTCGCCTTACTGCCCTGGTCATCACTGATGTTGCGACTAGGGCATCTGGAGTGGCAGCAGAGGTTGCCGCAGGGGCAGCCAGGGCAGCACAGGTCACCTGCAGTGGCTAGGGTATTCAGGGCCGCCTGGATGTTGTCTGGGGCATGCAGGGGTGCCTCAGAGTGGCTAGGACATCAAGGTAGTCAGGTGGCCAACTTGCCCTGGCTGCCATTGCCCCTGCTGCCATCTGAGGCTGGCCCTACTGCCCTGGCAACTGCTGGGGTGACCCTGTGTGCCCTAGCCACTGCCGATAACTTGACTACCATCGTTGGGCAGCCCTTCTGCCCTAGCTGCTGCTGGGTGGCTCTGCGTGCCCTAGAAACCGCCCTCTGTAGCAGCCATTGCTACTGCCCTGGCCAATTCCAGTGGCAGCCCATGCTGCCTTTCTTACCTGCTAATCTGTGTCAGCGGTGAACCCTGTAGCCCTAGATGCAACATAGAGTCTTCTGCTGCCCTTAGTTGCAATGCCAGTGACCCTTGCTTCCCTGGCCATCCATGTGGCCTTGATGCCCATGCCCTTGCTGCTGTCATCAGTGGCATTGCTGTCTTTGCTTGACGTTGCCCAAGGCCCATGAGGAGCTGCGTGGGCCCAAGTGGAGAGTATTCTGAAAACTGTCACAGATTTCAAATAATCAAATGAGAGCTTAAAATATCTTATACGAAACTCACATTGTCTTACTTCAGTTTTTGAGACTATCAGAAGCTACAAAAAATCTCAGTCAGAAGCCAAAATCTTCGGTTTTATCTTGTCAGTCTGTCTTCTGACATGCAGTTGTCAGCCTGTTTTGTGCTATCTTTTAATTGGTCTTTGTCATTTCAGATAACCCTTCACTTTTTGTGATTTATACAAGGCCCCCTGTTGTAACCCTTTGAAGACACAATTTTAGTCATCTTTATTTAAGAGCTTTGCTTTCACCCCTCTGGTGTTCTTTGTGTTCTTTGTGGATTCAAACACAACCTCTGGTGGATTCAAGGGTTGAAGAGGCTGGTTTTGTGGATTGAGGATTTAGCTCCTTCCTGTAGATCAAAGGCATGTAGATTCAAGTTGACGTTCTACAATGTTCCTGTGCTAAGGCCCTGCTGCCATTAAGCAGCTGTGCTGTCCTTGCCCCTATCAATTGGGTTGTCCTAGTGGCCCTGTCATCACTGCTTAATGGCCCTAGTGCCCTATCCACCATTGTAGAGTCACCCTGTCCCTTGTCGACTTCGCCGGCAGCCATGCCTGCTGCCTGTGCATTGTCGCTGGTGGCCCCGATTATTGCCCTTGTTGGATAGCCCATGGCACTGCATGCGTTTGTCACTTTTGATGGCAAACGCTGCCATCAAAAGTGACCCTGCCAACTCCCCTTGAAGCTGTCACCAGAAACCTTGCTTGTTGCCCATGCCATCATTGTATATGCAGCAACCTTGCCTTGCTGCACTAGTAACTGCCGGCCACCCCATCTCACTGTCGACCTACCTAGCCTAGTGCACCTTGATCTCCTAGGAAAAAAATTACATGTTTTTACTCCCACCTCTTGCCTCATACTTAGATTTAACCTTATCACACTCTCTCTCTCTCTCTCTCTCTGTCTGTTGCTGGATGCCGTGGAGAAGAAGCAAGATCAGATGTGGTGGCAGAAGCTATGTGTGGCGGTGGTGGCAGTGACAGATCCCAATTGTACTCTTTTGAGAAGAAGAAACCCTTTCTTTAATACACAGGGTGGCCTAT
Source organism: Lemna minuta (assembly GCA_024174645.1). Classification (NCBI taxonomy): domain Eukaryota; kingdom Viridiplantae; phylum Streptophyta; class Magnoliopsida; order Alismatales; family Araceae; genus Lemna; species Lemna minuta. Next base: position 13,752,665 of record CM044101.1, read on the forward strand.
ATACAGGCCTTGGAGGAGAGAGAAATCGCAATTCATAATTAAAATAAAATGAATGGAAATCAGAAAATTAATTAGGAAACAAACCCTAATAATGGAAATAATAGATGACACTCAGGTGGCACTCAGTGGTCATGGCGACAATGATGTCCAAAGCTATCGATGTCGTGGTCTATGTCGGTAGTGGGTTAGGGTTGTACCCCACTACTCTCTCTCTCTATCCCCCTCAAGGCACACTGTGTCATCAGTCATGTTATCACCAGGACAAAGCATGCCACACCATGATCCAATTGGGCTATGGGTGTGCTGTGAAAAACATGGCTTGAGGCCTTTCGATTGACCATGCTCTTAGCCACTTCTATCTGAGACACACATCTTCTCGGTGCCCACCGACCACCGTGTCTGCTCGCATTTCTTGTGACCATCTTCTTTGTGTCCTCTTGATCTCTGTCAGAGAGGGAGAGACTTACCTACATGTTTCAGCACTTTGTTTTTCAATGCCACTTGGTTTTCTCACAGAGGGGGAGATTCACTAGCATGTCTCGGCATCATCTGCTCGATGTGTTCTTGGTCTCTTCATAGAGGGGATGACTCACATGTCTTGGCAGAACTTCTCTCCTTGTCACCCACTTGATCCTCAAAGAGGGGAAGATTCAAATGCCTTGGCAGCACTTTTCCTTGGCACTCACTTGGACTCTTCGAGAAGGGGAGGGGAGACCAATCTTCATGTCTCAGCAGTGAATCTTCTCTACAGTTATCTTTGGTCATCTCCTCGCCCACCTCTACTTGACTTGTCATTTTCTGGGCAACATACCTTGGCTGTCTCCTCGTCATCCTAAAATATTCTCCATGACAAGTTAGACATGTTTATCCTTTAGCATTGGGGAGAGTCTATGACCCACTAGGCCCATGTTGGGGTGATGTACCTGGCCTATGATAGGGTGGCCTATTAAGGGCCCATGTCACAATCTCCATGTTCTAGATTATCGCACTATGCTACAATCCAATGTTCTAAACTTCTTTCACTTCCTTTTCTATTTTTAACCTCATGTAATCTCTCCTTTTTGGTTAATGTGTTATCTAGAATTTTCTCTTAAAAAAAATTAAAATCCCTAAGGCACTGGTTTCACAGTGGCATTTTAATGTGCTAAATGTCATCTAAAACACTTATAGTTCTTCATGCAGTTCATGCACAACCCATGTAGGAAATCTATTCAGGATTGTTTCTTTGTTTGACTCTCTCTCTCTCTCCTCAACACTAAAATGCACCCTCTGTCTTTCTTCTTGATAATATTCTCAGGCTCAAATATGAGAAGACTTATTGAATGAGTCTCTATCACTCTCTATTTTGCAAATCTGGAATACCAGTAGGGCCACTAATTCACTAGGTGAGAGCTCTATAAGGGATTGATTGTGAGGTCTATATAGCACCGAGGCAATAATTCATAGGGAGGATTAAAACCATGCGGGAACCTAGGTCTAGAGGAAACTGTCCCGATTCTATAAACCAATGTTGTGTGCTGGATGTGATACTGAAAATCACATCATAATTTAATTATACAGGCATGGTTCTTGGACACTTCCTGCTACAAAGTGTTCCAACTTCTGTGTGAAATCCAGAGAGTTGTAGAAAAAGATGTGGCTCTTAAGGTTAATGATACAGTCCCTATTAGAGTCTATGAAAGAAAGAGGAGAAAGGGCAACAAAGGAGTGCATCCGGATGATGAGACAGGCCTAATTAGCTGTCCAAGCATTGCTGACCTGGACAAGTGACAGGAATACGAGTAAGTATAGAGGCCAGGTCTGCTGAGCTGGCAAAGGGGGGGGGGAAATGTTATATAAGGCAAAGAGGAATAAAGTCAGAAGGGGGAACCATTTGAAGGAGGAGGCTTTGAGAGAAAGAGTGCTGCATTCGGCAAGAGTTTCTCTGGTTGCTTCCTGGCTAGAGAGTGGGTCTTCAGATACCAAGAAGGGAAACAGCCTTCTGGTACTTGTATTACCGACAAGGTTACATCGGTAAGTGTGTTTTCTTGGTTTTCTTGAATTCAGTTAGTACGAGGTTCTATCATTTGGTATTAGAGCGAGCGATCCTTGCCACACTATGACTCTCAAAGATCTACAAGTGCGACTAAAAGCAAGAGATACGGAAATTGCAGAAATCAAGAAGCAGTTGCAGCATAACCAGATAGCGATGGATTCTTGAAAAGGTGGTCTACAACGATCTAATGAAGAGCACAAATCTTCGTTAGCTCACATGTTTCAGATGATCATGGCCAGATTTGACAATTTAGACAAAGGTGAAAGTTCGAAGACCAACCATAGTATACAAGACGACGTAATCTCCTCCAAGGAGAAGGGAAAACAAGACGAAGGTGATGAAGGCGTTCAGAATATCAATTTTCAAAAAACATCACAGGCGATCAAGCTTCGGTTCAAAGCTCCTGTTTTTCGAGGGGAAGATGTGGAAGGATGGATTCGCGGCATGGAAATGTACTTTAAGGTACATTCAATTCCACAGAACGAGAGGCTTGAGTTTGTTATGCCACATGTAGAAGGGCCAGCCCTTCAGTGGTTTGTATGGACCACGGACCGATATGTTCTGGAAGACTGGGATGACTTTAAGATTCAGCTTGGGCGCAGATTCAATGATTTACTTTCTGACGACATTATGGAACAGTTTTTGGACATAAAAAAAAGGATCAGTCAAGGAATACAGGGATGAATTTGAACGATTATCTGTCTATTTACCCCCAATTTCAGAAGCGATTATGATGAAGACCTTCGCCAAAGGTTTGACCAAAGGAATTAAGGCTGAGTTGTCTCGAGGAAGCTTCAAGGATTTAAGAGAACTGATGGACGCAGCATTCAAGATTGAGAAGATCATGCAGGCATTATATGAGTCATATCACGAACAATATCTCAAGGAGGCGAAACCACCGCATACCTACACTAAGACATCAGGGCAAACACAACCATGACGGCCAACATACAAACAGACATGTTCAACCACTAATGGGACACCTGCCACTCTTCTAACAGCAGGGAGACCGCAGGTAGAGGGGGACAGTACTGAAGTATCCAGCAAGGGGTTACCTAATACCAAGAGGAAGTTATCGCTCACCGCAGAAGAGTTCCAAAATAGACTAGAAAAAGGGTTGTGCTATCATTGCAACGAGAAATTTGGGCCAGGCCATCGTTGTAAAAAGACATTACAGATTATGATTGTGGCCGAAGACGAACCAAAACAAAACGAGAGGTAATTTTCTGAAATTCCAGAATGGGAATTTAGTGATGAAGTAGTAGAAACCCAACTATTTTCAGCGCATGTTTCCCTCAAGTCTATGTTAGGGTTGACAAAGACCAAATCCATCATGATAAAGGGAGCGCTACAGGGCAAGGAGATAATGATCCTCATTGATTGTGGGGCCTCCCATAACTTTTTACGCTCCAGTCTAGTGAGTGAGTTCCATTTACCTTGCAATCAATCGGTCCAATTTGAAGTCACTTTGGGAAATGGTCAAATTGATAAAGGACAAGGCCTCTGTGAAGCAGTTCACTATTCTCTGCAAGGTATTGACATTACTACTGATTTCTTGTCTTACAACTTGAAGGGGGTCGACATGATTCTGGAGATGGCTTGGTTATATTCGTTGGGTTGGACATGGGTACATTGGCAAAAACATATCTTAAAGTTCAGACAAGGGGGCGAGACGATTACGCTGCAAGGTGACCAGAGTCTGTACAAAACAGAGATGAGTATTAATGAGGCCAATGAAGAGCTTACTAAGAGCCAATTGTTCATGGTCGAGCTGCACCAGTTCTACCAGGTGGCTCCACATACTCAATCTAAATTAGCTATCGCTTTGGAAGACAAACCTAAATCTGGGCTTCCTAAGGTGTTTGCCCCACTAACAGAATTACCTCCAGCTAGGGCCGTTGACCATTCCATTCCACTAGTTCCTGATGCGCAACCGGTGAATCTCCGACCCTACAAGTATTCCCATGTCCAGAAAGACGAAATTGAGAAGCTGGTTCGTGAATTACTTGAACTGGAGTTCATCAGGCCTTCGCACAGCCCTTTCGCAAGCCCAGTACTGCTGGTTAAAAAGAAGGATGCAGGCTGGCGTTTCTGTGTTGATTATAGGGCTTTGCGCAAAATTACCGTCCCCAACCGTTACCCTATCCCAGATGTGGAGGAGTTGCTGGATGAATTACATGGTGCAGTGATCTTCTCCAAGTTGGACCTTAAGTCAGGCTATCATTAAATCCGGATGACAGATCAAGATAGGCATAAGATGGCTTTCAAGGCTCATGAGAGCCACTATGAGTTCCAGGTGATGCCTTTTGGTTTGATGAACGCGCCAACTACTTTCCAATCATTAATGAACAGTATATTACATAAATTCTTGCGACGTTTCGTGTTAGTATTCTTTGATGATATCTTGGTCTTTAGCCAGTCACTGACAGTGCATGAAGACCATCTGAGGCAGGTTTTCCAAATGTTGGATGAGAATGACCTTCACGTCAACCCTAAGAAATGTCACATTGCATGTGATGAATTAGAGTTTCTGGGGCACTGGATTTCAGGGCAAGGAGTCAGGGCAGATAAAGCAAAAGTAGAGTCGATGGTCAGTTGGCCCCCACCTAAAACATTGAAGCAGCTACAAGGCTTCCTAGGGCTAACAAGATATTATCGAAGATTTGTTATGGCTTATTCTCAGAAAGCTGCGTCATTAACAGCCTTACTCAAGAAATGGCCATCGTCTTTGCTGTTCAGAAATGGAGACACTACCTATCGCATATGCCTTTTACGATTCGAACCGATCAATATAGCTTGAAGTATCTGCTAAGCCAAAATCAGGTTCAAGATGCTTATAACAAGTGGGTTTACAAACTGTTGGGCTTCAACTTTGATATCGAATACAAACCTGGTGGGAGTAACACAGTAGCTGACGCATTATCGCGTCAACCAATGATTACTGAACTACAAGAGCTTCATATCTCAAAGGTACAAGTCCTCGATCAGAGTCAAATACAAACAGAAATTGATCAAGATCCACGGTGGCAGAAGATGATAAAAGCATTACAAACTGATCCGGATTCCTAGACGAAATTCAAACTTCACCATGGCACACTAATATACAAGGGAAGGTTAGTGCTGTCGGCGAAGTCACTCTTAATACCTACCATCTTGCAGACCTATCATGATTCAGCTCCTGGAGGACACACTGGGTTTCTACGCACTTACAAACGAGTGGCTCAAGATTTGTTTTGGCCCAACATGAAGAACACTATCAAGAACCATGTGGACCGGTGTCACACCTGTCAGGTCAACAAAATCTCATCTCTCTCACCAGCAGGGTTATTACAACCCCTACCAATCCCAGACAGCATATGGGAAGACAACTCTATGGATTTTATTGAAGGTCTGCCCAAATCCCAAGGGTATAACTGTATCATGGTCGTGGTAGATAGGATGAGCAAGTTTGCACATTTCATACTGCTTAACATCCTTTCACAGCTACGTTAGTGGCTGATCAATTTAGCAAAGAAATTGTCAGATTGCACGGACTTCCGACATCCATAGTGTCAGATAGAGACAAGGTGTTTACAAGTTCCTTTTGGAAGGAGTTATTCCGTCTCCAAGGAACCAAACTCTGAATGAGCTCGTCGTATCACCCACAAACAGATGACCAGACTGAGGTGGTGAACAAGTGTCTTGAGGCATACTTGCGATGCTTTATGTTGGAGCAGCCAAAATATTGGTCGAAATGGTTACATTGGGCAGAGTACTCTTACAACACAGCATTTCATTCTGCGATCCAGATGACACCTTTCAAAGCAGTTTATGGGCGTGATCCCCCCAAGCTTCTTTACTATGGTTCGCCACCTTCACCCATTGATTCTGTTGACACTATGCTCCAAGAGAGGGACGTCATTCTCAGCCGGCTAAAGCAAAATCTACTATCAGCGCAAGCTAAAATGAAGAAAAAGACAGATATGCATCGCCGAGATTTAGAATTCGTGGTGGGAGATAAAGTCTACTTGAGATTCTGGCCTTACCGGATGAAGTCACTACCAAAGAGGGTTAATGAGAAACTATCCCCAAAATTTTTCGAGCCATTCACCATAATCCAAAGAGTGGGACAGGTGGCCTCCCAGACAGCTGTGCCCTACATCCTGTGTTTCATATATCCAAATTACGAAGAGCAATCGGGTCTGATGTATCCAATCTAGTGTTACCGCCCTCCTTCACAACCGACATGGAGTGGCCAATGCAACCTTCAGAAGTCGTCTCTGCTCGCAAACGTAATGGCCGTGTGGAAGTTTTTATTAAGTGGGATGGACTACCCGTAGAAGATGCCTCATGGGAGCCGTTATCACTCATACGTGACAAATTTCCTGACCTTCACCTTGGGGACAAGGTGATAGTGGATGAGGGGGGCAATGATACAGTCCCTATTAGAGTTTATGAAAGAAAGAGGAGAAAGGGCAACAAAGGAGTGCATCCAGATGATGAGACAGGCCTAATTAGCTGTCCAGGCATTGCTGACCTGGACAAGTGACAGGAATACGAGTAAGTATAGAGGCCAGGTCTGCTGAGCTGGCAAAGGGGGGGGGGAAATGTTATATAACGCAAAGAGGAATAACGACAAAAGGGGGAACCATTTGAAGGAAGAGGCTTTGAGAGAAAGAGTGCTGCATTTGGCAAGAGTTTCTCTGGTTGCTTCCTGGCTAGAGAGTGGGTCTTCAGATACCAAGAAGGGAATCAGCCTTCTGGTACTTGTATTACCGACAAGGTTACATCGGTAAGTGTGTTTTCTTGGTTTTCTTGAATTCAGTTAGTATGAGGTTCTATCAGTTAACCAATTTGTCAAGGGCCATTAGCACAACTTGAAGTGGTTTTCCTTCAGATGTCTGATATTCAGTTATTGCTCCACAACCAATAACAAAAAAGTTCTTAGGAGAATTTCCCAAATAAGCTAACTAAAGCCCGAACCCCTTCTTAAACAAACCTCTTTCTTCTTTACTTCTATGCGGCAGTGGATTCTCCCATGCCACAGCGTGTCTCACGGCCTCCCTTTTTTGTTCTTTCCTCTTATAGCTCTTCAGTAGAGTCAGATCATTTATCCCTTTGTTTTTTACAATTATTATTCTACTTGAAAAATGTTTCCATGTGATAATGGTATTACTTTTTCTTTACTTCTTCAAGAAATGGGAGTCCTCATTTTATTTGAAAAATAAAACAGTGTATTGAAAGTACCTACTTTTCAGGACATGCGAGAAATGAGAAACTGCTATGACAGCTTACTTTCTGCTGCTGCTTCCACTGCAAATTCGGCTTATGGTACACCTAATTTTTGTCTTAATTTGTATATGGTTTATTCAGTTATAGAATGGTCCCTAACAACATTGTTATGTTATTCTTTATATTTTTATTTTATTTTATTTTTAATACAGAAGGCCAGATCACCCAAAGAGATGGTGATTGACCTGAAGATAGGGTTGTCAATCCCTATTAGCCCTCTGGTACATGATCCCTCCCTCAAACTTCCCTATTAGTTATGATAGAACCAGGACTCAAATGAGTCTCTCCACATCTTAGACCACCCCACTCGTAGGAAGCGATCCTTCCCTAAGCACCGCTTCATTTCGGTGCAGCCATATTGCCCATAGCACCGCGAGTATTTGTCCTCCCTTCTCCTTTCCATCTAGAACCTCCTCGTCAGATTGAGTCCTAGAAGGCCATCTGAGAAGTAGCATCCACCAATGGTATCCCCTAGGTAGTCCAGATTGTTTGGGCAAAGGGGTCACTGGAAGAGTTGGTCCATACAGTCTTCTTCACTTCCAGAGCACACAACACAATCTGCCACTGTATCTGGGTACATTTTCTTTTGAAGCACCTGAGTCATTTGTCGTCATCTCAGGAGGGACTTTTTGCTTCCAAAACATTCTATATACCTAGATAATTGTCGGCGCTCCACCCCTTGTCCCTCTCGGATCCTGATATAGGCCTCATGGGCTAAGAGCGAGGCATTTTCCCATTCCCAGCCGTCTCATTCTCTGCGTAGTGGTCTCTTATGTGTTAGGGATTGTTGCATGCATAAGCTCTCCAAGTCCCTCAAGTCTGATAGAACCTTTAAAGATCAATTTCCACGTTTTTATCCCAACAGTCCTTGACTGCAGCTTTAGGGTTCCATGTAAATGAAGATACGAGGAAATGCCTCCCTCAAAATTCCTCTCTGCGACCAAGCATCCAGCCAGTATTGGAATACCGAGACGCCCACTAATCTGGCGGTGAAGAATTCACGTACTCAAGAGAAGATTTATCGCAAACCTTGCCAAAAACATGATGATCCTCTAATTGGGATTGATTGACTCTCCCAATTCAACCCTCTTCCATAGTTGTCCTGCAACATGGGTATAATGAGATCATCTCAAGGCCTCTTAGCCTTATTCACCCACTTCTTCAGTAATGCTGTATTCATATTTTGTATATGCAGGCCCCACACTCTGTGGTATTACCTAACTGTTGGCTGTAATTTTGAATTATAATTGTTCCTGCTCTTTGATAACTTTGTAAATTTTCTAATTATTAACCGGCCTGATGCCATGTAAGTCTCAAGTTATTTGGGTTGGATTTTTTAATTTTTCAGAATTCTCGGAATCTCTCAGAGAATTGGGAATGTGCCTGCTCGAGAAAACTGCATTACATGATGACGACGAAAATGGTGAGGTCATTGCTATGTGTCGCTTAAACCTGCACGATTGACAATAAGCTTAAAATAGGTAGCCTCAAAGTAATTTCTCTGCCTCGTCATCTCCTCCTTGCATCTGCATCATTACAGGTAGAGTTCTGTTGATGCTGGGAAAGCTGCAGTTTGAGCTTCAAAAACTCGTGGACAACTATGTATGTGTTTAGCGATTTCTGTAGATATAGAACACTGCTCTCTTAGAAAAATTTGAATTATGATAATTTTTTATGCTTTTCAGCGCACTCATATTACAAAGACTATATCAGCCCCTTCCGAATCTCTTCTTAATGAACTTCAAAATGTGGAGGTGAGTTATTAAGTAGTAAAACTCCGGACTACAGATTATCTGTTAGTTTTGTCTACTGTGTGGTTTACCTTTTTAATTTCCAGGAGATGAAACGACAGTGTGATGATAAAAGGTTGGACATGATGGATCTCTTAGGTTTGCCTTTTGTTTATATTCGTAAAGATGAATCTTTGTTTTTATAGGGTTATGTATGAAAGCATGGTTACTAAGAGAGATAAAGGAAGGCACAGAAACTCGAAAGATAGTTTTTCTCTGCAGCAGTTGCAGAATGCGCAACAGGAGTATGAGGAAGAAGCAACGCTCTTTGTTTTCCGCTTGCAGTCTTTGAGGCAAGGGCAGTCCCGGAGCCTTCTCACTCAAGCCGTGCGTCATCATTCTTCCCAGGTTAATCATTTTCCTCTCTTTGTGATTTTAATTGTTTAATGAATTTTCATCTCCTCAGTTCTCACCATTTTATTTAGTGCAGCTGAGTTTCTTCAGAAGAGGCGTCAAGGCACTCGAGAATGTTGAACCACATGTACGAATGATCTCCGAGAAGCAGCATATCGATTATCAGTTCAGTGGGCTCGATGATTATGAGACAGATAGCGATTATAATGATCAGCGCGATGACCATGATGGTGGAAAGCTGAGCTTTGATTATAGCTATCCTAATCGTGCTCCTGATGTTGTTTCTGCATCCAGGAGTTCCATGGAGGTGGTGAATAATATCTAATTTTTAAATTATCTCTCTCATTCAAAGAGAATATTCTCATTTGAATTTGTTCAGCTGGAGCTGGGAGATCGGCCTTCTACTGCAGTTTCCGCTGTGGAAAATGCTCAGGTAAAAATTATTATCAATTTTTTACTATAAGGAATTGGCTCATTGGAAAACTATTCAATTTGTTGCAGGAAATTATAGATCGAAGTCAAGCTGAAGTGCTTCCTTCGGGACCCAAAACGGGAAGCAACTCGGCGCCCATGGACTCAGGGATGAAAGAGTCGAATGTCTCCACGTCAGCCAAGAGATTCCACTCGTACGTGCTCCCCACACCCGCTGACTTTCGGAGTGCCGCGTCAGCATTGCCGTTGACACCATTAGAACCTCCCGACAATCACCCCAGGAAACCCCCTCCACTTCCATTCGGCGAACCCATGAATTCCAAACGACAAGCTTTCTCCGGGCCTCTTCCTAGTAAATCCTCTTCTAGCAAGCCACATCTTGTGCTGCCACGTGTCCATACTCCTCCCCTCAGAGTAAGCGGCGCTCTTCACGAGCTTCCCAGACCTCCCAGCTTTGTCGTCCCAGTGGGCCCAGCAGGCCCAGTCCGAGCTCCTCTTGTCACGACGAAAATGGCGTCTCCTCTGCCTAGGCCACCTGGCACTATGTCACGGAGCTTTTCCATTCCTTCCAGCAGCCAGAGGAGCTCACTCAACGCCATACAGTTGACTTCCTCCCCTTTGGTCAAACCCATGGCTTTAACTCCGTCCTGGGCAGAATTTTCTGTCAGAGAAACCCTAAACGACTAGTCGGTCAAACCCTGTATTTTCTGCTTGATAAATAAAATTTTTTCTTTATCGTATCATATATCGTCTGGTAAAATATTTTGGTCGAATTTATCGATTTTCCGTAGCAGTAAATAAATCTCAGTCTGTCCATTTGAGAGGAATATTGGGGAGCATTAAGTGCAGAGCTTCTCCAGAGCCAGGGTCTCGTCGCCGTTGACTTGTTCCAGCGCAGCTCTCGCCAGATCCTCCGGGAAGCCCATCTCCACGAGCTTCTTCACCTGCGATGACGAGGCGACATTGAATGGATGCAAATTCAAGAAAACGGAATTTCGCCTACTTTCTCTTCCATCCCCGCGTTGGCGTTTTTCGCGAAGGCTTCCGTCCAGTAACGAGCCGTGGCAACGAAAGTCGGATAGTCGCGCAAGTACTGTGAAGGGTGGGCTCATGTCAGAGAGAGCGCGCGCGCGCGAGAGAGAGACAGAGAGAGAGAGAGAGAGAGAGGGAGGAAGAGAGTTGACCTGCCGAGCGACGACGGCGTCTTGGGGATCATCAGGCTCCGGCGTAGACAGCAAAGCTTGGAGAGAAACAAGCGCGGTCTTGAGAGTGAGAGCGGGGCTCCATTGATCCTTCAAGATGTCTAGACAGATTGCTCCATTCTGACTACTAATGTTCGGATGCCTGGTCAAACATCAGCCATCCAAATGTCACCGCCTTTGAAAGTCAACATATAACTCCGACTGTCGGACCCATGTTTTAGAAACTATCCCTAAAAAATTATATTTTCCGAAAATCTTTATCTGAACAAGTTACCAGCATCCAATAAAAAATAATTTCAGATAAAAAAAATGATTTAAATTAAAAAAATATCCATGAAAGCACACTCACCACACTTTCGTGATGAACTGCATTTTGGGAGGTTCAAACGGATACCCATCTGCAGTTAAACGTCGAACGTTTTGGAAAATATTATCCAGAAATTCGAAAACAGTGAAATGCGAATTAAAGACGACCAGGCGAAGAAGAAACGAATAACGCTAAAAATTTTTAAACCTAATTAAACTCCTCTTGGTGATCATTACCGGGCAACTGGATATCGATCTTGAAGGTCCCGCCCTCGTAAGGAGTGGTAATCGGCCCCGAAATCGTTCCTCGGAGATGGGAGAGGAGATTTCCGCGTCCCTCGCCTCCTTCGTAAATCTCGATGCTCACGCCGGAGACTTGCTTATCCCGGTTGCAGTCCGTCAGTTCTTTCTGCACCCGCGAAACGTCCAGCATCTCTTCGATGTGCCAATCGGATGGAAAAACTGCGCCTTTTTGGTTCTGAAACTCTCAAAAATCTCGGGCTGACTTGGGGGTAACAAGGGAGAATTCCCCTCCAGCAGATATTCTTTAACCTCCTCGTCAAGCGGGCGGCCGAGTCCGAGTATTCCTTCCTTTGGCTGCGGACGGGAAGGAATCGAGGCTACCGCTTCTACACGACCGAGGGAAACCTTTTCTCCTTTCTCTCGACTAGACGAACGGCCGAATTAGCCGGATTAGCCGAATTATCGTTGTCAGTGTGGTGAGAATGAAACCCACGAATACCCTTTCTCTCCCCTATACTTTATTTTTGGATTATATGAAATTTATGAATTGATTTACTTTTTCTTTTTTTAAAAAAATGATTGCTCTCTTGATTCAAAGTCATTTGGGGATTGAAATTGTTTTAAACCATTTCTTCAAATCTAAATGAATTGCATACTAATGTTCATATCTGATTTTTTTTTGTGGGTAAATTTTGTATGCACTTCAGATTAATCTTTCCGACAAAGGAATTTCTTTTGGTTAAAAGCACAAGGATAGAGTCTCATGATTTGGATTTTGTGCAATTTCGATGGGAAACATATTCTGACCATGTTGATCATCAATGTTTAGGTAAGAATTAGATGCCCAAACCATGGTTAATCTTGAAGTTGTATGAATTCTCACTCACAAATGATTCAACGATATGCCATTATATTGATTAAAAATAGACCGATGCATACTTTTTTATGAATTCATTCATTACCAATGATTTATATTCGAAATCAACGCATGGACGCCGCATCAAGAAATGGTGTCCTACAGAAAATGATTATTATAATATTTTATGTTGATAATTTTGGAACAAATACTATTGAAATGAACTTGAATGTCATTGTTTTAAGTTCTCAGTAATTCATTCGTCTCATGATTTTGTGGGGCTTTAATCAAAATTTTCATGTAGATTAATGATCATATCAAGTCAAGTCACAACAAGAAAATATCAAGATTAATGGTTCAAGATTTGAGATATGCAGTCAATATATTTAAATATAGAGCTCACAGATTCAAACCAATCACACACCATTAAAGAAGGAAGAAGAATTAACACCTTATTGAAGATATCTTACTCAATCCCTTAGTGATGATGTCAGCTAGTTGGCCAGATGTGCCAGCATGAGGAGTGTTGATAAGCCCAACAAGGACTTTGTTGTGAACAACATGACAATTGATCTCGATGTTCTTGGTGCACTCACAAAAGGAGGGGGTATTCACGGTGAAAATGGTGGCTTGATTATCACAGTATATAGACATAGCCTCTTGTATGATAAAACCAAGCTCTTTTATGGTAACAAGATTGGCCCCAACAAAGGTGCAAAAACTAGAAGTAGATCTTTGGTCAACATGATTACATGCTAGCTTCAATCAGAGTATATGTGAATGTGAAAGAGAGCATGGCACTGATATAGTAGACCATGCCTAGGAGTAATCTTATGACAAGCAAGAACATGAAGAGCATCATGCTAATGAACATCTTGGGGTGCAAGCATAAGCTAGTTGAGAAGATCCACCATATAGGAGATGTCTGAATGATAATTGTCAAATAAATGAGCTTCCCAACTAGGTGAAGATGAGCATTTATACTTTCAAGCAAGGGAGGAATATAATCCTAAAATTTAGGCTTAATTAAAGAGGGGGATGGCTAGGGTTTGTATCCAAGTAGCCTGGTCTCCCAAGTATATCAAGCACATATTTACGCTAGTTAAGAACCAACTTTCTTGGACAAAAAGCAAACTTGATGCCTAAAAAATACTTTGAAGTGCCCAAATTGTGGACAGTGAGGTACTTCTACAAGTAAGCATTGATTTGAGCAATCTTGGCTTTATCAATGTTGGTGACAAGGATATCATTGATAACATGTCATTGACGCATTTATTGTCATCATTATAAATGGATTTTAATACAGAATTCTTGCTAATATAATGCATGTTATCATGTTTTTAATGATATTTTTGCATTCATCATTTCATTCCACTCATATACTCAACTTACATCTATTTAGTGCTAATTAGATTTTAAAAAATGGATATGTCCTATCAAACATCATTCTTTTCAATTTGCTTATACCATGAGACTAACCCCATTTGACTCTTTCAAAGTCAAGTGGTTGAATTCTCATATTTTCTATGAGTTATATGATTTTAAGGACATAGGCACACAAGTAGGAAAGCATGGGTATGATTGATGATAAGAGGGAAGAGAAAAACAAATCTCTAACAAATTTGAACACCAAATCAAACCCTATTTTATGAAATACGCAGTAAGTGAGGTTTATATTTGATAGAGGTATCATCCTAAGATTTTAAGATGATCCACAATTATTCAAGAAGTGAAAGTTAGGCCAACCTTATTATTTTTAAGGACGTTAAACCAAACTTATTTTTTACTTAGTGACCCCTGACGAGACGAGACCGTGAGGTCGTCGATTTCACGCGGTATCGCGTAAAAAATAAAGCCTAATTTAACCAATTTAGGGAATTAAGAGAGAATTGAAGGGTATAATGGTAAATAAGGGTCGAATCCACAGGGAATTTAGGTATTTTCGAGATATCTTTTGGAATTTGGTCAAATTGGACGATGAATTGAGGTGAGAAATTAGGGAAAATGGTGTTTTTAGAAATAAGACTTCAAAACGAATCCATGGAATCAAGAATCATCGAATTTGGACTTGATTTCGCGGAGAAATCGAAATTTGAAGTGGAGAGAAATTTTCTGACGTTAAAATCGTGATTTAAAATGAAAATTTACGAAATTGAAATCTAAAACCTAATCTAAACGAAAATTAAAGATAATAGGAGGATAATTAAGGTAAAACCGCTTCCACTAAACCCGTTTAGCGATCGAAATATCGCGATTAAACCGATTAATCGCGAAGAACACCAAGAACGTTACGACGAGCTTCAAGCGTCGATTTCTCCCTCAATTTTCCACCAAATCTCGACTTCTACCCCTCCGTGGATGCGGAATTGAAAGAGGAAGAGGAAGAACTCGAGAGAAACGAGAGGATCGGTGTCTATACAAGTCAATTTGATTGAAATCCAACTCGAATACATAGAACGACGAAGAACTCGTCTATTTATAGGGCGAATTGGGGAAAACCGTCCGATTGATGCGTTTAATCCGCATCAACGGCCGAGATTAAACGCATCAATTCGAAACGGTAAGCTTAAATCGTGGCCGTCAGATCTCAGATGAACGCTCCAGATTAGGCTTCGCCCGTTCCGATACCGGTATCGAATACCGGTATCGGTTGCGGTAACGGTATCGGGTACCGTTAATGTCCTAAACGGTACTCGATACCTCCGGTACCCGATACCGACATCCAGATGTCGGTATCGGTAACTGGATGTCGGTATCGATTTCCGATACCGACATTCGATACCGACATCCGCTAACGGCTAGCGTTGGATGTCGATACCGGATATCGATATCGGAACCGATACCGATATCGACATCCAGTTTATTTGGATTACAGGCGACGTGGCGGCGTTTCGAGCGTTCGATCGATCGCGCACGTGGATCCAGTAGATCGCGGGCCACCTAATTCCTTAATCAAGCACGTGATCGATTTCTATTTAAGTGAAATGATCTGGACCGTTCGATCGCGAGTTATAACGGTCCAGATCATTCGCGATCGGTACCGGATCCGGTACCGTTATCCGGTACCGTTATCTCCCGATACCGTTATCCGGTACCGTCATCCGGTACCGGATCGGTACCGGATCCATCCAGTACCGTACCCGGTCCCCCCTTTAATCCGATACCGTCATCCAGAACTGAATGACGGTATCGGGTACTGGATACCGGTCATGGGGTACCGGTATCGGCAGATACCGGTACCGGATGACGGTCCGGACGACGATAGGCGAACCCTACTCCAGATCGCTCCGCTTGATATGCGTTTGAAAAACGCTTTGATTTGTGCCCCTTGGATCGCGATCCAACGGTCCAGATGAATAACGCACGATTTAATCTGGACCGTTATAATCCACCTTTAAATCGCACGTGGTCTTGATCGTGATCGGTGGTCCGCGCCCACGCGATCGATGCGTCTGATGCCGCCACGTCGCAGGTAATCTCACCGTTATAACTCTTTTATTTAGCACGTGATTTGATTAAATCAGGTGGTCCGTGTGTCCACCCGATCAACGCGTCAGATCCTATGCTCCGCCCGATCCAACGGCTCTCCTCGCTCCACGTGTCCTGCAATTAAAAAGGGGTGTGGGACTTTAGTCCCACACGGAGAAAAATTAGTGGAGTCCGTCGGGTTTATAAGGCCCGACGGATAAGGGTGATTCGAATACCCTTCCGGGCTACTGAAAGGCTGAATACCTCTTTATAATAAGTATACTATATAAATATAATATATATGCGCCACGTAGGCGCTGCGCGAGTCCGCGTGGCTCGCCACGTGGCCTTGCGTGCCACGTCGCACCCGCGTGGGACCCGCGCTTTTTATATTTTTTTATATTTATTTTTTTAAACGTTTTTTTAAATAGAAAATAAAAATCGGAAAAATTTAGAAAAAAATCCCTAAAAAAATTGTAAAAAAATCATATCTTTTAAAAATACAACTCCAAATTAATCCAAATTTCTTTCATTTGATCTGAAATTTAATTATCTATCATTCTAAAAAGTCAAATTATTTAAATAACAAGAGATTTAATTCTTATTTCAAAAATACATCCATTTCTTTAAGATTTTAACTTTAGAAAATTAAATGAATGTTTATAAAAATGATTTCTCTTATTATTTAACTTTAAAAACCATTTATAATCTCAAGTAAAGATGGGTTATAAAATCTTTATTCTTTAATTCGTCATAAATAACCCTAAATTAATGCATTTTGAGATTATAACATACAATTGCATAGAATGATAGAAATGCAGTCAAAGTATGATAACATGCACATAAATGTAATGTTTTATGCCTTAAATTGCATTAATAATCATGTTTTATCATGTTAAGATTGCGTGTTATCAACCCCTTAATTTCATTTCATGATTTGAGATATTTATGAATGAAATATCTAAAAAAGGAGGTATATTTTGTGAGATATTAAATTTCTAAGTTTAGGGATTTTTCGAGAATTTTAAGGAATTTTTACTGATTTTTAGAGCACTTTTATAAAAAAAATCCCCTCCGATTTTTGAAATAAAATTTTTCATAAAAGCCCCTCAACACTCATAAATGTTCACATACCTTTTTTTGGGGGTACAATAACAGTGTGCCATGTGGAACTCTCTTATTGCACGATCTCAATCAATGGCTAAGATTTCTCTAACTTAAATTCATGATATCTCATGATCTAGGTAGAGTTTTGTGCTAAAATTTTATAGATTGATTCATATTTTAACCCTCTAGCCATCTAGACCCTTATATAAAAGAATCAAGCTGGAAATCTATTTTTTAATGATTCGACTCTTTTACCCCTCTTTACACTCAAACCCTAGGAACCCACCTATAAAAGCCTTCATTGCCTCTCTCCTCAAGTTTTTTGACTCTCTCTTAGCATCAGGCTACTAGAAGAAAAAGGAGAGGAGGTTAAGGCCCAAGGAGGAGCATTCTTTGATTCTCAATCTTGTTTTGGAGAAGGGAGGAAAGAAAGATTGTGATTGTAGCAGATCAAGCATCATCCAACCTACGACATGCACACGAACAAGGTTTGTGCAAAGATTTGGATAGAATTTTGGCTTGTGAAAATCTCCATAAATAATAGACATGTGTTTCCTTTTTCTTTTTCTTTGATTGTAGTAGCTTTGACATCATCTATGTGTGCATCTCTTACTTTCGCCATCACCCTGCATAGATCCATTATTATCGTCATCCATCCTTCTCATTTTTTCCATCATATCATCTCCATTTCCATTTATTTGAATCTCATTCTCACAACTCTTTTCTAATTTCTATCTTAACTATAAGATAAAATCAAAATTATCACTAATACTCACCTCTATGTGCTCCATTTCACTCGCAAATATTCCAATGCCCTTGTCTTTCTTTTGATCACATGACCTCCTTACTTTAGCTCCCTATGGATTCAACCCTTACAGACATTATACTGTAAGGAATTATATTTTATTGCATGAAATCATCGCACAACAAAGACAAAAAATACACACGATCAAGTTCATCAATCATTAGTATAGATGGCTTGTATAATGCGGCTAGGAGAGGTGTGTTTCCTAAACATCATAGGATCCACTATACATGTGAGTAAACCTTGAGCAAGAATAAGTTAGCTGAACATTGGCAAAACTAGGCTTGAGGGCATTGCTTTAATCGGTAAATTGCACATCAAATATGATGTAGTTGGGCAATTCCCCGTGAATGGCATAGCTAGGAGGTTGCTCCATGAACACTTGGTTGGTGAGGTCTCTATAAAGAAGGGTGTTGAAGACATCAAGTTGGTGAAGAGACCAACCCATATAATGAAAGAAAAATGCATATGGAATTAAGATGAACCATGGGGAGAGGTTTCCATGTAATCCAACTCATTTGTGTGAGTGAATTGATAGCATACAAATTAATGCATGAATATCCTGAAATTCAAGCACTTCTTTACATGAGATGACCTAAAATGCATGTTAGCATGGTTTAAAATGTTTATTTCTCTATTTTATAATGATAATTTGATTTTTCAAAATTTCTTAGTATTTTGGAGGAATTTTCTAACTTTAAAAGCATCAAGAAAATGATTTGATTTATAAAATGAAATTTCTATTTATTTCTCATTTAAAATGCATTTATTTACACAATATCTATGAATGCATGTCATCATGGTTTAAAATGATTAAATTTATTTTTAGAAGAAATTTAATATTTTCCTAAATTATTTTTATTCGAAAGTCAAAATCATCAAGAAATTAAAATATAAAAAACAAGTGATAGATTTTATTTTAAAAATAACTTGTGAAATGATTTTTAGGCCAATTTACATAATGCGATCGTAGACATTGGATTTCATGTTTTTTATTTTATTTTTTAGGCAGGTGATGTAGGAGCCTCTCATTGGTTGTTATGATTTAAATGATGATACAAGGGACATTAGTTGGTGTGGCAGGTTCCTATTGGCCGTGGCAGCTAGAACATTTTAGTGCCAAATTTTTGAAAAGAATACTTTTATTATCTTCAGTTTTACTTGGGTCTGTGATAACATGCAATCTTAACATGCAAAAACATGATTATTAATGCAAATTAAGGCATAAAACATTCCATTTTTATGCATGTTATCATACTTCGAGTGCATTTCTATCATTTCATGCAAATTTAAGTTATAATATCAAAATGCACTATTTTAGGGATAATTATGCATAATTATCAATATATTTTTAAATAGATTATTCTCATCTAAATTTGAGATTATAATTAGGTTTTAATGTTAAATAATAAGAGAAAATGTTTATATACAAATTTTTTTTCTAAGTTTTGTTTTTCAAGAAGAAATGAGTGTATTTTTGAAATAAGATTTTATTCTCTTTTTATTTATACATTTTGACTTGTTCTAATGATAGATAATTTAATTTTTGATCGAATGAAACAAATTTGGATTAATTTGGAGTTGTATTTTGAAAGTTATGAAATTTCTAATTTTTAGGGATTTTTCTGAATTTTTCTGAATTTTCCTAGAATTTTTTGAATTTTTTTGAATTGAAAATCGATTTATTTGATTTTATTTTTCACGGAGGTGATGTGGCAGCATGTGGAGCGTTTGATCGTGTGATTAATCACGACCGTTGATCGTCACTGAAGGCAGGGAGGGGGGGATACGTGGAACAATCTTATTCTCCAGCGAATTGTTTTAAAATAATTTAATCTCAATCGTCGATCTGAGGAGTTATAATGGCTGAGATTTAAGCCGACGAAACACATCTAGAGCATTGGATCAAGATCAAAGAGCGACGGTTTGATGTGTTACTTATAACGCGCGCGACGTGGCTTCATCTCAACGGTCCATCTCAGATCCAACGACCACAACTTAATCCTAACGATTCGCATCCACACATTTCATCAATGCCATTGATCGAAGATGAAACGCCAGATCACGGTGACGCCCAAATTTTCTAGAAATTGAGATGTTCTTCGACATTGTAATGCATTCTTGGATGTTTTCGAGTGATCGAACTGTTTATGCACCACCATCCTTGAATATCTCATTTCCAATTGCTTCTAGACTCATTTCCGCATCGACGGAGTGGTTGGAAGTGAGATTTCGTCGATAGAATAGGGATAATTTGCCTCTTGAACACTGATGATTGTCTTCGAAATCGCATAATGAAAAGCCTTAAATCCGGCGATTAATTGGATCATTTTGATCGCTATCTCAGGTTAGATTTTGTGTTTTCCTCCTAATCTTTCATCTTGTATCATTAAATTGTAATTTAGGATCGTAGATTTAGTTAATTTTATTTTTAATTTCAGATTTCTCTCTCTTCGCATTTAGAAATTTCTATCTAATTCGCTCTTTGATTTCTCCGCGAATCTTGATCCAAATCAAGTGATTTTTTATTCTTTGGATTTGTCTTTAAGTTCTCTTTCCAAATCTATCACTTTCCCCTAATTTTTTTTACCTCAATTCATTGTTTGATTTGATCGAATTTCAAAAGATATCTCAAAATTCCCTTATTTCTCCGTGGATTTGACCTTATTCGCCAATATGCTATTCAATTTGTGATTTATTCTTTAAATTGGTGAGTTTGGTATTAATTTTGACTCTTGACCATGTGTTTTCAATGACCTCGTGGTTTCGTTTCGTTAGTCTACTAGTTGCTGATAGTAGCACATGTGTCATGTTGTGATTCATTGATGCACCATGTTTGCTGCCACTTGACATGACTTACATGTTTAAGGTTCAATAAGTTACCTTGTTTATGGTGGCCAAGGCTTCAATATGGAAGTTTGAGGAGAATATGATGGGATGTGATTTCGTCACATAATTTAAGGTTAGATTCGATTTTGACATGAGGAGATAGATAGTAAATAAATGGTCAAGATTGATCCAAATTCAAAGCTTGGTATTTGATAATCCTCATGGAGCTTTGAGATGAAATTTTGTGGGAAGACACATCTCTTCATCCTCTATCTTTTGGTACCCATATATCCAATAAAAAGGACCAAAAATTTTGGATTTGTATATTCTATTTTATGCCCCTAGCATTGGATTGTCATTTCGAGTGAGTTTCTACATTGTTCTAATCGTTATTCGTGTTAGATACAAAGTGTCAAGTTTACATGAAATATATGGCATCTTGAACAAGTGACCAAATGAAGATTATCACTAGAGTAAGATCTTAGTCATGCATAGATTAGGAATAGGTTAGGATTTCATTTCTCTTGATATTGAACCTTTTTTACCATAAAAACCTCCCAAAAATATCAGTCTCATATTTGATCCAAAATAGTCTTTATCTTCAAAAGGAGATTTGAGAGTTTTTAGATCATCGCTTGTATTGTTTCCATTCATTGTGTGTGCATAAATGTCACCCAATTTCTCTCCAAAAATCTTGCATTTTCATTCAAATCTAGTGATCTTCCTACATGGTTAGACCCCTTTGTTACTCTATATTTGGTTATTTTGTGATTAAGGTGAAAATTTTAAAAAAATTATCATCTAAGTTTGATTCTTCCAAAAATGACATAATCAAACATTAAATATCTACTTATAAATTGACATTGTTTCTAGAGAGGTAGGTATCTATGAGATCTAAATTGAAAAGAAAAAATGATAATAAGTTCTTTTACAATTTGATTATTTTTATTGTCCATTTTTTGTACTTTAAACTTTCTTAGACTAACAAGATCTAACGGTTTTCAGAATTCTTTTTCCTTGAATGGCAAGAGATCCTTGCATTCTCTTCTCTTTGGTACAAAATTCAAGCGAGGACTCATCAAACATAGTGGCTAATCTTGACGGTGGTATAGGAGATGATCAATTAAGTGAGAGAGAAATGGATGAAACCCCAAATCTAACTCACAACTTCCCTAAAGATCAAGGTATTAGAAGTATGAAATTGATAGAGTATTCTAACATATTCAAGAGACAAACTTATACTTGGATTTCATAACCATTTGTGACTATGTTGTTGTCATTTACGATTGATCCTAATGTGCTTCAGCTATTGCCAAACTTTTGTGGATGGTTTAATGAAGAGCCTTATGAACTTTTAGAGTAATATGACTCTTGCAAAATACTATGCTGATTAGGACACCTGAAGAGGGCAGTGCCACCATGTATCTACTATATGGTGATGATCAATTTGCAGAAGGAGGAGTAGGAGGAAGAAGAAGGAATAAGAAGAGAGAGTATCATTTGATGGTAGGTGTAAACCCTACATGATTGAGAGGGAGAGGGAGAGAGATATATACATATAGAGAGATTGCGATAGAGAGAGAGAGAGACAGAAACAGTCACAAAAAATGCCCCTTAGGGCACATAGTTGATAACATGCATATTTAACTTGAATTCTCATCATATCTAACTAATATTCATGCTTATCTTATGTAAATATGATGCATGTTATCTTAGTTTTATGAATTTTCTCCATTGGTATGTCATTTCACTAAAGTCCATATTTTTGCATTATTTAGGGTTAATTATGTGTTTTAGTAATGTTTGATCTTTTGCAAGGTTGAATAATTGGAAATTAATGACTTTCCTTGATTTAATTTGACTTTAGTTGATGATTAAAGGAATAAATTTCAAGAAGAGAATGATGGGATGAAGCAAAATAGAATCTCTTAATGGTTGATTTAATATTATTGAGCATTCATCCTATTTTCTTGCTTGAATTTATATTTTAGGTGGCATGATATTAAAGATGACGAAATTTATGATCCAATGGAGAAAATTTGAGTCAAAAAGGAGTTCTAGAAATAAATTTATAAATTTCTTAATTTTATAGAATTTTTTAGATTTTATTTTGATTTTTCAGGTAGTTTTTTGGAATTTATTTCCTTTAAAAATCATGAAAAAGGGGTTTTAATGTGCTGGAACCGTGCGCGCTGACGTGGCACGATGCTGCCACGTGGCAAAACCACAGGAGCTAATCGGGACAGACCCACCACGGGCCACGTGGGCGCCTGCGTGGCGCGTCGACCATATCAGGTTAACCGTGTGGGCCCACGGGTAAAGTGGGCCCACTGAGAGAGGCTGGGGGGGGGGTGTATTGGGCCCATTGGGTGACACAAAGGGCTGTCGCCCTTCTACCTGTTATACCCGTCACTTTATTTTAATTTCCTCCGTGTGGGACTAACTCCTCTCTCAGATTTCGCAGGCGACGTGGCAGCTCGTGATGCATTGGATCAAATTGTGCGGATCGACACGCGTCGATTTTGTGAACTTTAGTCCATTTGATAGCCATCAAAACATGTGCGTAATTCGCAACCGTCGATCTCATTAATGAAATCCGATAGTCGTGATTTAATTGCACACTCGGTGAATCACGAGTCGACACGTGGTGTAATGTGGAGACTTTGATGATGATCGGACGACGATAATCAGGAGGAGTGGAATCCTCTTCGTGGGATCATGGCCCACCGATTTCATGCAATCGCAGCCATCCAAATGATCTTCAGCGAATCGGACGGCCCGCATTTTTCGCGTTGATTTTTCTATAAATAGATGTTCTTCTCTCTTTGTAAACTTATCTTTTGATTAAAACGTGAAGAAATTAAGCATCTTTGCAACAAAATCTTATGTTCTTTGTGATCCCCCTGCGTTCTAGACTCAATTGTGATCATATTGAGCTCAGATTGATCATGAATCATTGCGAGAAACAGTCGGGAATCTCCCTTGAATGCCGAATGCTCGTCGAAGAAGAAACTGGATCAATACTCTTCAATCAACGCGATTTGAAGCACAATCTTCACGTCAATCAGGGTTAGTAGTGTAATTCCTTCTTAATCCTTACAATTTATATAGTTTAGATTAGATTTAGATAGGTAATTAGAGTTTAGAAATCGTAGAATTCATCATTTCGCCCAAATTTGATCATGGATTTTTGCTGATTTTTGAACAAGAATTTCTCCGTGATCTTTAGTCCAAATCATTGATTTTGGTTTCATTGGATTCCTTGTTCTATCAGCTTTCCATGGATCTGATTTGTAAAATTTCATCAACATTTGACCCTTCAATTTGACGTTTGACCAAATTCTGTTTATTTTCATTCCGAATTTGGGCGTTAACTTTCGAGGGCAATTACTCTTAAAATACTAGGTGCAATTTGATCATTTTGGTCTCTCTCGAATCCTCTAGGCGTAAGCTTACTATTCATATGTGAATTGCAAGATATGTATATCAATTGGTTAGTCAATTTCATGATTTTGACCGAGATCTTCATTTCAAGATTTTTCTGATTTATTGATTTTCAATAAATCATAGTAAATCTAATTCTTCTCTAAAAATCACAAATTTTATATCAAAATTTTCCATTTTCTCTCTAGTTTCTAAGAATATAATTTTCATAATATTTTACCACCTTTTCCTTCTCTGATTTTATAGAAAGTCAACATCTTGTCAAAGTCAATACTTTGACCTTGACTTTTGACTTTTCTTCTTCAAATATTTTCTAAAATTCTTAAAATATCTTCTCTCTTATATTACTATTATTTCCATTAATAATATATCATTTTCAAATCTTTAAATCCCTAATTAAACTTAAGTTTGACCAAGTCAACTCTTGGAAAAAAGTCAACCGTGTTCTCTGTGGTTTGACCCGATCTTTTCAGTGTACTTGAGTTCATATCTTCAAATCATTGTGAATTCGGACTTATAAATTTTTTTTGACTGACGATCGTGTGTTTCAACGACCACACTAAATTGATCCGTCAATAGTCACTTAGAGTTATGAACTAGATTTCATAGTAAATCAAGTCATTGTTAGATATTTAACTCAAGAGAAAAAATGTTTTCTTCACTTTGAATCAAAGTGAAGTAAGTTTTGATTTTGAGAGAGCATATATAATGAGATTTGCATACTTTTTGGGATAGAAGAGATACTTATATGTATTTAAAACAAGAGAAGGGTTTTACTTTTATGGATGATGGAGAATTATTTGTCAAATATTTATCTCCTAGGTATATCTATAAGTTTAGAAGATACATTTAATAATTTTATGTATACTTATAGAGGATTAATCTCTTCAATAATTTCAACAAACACCTTTAGGGCATAAAGATATGTAGATGATAGAGAGGAGAAATTGGTGAGGATAGAGAAAAAAAAGGAGAGAATTAAGGTGGATGACTACAGAGATTTCTATATATGTCATTTATGATATTTCTATATATGTATATCAATGAGTATCAGGTGGCCTTTAATCTAATCACAATGCCATATCTCATTTTGTATTTGTGCAGAGAGAAAAGCCTAATTGATGAAATGAAAACTACGAGTATATGTGTTTACATAGAAGAAAGAAGAGAGAAGAGAGAAGAGAGAAGAGACATAATGAGATTATGTTACACATGGGACTATTGCCTCTAAAAATACTTATTGAGCTTTACTCTAACACTCCCTCTCAAGATGAATTGTATAGATCAAATATACCCATTGATGGAACAAGACCGAGTGGTCGTTAATTGCACACGGTCTCGTGTAAAAAATAATTCCAAACTTACCAATTTGATGAAAATATCTCAAATTGAGGGGTATAATGGTAAATAAGGGTCGAATCCACAGAGAATTAGAGAAATTTCTGATGTTTTCTTCAAATTTGATCAAATCGGCCAATGAATCGATGATAGAAATTAGGGAAAATGGTAAATTATGAAAGAGAACTTCAAGACGATTCCACAGAATAAAAAATCATCGAATTTGACTTTGATTTTGCAGAGAAATTGAAGATCGAAGTGGGATGATTTTTCTGAAATTGAAAATCACGAAAATACCGAAAATAAGCTTGAAATTAAATCAAATTACTAATCTAAACGGAAATTAAACATGAATAGACGAAAGATTAGTGAAAACCGACTCCACTAACCCTCAATTGCGATTGGATTAATGATAACATGCATTTATAACCTGAATTCTTACCTTAATTAACTCATATTCATGCTTATTTTATGTGAATATGATGCATGTTATCATACTTTGTAGGAATTTTCTCCATTGGCATGTCATTTCACTAAAGTTGATATTTATGCATAAATTAGAGATAATTTCATGCTTAAGAGATGATTAATCTTTTGTTTAGATTAATAGGAGTTAATCTCTATTATTAAATGAGTTTTGACTTTAGTAAATGTTTGGAAGGATGATTTTAGGATGAATTTATGATTTGGAATGTTTAATTAGAACTTAATTAATGAAATTTTAATTCATCCTTATTTCCTTCTTGAAAACATATTTTAAATGACATGATGCTAAAAAGAAAAGAATTTGTGATCCAATGGAGAAAATTTGGATTAAAAAGGAGTTGTATTTTGAAAAATATGAATTTCTAAAGTTTTATACGATTTTTCCGATTTTTATTTGATTTTTAATTGAATTTTTTAAGTATTTTTTTAGTTAGAAAATCGCGAAAAAGGAAAACGTACCTGCGGAGCTGACGTGGCGCGCGCCGGCTGACGTGGCGAGTACGCCCAGGCGGGGCTGACGTGGCGCGCGGGTCCACCGCGCCGTTACGACGTGGCGCTGAGGCCACGTGGCAGGACGCGTGTGGCCCACGCAGGAGGCGCGCCAAGTGGCAGAGAGGCCACGTGGGCGCCCGTGTAGGGCGCCACGTGTAATGGACATAGAGGAGAATAAGGATAGTTAATAGGGGAAGTCACTCCCCTATTTAACCGCGTCCTCTCCCTTCATTTAATCCGTGTGGGACTATGTTCCCACATGATTTTTACCTTGCAGGTGACGTGGACGCGCGGCGAGCGCCCGATCTCCTCACGGACGGCTGCGATCGCGTGGACCCGAGTCACCACGTGCGCAAAAAGAGGGCTTAAGTGACGCGGATCGGACGACTTACCTCGCGCCACGTGGCAACCCGAGGACTTCCCGATCGGCACCACATCGGACGGCTCACGTAACCTTCATCGGACGGCTGATCTACCTCGCAATAGTGGCGCACGGGATCGGCTAATCACGATCGTCCATCCAGCGTTTCTGTCATCGGACGACGCAGACAAAACAAGGAAGAACCTCAGGATCGCGGTCCGATCGAGCCGCGATCGAGCCGCGATCGCGGCGCGATCGAGCCGCGATCGCGGCGCGATCGAGCCGCGATCGTACGCCTTCTGACGCGGAATCGCTTCTACAGGATCCAACGAAGATTGACGGAGACCTAGGACCACGATCGAAGCCCGATCGTGGCCCGATCGTGGCCCGATTGTGGTCCGATCGTGGTGCTAAAATTGTGGAAATGGAGGCTAAATCCACCGCTGAATTCAGAAGTCAAACGTTGACTTTCGGGGTCAATTACTTTTTATTGACCAATCAGAATTTGATAATTTCGGTCTTGTTAGATTCCTCTGGTTCTTAGCTTTCTATTGACATATAAATTGCAAGATTTGGATTTCATTTGGGCATTCAATTTGAAGATTTCCTCTGAGGTGTTTCATTTCGGGGATTTTCTGATCATTGATCTTCAATAATTCATAATAAATCCATTTCTTATCCAAAAATTACGAAATCTATATCAATAAATTCCATTTTCTCTCTAGTTTCCAAATATCTAATTTTTCGTAATATTCTGACTCTGTTTGGTTCTCTGATATTGCAGAACACCTACTGTTGGTCAAAGTCAACACTTTGACTTTGACTTTTGACTTTTCTCTGTCAAAACCGAGATTTCAATTCTTAAAATTTCTTATTTACCTTATTTATATCATTTCCATATCTTACATCTTATTTTCTTTTATTTAAAACTCCTTTTAAACCTAAGTTTGACCAAGTCAACTCTACGATTAAAGTCAACCCTGCTCTTTGTGGATCGACCCGATACTTACCCAATACTTGATTATTATATCTTGTCTTTGTGAGTTCGGTTTTATAAATTTTGTTTGACCATCGTATTTGTGTTTTAACGACGCACAAAAATGACACGTCAATTAACCCAATTAATCGCCGGGATTAAGGCTTTTCATCAAAAATCCAAAAATCGCGATTGTCGAGTTCAAGCTTCGATTTCTCATTCGTCTTTTGCCCAAATTGTGATCTTAAGCACTCCGTGGATGCGGAATTGAGTCTAGAAGAGGTTAAGATCAAGAGATTCAAGAGATTTGGTGTCTAAACAGATCAATTGTATTGATTTGCTCTCGAATGGTTTACAAATTGGAAGAACATCTCAATTTATAGGGTATTTGGGCATAACCGTCCGATCATTTTGATTAACGGCTCTGATGAAACGGTCCATCGCGAACCGTTACCGTTAAGTCGCAGCCGTTCGATTGCGATTGGACGCGTGAGATGATGCCACGTCGATATGCGTTATAAAATGAATCGAAACCGCAGCAGTTGGATCGCGATCCGACGCTCTTGATGCGTTTTCGTGCATTTTAATATCGACTGTTATAACTCTCACGATCAATGGTTGAGATTAAATCGATCCAGTGAACTTTGATATAAGCCACGTGGTCCATCGATCTTATGTGAAGATCAAGGGCCACGATTTCACCACGCGATCGGACGCCCCTTACGCCGCCACGTCATGCACGCATCCACCGTTTGATCGCGACGTTATCGGACGGCTCTGATCATGCCACGTCACCTTCGCGTTATAATAAATTCAAAAAATTGATTTTTAATTAGAAAAATCGATTTTTAATTCTGGATAATACTTAGAAATTCATTAAAAATTCAGAAAATTCTGGAAAAATCCCTAAAAATTAGAAAATTCATAAATTTCAAAAGATAACTCCAAATTAATCAAAATTTCTTTCATTTGATCCAAAATTTAATTATCTATCATTCTAGAGAGTCAAAATTAATAAGTAATGAGAGTTTTAATTTATATTTAAAAAAATACATTTATTTATTAAAGATTTTAACTTTAGAAAATTAAATAAATGTTTATTTAAATGATTTCTCTCACTATAGTAACTTTAAAAACACTTATAATCTCAAGGAAAGAATGGTTATAAAATTATTTATCTTTAATTCATCATATTTAACCCTAATTAGAAGTATTTTGAGATTATAATAACTTTTTCATAGAATGATAGATAAATACTCATAAATATGATAACTTCCATAGGAATGAAATCATTTATGCCTTAATATGCATCAATAATCATGTATTATCATGTCTTATTAGCATGTTATCACCCATCTTGGTGTCCAAGGAGTCATAGGAGATGCTAAGAGGTTTGGAGAATATGTCAACCAATTGGTTGAACAAAGCTACATGCGAGAGGACCTTGTCTTGAATGTAGTGATAGTCTTTCTATATTGGCTTTCTTCGCCCCATGAAATGTGGGGTTGCTAGAAAAAATGATGACAACTTGTTTGTCATGACCGATGGGCATATGTGTTTGAGAGATAACACCCAACTCTTGAAGAGGGGATTGAAGCCATACCAACTCACAAGCAAGTCTACCATGGCGCAATATTCTGCCTCTTCGCTAGAGCATGAAACAACCTTGTCAACTAAATTTTCTTTTAGTTTTGCTTTTGAGAGCACTAGGTGACTAGATTGCCACCAGCATAATTACAATAACCAGTAGAGGACTTTTAATCTCCTAGATCCCTAGAATATCTTGAGTTTGAGTAAGCTTCAACTTGAAGATGACCATGTTGTCTAGAGATGAGTCCCTTGTCAAGTTTTCTTTAAGTGCTCTGTTTTATTTAAGCCAGAACTCCTAAAATGCCAGCTGAATGAACTTGATGAGGTTTGTACATAAAATGATTAAGGACACCAATTGCATAGACAATATCTAGGAAAGCTATTGTCGAGTATATTATTAGCTTCCTTTTCAATGATCGATAATGGTTGGCATCCTTCAACACTTAAGAATCAGTATCCCAAAACCTCAAGTGAGCCTCCATCATTGAAGTCTCAGTTTTACATGCAGTTAATCATGTCTCCTATTTTATTTTAGTTTTGAAATTTGTAATTTCTCTTTCCTCCAAAGCCTATAAATAGGCTACCATGTAATAGAATTGATAGGCATGCTTTAAGTTATTAGTTTTTCCTCTTCTCTAATGAGTGTCCTCAAGATCCATTGCCACTGTCGCCTCTCATAGCCACTACTTCCATGTCAGATTATGCCTTCTTCTTTGCTATATCGTGCATCATAGTCACCACATACATGATAGATGTGTATGTATTCCTTGAATATTCCTTATAGGTTTACTTATTTTGGAGATTCACACACAAAGTTTGAATAGTCATTTCTGTTGAGATAATACTATTGCAATTGTTGAACACCAGTTCTGTTGGTCTTCCTTAAAAAGGAACATAGGTAAAATCATTTCACACTGTTGAGAGTGTGCCTAGCTAAGCAGTTTAAGAAACGTGTTGGACTCTATATCCCTCTTCACATTCCTTAGGACCTTGGAAAAATGTGAGCATTGCTTTGGTCTAGGGTCTCCCATGTACTCATAGGCATCATGGTAGTCATGGATTGGTTTTAAAAAATGGCTCATTTTTTAGCTTTCTCCAAAATGTTTGATGTTATTCAAGTTGCTCACCAGTACTTCAATGATGTTGTATACGTATATGGTCTTCCAAAAAGTATTGTGTCTAGTAAGGATGTCAATTTCACTGTCTAATTTTGGGAAAAACTTTGGCATATTTTAGGGACTAAAATAAAAATTTATATTGCTTTTTGGCCACACAATAATGGTCAAACTGAAGTAGTCAATTATAGTTTAGTCAGCCTTCTAGGGTCTTTGGTTGGAGATAACCTCAAGTCATTGTAATTGATCATTCCACCCATTGAGTTTGCCTATAATGCCTATTTGGACCATACCACTACCAAGAGCCCTATTGAGATTATGGATACTTGCTACCCAAGCCTACTAGCCTCCTCCCTAGAGCCAAGTATAGTAGAGTCCCAAATGATGGTGAGTCATTTTCCAAACATATTAGGAATCTTTCTAATAAAATTCATCATCATATCATTAGTAATGCATTATATAAGCAAGCTGTTGATTTTCACCAATATTTTCTTGCCTTTGGGAGATCTTGTGATGCTGAACCTAAGTGGGAGATATTTTCTCCTTAGAATGTCATTAAGCTTCATGCTTGTAGTGTTCAACGACGAAACGATTTATGCGGTCGTTGAAAACACACAAACATAGGTCAAACAAAATTTATTATTCCGAACTCACAATGACTAAAATATGAAATCAATTACAGTGAAAAGGTCGGGTCGATCCACAGGGAACACGGTTGACTTTGATCGAAGGGTTGACCTAGTTAAACTTAGGTATAATTAGGGATTTTAAGAAATAAAAGTGATATATAATTAATGGAAATGATATGAATATATGATAGAATATATTTTAAGAAATTTAGAGAATAATTTGACGAAGAAAGTCAAAAGTCAAGGTCAAAGCATTGACTTTGACCAGATGTTGACTTTATGTAAAATCACAGAAGAAAAAGTCGATAAAATAATTACGAAAATTAGATATTCAGAAACTAGAGAGAAAATGAAAATTTTTGATAAACAAGAATTGGATTTATTATGATTTATTAAAAATCAATGATCAGAAAAATCCCGAATTGAACACCTCGGTCAAAATCTTCAAATTGACTAACCAAATGATATCCAAATTAAGCAATTCATATATGAATAGGAAGCTAACGATCAGAGGATTCCAAAGAGACCAAATTTTTTGAATTTCACCTTGTATTTTAAGAGTAATTGCCCCCGTAAGTCAACGCCCAAATTCGGATTGAAATGAACAATCGATGGTCAAACGTCAAATTAAAGGGCCAAATAGTGATGAAACAAGGAATCCGATGAAACCAAGATCAACCGATTTGGACTTAAGATTGGTGAGAAATCCTTGTTTCAAAATCATCAAAAATCCGCACCCAAATTTAGGCGAAACGATGAAAATATCGGTTTCTAAAATGAAATTACCTATCTAAATCTAATCTAAACTACAAAAATTGCAAGGGATACGATTGAAAGACACTGCTAATCCGATTGACGCGAAGATTAGGCTTCAAATCACGTCGATTGAAGTGTATTTCCTTGGTTTCTTCTTCGGCGTGCATTTGGCATTCAAGGGGAAATTCCGATCGATTCTTGTAATGATTCATGATCAATCCTGCCTCAATATGATTGCAATTGAGTCTAGAACACAAGGGGATCACGAAGAACTTAAGATTTTGCTCCAAAATTTCTTAATTGCTTCACGATTCAATCGAAAGCTAAGTTTACGAAGGAAAGAACATCTATTTATGGAAGAAAAATCACGAAAAAGGGGCCCGTCCAATTCACTGAAGAGATTTTTGACGGCTGAGATTGGGCGATTTTGATGGGCCACGATCCCACGATCCCCCAATTATCACCAGTCCGATCTTCATCGGAGAATCCACATGAAGCCACGTGTCGTTCGATGAGTCGCTGAAGACGCGATTTAATCACAACCACAAGATCTCACTTAAGCGATTGATGGTCTGCATTTAGTCACGTGCGTTGATGTTGATCTAGTGGTCTCGAGTTCACGCGATCGACGCCCTTCGATCAATGTGATTTAATCTGACGCCTCTCGAGCCGTCGTGTCACCTGCAAAGAAGAGTGTAGAGCATAGTTCCACACGGAGATAAATACGAGAATTTCGCGGGTATATAAGGTGGAACCCCCTTATTCTCTCGCGTCGCCAGCATGGGCCAAGTACGCACCAATCCTATTACCTGGGCTCACTAACCCGTGGGCCCATCAACTGCCAGCCCGAAGCCTTCTTGCACCATGTAGGCGTCCACGTGGGCTCGCGTGTCTACGCCACTTGTGCGCATCGTGCCACGTCAGCTTCGTGGGGTCCCGCGTGATTAAAATAACCCTTTTTTGTGGTTTTAATAATGAATTAAATCCAAAAAAATACATGAAAAATCAAAATAAAATCCTGAAAATTCTATAAAATTCGGAAATTCTTATCTTCATTTATATAACTCCTTTTTGACTCAAATTTTCTCCATTGGATCACAAATTTCTTCATCTTTAATATTATACCAAATTAAAAATATAAATTCAAACCAAAAAATAGGGTCTATTGAAAATAATCTTAAATAATCCCTTAAGAATTCTATTTTATATCATCCTATCATTCTCTTCTTGAAATTAATTCTTTTAATCATCTACTAAAGTCAAAATAACTCAAGGAAAGTGGTTAATTTCTAATCATCTAACCTTGCAAAAGGTCAAACATCAATAAAACACATAATTAACCCTAGTAAAATGGCATACCAATGGAGAAAATTCATAAAACTATGATAACATGCATTATAATTACATAAATTAAGCATGAATATTAGTTAAATAAGAAAAGAATTTAAGTTAAATATGCATGTTATCACTCAACCATTACCACTCCTCAAATGAGTAGGGGAAAATGCCTATATTGTTGATCTATCCTCCACATAAGGGATAATCTCCACCTTGAATGTCTCTCATGTGGTTCTTTATGAAGCTCCATCATATTTTTTCTCTCTCCCTATCTATGATCATACCTAAGAATAAGTTTGTGTTGGCATGAAGACACTAGCATGAAATTGTATGCCAATTAATTCGAGAACTTGATTGACGAATGTTTCCTAGTCGTTGCTTTTAGGAATTTAAATTTTAATATTTAGAGGCTATGTTTCTCTTCAAACTTTCTTATAAATTTTAGATGAACTTCACTAAAGAAGTGATGAAAAAGATGATGGAAAAAATCTTCAAATCTCGATGAGTTACCTCATGTCATTCTCTAGGATGCTAGTGATCTTTGTAGAACTTTTGAAGGAAGAATTTGTGCCAATCTTTGATGACTGAACATAGTGCCGCTTTGGTGTCAATTCTTCTTTGATTTTTTTCCTGCAATTAAAAATGAAATTTTGTTAAAAAATGGTTTCTAATGGAAAACCAAATTCAAAAAAAGATTACGGAACATCCCCTACAATGATGACAAAAATTTGATGTTTCTTGGTTATTGCTTGTAGGAACTAAAATTTTAATATTTTGATGCTAAGTTTCTCTTCAAAGTTTCTGATTTCTTGTTCAATGTTCTTCACTTAAGAAGCAACGAAAAAGATGATGAACCAAACTTCAAATCTAGATGAGTAAACTTAGGTCACTCTCTAGGATGCTAGTGATCTTTGTCAAAAGTTTGGCTATGAAAAATGAAATCTGTGATAAATATTGAATAAAGTGCCCTAAAGAAATCAATCAAAGAGTTAAAGATGTCAAGAAGACTCAATAGAAGTGGTCATTGATGATAACATTGTCGAAAACAAGATGGAGTGATCGCTAGCATGATTTGCACCAATCTTGGCTCTTGGTGAGGTTTTTGTGTGCACCAGTATGCCTGGCTTTTTGCAGACAAGCTTGATACTTGAGGAAAGAGAAAAATATGAGCTTAATTTGTACATGAAGGTAGTGGTCTGACATCAACAGATCTGCGATGGCAATGGTGACTCTTTGCTCATGACACCCTCAAAGCACCTTTCAAGGTCTTGCCACAACTCCTAGATTTTTTATGCGTCTCAATGACCCTTTGATTTACTCGTACGATCCAAATCTTCTCCCAAAACTTCTTGCCTTAATACGCCTCCTTGCGTTCCTTTTTATTCTATCTGACTTGTACCATAACCGTTTTCTATCATCTTTACGAATTATAATTGATGTGCGTAAAAATATAATCGTTAAAAGTGACATCGCGAGAATTTGAGGTCATTCAAAACACACACCCTCGAGTTAAAATAATTTTTGTACTCAAAAAAATTATGATTTAATTGCAAATTAAATAGAATAATGGTGAGTAAGGTCAAATCCACATAGAATTAGGGAAATTTTTTAGATATCTTGAAGATTTGATAAAATTGGACGATGAAATGGGGTAAGAATGTAAAAGAATTAAAATATTAATAAAGAAGACCCCTATAAAAATTCATGAAATAAAAAATTACTCAATATAGATTAGTATCAATCGTGAAGAGGGAGAAAATGATCAAATTAGGTAAAATTAAACTAATCTATGCATCAATATTAAAATCTAATCGTATAGGTAGAAATATTAGGAAGCAAACATGTAATCTAGCTCAAAATGGTGCTCAAAATGATCTAATTAATTACCAGATCAAGGCTTTTTATTCCACATTTCGAGAAACAAAAATTCAGAGTTCAAGCAGCAAATTCTTCCTATTCCCCAGATGAAATCTTGATTTCAAACACTCGTGGATGTGAAAAATGAGTCTAAAAGAGGATGAAAAGAAGAGATTTTAGGATTATTCTATCCAAAAGGTTCAATCAATAAAGAATCCAAGAGTGAGTACACCTTTTAGAGAAAGAGAGTATAAATAGGAAAAACATTGGGCATGGCCATTCAATTTGCCAATTGATCTTCAATTAACGGCCCAGAAAAAATGACATGACGCGAATCGACACCATTAAGTCATATCCATCCGATCAAAGATGGAGCATCACGATGTTGCCACATGGCATATGAAGAAAAAGCGCTACGTTTGATCTTCGTTAGATGCTTGAGATGTTGCCATGCGTCTCGTGAAGTCCATCGGGTGGAATTAATCTTAGCAGTTATAACTCCTCAGATGAATAGCTGAGGTCGTGTAGTTTAGAAAAAAATGATTCGCTGCCAAATCAGAGTGCGCCACCTACCTCTTTCACTTAGTGAAAGTGAAGGGCTAAGATTAACTTGCTCTTCTTCGTGCCGATCAGATGCTCCTGAGCATGCCACATCACCTGCATAGCTAAAGAGAAACATAGTCCCACATTACAAAAATGACAAGATTTATCATGTATAAATAGATACACTATTTTAAGGGTTAGCTTATTCCCTTAAAAGGGTGCTTAACTCTAATGACATGCATGATGTGACAACACGTAGGCGCTCATGCCACATCATCAACCATGTCAGCGAATGCATAAACCCCCTTTTTTAATGCTTTAAATTAAAGTAAATTCAAAATAAATTCATAAAAGCTCAAAAAAATTCTAGAAAAATCCCTAAACAATAGAAAATTCATAGCTTTCAAAATAGAACTCTTGTTTAATCTAATTTTTTTAACAGAAAAATTCAATATCTATCATTCTATGTATTATAATTTAAAAAATAACTTGAGAATACATTTCTAAATAAAAAATACACTCATTTTCTTTTTTTGAAAATAAAACTAGAAAAATAAATGCGTGTAAAAATATTCTCTTATTATATTTGTATTTCAAATTCAATTATAATATCAAATTTTAAATAGTAATAATCTACTCTAAAATTTCAACTTTAGTTATACATGATTATCCCTTAAAATAATGCCTTTTAAGATTATAATTTAATGTGTATAAAATGATGGATATGCACTCAAAGTATGATAACATGCATATGAATGAAAATTTTTATGCCTAAATTTGCATCAATAATCATGTAATTATAAGTATAAGTTGCATGTTATCAGAATGCGCAAGTTGATATAGCAAAATTTATACTCAACTCTTTAAAATTGATTTTGAAATTTAGAACAGTAGTAAGTTGAGTCAAATCCCCATGGAGTAAGTTTAAAATAATGAAATCAAGAAATTTTTTTGGTATTTTTAGATTAGGAAAGCGGAGATGATCGATAAAAAGAAGAATTTGTAAGTGGGAAATGAAATGAACCAATCAATCGCTTCCAAACTCCTTTCAAAGATTGAAAACCCTTGATTGATGTTAGAAATTGATTTTAGGATTTAAAAATATGAAAAATGTGATAAAAAAGGGAGAAAATGGAAAAGATGGATAGAAAATGATTCTAATATATGGGTTTGTGATGAAAACACACTCTAGTGTTGCTCTCTAATGAAAACATACATTAAAGAGAGCCTGTACATTTCACCCGGACTTGGCGTCCTGCATCTAACACGAGGAATGAATATAAAAATAAGAAACTCACTAAATATAAGATTATATAGACGAAGAATGATCGATTAGTACCTTCTTTCCTTCTGACTAGCCAACGCTAAATTTTTTACTTTGGAATTTAAATCAGCCCCAATAGATTTGTAGAGCTTCAAATGATGATCATGTCCAAACTTGATTGGGATTGTGAGATATCATGGATTTCGTTTGGAGCATTTTTGGATTTTGATATGCTTTCTTTCTCCTCGCTGTTGCAAGACAATTGCCTAAAATTCCACACCGTCATGTCGCATGTTCTCCCACACATCACATTATATGAGAGAGTGCTTTTTTTTTCAAATTTCAAAAAGATCTTGCAATGATTGCAAACGGCGCCTATTTTTCAATTTCCGGCAATGAATTAGGAAGTTCCATGTACGCTTCTTTTGATGGGTGGGTTTGCGCCAATCAGAGGTTGCCTCATTGTCTGGTGTGAGCGGCTGTCAGGTCACGTCAGCTCCGTAAATCATAGTGACTACTAAAAAAATGGTTCATTTTCTTCTATTGGCCGAGGCATTGTCAACTGTTAGCACCGTCATTTTTTGAGTTTTCCTAAAAAGTATCAAACCAAAAAAAGGACAATTAGCTCATTCTAGCACTAATCATTATCAACGGCCAATGATTAGTGCGATTGCGATTGATGGCTAAAACAATGCCACATCGTGCAATTGTAAAGAATCCCTTAAAAATGATAAAAAATTGTAAAAGTAAAGAAAATAATTTATCTGAATAAAAAATTCATTAATATGTCCTTTTGACTTCTAAAAATTTCTTTAAAATACCCAAAATTTCAAAATACATATTTGAAAATTAATTTTAATCATTTTAAACAAAAAATAATATGCATTTATACATATTTTCATGTAAATGCATGCATTTAAAATGAGAAATAAGTAAAAGACTTTAATCTATAACTTCATGAATCCTCTTCTCAAAGCATCAATGTCACAAAATGCTCATAAAGTGTTACTAATTTGTAAAAATTGAAAATATAATCTTTTAAACATAAAAATGGTCATTTTAATCCTTTTAAATCATGATCACATGCATTTACGACAATATTTGTCAATAAGAAGTGTGTAAAAGGTATGATATTAATGCATGAAATTACATGTTATTTGTGACCATCTTTCCTTTTCTTCTAGAGTGGCCTAATTAGCTCCAAAATTGTGATTGTGTTACCAGAAATCTCAAAACAGCCCAGTCAATGCTGAAATCATATTTTCACCGTGAATAGGGTAAGTCCATGGTGATAGAGGTAATTTCTATACATCAAGTGAAACATAATAGAAAATTTTGTGAGAGACAGTATTTTCAGCCAACTTTACTTTGAAATCATTGAAATAAAATAGTCATCAATTTATCGATGCATGAAATGGTTTTAAGATCATGATTTTAAGGCATTTATGTAACTTCAATGTAAAAAGTCATAATGTCTTGCATTACTTGATAACACATGGTTTAATTGCATTTAATGCTCTAATTTTCACACAATTTGTATACTTATAACTTGAAAGCATGTGTATACTTATATCAATCAATGTTTTAGCCAAAATGATGCAAGAAAGGTATGTCTTCGTAGGATCAGATACTAATTGCTTGAGTGGCTGACCCTCATTGTCATTGGAACTAGGGCACTTTACCAAATAAGCATTACAACTATAACTAATTATATACCTATTTGATAAATTCCTTAGATTAGTTATTTTTGTCAATTTATCTTCTTTGATTTCAATTTCAATTTAAATATATTTATTTTTCTATTTTAATTATTTATTTCATTATCTTAGTCTAATACAATATTCCTTTGTGTTTTATTTCGATCCTATTTTGTTTCGATCAAGTCTAACAAATTCTTTATATAAAAAATCAATTTTGAACTTTTCATTTTTGGTTTTAGGTTTCTGATTTCATTTTTTCTCTCAAGTTTTGATTTTTGATTTTCTATTTTTCAAATCATACCCCTTTGCTTTACATTTCAATTTTCAAATTTTATTTTTCATTTCAAAAGTCTTTTTTTGATATTTGACGAGACGAAACCGCGAGGTCGTCAATTTCACACGGTCTCGTGTCAAAAATAATTTCAAACTTACCAATTTGGTGAAAATGATTCGAATTGAGGGGTGTAATGGTAAATAAGGGTCGAATCCACAGGGAAATAAGGAAATTTCTGATATTTTC
Organism: Lemna minuta; assembly: GCA_024174645.1. Lineage (NCBI taxonomy): Eukaryota > Viridiplantae > Streptophyta > Magnoliopsida > Alismatales > Araceae > Lemna > Lemna minuta. The sequence goes on from CM044101.1 coordinate 13,791,772, forward strand.
TTTGAAATTGATCAAATCGGATGATAAATTGATGTAGAAATTGGGAAAAATGGTATATTATGAAAGATAACTTCAAATCGATTCCACAGAATCAAGAATCATTGAAATTGATCTTGGTTTCGAGGAGAAATTGAAGATCGAAGTGGGAGGAAATTTTTGAACGAGAAAATCACAAAATTAACGAAAATTAAACAAAATTAAACTTGAAATCCTAATCTAAATTGAAAATTAAACATGATTGGATGATAGATCATGAAAAAAATGCTTCCACTAATCCCATATAGCGATCAAATTGACGCGATTAAACCTCTTAATCGCCGAAAACGGGAAGAACGCGATGTGGAGATTCAAGCGTCGATTTCTCTTAATCTACTCAACCAAATCTCGAGTTCTTGCCCTCCTTGGATGCGGAATTCAATGTAGAAGAAGCTTGAATCGAGAGATTCGAGAAGGGAGGTATCTAAACAGATCAATTGGATTGATTTCTAACTAGAATGCTTACAAATTGGAAGAACACCTTGTTTTTATGGGACATTTGGGCGTAACCGTCTGATCGAAATGATCGACGGTTACGATGGAACGGTCCACCGTGGACCGTTTCGAAAATATCGTGGCCGTTGGATCTCGATGGACGGTCTAGATGCGGCCGTTGAGATGCATTATAAAAATGCCTTGGATCGCGAACCTTGAATCGCAATCCGACGTTCTATAAGCTCCCCGCGCGATTCAATCACGACCGTTATAACTCCTTAATTAAGCCACGTGCCTTTGATTGATTTGGTGGACCGCGAGTCTAAGCGATCGACGCGTGATGATTCGCGCATCTTTTAATCCAACGCCTCAGCTTTTGCCACGTGCCCTGCAATCATAAAAACCGTGTGGAACTTAGTCCCACACGGAATAAATTAAAGGAAGCAAATGGGTTTATAATATGCGACGGATAATAGAGGTAATAATTCTCTTCCGATAATCAGAAGACTATATGTACTATAACCAATATATATGTAAATATAAATAAGCGTCACATCGCCTCGTAGGCGTCGCGTGGGCCCGCGTGGCGCTGCCACGTGGCCTTGCATGCCATGTCGTATCCACGTGGGTCCCGCATGAAAATACCCCCTTTTTTGCCTTATTTTAAATCATTTTAATCATTTAAAAATTGAAATTAATTCAGAAAAAATCCGGAAAAATCCCTAAAAATTAGAAAATTCATAACTTTAAAAATATAACTCCAAATTAATCCAAATTTCTTTCATTTGATCCGAAATTTAATTATCTATCATTCTAAAGAATCAAAATTAATAAATAATGAGATTTTTAATTTCCATTTCAAAAATACATTTAATTTTTTTAGGATTTTAACTTAAGAAAATATAAATAAATGTTTTTAAAACATTTTCTCTCATTATTTTGACTCTAAAATCATCTATAATATCTAGTAAAGATGGGTTATTAAGTTATTCATTTTTAAATCATCATATTAAATCCTAATTTAAAGTATTTTTTGATATTATAATGATTTATTGTGGAATGATAGAAAAATACATATAAATATGATGACATGCATGGAAATGAAATTATTTATACCTTAATATGCATAAAAAATCATGTTTTATAATGTTTATTTAGCATTTTATCAATATTCATACTTTTTTATTTAATATATTTTCCTATTTCCAAATTTATGTGAAAATATTTTTTATTTGGGTTTTCCATTTCGCATTATTTCTTCTTTATTTTTTCTTCGATTCTATTGAGATGAATCCACTATTAAGCTAATTGCACTTAGTTTCATTTTGTGTTTGAACACATTAAATTTAGTTTATTCTTTGACCTACGCTTTGGTTCATTTAGTTTAATTTTCTAAATTTAGGATAGAATTTATTTTGTTCATCTTTGCATTTAGACCTTATCACATATTTAGTTTAATGTTTGTGATTGAGGAGTGATTTTATTTATTTTATATTTTGATTTAGGACTCATTGCATTTAGCTTAGTTTTTTTTTTTGGATTGATTCTTTTAGTTTATTTTATGATTTCAATTTTCTAATTTTAATTTTATGGTTTCATTTTTCTGATTTCAACTTTCTGATTTTTTGAACTTAAAGGATTGATTGAAAACTAATTTGCTGATTAGATCAAAAATACATTAAAAAAATCAGAGGTGATTTGAATTTAGATTTTGATACCTTAGAAGCTATTGTCTGAAGATTTTATCTCAAAGGTTTGGTGGCATTAGTCTAGAATTTTAAAAGCATACTTGATTCTAGTCTTTCCTAAGTATTTAGGAAGACTTTTGGTGAGAATTATTTTAGGATTCTTTAACTTATTATTCAAGCTTGTTCTAAGTTTTCTTCTAGAACTAATGTTTTAGTTTCTTTTGATTAAGAGCAATATTGAGCTGAAGAGTTTGGTAAATGATTAATTCATACATTAATATAGACCCTTACGATCTTCATTTAGACTCATTCATAGGATTATTTGCACATATCAAATAATTTTCTATATCATTAAAATATTCAAAGGCAAGTATTCTAGAAGTTAAACCATTCAATAGAAAGAGAGTGTCACACAGTCAAAGTCATCACTTGAAGGTCAAATTCAACTACAAAAATCAAAGTCAACTCAACATGAAGAATTTCATTAATATATTTATTTAATTTTTTATTTTTTTTTGTTTCAATTTAACTTTAGTTAATATTAATATTTCATTTATCTTTATAACGTGTGAATTTATTTTAGGAATTAGGGATAGTTAGGATTACTCGCATACATTAGGTTGACTTTATGTAAGTCAGACTTACTTGTGAGCGGTACGGGGGAGATTCTTCGGAGTTGATCTCAAAATCTGGCGAGTTGATCTCAAAGTCAACTTGAGGCGTACTTTTTTATATTATTAAAATCCCAATCCTTCGATAATCTAAGATATCAACGAGAAGATATCACACCATGGTAAGGAGTTGGTTTTAATTTGTAGAATATGGTCATTCGAAGAACAATCTAAGATAAGCGTGAAAATATGAGTAGATAATTGATAACATGCATATTTAAATTAAACTCTTATTTTATTTAACTAATATTCATGCTTATTTTATGTCATTATGATGCATGTTATCCTAGTTTTATGAATTTTCTCCATTGGTATGCCATTTTACTAAAGTTCATATTGTTGCATAATTTAGGGTTAATTATGTGCTTTATGGATGTTTAATCTTTTACAAGGTTAAATAAATAGAAATTAATTACTTTCCTTAATTTACTTTGACTTTAGTAGATGATTAGAAGATTTAATTTCAAGAAGATAATGTTGGGATGATATAAAATAGAATTCTTAAGATATTAGCTATGTTTATTTTCATTTCATCTTATATGCTTCTTTTAATTTATATTTTTAGATGGCATGATATTAAAGATGAAGAAATTTGTGAGCCAATGGAGAAAATTTGAGTAAAAAATGAGTTATATTTTTAAAGATATTGATTTCTAAATTTTTTGGATTTTTCCAGAATTTATTTTGATTTTCACGGATTTTAATTCCTTTAAAAAATGGCAAAAAGGGGGTTAGTTTCCCGCAGTTACCGCGGGCTGACGTGGCGTGGCGTGGGACACGTGGCGTGACGCTTGCGTGGTGCTGATATGGCACAACGCGGACGTGTGGCAGGGCCACGCGAGTCTACCGGACGCCTCGGTGGTGCCTAAGTGGCGAGAGGGTCTTCGGGCTACCGAGGTGATGGGCCCACTGGTTAGTGGGCCCAAGTAATAGTATTGGGTGGATTGTCGGATGCGATCGCGATAATTCAAGAGCGTTGATCGGGTGGATTCTGATCGACCCGATCATCATCCGGACACGTGCGCATTTCAGGGAATAAGTAGAATCTGACGATCGCGATTCAATCGCATCATCTGTGAAACAAAGCACGACACATGGCTTCATCGAACGGTTGGGATTAATCGCGAATTCGGCGCATTCTGGGGAGACACGTGGATACATCGAGACGCTACGATCGAGATATGACGGGCAAAAAATTGGGAGATTGTGGGATCGTTGCCCACGAAGATCGCGCAATCACGGCCGTCAATTTTTCTTCTCTGAATCAAATGGCCCACGATTTTCGCGCTGAAATCCCTTATAAATATCGATGTTATTCCTTTGTATCTCAACTCTTGATTAATCGTAAAGAAATTAAGCAATTTTGAAGGCATATCTTGAGTTCATCATGATTCCCCTGCGTTCTAGAACCAATTGCGATCAGATTGAGGCAGGATTAATTGCGAATCATTTCGAGGATTGATCAAAATCTCCCCTTGAACGCCGAAATCATGTCGACGATGAAATCGATCTAACACTCTTCAATCTGCGTGAATTGAAGCCAAATCTTCACGTCAATTGGGTTAGTTGTGATTCGATCATTCTCCTTGCAATAATTGTAATTTAGATTTGATTTGGTAGGTTAATTTTGTTTTTAAAATCATTTCGTTCTTCATTTCGCCCAAATTTGGGTGTGAATTTTGCTGATTTTGAAACAAGAATTTCTCCCTTATCTTAAGTCCAAATTATTTGATTTTGCTTTCATTGGATTTCTTGTTTCATTAGCTTTCTGTGGATAGCAAAATCGTAAAATTTTATCATCATTTGACCCTTCAATTTGACGTTTGATAATCTACTGTTGATTTTCACTCCGAAATGGGGCGTTGACGTGCAGGGGCAATTACTTTCAAAATACAAGGTGAAATTTGACAATTTTGGTCTCTTTGGAATCCTCCAGTTGTTGGCTTTCTATTCATATGTCAATTTTAAGATTTGGATATCATTTGATTAGTCAATTTGAATATTTACATTGGAGTGTTCATTTCTAGAATTTTCTGATCTTTGATTTTTAATAAATCATAATAAATCTAATGCTTCTTGAAAATCATGAATTATATATCAATAATTTTCATTTTCTCTTTAGTTTCTAAATATATAATTTTTGTACTATTTTATTCTCTTTTTATTCTCTGATTTTCAGAAAGTCAACTATTGGTTAAAGTCAACGCCTTGACCTTGACTTTTGACTTTTCTTTGTGAAATCAGTTTCTAAATTCTGAAAATATCTTCTCTGATATAATTCTAGCATTTCCATTAATGATCTTATAAATGCATTTCTTAATATACCCAATTAAACCTAAGTTTGACTAAGTCAACTCTAGATCAATGTCAACCGTGTTCTTTGTGGATCCACCCGACCTTTACACTATACTTGATTTTATATCTTTTTTATTGTGAGTTCGGACTTATAAATTTTTTTTGACCGACGTTTGTGTGTTTTTAATGACAACATGAAACGCATCATCAAAATGGCGCCGCTACCGAGGAGCACGCGTTATTGATTTTGTCTTTGAATTCGTGGTCATATTTAGGTTTTTCTCTTCTGTTACTCACTGACTTGCAAAGAAATAATCATATAAGCTCATTAGTGGAAAAACGTATATCGAGGTAAGATTACCATTTTGCCCATTATTTGACATTTTTGGTGCAATTTGGTAAGTCTATTCTGTGTTTTTCACTTGTTTGAGATGAGGACAACGATCTATATCAGATACATTCTCCATTATTAGAGGTTTATCATTATTAGCTTTATTAGTATGATTTGTGATATTGTGAAGCTTGATCTATCTTTTGGTGGAGTAGAGTGAAGCATTCTCATTTAAAACATCACTTTTAGACTCTAATCCTTTTCTAACTTTCTTATATATATAGATATATATATATATAAATCCTTTTTCTGTGATCTTTTTGATATAGCTATGAATAGGAATCATAGGAACCGAGGAGGATGACAAGGTTACCAGAATCAGTGATCTACAAGGCATACAAGGAATAATCCCTTGTATGATGACCTATTTGACACATCCGTACCATCCAGAGCTCTATCAGAGGCTTCTAGTGACCCTATGCCAGCTCTCGCCACATCCGGGCAAGGAGAACCGATAGACGCCCCTCTTCCCGCCGAGATAGTGAAATGACGTCTCAGCGATTACGCGAGACCAGTCGTCCAGAGGTAGACTACGCGAGTCAATGCCCATCTTCAACGAGGTGCGAATTTTAAAATTGACTCACATATTCTTGGCCTTTTACCCACTTTTCATGGACTACCATCGGAGGATCCGTATCGACATGTGGACGAATTCAGCCAGGTGTGTGAATTCAATCAATTCCACAATGTCCCCTCCGAGACGGCCAAGATGCGCTTCTTCCCTTGCACGCTTAAGGAAAGGGCAAAGGAGTGGTTCTTCACCTTGCGCTGTGAGTTTGATTCATGGAGAGATATGGAAGATGCATTTTTGCGTAAGTACTACTCGGTAGGTAAGACTAGCGCTATCAGAAAAGCTATACGCGAATTCTCACAAGGGTTAGTAGTGTGAATCAACGCCATTTGGAGCTTAATCTTCACGTCAATCGGGTTAGTAGTGTGAATCGATCATTCATCTTGCAAAAAATTTGTTATTTAGATTAAATTTAGGTAGTTAATTTCATCTTTTAAATCAAATTGTTCTTCATTTTCGCCTAAATTGGGTGCGGATTTTTGCTGATTTTGAAACAAGGATTTCTCCCTGATCTTAAGACCAAATCATTTGATTTTGGTTTCATTGGATTTCTTGTTTCATTAGCTTTCCGTGGATAGCAAAATCATAAAAATTTTATCATCATTTGACCCTTCAATTTGACGTTTCACAATCTACTATTGATTTTCAATCCGAAATGGGGCGTTGACTTGCAGGGGCAATTACTTTCAAAATACAAGGTGAAATTTGACAATTTTGGTCTCTTTAGAATCCTCTGGTTGTTGGATTTCTATTTCGTATGTAATTTTAAGATTTGGATATCATTTGGTTAGTCAATTGGAAGATTTACAATGGAGTGTTCATTTCGGGAATTTTCTGATCTTTGATTTTCAATAAATCATAATAAATCCAATGCTTCTCGAAAAATCACGAATTATATATCAAAAATTTTCATTTTCTCTCTAGTTTTTGAATATATAATTTTCGTAATATTTTAAGCTCTTTTATTCTCTTATTTTTAGAAAGTCAACGGTTGGTCAAAGTCAATGCTTTGACCTTGACTTTTGACTTTTCTTTGTGAAATCATTTTCTAAATTCTTAAAATATCTTATCTCATATATTTATATAATTTTCATTTATTATTTATCACTTTCATTTCTTAAAATTTCTATTTAAACCTAAGTTTGACCAAATCAACTCTTCATTCAAAGTCAACCGTGTTCCCATGTGGATCGACCTAATCTTTACACTATACTTGATTTCATATCTCTGTTATTGTGACTTCAAAATTATAAATCTTGTTTGACCGACGTTTGTGTGTTTTAACGACCGCATAAAATGCTATGTCACTCACCAAGGACTATCCAAAATAGCATAAATTAATTTGGCATTGAGCCATTTCAAGAGTTCCTTTGTAACCATCTCAAGTATATGAGGATTAATTTGTCTTTAAAGTTGTCTAGATGGCTTGGAGTTCTCTTCAATAAAAATCTAATTTTCAAAATTTTTTGGGCTAATCCCTTTTATATGATCAATGCTCCAAGCTATGGCAGATTTATGAGATGACGAAAGAATGACAAAAGACCAAGTAATGTATGCTCTTGTTCAAGTGATAAACGAGATGAAATGATGATAGGTTGAGTTTCATTTGGCCCTAAAAATTTATACTTAAGATGAGATGATAGAGGTTTTAATTCAATAGTTGAAGTGGGAAGAAAATTTGGTAAATCTTTAAAATGTTCTTCTGTCACTTCTCCGACATCAAGAGAAAACAACTAATGTTGATAAAAAAAGAAAACCTAAAATCATCATCCTCTACTAAACTCAAAAGAAAAAAATCCTCATTAGAATCCTTATCATATTTCATCAAATGAGAAATAGAGGCAATTCAATTTTCTTTTATCCTACTTTTAACTCTACTGTTCCTTTATCCCAATTAGTGATGGCTTTCACCATAGCTAATAGTGTTCTTCCAATGATAATGGGTTTATGGCTTAAATTTCCTGAAATTTTTGTATCAACTACCACAAAATGTACTGGAATTGACACTTCTCTAACTTAACTATCACATCCTCTAATTTCCCATAAGATTGTCTAATCGATCAATCGATCGAGTAGTTGCAAGTCTAATAAAATAAATTATAGGTCTCTGAATTAAAATTTATCATAAAGAGATTTAGGCATAATATTAACGCTTGCTCTCGAATATAAAAGAAATCTACTAAATATCATTCCTCCCATTGCATATGCAATCAATGGAGCTCCGAGATCTCTCCTTTATGAGGATATTATTAATATAACTCACACTCTTGGAAAGATAGACTCGCTTGGGTTTCCTATAGGGTGTACAAAGATACCTAAAAAATTTAGAATAAGAAGGAATGTTTTGAATAGAATAGATTAGAGGAATGGAAATAGTGGCTTCTTTAAATATTTCTAGAAGGTGAGGATCATTGGGTTTTTCTCTAGTTAATTTCAAAGAACTCTAGAAAGGAATAGGTGGTATGTAATCCTTAGGATTAGGGGATACTCTATTTAGTATTTACCTCCTAGGTTTCTAACATTCCAAATCATCCTCCACTCCTTTTCAGGATTATTTTCTAAACTAGGCTCATATGGATTGCTCAAGTTCTTTCCATCCATAAGTTTGAAAAAAAAACATTCATATCCTCCCTGCCCCTACACTCATCATCATTGGGTGGGATTTCACTCAAACTCTCATCATGAAAAAAAGGCATACCACTATCTATAGAACAAAATTTTTTAGGATGAACAAGAGGTTGAGTTGGGAGTTGACCTAAATGGTGTTCATATTGACCAATTTCATCCAATTTCCTTATCGTGCATTCCTTATCATGTTTTTAACTTCTCCATTTCCATTATCATCTCTTTCATGAAGTTTTGTTACTTCTCAATGGTAATATGATATTTTGTCTTTCATCTTTCAAGTCCCTAACAAGTTCCATAAGAGTTGCATTAGTTTGATCATGAAGAGAATTTGGTGCAACAAAAGGCTCAGACAATTGAGAAAAGGGTTGGAATTTTCTAGGGATGAAAGGTTTTGGCCTAAAAGTTGCTTCCCCCTCCTTTGTTCCAATTTTCTCCTCCATAATTTCCTTTCACCTATCTGCTCATTTTATAGAATTCTTCCAAATCGTTTGTGGATGAGAAAATATAACAAAAAGAGTTTTTTGATGTACTATTGATTCAAAAAATTTCGTCAACTCTTCGATCTCTTGACCTAGTTTTTCAATGTCTCTTGCTACTTGATACATGCAGTATTCCAGCTCCACTGCCTTCACATTGATGAGTCCTCCATGTTTAGGTGCTGAATTCTTGTCATCAATAGAAAAAGCTTTGTTAGTAGGCCCAATTTTCTTCCATCCTTTCCATAAAGTTATCAACTCATCGACGTATGTACCAACTGACGAGAGGTTTTCGTGCGGTCATTGAATACACACGATCTCGTATCAAAACAATCTCCAAACTCACTGATTAAAGGATTAAATCACTAATTAAAGAGTATAGTGGTGAATAAGGGTCGAATCCACAGAGAAATAAGGGAAATTGTTTAGATATCTTTGAAATTCGATCAAATTAGAGGATGAATTGAGGTGAGAAATTAGGGAATTTAGTATATTAAGAAAGATAACTCCAATACAAATCCACATAATTAAAAATCATTGAATTTGGATTAGAATTCGCGGAGAAATAGATATTTGAAATTGAGGTAGAATTAGATCACAAACATAAGTGAAAACCCGAAATTAAAACTAAATTAAACTTAATCTACAATTCAAAATGTAAATCTAATGCTAAATGATGAAAGATTAGGATGAAAACACGCAATCTAACCCAAAGTCGTGCTCAAAATAATACAATTAATCTCCGGATTCAAGGCTTTTCATTCCACGATTTCGAAAATGAAGTTTGGCGTTCAAGATATGATTTCTTCCAATTTCCTTGATCAATTTCTGATTTCAAACACTCCTTGGACGCGGAAATGAGTCTAGAAAATGTAAAAATAAAGAGATTCAAGGATTGTGGTGTCTAGACAGTTCGAATTGCTAAAAAAAAATCCAATAATGGTTTTCCATCGCGAAGAACATCTCAATTTATAGGCGAAATTGGGCGTAACCGTCGGATGTGTCGATTTGATCTAATCAACGGCTGAGATAAAACGTCGTTTGACAAATCAACGTCATTAAGTCACGTTCATTTGATCAGAGATGAGGCGTCCAAATTTCACCACGTCACGCGTGAAAAGAAGGCATCCCTTGATTTCATCCGTTCGATCTTAATCGGATGATCACGATGAGTCCATGTATCCATCGAGCGCATTCAATCTCGACCGTTATAACTCCAAGATGGACGGCTGAGATTATACGTCGTTTGATAGAATTTTCTTCTAATTGGATGTCGCCATGTACCCCCTGAGAGTAAGTGACATCCGACGCACGTGATTCAATCGCGCGATCGGACGTCTCACACTACGCCACATCACCTGAAACATAATGAAATAAAAATAGAACCACACGGAATAAAAGATAAGGTTTTATCGCGTATATAAGGTATGAGAGATTAATGGGTTAGCTTGAATCCTAACGGATGCTCTAACACCTTTATTAATCACTCGCGCACACGTGCGCACTCACACGCACACACGCACATACGTGTCACACGCACACACGTCCACACATCGCCACGTGGCAACGCTCTGCCACGTCGGCTCACAGTTTAAAAACATTTTTTATTCTATTTTGAATTATTTAAAAATTGAAAATAGAGTTAAATAAATTCATAAAAATTCTAGAAAATTTCTTAAAATTGGAAAATTCATAACTTTCAAAGTACAATTCTAAATTAATTCAAATTTATTTTTTTGGATCGGAAATTAAATTATCTATCATTATAAAAAGTCAAAATATTATAATAAGAAGATAATAAATTTTAATTTAATTAATACACTCATTCATCTTATAAAATAAATTTAGAAAAATACATGAGTGTAAATAAAAATCTTTTCTCTTATCATTTAATCATGAAAATATAATTATGATCTCAAATACAAATAGGATAAGAATCTCATTGTTTAATTATGCATAATTATTCATAAAATGATATATTTTTAGATCATAACATGAAATTACATAAAATGATAGACATGTACTTAAAATATGATAACATGCATACAGATAAATTGCATTAATAATCATGTAAATTGATGTACAAATTTTATGTTATCACCTACAAAGGTCCCCTCGCCAACTATATCTACCATATTTTGTCTCATTACCATTCAAACCCCCATAGAATATTTGGACTAACTCCCAATATGGAATACATGATGAGGGCACCTTATGTTCAAGGCCATAAACTTCTCCCAAGACTCACTAAAATATCATTCCCTTGTGTAAACTCCCTGATTTCTCTCCTAGGAGCCTTTATTTTACCAAAAGAATAGAATTGTCTTAAGAAAATTTTTTCCCATCTCACTTTATGAAGTAAGCTCTTGTCCCATTGACTGAAACGACTCTCTGGCCTTATCTTTCAATGCTAAAGGAAATATTCTTGCCTTAAAATGCTCTTGGGACACTCTAGGATAATTACATGTTATGTATATATCGATAAACTCCTCAAAAAACTCATAGGATTCCTCATTAAATCTTCCATAGAAAGTGGGCGATGGTTAAAGCAAATGAGGATCGATCCTAAATGACACATTATCAACTATAGTGCCTAAAATCCTAGTGTAGGTTTGCCTCTTGGAAGGATTGAAGTGCTCTATTTGCTTCATCCTTCTAACTACTTGAAATAAGATACGATCTCGGTTTTGGCAAGGGTCTTCTACCATGTTTTCCTCTAAAGATTGGTCTTCTACCTCAAAAGTATCAATCTTAGGCTCTGATGTAGAAGAATCTACACCTAAAGTGTGTTCAAGGATAGAGGGATTGTCCTCTATTCATGCAAAAACAACTCAAATAAATCATTAGATCAAGGTTAGTTTATAGAAATTGAAAAATCTAATTCAAGGAGGGACTCAAAAAATTAGAGATGAAAATGAACTTCAATCTAATAGACACCTACCTTCTTGACAACAACGTCATTTGATAAGCATAAAATCATGGAGATTGAAAATGCAAAATCACCTATCAAAATTTATACTCAACTCTTTCAATTTTCTCTAAAAAATTTAGAATAGTGGTGGGTTGAGGTCGAATCCACAGGGATGATAGTTAAAAAATTGAAATGAAGGATTATTTTTGTATTTGGATTAAGAAAGTGGAAATGGTTGATGAAAAAGGGAGATGTATGTGAAAGATGTGATTGACTAATTGAGCACTTCCAAATCCCTGATCAAAGATAAGAAAATTTTGATTGAAATGGAAAATAGTTATTTAGGGATAAAAAATGGGGATGTGGAGATGGAGAACATAGAAAAGATAAAAAAAGGAAGTATCCTAATCTAAAGATTTGCTATTAAAAATTAACTATTGCCATACTCTCTCGATCAATTAGTCCTTGGCAAGTTTATAAATCTCTCTTGGACTTGGCAACTTACATCCAACCCAATGAAAGAATAAAAAAGAGAAGACACTCACTATAGTGATTTTTAGTACATGACGAATGATTGATTGATGCTCTCTTTCCTTTGACTAGCCAATGCTAAAAGTGTCTAAAGAAAGCTAAGAAAAATATAGTTTTTGAGTCAACCACTGCCATGAGAGAGAGCATGAAATGAAAATTTTGCTCGTTAAATTTCAGCTTTAAAGTAGATCATGATCATGATCATGAGATATCATGATTTCAATTTGGAGAATTTTTAGAAATTAATGCTTCTTTAAAAACTACCTACTTGATTGTTGGCCATCCAATATTCTGTGATCAAGACCAAATTCCACCAGATTGTGCCACAAGTTAACTTATGATTTTCTAGAATTAAGAGAGAGAGAGAGAGAGAGAGAGAGTCGGAATAAGTGGTAGTCATTGAATCAAGTTGATCAAAATTTAGGAACTTAAGAATCACATCGCGTGTCAACTTCATATTTGCTGCCAAGAGAGAGAAAGAGTTGGTAAATTTGGAACCATTACTAGAAAAGGAGACTTGCATTCCAACATTTTAGAGGTCGCCAAGTGTCACATAGAGAAAAGGAAACATGATGGACCTAGTGATAGCATGCAACATATACTTATATTTACATGATTATTAATGCAAATTAATACATAAAACATTTGATTCCTATACATGTTATCATACTTTGAGTGCATATTCATCATTCTATGTAATTCAAATTATAATATCAAAATACATAATTCCTATACATGATTATTTTAAGAGATAATGATGCATAATTAACAGTCAAAATTTTAGAGTAGATTATTCCCATTTGAGATTATAATTAAGTTTTAATTAAAAATAATTAAAGAAAATATTTTAATATATATTTATTTTTTGAGTTTTATTTACCAAAGAAAATGAGTGTATTTTTTAGTTAATAATTTATTCTCTTATTATTTCTTAAATTAAAATTTTTGGAATGGTAGATTATTTAATTTCTAATAAAAATGAATTAAAAAGGAGTTATGGAGTTTTTCATGTTTTTAGGGATTTTTGGAAATTTTCTAATTTTATTTATTTATTTTGAATTTATTTTAATTTAAAACATTAAAAACAGTTTTCAAGGTTCTTGATGAGGTGGCAAATGACGTGACATGTGCGTTTGCATGTTGTCATATGATGGCGTATGCCCGTGCCACGTGGCACATGCCTAATGCATGTGTGTCACACATAATTAGTGTTAAGCCCCCTTTTTCAGGGCATAAGCTAACTAAGGGATTCACATAAGTATTTTTATGCAAAAATTACAATTATTTTTTTTAATGTGGGACCATCTTTCTATTTTTCCTATGCAAGCAACGTGGCACGACGAGACTCATCAGATTTGATTTTCACTGACTTGGGAGGCGTTCATGGAGAATCATGATTTGATGCCGATTCATTTTATCTGAATTGTGCAATCTCAGTTGTTCATATGAAGAGTTATAACGGTTGATTCATCGCACCCAATGGACTCTTGTGGACATGTGTAGGCATCTAGAGTGTTTGATGAAGGTCAAATAGCTGCAGTTATATGAAGATTCGTGCACACACAATAATGTGACAAAATGTGGGGGCTTCGATGAAGATCTAATGGCCACAAATAAAGATGTTAACTTGACTCCAAGCATCATATCTGAGCCATTGATTGAAGATGAAGAGGCCGATCGAATGGCCAAGCCCAATTTTCATCTCTTGATACTCTCCTTTTTCAATGGTGTAAAGCATCCTTATATTTTTAGATTTTTAGATTGCATAATTCTTGAATTTCTTAAGTTCTACCTCTTCTAGACTCATTTCCGGATCTATGGATAGCTTGAAATCAAGATTTCGTCGAGGGAGAAGGAAGAATTTGCCTCTTGAACTCCAAATATTTATTTTTGAAATGATTAATGAAAAAGCCTTGATTCAAAGATAAATGGGATCATTTCGAGCACGATTTTGGGTTAGATCACATGTTTTTCTTCCTAATCTTTCGTCCAATAGCATTATATTTTATTTTGATTTGTAGATTAGTTTAATTTTATGAAATTTAATCATTTTCTCTCTCTTCATGATCAAATTTTTCCTCCTTATTTTGCTCCTTGATTTCTCTGCGACTTCTAATCTAAACTGAGTAATTTTTATTCTATGTATTCATCTTGGAGTCTTCTTCCTACAAATATCAAGTTTTGTAATTTCTTATCCCAATTCATAGCCCAATTTGATCAAATTTTGAACATATCTAAAAAAATTCTCTAATTCTCTATGGATTCAACCCTTACTCACCATTATCCTTATTAATTTGGAATTAAATCAAAATTTCCGTGAGTTTGGAAATTATTTTGACACCAAGAAGTATGTTTTCAAAGACCTCACAAAATCATTCCGTCATCTAGTCCACCAAATTTAGTAGCTAAAATTAGCATTGCCAATCGAGGTGCCTTGATCCCATTATGTGTCCTTGAAAAACGTAATTTAAGTCCCACATGAGAATTTCTTTTTTTAAAATAAGGAAAGGCCTATTCCCAAGGATTTTAAATTTAATACAATTTAGTTAAAACATCCCTTGATGGGACCATGTAAGCATTGATTGTGCATCACGTGGCACTGCCTTATCGCCACTCATGTACGAATTGCAATGTCAGCATGTCACATCAATATGCGCAAATAGAAAAACTTTTTCTTAGTTGTAAGACAAAAAAAATCCTAAAAAATCCAGATTAATTTTAAAATCATTAACTAAATTCAAAGAAATCAAGAAAAATCAGATAAAATTTTAGAAAAAATGTCCCTTAAGTTAAAAAAATCCTATATTTCCATAGAAAACTCTTTTTTGGATAAGTTGTCTTGCCATTTTGATTTCCTTTTTCTTTTTCTTTTTCATCATACACCTGAATTAAAACATAATTAAGACAAACAAAATTCTGCTAAAAATTGTTCATCTTCTTCTCATATTTGTCCCTATCATCCTTCATTCATGGCCTACGATCCTGAAACTTAGGTAAATATAATTAATCCATAATTGTTTGACCTTCAAAAAGGTTAAATGTTGATTATGTATAAGATTAACAACAATTAATTACAAATTCAGCTTATGAACATATGATATGATGATGAAAATTTTTTATAAAAAATGCATAATAATAATATGAAATATGCTTGAAATTATTCAATAATGATGAATTATATGTGCAAAATGCATGTTATCCATAATTCTCATGTTTTTGTTTAGAAGACCCTTCAAGATCCTTGTGTCTCTCTTGGTGTTATCCACCAAACGACGTGCCTTCATAGCTCCTTAAAAAATGATATTGCTAAGCTCAAACATTGTCATCCCTTAGACATGACTCACCTTCTTAGATTCAAAATGTGAGTTCCACATTAGCTATGGTCTAATGCCCTCCTCACCTTTGCCTATCTTCTCAATCACCTGCCTTCCTTTCCTTTGGGTGACGAAGTCCCCCTTCATCACCTCCACCACAACTATACACTTTTTTGCTTGCCTCATTGGGTCCTCCTTCTTCAGCCCCTCTCCATCTTCTTCTCTGCTTCTCCATCTCCTCTGCCCCACCACACCATTGATGATTTCCCTCTTCTTCTTTCCTTATTCTTTTTCTTCTTCTTCCTCCTTTTTTGTCAAACTTTTCATCTTCCCCTATCCTCTTCCACCTTCTCCTCTCACTAGCCACCTTGTTTTCCTCTTATTCTGTCGCCACCACGTCTCTTTTGTGGCAGAATTTCCTTCATGCGATAGAATTTATCTTGTGCATGAAATTTCTTCTGCTCGGCAAGAGAAGTATCCATCTTCCTATTTTCCTCTTCCATCCCTGTCACTCCCTCCCTTCTCTCTATTTCTCGTGCGCATGTGCAAGTGCACGTGTGAGCAGATGGAAGAAATATCTTCCGTTCAATCGCATGTGAGCTCTCTATCTCTCTCAAGCCTACTTTTCCAAGCTTCTCTTCTTCATCTTTCTCATGCGCACGATGGAGAGACAAACCTCTCCATCGCGCATTTCTTGTCATGGTCTTTCTCTACCTTTCATTCCCACTTCCTCTATCTCTCACATGCACAGTGAGAGAAATTCTCGTGATTTCTTCTCTTCTCTCTTCTTGTGCGGTTGTGCCATCTCTCGACACACACACACAAAAGAAACCTCTCTCTCTCTCCTTGCCAATCCCTCTCTTTCTTCAATGTCTCTCTCTCATGAGCACGGGCGGAAGAAATTCTCTCGTGTGGGAGAGAAATTCTTTTGTTGTTTTTCTCTCTTCGTAGTGATATCTCTCTCTTCTCTCCTCATTTCTGTCTCTCCTCTTCCATCTCCTCTACAAACTTCCCTCTCGTGCATGTGCATCATTTCTATTTTCTCTCTCATATGCCATCAAGTTAAACGAGGAAATAGAGTAGAGAGAAAGTTAAAAAAAAAATTTAAGGTTTTACTAGTGAGCAATTTGACAAGAGCAGTTTGACCAAAGAGGAGAGAGAAAGCTTAATCAATTGTCCATAATTCTTCAAATTAAAAGCTTGATATTCAACAACCCTTATGGAGTTTGGAGCTAAAATTTTTTCGACATGACCATCATTTCATGGCCATGATCTCATGGCCAATTATACATCTGAGGCAAAAAAGTTACGTGTTTTAATGAGGGGACACCAATCGATCGTTCATGGCTAGCCAGAAGGAGAGGGGACACCAATCAATCATTCTTCATGTATGGAACAACATTTCTAGTGAGTTTCTTTTCCTTTTTTTATTCATTCATCATGTTTGATGAAAGACACCAAGTCCGAATCAAAGAGCATTGAAGGTGTGCTTAATCAAAGAACATTGCTAGAGTGTGTTTTGATCACGAATATTTAGATTAGAATCATTTTTAATCGATCTTTTATATTTTTATTCATATATTTATATTTTCAAAGCCTAAACACATTTCCATTGTCAAAAACAAGGGTTTTCGATTTTTGAAAGGAGTTTGGAATCATTTGATCAATTCATTACATTTTCCACATACATATCATTTTTATCTATCATTTGTGCTTTCTTAATCTAAAAATACCAAAAATATTCCTTTATTTCTATCTTTTAATTGTCTTCCCTATGGATTTGACCTCGACTGACCACTATTCTAAATTTTAAAATTGAATTCAAAGAGTTGAGTATAATTTTTTAAACATGAACTTGCACATTCAATGACCACAATTTTATGCATATTAGGCACGTTGAGTTGTGGTTGTTCTCTCCCTTTATTTATAAACATTGGGTATGTGGACTTTTCACAAAAACCACTCACAATTATGTATATATATATATATATATATCAGTGTCCATACATCTTATGTGTGTTACTCTCTCAGTCCATACATCTTGGTTTCTTAATAACTCCATAAACCTAATAATAATTTTTTTCAAGCTTATTAGTTATCTATATCAACATACATATTAATTAATTAAGAGTTGATTTAACCAATTCATTAGGTTGAGTCTCTAGGTTGCTTGGTCCTAAGATACACCATGTGCTTCAAGAGATATAAAATCTGTAAGAATTCTCTCATAGAACCTTATCTTTATTGGTTATGGTGTACATAAAATCCTTCATCTGCCCAAACTCATAAACGATTTAGGTTCTAGTCAACTATCAAAACCTAATCCCTTTCTCAAATTAGTATTGATGCATGAAAATACATTAAATCAGATATTCAAACCTCCAAGACATCAAGAATAGATGATTTTATCATAAGGTATGTATAAGAAAATATACTAACAAGGTTTACATGAAGGAGTTCTTGAAGCTATTCAAGTGTATAACCACAAGCAGTATCCATGCGATCTCCGGATGGTTAGTTCTCCTCATCAAAGCTCTTTTCCAAGAGAGAAAGAGAAGAAAAGAGAGAATTCTCAGAAGGCTTGTATGGGCATCTTGAGTTGTGGTTATTATCCCCTTATGTATAGACATTTGGTATATGATATTTTCATAAAACCCTCATAATTATTTCTATATCCACCAATATCCATAGACCTTATGTGTGTGACCCTCTAGCTCCATATATCTCACTAGTTAATAACTGTATAGATACAAATAATACATGATTGATCAACCTTAATTAATTATCTATTTTAACATGTAGATTAATTTCTAAAGGACCGATTTAACCTAATTGATAGTTTGAGTTGCCAACCCGTTGGGTGCTAAGCAATACCACATACTCTAGGAGATATGGAGAATATAAGAACTCTCATTTGAAACCTTGCCATCATCGATTATCATCTAAGTATACTCATTCATCGACATGAAACTCATGAATGACTTAAGGTATGATAAAATGTCAAACTCTAATTGGTCACTCAAGTTAGTACTGATACATATATGAAATCATCAAGAACTCCTTCTCTGATGATTCCACTATCTTAGCAATAGATTTCATTGTATCTCATTCTATGAGTCAATTTTTTAAAATATCGAGCGCGAACGATCCCATATTGACTTTATAATCATTTTCAAAGACTTCATATTGTATCCAATATATGAAATTTTAGAAATCCCATTAATAACAAGCAAAAGTATACTCTAAACCACCTTTTTTATTTGCATTTTGATCATTGAATGTTTTAAATCAACAAGGATTTTGCATGTTATCATGATGTTATGCTTGAACTAAACACTTTTATTGCACTTGAAAATGGATGAGTTAATGACAAATAACTTGGGCTATTATGAGAAATTTTAAGTAAGAATTACTCTCATAAATAAATACTCTACTAGCAACTGTTGGACATGATAATTCATATTCTTTTAGCATTTACTTTAAATGAAGCATATTCTTTTCTTTTTCAGCAGTTAGTACCTTCATTAAGGTCTTTTAAATTCAAGTCATTTTATTAATGCCCTTAATGGGCCTATTGTTTCTAATGGATTTTTGGAGCATGTGGATAGGATTTGCATGTGAATCATGTGAGCCAATCACACGACGAAGAGGAACCATGTGTGCACAACGATGTGTACACAGTCAACCCGTGGCTCACCTGTTGAGTACGAGCACCAAGATACACAAGATATCCTCCACCAATCACAGGGAGAAAGCCTAGACACGAGCAATCCCAGCGTGCAGCATAGACCTGCGTGTGGAGCGACGCGTACCAAGAGCCATAACAAATTCTCAAAATGGGGGGAATCGCGATTTCGGAAGAAATTAAGAAGAAGCGAGGAAGCGGCGTGAGGGTTGTTCTGGACTTCTCGCCTGACGATGCTCGGCCTGGAGGACACAACGAGAAAGACGAGCCACCTTGAAGCAGAGACGATCGAAAGCATTCAAGTTGTGTTGATTTCTCCGATCAAGATCTGCAATTAGGTTTGCGGTTTAGGATTAGTTCTGAATTTTTGTTCTGGTTTCTTTAATTGTTCTTTCCATTTTTATATTTTCTTCCGATCTGAAATCTTCGGTATAGACAATTAATGTTGCAGTTCTAATTCATTTGTTTTAGTTGTTCTTTCTTTTTTTTCTTTCTTTTTTTTCCGAATTGAATGATTAGGTGAAGACACTATATGTTGCATTTTAATTCGATTAATCTCTGTTTTTCTTTCTCTTTTCTCTTCTGAAGTGAATAATTTCTCGTGACTGTTTGTTTGTGATTTCTACTCAACACTTCTGTGATCCTTTATTAGCGTAATCAGTGAGGTTAATTGAGTTTCTAAAGTCTGAATTGCTTATTAAAGTTTCCTGATTTCAGGAGAGTTATTTTTCTCATTAAGAAAAGCTTAAAAAGCGGTAATAAATGAAAGTTCTCCTGTTTTAGTCTTAGTCTTATTTCTTTTCTTTTTATTCTATTCTGAATTTTAAAACTACAAAGTCGATTTATCAAATAGATTTTTCTGTACATTGTAGTGAAGTAAATTCAGTAATCTACTATTCTGCATATAACTATGAAAATATCAACATCATATTACCAATAAATTCTGCATTAAGCCATGAAACAGAGAGATTAATTCCTAAAAAAAATTAAGACATTAACAAATACATTTAAAAAGACTAAGAAAGACAACAAAATATTAAATAATAAAATTTAGATTGAATTGAAGGTTCTGTGGAAAATAAAATTCGATAAATCAGTAAGAAGTTATCTACAGAAATTTAAACATGATATTAACATACTTTATATAGTTTGATAAATAAATAAAAAGATGATAGAAAAGATGTTTTAACAGAAACAGAAAAAGAGAAGTCCGACTAATTGTTTCTTGAATTTTTGTTAAAACATCTTTGTATTTTGAAATTACAATTAACTGCATATAACTATCTTGGTGTTTAGAGTACTAGATCTAGGAAAAATTCTGATTGGAAATAGAAGAAAAGAAAAGAAATTGGTGCAACCTCCCTTGGATTCGACCCCTTACTAAGCCACATATTTTTTTTTGGATATTCACAATTGTTAAGGGAAATTCTTTTATATAAATTTTCTTGATTAGGTCTGAACGAAAGCACTACAACGCATTGCATTCAATATTTCAGACTTATCACCCATGGCTAGGGATTAGGAAGTCATAATCAAAACATAGACATCCATCCACAAGATGTCTTTTGTGTCTCAAGTCAAAGGACTACATGCACAACTCGACATGAATTAACCCTGACTGCTAATTAGGTATAATATCATTCAAGGATTCATACGAATCAATTCAATGAACTCTTTCTCAAGAGAGCACCCACGATCTATCATTAGGGTCTCCACATTGATGGCTACAAGATCACCCATACTCATCATATGAGTTAGATCAGTTAATGGTATTCTTTCAAGATAATTTGATGTCCTTCTCAACTACCCCATGAATATGAATGTTTACAAGACTTATTTAAAGACTAGTAATCTTTATATTATGATATCATCATAATTAACTCAGTCATTGTGTATGCTCATGAACTTCATTACAAACATCACATAAGAATAATATTTAATAAATTTTATTTCAGTAAACATAAACGAGATACATTGAAGTGTGATTGGCTTATAGACCACATAATATCCATCATCTACTACCTTAATCATGGATTTAACTGTATCTTATTCTTTGATTCAATCTTCTCTTATATTGAGTACTTCATGTCATGTCCAAATTATGATCTGATAACGTGTCATTGATGCATTCATTTTCATCATTATAAATGGGTTTTAACACATAATTCTTGTTAATATAATGCACGTTATCATGTTTTGTTTGATATTTTTGTATTCATCATTTCATTCCACTCATATTCCAAACTTGTATCTATTTAGTGCTAATTTGGTAAAAAAATAAATGTGTGCGATCACACATCATTCTTTTCTATTACTTATACTATGAGACTAACCCTAGTTAACTCTTTCAAAGTCAAGTGGTTGAATTCTCCATTTTCTATGAGCTATTTGGATGTAGGTACATTGGTATGCAAGTAGGACACATGGATATGAATGACAATAAGAGGGAAGAGGAAACAACTCTCCACCAAATTTGAACACCAAGCCAACTATATTTTTATGAAATGTGGTAAATAAGGTTTAGATTCGATAGAGGGATCATCATAAGGTTTTTAGAATGATCCTAAATTAATTTAGAATGAATATTGGGTCAACCTCCTTAATTTTAAGGAGGTTGGACCAAACTTAAATTTTATTAAATGAGACCTTAATTTTTTTCTCATTATTTTATTTTTTATGAAAGGATAGAGGATTAAATTCTTGATCCAATGGAGAAAATTTCATAGAAAAAGGAGTTATATTTTGTGAGATATTCAATTTCTAATTTTAGGGATTTTCTTAGAATTTTTCTGGAATTTTTTAGAGATTTTTTTTTATTTTGAGCATATTTACAAAAATGCCACTCTGACTTTTGAAGTATAAAATTTACAGAAATGCCCCTCTAATTTTTTAAGTTAGAAATTTACAGAAATGACGATCTAAATCAATGCTTAGGATTTCTCTAAATTAAAATCATGATCTAGATGGAGTTTTCAGCTGAAATTTTATTTCTAGATTCATTTTTTAACCCTCTATCCATTTATACCCTTGGATCAAAGAATCGAGTAGGAAAAAAATAATTTTAATAATTAGACCCTTTTGCCCCTCTTTACACTCAAACCCTAGGAACCCACCTATAAAAGCCTTCATTTTCTCTCTCCTTGCTTTTTTTGGCTCTCTCTTAGCATTAGGCTACTAGAAGGAAAGGGAGAGGAGTTCAAGGCCCAAGTAGGAGCATTTTTTGATGCTCAATCTTGTAGTGGAAAAGGGAGCAAACAAAGATCGTGATTGAAGCGGATCGAGCATCACCCGGCCTAGGACATGCACACCAACATGGTTTGTGTAAAAGATCTAGATTAGATTTTGGCTTGGGAACATCTCCATATACAGTAGACATGTGTTTTCTTTTTCTTTTTCTTTTTTTATTATAATAGATTTAACATCATCTCCACGTGCATCTCTCACTCTCACCCTCGCCGTGCAGTTATCGATTGCTACTGCCATCTATTTTCTCATCTTTCCATCATATTATCTCTATTTTCATCTCTATTAATCTAATTATCTCATCTATTTTCTAATTTCTATCTTAATTCTAAGATAAACTCAAAATTATCTCTCATACTCACCTCCGCGTACTCCATTCCAACTCACAAATCTTCCTCTGCCCTCATCTTTCTTTTAAACACATAACCTCATTACTTTAGCTCCATGTGGATTCAACCCTTGCTGACACTATACTAAGTAAGGAACTATATTTTATTGCATGAAATCGACGCACAACAACGACGAAAAACATACGCGATCGAGATCATCATAATCTTTTGGACATCATGAGGCTAAGTATTTATACGTTATGGTCAAAACAGGATTATCCTTCCACAAGATGTCTTTGTTGTCTCAAGCCTAAGAACCCTGTACATAACTTTGATACAAATCAACTTGATTCATAATTCGAGTATGATATTATATAAATTCACATTATTGATTCACTTAACTCTTTTTCCAAAGAGCACCCATTATTTTTCTTTGGTTTCTCCACAATAATGGCCATAAGATCAATCATAGATTAAATATCCCTTGTATAAGAATATTTAGAATATATGTCTAAAGACTAGTGATTTCTCTTGTGTGATCCTATCATAATTCTCCTAGTCATTTCATATGTTTATGGACTTCACTGCAAACATTAAACAAAAATAACAATGAATCTAATTTATTTCAATGAATATAAACTAAACATGGAAGTGTGATTTAGCTTATACGACACATAATATCGATCATTGGCTTAATCATAATATGCTTACTTAGTTTTCAATAAATAAGAACATAGACTTAGGAATCCCCTCAAGAATTTGGTAGATTGCTTGTGAGCCAAATTTTTGACTTTTCATGACTCACTACAATCTTTCATGACTTCAAACTCATTTTTGACTCTATGTGCTCATCGTGTGTGGATCATGATGCCCTGTGAGTCAATGAATTAACAATGCATATGTCAGACATGTTTGACTTATCTTTAATTTGCGAGATCTAATGGTGCCAAGGTTGAACAACTTACACTTTGAAGATGTGGAGTAGTGACTGACGTGTCGTTTTCGTGCGTCGTTAAACACAAAGACGATGGTCAAACAAAATGTATAAAACCGAACTCACAAAGACAAGATATAATAATCAAGTACTGGGTAAGTATCGGATCGATCCACAGAGAGCAGGGTTGACTTTAATCGCAGAGTTGACTTGGTCAAACTTAGGTTTAAAAGGGGTTTTAAATAAGAGAATATAAGATTTAAGATATGGAAATGATATAAATAAGGTAAATAAGAAGTTTTAAGATTTTAAATCTCGGATTTGACAGAGAAAAGTCAAAAGTCAAAGTCAAAACGTTGACTTTGACTAGCAGTAGGTGTTCTGCAAAATCATAGAATCAAACAGAGTCAGAAGATTACCAAAAGTAGATATTTAGAAACTAGAGAGAAAATGGAATTTATTGATATAAGTTTTGTAATTTTTGGATAAGAGATGGATTTATTATGAATTATTGAAAATCAATGATCAGAAAATCCCCGAAATGAACACCTCAGAGGAAATCTTCAAATTGAATGCCCAAATGAAATCCAAATCTTGAAATTTATATGTCAATAGAAAGCTAAGAACCAGAGGAATCCAACAAGACCAAAATTATCAAATTCTGATTTGTCAATAAAAAGTAATTGACCCCGAAAGTCAACGTTTGACTTCTGATGAAAGATGAACAGTCCGTGGTCAAACGTTAAATTGAAGGGTCAAATGAACTCGGAATTTGATGAAATTGCTATCCACGGAAAGCTGATGAAAAGAGGAATCCAATGAAACTAAAATAGAGTGATTTGGAATCATAATCAGAGAGATATCTTATTTTCAAAATCAGTGACTTTTCATATTGAAATTTGGGGAAAATGAAGAACACTATGAACTAATTTGCAAAATTAAACTTCTAAATCTAATAAAAACTCAAATTACCTCCTGATAATCGATCGAATCTCACTACTAACCCGATTGCCGCAAGGATGGGGCTCCAATTCTCGTGGATTGAAGCGAATTTGCTCGGATTCTTCCTCGTGGACGTTCGGAATTCAAGGGGAAAATTCGATGAAATCAAGGAGAATTTCGTGATCAATCACGCTCCAATTGCTTTGCAATCGAGTCTAAACGTGGGGGGAACACGATGAACTAGAGATCTTCCTCGAAACTCGCTTAATTTCTTCACGAGTCGATCAAAAGTTAAAGAACAAGAGAAGGAGTACATGAGTTTTTAAAGGAGAAATTGGCCCGGAATCGTGGGCTGTAGAGCGGCCGTGGAGGCGATTTGCAAGCGTCGTGGAAGCGGTTTCCTTTGCATGGCTTCGTGGCTTCAAATCCGCGTCAATTTTGACCGGATTTCACTGTCAAGAAGCCTCCAATTTCCACGATTTTAGCGCCACGATCGGACCACGATCGAGCCACGATCGGGTCACGATCGGGATTCGATCGTGGTCTTAGGTCTTCGCCGATCAGCATCGAGTCAGGTGAGAGCGATTTCGCCGCGGAAATCATACGATCGCGGCTCGATCGCGCCGCGATCGCGGCTCGATCGCGGCTCGGTCCTAGGGTTCTTCCCCGTTTTGTCTGCGCCGTCCGATCGTGGTTAACCGCTGGCTGGACGATCATGATTATCCGATCCCGTGCGCCGCTATTGCGATGTAGATCAGCCGTCCGATCTTTGTCGCTTTTGATCAACTTGCAGCGGCCGTCCGATGAGGATCTATCGCCCGATGGAGCGTTCACCGTTCGATGACGATCAGGAGCTTTTTGTGATGCCACGTGTCTAAAGGTGAGCCGCTCATCAAGTTCACTTATTCCTCGAATTCAGCACGTGTCTGATTGTTGATCGCGTGGACTCGGGTCCACGCGATCTCAGCCGTTCCGCCCGCATCCGACGCTCGTCGCGTCGCCACGTCACCTGCAAGGTAAGAATCGTGTGGGAACATAGTCCCACACGGAAGACAAAAAAGAATTTCGCCGCTATAAATTAGGGGGCAGTAAACGCCTAATGCGTTACCGCCCCAAAATACTAACCAGGGCTCACTAACCCGTGGGCCCTCCACTTACCAGCCCCTCTCGCCACGTGGCGCCCCTCACGGGCGTCCGCGTGGCACCCGGCCACACGTCAGCGCCATACACGCGCCCCGCGTGGGCCACACGCGTCCTGCCACGTGGCCTCAGCGCCACGTCGTAACGGCGCGGTGGACCCGCGCGCCACGTCAGCCCCGCCTGGGCGTACTCGCCACGTCAGCCGGCGCGCGCCACGTCAGCTCCGCAGGTACGTTTTCCTTTTTTTCGCGTTTTTTCTAACTAAAAAAATACTTAAAAATTCAATTTAAAATCAAATAAAAATCAGAAAAAATCGTATAAAACTTTAGAAATTCATATTTCTCAAAATACAACTCTTTTTTAATCCAAATTTTCTCCATTGGATCACAAAATTCTTTTCTTTTTAATATCATGTCATTTAAAATATATTTTCAAGAAGGAAATAAGGATGAATTAAAATTTCATTAAATAAGTTCTGATTAAACATTCTAAATCATAAATTCATCCTAAAATCATCCTTCCAAACATTTACTAAAGTCAAAACTCATTTAATAATAGAGATTAACTCCTATTAATCTAAACAAAAGATTAATCATCTCTTAAGCATGAAATTATCTCTAATTTATGCATAAATATCAACTTTAGTGAAATGACATGCCAATAGAGAAAATCTCCTAAAAAAAGTATGATAACATCCCTCATATTCACATAAAATAAGCATGAATATGAGTTAATTAAGATAAGAATTCATGTTATAAATGCATGTTATCAGTGACAAAGGCTATTCATTTCATAGACAAAGGGCCACCTAAAGGGAGTTGGGATAGGAGCTCTAGGAATCGATTTGTGGGAGATCAGAGGAGTTGGCAAGTGTCAAGGAGATACCTAGAGGAGCAGAGTTGTGAGGCGATGTCTCCATATGATAAGTGGTTGTGCTTTCATCATATCATACCACAAACCAAGAATTAGTTCTCGCTAGTGGGATCTATAAAACAAGAGTAATAACTCAAAATAGGGATTTATGGAACTTGTGTATGACATAAAAATCTTGTGTTTGATATTTGATGTGATTGATTTATTCAGAAGATGAGAAAATTTATTGATTTATTTGAAAATGTGAGGAGATCTCATAAAACTAAGTCAGCTCGATCATGGTTATATTATCTCCCCTATTCAGATTCAAAAGTTGACTTTATGAGAACCTAATTAGAGTAGCCGAGATCAAATGCCTAGACAAAGCGGACTCAAGATATTCCATGATTAATGGCCCGAATAAATCCCAAAAAATGCTTTGAAAAAAGACCAACTAGAGTAGTTGAGATAAATATCAAAGTTGAGAACACATTAATTAGTTTTTTACATTAATATCTATTTTTTCAATTAAACAATTACCTTTTAATTATGTAAATCTTCTTCCATTTAAATCAATAAATAGATTACGCTGATGAAAATAGTTTGAAAAGCGCTGCAAATTTTCATAATTTTTGTAAATTTTGTAATGTTTTTTTATTTAACTAATTTTGTGATAGCCATCGAGGCCCTCCATGTGTGACCGAGCCGCGTAGCCTAAGCCATGCGCTTCGCCGTCACTCTTCCTCTTGTATGGGATGAAACACCGTGACCAAGGGTGCCGTCCGCTAGAAATGTAAAGGTAAACATCTTTTAGTGTCATGACCTTTCATTTTAGGTCCAAATTGTGGCACCACCTTTTTCTATGTCAAGATTGTGGCACCACGTCAGCATTCCCGCTGAGGTGGACGGTTTTGTTATGGGCTAATATCATATATGAGTCTGAACTTTATCAAATGTACCAGATATGAGTCCAAACTTTTTTTTTGTCACATATGAGTCCAAACTTTTCAAAAAGTCCAGATATGAGTCTCAACTTTTCTTTTCTCATATAAAAGTTTGAACTTTTCAAGTGTCCAGATAAGAGTCTAAACTTTTTTTTTCCAAAAAAAAGTCCCGCTGCTGACGTGGACAATGCGGAGAGTCCACGTGGCAGCCGGCTAACAGTGGAACGATGTGGCAGCCACGTCGTTCCAGCCTCTCTCTCTCTCTCTCTCTCTCTCTCTCTCTCTCTCTCTCTCTCTCTCTCTCTCTCTCTCTCTCTCTCTCCTCTCCCGCCCTCCCTCCCTCCCCTCCCTCCCTCCCTCCTCCCCCGCCTCACTCTCCCGCCCTCCCTCCCCTCCCGCCCTCCCTCCCTCCCCCACCTGTCTCGCACGCCCTCCCTCCCCCGCCTCACTCTCCCGCACTAACCAATTACGACCACCGAACAAACTTAGTTGACGAACATGGTTTATGCGCCGCTAATGTAGCGGCTTGTCGAGCATTTGACAAACTCACACCATCCATTTCAAATGGGATTTGTCCCGTGGACACACGAGCAATCCAACCCGTAGGATTTCCTTTTCCTCTTCCCATTCTAACTTCTGTAGGTTTCCCCGTAATAGGAAGATCTGCGAGAACTCTTACCCATATCTTACCATTTCTTTGTAATTGTCCGCTCATAGCACGATGGAATTGTCCGATTATAGCCCGACGCGCTGCTTCAATGGCTCGATATGAAAGACGACCAGCTCTACAACTTTTGGTGCCATATCTTCCAAAACCAAGTTGTGTACCGTCCGTAAAAATACGCCTACTACATCTGCCTTTACGATATTTACGAAATTTCGTACGTTTCGGATATAGCACGCCCCTTCTTTTTTTGACTATATGAGATCCGCACTTTGACACCTGAGATTCCGTAACGAGTAGATACTTCCGCAGGAGCATAATCGATTTTCTGGTTAAATACATTACGAGATGTTTTTCCATACTTTCCGCATTCAGTTCTAGCGATTTCCGCACCTTCTGATCGACCTGAACAACAAATACGTATCCCCTCCACCCCTTTTGGCATTATTAATGGAATATCCTTCACTATGTGACTAAAAATGGAACGAAATGAATTGTTCCTCGGTTGAAAAGATATGTCTTGAGCAATCGGAGAAGCACTTTGATAAACAGATTTGATCTTTACCGACTCAATTAAGGCGCTTGCGGTGTGTGTTCGCAAAAAAGATCGCATTTTTTGCACTTCGTTCAAATAAGAATTGTACCCGTACGGAATTCTTCTGTTTCTAAGTATGATCTCTATCATCATCTCTATTCCCTTGTTCAATTCTCCTATCCCACCTAGGTCTATGAATTTCTCTATCAATTCCGCAAGCGCCTTATCCTTACCCATGAGATTCCAACATTTTTTACTTAATTGACCTAGGAGTTGTTCCCGGGCATCCTCAAAAAAGAGGTTATTATACACCCCAACCCCATCCCTTGGAAAGAAAAAAGTAGCACCGAAGAAAGGAAAGAGCGAGATGGTGGTTTTTGTTGTTCCCGCGAAGCGAAGATCATTCGCTTCGCGAATGAAGTGG
>CM044101.1:13826410-14356820 GCA_024174645.1 Lemna minuta
ATTCAGCAGAAGATGTTTGGTCTTCAACATCATGTTCCATACGCTCTGCTTCACCACCTTCTTCTGAGGAAATGGGATCTCCCGGAATTGATTGAATACTCAATTCTGGCATAAAGGTAAGTGTTGAAGTACTTTCCTTTAGATTTGACCAATCCCAGTTGGCATTTTCTTCAAACACTACGTCTCGGCTAATATGCAGAGAACCGTTGACTGGGTCAAAGCATCGATAGGCTTTAGTGCCAATTTCATAACCAACAAATACCATAGGAGAGCTTCGATCTTCTAGTTTCTTCTGAGGAACTTTAGTGCATTTCACATGCACAATCGAGCCAAAAATCCGTAGGTGCTCGACTGAGGGCTTCCTCCCAATCCAAGCTTCATATGGAGTCATACCTTTCAAACTTCTAGTTGAAGCTCGATTCAGTAGATAAACGGCAGTATTCACTGCCTCTCCCCATAATTCTCGAGGTAGATTCTTCTCCTTTAGCATGCTTCGAACTAAGGACATAATTGTCCTATTTTTTCTTTCCACAACCCCGTTCTGCTGGGGGGAGTGAGGTGCCGTGAGCTGTCTCTTAATGCCATGTGAGATACAGAATTCATTGAATTCATTGGAAGTGAACTCACCTCCTCTATCAGATCGTAGACACAGAATTCTCGTACCTTTTTCAGCCTCAGCCAAAGTTTTGAACCGCTGGAATGCTCCCAGAGCATCAGACTTCATTTTTAGCATAGACACCCACATCAACCTAGAGAAGTCATCCACAATTAGAAGATAATACCTGCTTCCCCCTAATGTGGATGGGGTAATTGGGCCACAGATATCCATGTAGACAAGTTCAAGAGGCTTCACAGCTCGGAAACTTGAAGCTTGAGGAAAGGGGCTTCGATGATGTTTTCCTGCCAAACAACTTCGACAGACATGATCAGGTGCACTGATCAGAGGAAGTCCTTGGACTAACTTTCTCTTGGACATTTCCTGCAGGGAGTGGAAATTTATATGCCCAAAACGTGAATGCCAAAGCCAATTCTCGGAATTATCCTCAGTAGTGACCAGGCATTGGTCAACTACCTTAAGCTTCAGCAAATAGAGTCTACCTTCTGATCTTTGTACCTCAGCAACCAACCGTTCATGATGATCAAAGACAGTCAACTTACCTCCAGCCATTGTCATACAGCAGCCCTCTTCATCTAGTCGGCCAAGACTAAGAATGTTTGCTGCCAAATCGGGGACATATAGCACATTAAGAAGCCGTAGGATGTCCCCATCCTTCTGAGTAATTTCAACAGTACCACGACCTTTGATTTGAATCCGCGAATTATCGCCAAACTTAACAAATCCAGATGAGGATTCATCCAAATCACAAAAGAAATTACGGCGGCCTGACATGTGATTAGTTGCTCCCGTATCAAGATACCAAAGAGATGGATCAGAGAGCGCACCCTCTGAACCATGAAGGAGCAATTCACTTGCTTCTTCAACCACTGCCATCAATAGAGAAGAAGTCGCCGCTGGAGCTGAAGAAGTGGATGCTGCTTCAGCTGAGGTGGACTCGGAAACATATGCTCGATCATCTCGATCCTTCTTATTGCTTCGCATTCATACGCAAAATGCCCAAATTTCGACAATTGTAACATTGAATTACCGTTTTGTCAAAGGGCTTTTTTTGTCTTTGTCTTCATTTTTGAGAAGAATTTCGCCCGCGACCTTGCCCGCGGCCTCGCCTCGCCGCGACCTTGTCCTCGATGTCGTCCTCTTCCGCGTGATGAAGACTCGCTCGTTCGACGATTTTGCTTTTACTTATGGCCTCAGCCAATAAGACTTGTTCCTCCTCACGAGATTCGCGTTCTTTGAGCCGCAGCTCGTGAACGGTAAGAGAGCCGATAACCTCATCTAGGCTTATCTTGTCCAACTCACCATACTGCTCCAGGGAGAGTGTGAGAGCGTCGAATTTTGAAGGCGTCGCCCTTAGAAATCGACGTACCACTTCTTTCTCTTCCATCGTCTCTCCCAAGTTTCGCAAATCAGCGACGATGTGTGTGAACTTCATCGCAAAGTCCACCACGGATTCAGTCTTGGACATGGTGAGCATTTCGGAAATCTCGTTTTTAAACCTTGAATGCGGGATTGAATCACTCTATCCACGCCAAGGTTCCTTTGTCCGAGAATTTCCCAATTCTCTTTTGCCGTCTTCTTCGCATCAAGGATCACCAACCTGTTCTTCGAGAACAGCGCTTATGATGGCAGAAAGGGCTAAGCGGTCCCTTCTTCTTTGCCACGTTCTCTCCTACAATTGCTTGCCACAAGTCATGCGAGTCCAAATAAACCTCCATAGCCATCGACCAAACTCGGTAGTTGGTCTTTGACGAGCTTAAGGGAAGGTGCCGATGTTGATAACTCTCCGGCCTCGGTTAACTTCTTTGCCATGCTTAAATTGTCGAAAAATCGCTTCGGCTCGATACCAATTGTTGACCTCGGAAGAACTTGACGGCCTCTGAAACACTCCGAGGGAGACGAGAGATGAGTTACGCTCTGATGGAGAGAATGACGTAAAACGCGAGAGGAAAAAAACTATTTCATTCACCTTGTCATTTCCACAAACACTTGTTTCTTTAAATAGGAAATGACGACCAATCAAAAGACGGAAGAGAAACAAGAAAGAGAAAACGTCTTCTAACTAACTCCTGCTCCACGTGTCACCGCATCCACCGTGGCAGCCGCATCACCGTTATAACCAACCTAATGGATGGTCACGATCTAACCTGCAGAGAAAGCGATAACTACCGTAACAAAAAAGGACAGAGTGTTCATGCGCTGTTTCTGCAGGCGGAGACATCTCCTGAGGCGATGCCTTCCCGACGTTGCAGCAGAGGACTGGAGGCAATCCTTCAGGGAGGGCGGGAGAGTGAGGCGGGGGAGGAGGGAGGGAGGGAGGGGAGGGAGGGAGGGAGAGAGAGAGAGAGAGAGAGAGAGAGAGAGAGGCTGGAACGACGTGGCTGCCACATCGTTCCACTGTTAGCCGGCTGCCACGTGGACTCTCCGCACTGTCCACATCAGCAGCGGGACTTTTTTTTGGAAAAAAAAAGTTTAGACTCTTATCTGGACACTTGAAAAGTTCAGACTTTTATATGAGAAAAGAAAAGTTGAGACTCATATCTGGACTTTTTGAAAAAGTTTGGACTCATATGTGACAAAAAAAAAGTTTGGACTCATATCTGATACATTTGATAAAGTTCAGACTCATATATGATATTAGCCCGTTTTGTTATCCACGTCCTTCTTCGTTCTCTCTCTCTCACTCTCTTCTTTATCTCTCGAGTCCCGACTCTCTCTCTTCTCTCTTCTTTCTATCTCTCAGAGTCCCGACTCTCTCTCTCTCTCTCTCTCGCTCGTCTCTCTACTCCCGAATCCACTCCACTCCGCGGCGGAAGAAGCTCGCGGCCCTTCCTTACGCCAAAGGCGGCGGCGGGAGGGCAGACTGAGTGCGCCGTCTGTCTCTGCGCCATCGAGGAAGGCGACGAAGTGCCGGAATTGAGGTGCCGACACGTCTTCCACCGCGGATGCCTCGATGAGTGGGTCGATCGCGGGAGGGATCGACAGAAACCAGTCAACTGGATCCCTCGACGAGTGGGTCGTCCGCCTTCTGGGAAACTTTACGAGTGTCGGTGACTTCCGGAGCTCTGTATCCGGCGAGGCGGTTGGGAGTGGCAGAAGGTCCGGCTAAGTGAGAGAGTCCCTGGTCCGAAACCCTAGCGCTCTGCGGCTCATCCAGGAGAATGTTGGAGGACTTGATGTTTCCGTGGGAGGAATTCGGACCCATGGAGTGAATATACTCTATCCCTCTCGCCGCCGCCAGCGCTACGCTTACTCTCGTTTCCCAGTGCAACGGCGAGCGCCCGGATCCTCTACTGCCTGCAACGACCAAAAAAGTATTAACAGTTACGACGATAATGAAGATATAACGATGATGAGTCCTTACCGTGGAGAAGAGAGGAGAGGCTGCCCATGGGCATGTAATCGTAGACGAGGAGCTTCTCGTCCTTGCTGAAGTAGTAAGCGAAGAGGGGAACAAGATTAGGGTGGGACATGGCGCCGACGGCTTCGATTTTTTCTCTGAACTCTTCTTCCGGGACGGTGACGTCCCGTAGGCGCTTGACTGCAACGACGGTTCCAACCTCGAGGACGGCTTTGTAGGCGGTGCCGTAGGTGCCCTTGCCGAGAACCTCCGCCGAAGCTCGGAGCAGATCTTCCAAGTCAAAAACCCTGGGACTCGATCCGCAAAAGATGAGCTTCTTGATCGGGGCATCACTCTTGGGGCAAACGGCGGCTGCCGCTGCGACGGCGTCGACTGGTTCGCCGACGGCTTTGTCTCTCGGTTGGATTTCGACTTCCAAAGATTTAGCTCCGGAAGCTTCCAAAGATCTGGTTTTGCTTCCACCCTTTCTCCTGCAGAGGACACAGAGGAGTAATATGATGACTAATAGACCGACGACGGATCCGATGACAATGCCGGCAGTAGCACCGCCGGAAAGCTTGCGCTTTGAGCTGGAGCCATTGTTCTCTTGCGACGGAGAACCTGGGGGTTCACCCGGAGGAGAGGCTTCTCCCGGGTTTCGAGGGTAAACCGCAGACTTGGAGTCCGAGGAAGGCGGAGGGCGGCTGCGATCGGAGTTAACGAGGGATCGAACCGTTGAGCTCATTGTAGGAGACGTTGAACTGGTCAAGGGTCAGGTTTAAGTCGGGGATCTGCCCGGACAACTGGTTTCTGTCGAGGTACAAGGTGCGGAAATTTCCGTCGCGAGAGAGATAGAGAGAGACGCGCGGGCGAGGAAGAAAGCGAGGAAGAGAAGGAGAGAGTGAGAGAAAGAAGAGAAGAAGAGAGAAAGATCGTGAGAGAGGGAAAAGCGATTTCTCCCTCTCGCGAGCGTGCCGGAGAGCAAGGGGGAGAGGAGACGTCGCGAGAGAGACCGTGGAAATAGGGGAAGAGAAGAAAGAGAAGAGAGAAAGAGAGGGAGAGAGAGAGAGAGAGAATGAAAAATGACGTGGACAAAACCGTGGCAGCCAGGTGGGGGACGGAATAACAAAACCGTCCACCTCAGCGGGAATGCTGACGTGGTGCCACAATCTGGACATAGAAAGAGGTGGTGCCACTAAAAGATGTTTACCCAGAAATGTAATGCCCGGTTACCTCAGCGACTTTTGACTGGTCAATCGTACGTCACTCTCCGTGGGCTCTCTCTCTACGCGTAGAAGTAAACGTTTGAGAAGCAACTCTCTGGAGGCTTCCAGAAGAAACTGAGACGGCCAAGACTGGCCACGCGTACAGCGAACCTTCACTCCGAAGGTCCGCCGGCCCAGGAGAGTTTTGATCTATATAAACGTTCCCGAAGTTCTCTCCATCATCTTACTCTCCTTCGCAATATCGTTCTTCCTCCTCCCCGATCAAATTCAAGGTCCAGCTATGGCGGAGAACAGCCAGCAGCCGCATCCGGAAAATAACGCGTGGGGAACAAAGAGCATGGGAGCCCCGGCCGCGCCATCAGCGCACCCACAAACCAGCAAGTCGCCTCGGCTATCCCTTCACACGAGGACGTCCCGCCGCCATATCTCCTCCCGGCGACTCCAGTCGAAAAGTCCCCCACCAACCCCATGGAGACGATCCTCGATTTCTTCAGCTCCTGGACGCACAAGACGGAATCCCTCGCCACCAGCGTCTGGCACAATTGTAAGAACAAAAGGGCACCTTTATTATCCAATCTACTGCGCTAGATTCACAGACCGATCAATTCTCGGGCGCAGTGAACGCGGCGCCGTCGAAAACGCAGGCTGCATGGGGAAAGCTCGGACTGGCGACCAAGGCGGTGACGGAAGGGGGGTTCGAGCCGCTGTTCAAGCGCGTGTTCCCCGGGGACCCGAGCGAGAGGTTGAAGAAGACGTTCGCTTGCTATCTTTCCACCTCCACTGGTCCCGTCGCCGGAACGATATACTTGTCCAACGCCAATATCGCCTTCTGCAGCGATCGGCCTCTTTCATTTTACGCGCCATCTGGGCAACAAGCTTGGAGCTACTACAAGGTAAGTTATAAAGATTGTTTCTTGGAGATTTTATCGCAGTTGAGTTCTGACTAGGGTTTATCTGAACAGGTTGTCGTTCCATTGGGTAGAATTGCCGGCGTGAACCCGGTGACCTTGAAGGAGAGCCCGCCGGAGAGGTACATCCAGATTGTCACAGTGGACGGGCACGACTTTTGGTTTATGGGTTTTGTGAACTACGAAAAGGCGTCGACGCACCTTCTCGACGCCGTCTCCTCTTTCTCGGCGTCACACCCGGTGGCCGCCGCCCATGTACAGAGTCAGTAGATTCTTCTCGCAGGAGTCGTGTTTTTTATATTATTGGCTTGCACGAGATTATGTCTCTGGATTTACGCTATATGAGCTTCTGCACGGGCGTTTAGAGAGAGAGAGGGAGAGGATATGTCGCGTGTGCCCTAGTCTGCCCTAGTTCACGCGGCGGAACAGTGGAGAGCGGAGGTCGGCGATTGCGGAACTCTGGATTACTTTTTAACTTTTTATGCTCGGAATGTCGCTGTTTCTGAGAGATTGGGGTCGGGAATCGGGAGTCGCGAGTCGGGAGAGGAAGGGATGGCAGGGGGGAGAAGACTCGGGTCAACAGTGATGGGTCGGTCAGCTTCTGTATCCAAAATTTGTCACCCACTGCATAAGAAAACGGGGCAAAAGGGAGTGTGATGAGCCGAAAGAGGTAGAGAGAGAAAGCGAGTGCCGCTAGATGACAGTGGTCAGTGGCCACGAGCAGGAGGCAGCACCGGCGAGAGTAGAGCGAGATTCTCAAAACCCGCCTGTGCACCTCTTTCTCTCTCCTCTCCCCGATGTCTGTCTCTCTCGGCGTCTTCATCTGCTACTCCTCTGCGGCACGCTCTGCGGAGATTCCTTCCTGCTCACCAAGGAAAGGTTCCGTTGTCCGGCGCAGTAGCAGATTAGCTCCCGTGCCTCTTTATTCCCTCCCCTCGCTCCCCAAGAGCTCCCTCTACCTTTCTCTCTACCTCGAATATTATCCATGGCGGCCATCAAACATCATACATGACCCCAAAGAAGAAAAAAGATAATCAAGCATAACAAAGGACCATCATCCTTGATAATAGAGAGAAGCAACCGCAGTAGGTCACTCTCTCTCTAGTTTTATGTCTATCTCTCTGCTCCGGCCGAAATGTAGAACATGGCCGCCGCATCTGGGGCACTCTTCCTCTCTCTTCGGGATCATGACGTACATCATGCACACGCGACATCCGGCCGCTACCAGCACAGATCCTACGGCGGCGGCGGGGGCACCTCGCTCGATCGTGTCGCGCGAAGAGGAAGACGACGACGAGGAGAAGGCGGAGGAACAGTTGCCCTGCTCGTCACTGTCCGTAATAGAGTCCTCTGAGCTGTCGTCGTCGTCGTCGTCGCTCTCCACGCCGTAGTTCTCGTCGTCCGCGTCGTCACCGTCGTCGTCCTCTTCCTCATGCTCGTAGAAATACTTCTCGCGGTGCCCGGCAAACTTTCTCGGATCTTCCATAGACTTGGCTCCCGTGCTCCAGTTGATGTAGTAGATCTTCCCGGTCTGAGAAACATAACGAGACCTCAGAATATAAACTAACAGAAAACCAGATCGAGTGGAGATCCCCTGGCGAAAGAGGCAGAGGGAGCATTAAATCCGAGATTCCGACAGGTACGAAGAATGAAGGAGCATTTAAGAGAGGGGAACCTTCAAGTCGAGACACTGCTCCCAGTGGTAAGGGAGGGCGAGCTCGGAATTTAATTCCAGGGTGGTATCCGTGGCGTCGACGACAGACGCAGGATCAGAGCTGATTGGCGAAAGGGTGGAGGCGCCACCGGAGAGAGAACAGCTCCTTAGCGAGGCCGCTATGACGTCGATGTAGGGGGCCGCCATGCGTAGAAGAGGGAAAAGGGTGAGGGGAGAGGAGTCAGGAGTGCGGAAAGGACGGGACTGGAGGAGGGTTTTCTGCCGGGCTTTGGGTTTTCTTTAAAGAGTTTTCAAAATGTAGAGAGAGAGACATGGTTGAAAAGAAACTCGTTTTCTTTTGGCGAAAGCGCCTTTCTCTCTCTACCCCTCTCTTCTGGAATCGATCTGTGGCACTCGAGACAGAACGGTGGTCCGATTGGAAGGTCCCCACAACCTGCTCCCTCAGTCCTCTCTACAGCTCGTTCGTCTCTCTCTCTCTCCCTGTGGCGCTTTGGGGAGGAGGAGAATGTCTGTGCAAGATAAATAATGGCGGATAACGCACGGTGACCCCCCCGTTTTATCAAGAACTGACTGAGCAGAGATGAGAATCCTACTGTCGCTTCTAGCTGTCAAGAACTTGGAGGAGCGACAAGACAGAAACCCCGGCTGTTCCCCGTTCTTCTCCCGCCTATTTTCACCATCTCCCCCTCCTAGTCAACGGAGGTTGACCAAAGAACAGATGATTTGACATTCTACGTGGCATCTCGCGGACAAGGACATTTTTTACCGTTTAAGGGCTCTTATAAAATTCGTAATATTTTACGCTTGAGAAGTTAATAAATACCATTTCCGCGATTTCCTACGAATTAAATATTGGAGAAAAAAACGGAGATCTCTGGAATCGATTTCATTTCTATCAGTTGAGAGATGCAAAGGCTCGGGAAAATAAATAAACTCGATATCATATATCGTGAGCTCATCCTGATTAAAATATACCAGATAATATTTCATAGGTAGCATAAGATCTTTACATAATTAATGGGCCACAATGTGACTTTAATCGGCCCACAATGCTTTAATTTGACCCACTGGCGTAGAAGCGTCAGCTCTCAGTACACTGAAGAAAATAATCATAAATGGAGTCATTAATATTAAAAAAATAGAAAGGGAGAGATACTCGTGCGAGTTATTCTGGGTGGTAGATGCGGACACTAGGTTACGCCACGGGTAACTTCCCGGACATCAAGAGAGAGAGAGTGTGTTGAAGCCCGAAGCCCGAAGCCCGAAGCTCGAAGCCCGAATTTGCAACTGCCACATCATATTCTCAACGGCGGTCAAGTCACGAAAATTCCTATCAAAAGTCACCGGGTCAACGGCTTGAACGGCGATGAAGCGCATTTCCGGAGGTCAGCATCAGTGTGAGCTGGTTAGAAGAAGACGGGATAGAAAAGTCAACGGAAGGGGAAGTCGATGGGGTTAAGTAGGAGGAAAGATGCTGTCTTGGGAGACAGCCTGAAAGTTGGGCGTCGTCTCTCTCCCTCACCTTTTCTCCAACAGCGACGACGAAGATGCCGGCAGAGGAGGAGAAAGAAGAGGACCATCTCCTTCTATCATTGCATCTCATCGGTTCTATCAAGAACGTCGCCCCAGATGTACGATTCTTCAAGGGGCGGTGGTTCGCCATAGCCACCAAGCTCGATTCTTTACAGGCATTACTGGAAGATTTCTCCGGGCTTCCTAATCTGTCATCCAATCCATTATCGGCAGAGTTCTTACCTTCTCTCTCTAAGACACTAGATAATGCCCTGTCACTCTGCCGGCAGTGCCTCTCGGAAGAGCTCCCTGCAGGCAAGCTGCGGACTCAGAGCGAGATCGCCGCTATCGCCTCCGCGCTTGACCGTCACGCCACCGACGCGAATATCCTGCACAGGACTGGCATACTGCTCGAGCCAGCGCGAGTTGCGGGCGACGACCCTGCCCTAAAGGGGGGATCTTGGCGAGAAATCATCCGCGTAGAAGCCCGAAATCTGATAACCCGGCTGCAGATTGGTGGCGCCGTCGCCAAGAACGCCGCATTGGAGGAGCTCACCGGGCTCCTCGAAGAAGACGAAAAGAACGTCCTTATCGCCGCTTCTCAAGGCGTCGTTCCAGCGCTGGTCCAGCTACTAGATTCTCCCTCCAACGAGACGAGAGAAAAAGCAGTGGCGGCGATCGCCAAAGTTTCCTCCGTCGAGAGCTCGCGCCACGTGTTGCTCGCGGAGGAGATGCCTCTCCTGAACCACCTCTCCCGCGTGCTCGAGTCCGGTAGTGGCTTCGCCAAGGAGAAGTCCTGCGTCGCGCTGCAAACGCTCACCCTCGCCAAGGACAAAGCGAGAGCCTTCGTCTGTCGCGGCGGCATCTCCCCTCTGCTCGGCATCTGCCACGTAGGCACTCCGGCAGCGCAGTCCGCGGCCGTCGGAGTGATGAAGAACCTCGCCGCCGTGGCAGAGATCCGCGCTGGCTTCGCCGAAGAAAACGCCGTCCCCGTCCTGCTGGCCATGTGCTCGTCTAGTACGGCGGTGGCGCAGGAGAACGCCATGGCCTGTCTTCGCAACCTCGCCGCCGGCGACCTTGACGAATGGAAAATCTCGATCTTCAGAGAAGGCGGAGTGCAATCTCTGAAGAGCTACTGGGACGAAGAAGGCCGCAACCTCGAGCCCGCCGCTGGGCTTCTCTGTAACCTCGCTTCTTGCATGTACATCGCCGAATATCTCGTCGAGGACGGATTCTTGCCGCGTTTAGCGGCGGCGCTGCGGAGGGACAGCAGTTCGACGAGGATAGAAGCCATGAGAGGGATCCACGCGCTGGTTCGCGGTAGCAAGGAGGCGAGCAAGGCAATGGGGGAAACGGGTTGCATTCAGGTGCTGGTTAAGTCCCTCGAAGCGAAGAGCATGGAAGAGAGAGAAGCGGCAGGAAAGGCGCTGGCAGCGCTCCTGACGGTCTCCGAGAATCGGAGAAGCTTCTTGAAGGAGGACAGGGGGATAGCGAGCGCCGTTCAGCTGCTGGATCCCGCTCTTCCGAACATGAACAAGAGAGTTCCGGTGGAGCTGCTGGAGGCGGTTTGCTCTTCCGGGAAGTGCAGAAAGCAGATGATGGAGGCGGGGGCTTGCGGGTATCTGCAGGCGCTGGTGGAAATTGAGGTGGAGGGGGCGAAAAAGCTTCTCGACACCCTGGTAAAAAGGAGGATCTTGGGGGTTGCCCTGTCGAATTGACGAGAACTGCAAGACTGGCCTCTGTACAGCGAGGCTTCCGTGTACATCGTTTTTCACTTGATTTGCCTGATTTGTGTAATTGTGTGTGGTATATGGAGATTGACGGCTGAAGAATTTCTACGGTTTTCTACGAGATTGACTGCTGAAGAACTTCCTCTCCAAAATCGATCGTTATTACTCTCACTCTCACTTTTTCCTAAAATGGATCTATCATCTATTCGACTCTCTTTTCCCTATCTCGATCTTCATCTCTCACGCTTTCGTCTTCGGGGCCTGCCACCAAGGAAGGTAAAACGAGCAAACAACGTTACCGTCTTTGCCGATGGAAGATGTTCTTACTAGCAGTAAGACCCACCGCGGAAGGGGCCCTCCCCTACAGTCTCGCCGGGACGAGTCGGGCACATGATGGGTTCTTAAATTGCAGATCTCGGCTTCGTTTTCCCGATCGGCGGAATTCAATGATCCTCTCACTGTTAAATTTCATAGAGGATTCTTGTTCTGCCAAGAATGTGTCGGACTATGGGGGAAAGCGACGACTAATTTTAGAGATATAATTAGGCGCCGAATTACGGGGCCGTAGAATCTGTCCGTCGGCGCCAAGGAATCAATGCGCCGTACACTAGCCGGATCTCCTCCATTCATACGCTCTGTCACTCTCTGCGTCTACCCTGCATCGGATTTATCAGAGTTTCAGTCTTTCAGACTTCTAGTCGGTTAGTTCCGCCCGTTTCCGGGCTCCGCGATATGCCAGAAGGCATCGTCGCTCACCGTTGCCCGATATGCCAGCTTTCGCCGGGCTATTTTAGTGCTCTTTCTTTTAAGATCTAATGTTCCGCCGCCGCCACGTGATGACGCCTCGGAGGGAAAAAAATCTCCCGCTCGTGGGGTCAGCCATTAACGCAAGAAAATGACGGATTTCGTCTAATTGCTTCCGGAAAAAGGGAAAGATTGAGAGAGCCGGAGCTTTTTGACAATTTGCTGCCAGCTCAGAGAAAAGTAAACGATATTTTATCCCTTCCTCCCCTATCCTCCGGACCTCTGTTCGCAGGGAGGAAAAATAATGGCCTTTCTGCCCCAGACTAGAGTTTTCTTCTGAGGCTCGGAAATCCTTTTGAGGATGGAGAGGACGAACCAGCAGCAGCCACCAGAGAGGGCAACAGACGCGGTGCCCTGTGACTTCTGCGGGGAGGAGATTGCGGTGATCTACTGCCGAGCGGACAGTGCCAAGCTCTGCCTACACTGCGACCGCCACGTTCACTCGGCTAACGCTCTCTCTCGCAAACATCTTCGAACTCAGATCTGCAACGGCTGCAGCTCCCAGCCGGTGACTTTCCGCTGCTCCGACGATGGCTTGTCGCTCTGCCAAGACTGCGACTTTGATGTTCCCCATGAGAGGGTTCCTCTCGAGGGCTTCTCCGACTGCCCTACTGCCATGGAGCTAGCCGCAACTTGGAGCTTGGATCTCGCCGGGAAGTCCTCCTTCTGGTTTTCCGTTGACCGCCGTCAACATGGTGGGGGAGTCAAGCCGGCGCTGCTCTGGCAGCTTTCGGAGATGGCAAAGCGCGAGGCCGCTTCTGCGCCGCCGTGCGATCTCGGGCCTGAGACACCCGTGAGGAACAACAGATGCCGCGAAGCGGATGACGTGGCAGATTTAAGGCAGATGCCTTATTCCTTTCTCACGATGCCTCCTGGACGTTGCCCTAACCGTGGCGAGAGAGATCTGCTCCCGGACGAAGATATCTTCTGGGACTGCGCTTCTCAGGTCATAGGCTTCTTCATCGATTCTGAGAAGAACTCAGATTTTACATCTCGATGTGACTTGCAGATTTGGGATTTTCATCTGGGGAGATCGAAGGATGATACCGAGGCTCTGTCGCGGGGTGTCTCAAACGACGCAGCCTTCATGGTCAAATGCTACGCTGACTTGCCGGCGGAGGCAGGAGATGCATACGGATCGAGCTACCCTTCCATGCCGGGGGACATCTCATCGGCTGACGTCTCTCACCCTTTTTATTTCCAAAAGAAATTCTCGAGTCTTGGGATCAAAATATACGTTTTCTAATTATTCTGGGATTTTTTATCGCAGGTAGGAGTTGTACCAAACTCCGGCACCAATTGGCCCTCGAGATCATGCCAGAACGCCTCGGCTATTGTTGGGACGTCCGGCGCCTCTTCCGGCGAGCCCAGGGACGTCTCCACCGGCGATCAGTTCCCTGCAGCCGCCGGTTCCGGCGGCGCCGCTTGGGTAACCGGTAGGATGGATGGGGAGTTGCTCGCTCTTAACAGGGACAATGCCATGCTCCGCTACAGGGAGAAGAGAAAGAACCGCCGGCAAGCTCTCTCTCTTCATCTTTCTAGATTTACCTGCTAGTATAGCTTTCTAGCTTTTTGTGTATCTGAATTGCATTTTCATGGATCGCGTGCAGATATGAGAAGCGGATACGATACGAATCTAGGAAGGCAAGGGCGGACACGAGGGAACGGGTGAAGGGACGATTCGTGAAGTCCGTGGAAGGCCATGGCCAGAGCGGCGGTTGAAGTTCTCGGCCGGCACCAGAGGGGGGCCGTCGGACTCTAAACACGTGTGTTCTTCCTCGTCTTCTATCTCCACTTCCGTTTTCTTGACCGTTTCGACGAAGAGGCTGTAAAATCCTTTTCTCTGCTGCATCAGCTTCATAAAAGCTCCAGTCATCTAATGAAAGAATCATATGACTTTTTAACTCGTCAGAATCCTCGTCTACTCTCTCTCTCTCTCTCTCTCATCGTCATCTAAGGAAAACGGGCAGAACGGCGGAGGGTCCGCGTCGAATCTTGTCGGGCTGTAGGACCGAGATGGAGGAAGTGTAGGCTAGCCATTGATGGACCTCGCTAATGATGGACAACCGAGAGTGGCAAGAGAGCTAAAATTCTTGAAAACATAGACCTGCGTGTCCCTCTCCCACGAAACCCTTTACACTAAAGGCTAACATCTTTATAAAAAATATCGACCCTTATATACAAGATAATGATTGTACCAAGATATTTAGTATATATGAGAAAATGGACTTATAGAGTGCACTAAAGCGTTCTTGAAAGTTATTGTGGTGTCTAGATGGTCATCTCTCTTTTTCAAAGCTCGTCATCAACTGAGAAAAAGAAGAAATGAAAGAATTCTCATAAGACTGATGTAGACACCATGAGTTGTGATCATTATCTCTTATTTATAAATATTTAGTATGCAGATTTTTCATAAAAACCCTCAGAATTATGTCTATATATATC
This sequence comes from Lemna minuta, assembly GCA_024174645.1. Classification (NCBI taxonomy): domain Eukaryota; kingdom Viridiplantae; phylum Streptophyta; class Magnoliopsida; order Alismatales; family Araceae; genus Lemna; species Lemna minuta. Next base: position 13,840,667 of record CM044101.1, read on the forward strand.
AAGATCTATTAACCTTACGTGTGTTACCCTCTAAGTCCATATATCTCACAAGTTAATAACTCTATAAATCTAAAAATATATTATTGGTCAACCTTTATTAATTATCTACATCAACATATAAATTAATTAATCAATGACTGATTTAACCCAATCGATAGTTTGAGTTGCCAGCTCGTCAGGTGCAAAGCTATACTATGTACTCTAAGAGATATAGAGTGTATAATATATAATTTTTGAAGACTCATGAATAATCTTGTCGTCATCGGTTATCATGTATATATAATTTTTCATCTGCATAAGACTCATAAACGAGTTAGGATATAGTCAACTATCGAACCTTAATCGGTCACTCAAGTTAGTACTAATACATATAAAATATCATTAGTAACTCCTATGATATTTTCACTTTCTTGACCAAAGACTTCATCGCATTTTATTCCTTGTTAATCTTCTCAAATTAAGAGGGCAAATGATCTCATCTTGAGCACACAATCATCTTTAAAGACTTCATGTTATATCTAGGGTTTGCCTACCGTCATCCGGACCGTCATTTGGTCGCGGTATCTACCGATACCGTCATCATCTGATCAATATCCAGTACCCGATACCGTCATCCAGTTATGGATGGCGGTTATCGGATTACTGTGGAGTTCCGGTGCGGTACTAGAGGCTAACAGTACCGTTCCGGTACCAGATGACGTTATCCGATGACAGTATCGGATGACGGTATCGGGAGAAGGGGCGGCCACAATATCTGCACGTTCCACTAGCCGTGGATGATTTTTCTAGAGCACGACCGCATGACATTGACGCAATCATGCAAAAAGCTATCTATCTCTTACCTGGATGATTTTTCCAAGAGGACGATTTTTCCAGGAGGATGTTTATAGCGAGAATTCGTCTCGGTTGCAGACTGGAGGGGAAGGTGGCAATCGTCACAAGCGACGCAAGCGGCATTGGCGAGAGCACCACCAAACTCTTAAGATCATCTTACGAAGGATTCAGAACCTCCCAAAGCACCGAATAGAAGTGCAAAATTGATGAAGAGAGATCGCCGATTACCACAACGTCGTGATTGTCGATGAGTCCTCTGACTTGGATGACCTTGTAGTTAGATAATCTCAAGATTCCTCTAACCTAGATGACCTTGCGGAAGTGCAAATTACAGATTCATGGACTGCGTGAGTGCGAAACTGCAGATTCGAGCGCTGGTAGAGAGAGAAATCGAGCCTTGATTATCGAGGTATACTAGAGACAAAAATCGAGATATATTAGGTATATTATGTTATTTCGGATATATTAGGTATATTAGGTTATTCGGGATATCGATATCGGATATCAATATCGAAACCGATACCGACACCCCCGAAACCGATACCGACATCTACATGTCGGTATTGGGTACTGTAGGTATCGGGTACCGTTTAGGACCCAAAGTGGTACCCGATACCGTTACCATAACAAACACCAGTATTCGATACCGGTATCTGAACATTTGAACCCTAGTCGTATCCAATATAAGACGTTTTTTATATCTCATGGCTAGGTATTAATAAGTCATAATCAAAACACAAACATCTATCTACAAGATGTCTTTCGTGTCTCAAGTCAAAGGATCACATACACATCCATGACGTGAATCAACCTGATTGACAATAAAATATAATACCATTCATGGATTTATATTAATCATTCAATGAAATCTTTCTTAAAAGCGCACCAACTATCTATCTTAGTGTCTTCACACCGATAGCTATAAGATCACCCGCACTCATTGACGAAACGATATAGTGCGGTCGTTGAAACACACGGTCATCGGTCAAAAAAAATTTATAATTACGAACACACAATGATTTAAAGGATATGAAATCAAGTACATTGATGAGATTGGGTCAAACCACAGAGAGCACGATTGACTTTTATCGAAAGAGTTGACTTGCTCAAACTTAAGTCTAATTAGGTTTTTTAAGCAAGAGATATGCTAAATTATCAATGGAAATAATACTAATATATGACAGAAGATCTTTTAAGAATTTTTAAAAATATTTGGAGAAGAAAAGTCAAAAGTCAAGGTGAATTGTTTACTTTGACTAGAATTTGACATTCTGTAAAATCAGAGAGGGAAAAGGCAAGAAAATATTACAAAAATTATATTTTTAGAAACTAGAGAGAAAAAAGAGAATTTTGATATAAAATTTGTGATTTTTAGAGAAGAATTGGATTTACGGTGATTTTTCCAAAATCAATAAATAGAAAATTACCGAAATAAAGGTTTTAGTCAAAATCCTTAAAATGACTGATCAAATGATATCCAAATCGAGAAAATCATCTATAAGTAGAAAACTTACAATCAGAGGATTCCAAAGAAACTAAAATTGGTAATTCCACCTTATATATTTCTAATAATTGCCCTTGAAAGTCAACGCCCAAATTAATATTGAACACATGTTTAAAGACTTGATCAGTATATTATGATCTCATCATAATTCACTTAGTCATCATATTTGCTCATGGACCTCATTGCAAACATCATACAAGAATGACACAAAATAAATTTTATTTCAATGAAAATAAACTAAAATACAATGATCTCCTCAATTAAAAGGTTCTTTTCACCCGAGAAACTTCCAATCATTAAATGAGTTGTTTTCCCTTTCCAAGTAACAAACTCCAATGATTTGGGCCCTCTAAATGGGATTTTTTTCATCTTTATAAAAAGAAAAACTATCAAGATCTAACCCATATAATGGGCCTTCTAAAACTTCTCAATTAAATTGAGACAACTCCCAACACTTTACATCAAGAAACCATAGTTAGGCCACATAATTTCCCAAATTGAGGAACTCTGTTGCGATGCCACTATAGGTAGTTGATGAGATGAATCTGTGCGGTCGTTGAAAACACACAAATACATGTAAAAAAAATCCTAAACTCACCAATTTAAAGTTATAATCACGAATTAAAGAGTATAGTGGTGAATAAGAGTTGAATCTACAGAGCATTAAGGTATTTTTTAGGTATTCTTCAAAATTTGATTAAATCATATGATAAATTGAGATGAGAAAGTATAGAATTTGATAAATTTAGAAAGATAACTCAAAGATGAATCCACAAAATCAAAAATCACTCGATTTGGATTAAAATTGGCAGAGAAATCAAAGAGCAAAAATTAGGTAGAATTTCCGAACACAAAGAGAGAGAAAACTGAAATTAAATCTAAAATTATCCTAATCTATTATTCCAAAATGAAATTTGATGTTATAGGAAGAGATATTAGGAGGAAAATACAAATTCTAAGCTGAGATAACACTCGAAATGATCTAATTGATCAACTGATCAAAGGCTTTTCATTTCACAATTTCGAAGATGATCGTCGTCATTCAATAATCGATTTCTCCCTATTCTCTCCACGAAATCTCACTTTCAAACACTCTTTGGACACAAAAATTGATCTAGAAGATGAAGAAACAAGAGGTTCAAGGATTGATATTCTAAACAGTTTGATTACTCAAACACCCCTGAATGCTTTACATCGTCAAAGATTATGTGTATTTATGGGCTAAATTGGGTGTGGCCGTTGGATTTGGAGTTTAATCTTCAATCAACGACTCTGATGAAATACTTGGATGTGAATCGTTGCCGTTAAGTCATGTTCATTCATTCAAATATGGAGCGATGAGATTTTGCCTCATTGTCCATGAAGAAGAAACGTCACGTAACGCTTGATGTTTGATCTTCATCAAACGCTCTAGATGCGTACACGTGTCCACGGAGTCCATATGTCGCTTTTAATCTCAGCCATTATAACTCCTTAGATGGACGGCTAAGATTAAACTGTTTCAAAGCAATTCATTGATGAACCGTTACGCTCCACATATCCCTTCTTTATGTAAACTTCGACGATTGTGATTGATTCATGTGATCGCACGCTCTAGATTTTGCCACATCACCGACACATAAAAATAAACACAAATAGTCCCACATGACAAAAATAAAAGCGAAATGATGTGTATATAAAGCGCGCGGTCTTAATGGGTTAGCAAAAATCCATTAATGGATGCTCAACCCACTAATGATGCGTGTACCCGTACACACATGCATGCCACGTGGTGACATGTAAATTGCTCCATCGCATCAGCTGCCACATCAGCGCAATTTTAATCTAATTTTTTATTCTTCTTTTATTCAAAAGAAATCAAAATAAATTCAAATAAGTTCATAAAAAATTAGAAAAATTCCATAAAAATCTCTAAAAATTAGAAAATTGATAACTTTCAAAATGCAACTCCAAATGAATCCAAATTTATTTTTTTGGATCAGAAATTAAATTTTAAAAGTAAAATTTAATAAATAACAAGATAATAAATTTCTATTTAAAAAATATACTCATTTCTCTTAGAAAAATAATTGAGTGTATAAAAAGTATTTTCTTTTATTATTTAACATTAAAACCTAATTATAATCTCAAATATAGATGGGGATAATCTACTATAAAATATACTATTTAATTTTGCATAATTATTCAAAAAATAATATGGTTTGATATTATAACTTAAAAATGTATGAAATGATAGATATGCACTCAAAGTATGATAACATGCATAAGAATAGAATGTTTTATGAATAAATTTGCATTAATAATCACATAATTACATGTATAAATTGCATGTTATGTAGTCAAATTACTCTTTTTCATCTTCTTAATTTCATATTTTGTAACAATGAAATAAAGCACAAATGCTCACTAGAATTCTAAAAACAATTTTCCCCAATTTTATGCTTATGTTTGGGTTGGAATGAAACTTGCAATCAAGGGAGAAGAGAACAACAATCAAAGAAGTTCACTCTCCTCCTAGACTTGTTGATCTCTTTATCTATCTCAATCAAGGACTTACACTAAAAAGAGATTCACGAGTAATAGCAAGGGCATAAATGTTTACCATATGCAAGACATTATTCCTCATATAGGAGCATCCCATCTTGTTCTCACTCAACTTGTTAGTATCAAATATTAAGCACTGTCAAAATTTACAATGACAAAAAATGTAAAACTGTATTTCTTTACCAATGCAATGGTAAGTGCCAAGAGATTCAACCTTCAACATAATTTTGGCCTTCTTGACTCATGAATGTCTCGCAACGGTGAGTTTAACACCTATGACATTTGAAACTTAGGTTCTTAGAATATTTATATTTTCAAATTCAATTCCATTTTCCAGTTCATTGTGCAAGGCCATAGATGATACTCTCATACTACACAATAAACTTTGTACTATTTTAGGGAACTAATGTCTCCTAAAACAGTTCTTAGGGGTATTGTACATATTCCTTGAATCTTGAGGAAGGAAACCTGCAAGAGTCAAACTACAAAAAGGAACCCTACTCAAATTTCCTCAAATTCTCATGAAGGAAATCTACTTTGCCTACTTGATGAACTCAATATTAGCAGAGATACGCTAAATTGAGACCCTATTTTTGTAGCCTACTCCTATAACTCTAGCAGCCCATGTGACCTCCAATAATCTCAAAGTGTCCTCAACTCCCTCATAAAGGTCATCGCTCCAAATTTTATGAATCATTACATGCATCCCTCAAGAAATAAATCAGATAGGCTCACAAAGAGTCTTTAATTACCCTTAAAAGGTACCACAAAATCCCTTAAAGTCCACTTAAAAGATATGAAATATGTGTGTTTATAACCTTTATGCCCTAGAATATCTCAACCCTATGACATAAAGATGGTATAATGATCATAAATAATCAATTGACTATTGCAAATGAATGACATATTTTAAAGGACATGATGGAGAGAGTAGGGTAGGGTGATAGATGGAGCTTGCTACCTTGGTAAAAACATGTGATATATTGGAATTCATCAAGAATGGCTCATATTCCATGTTTCACTTATTTATTAAAAAGGTATATAATTTTCTTAATTATCTTAAACTCGACTAATGTACAAAGTTACATCTTTATTCTATCCGAATACAAAATGAGGACTGATAACATACAAATTCATGCATTCATATCATACATTTATCCATTTATTTCTATAAATATGATCATAAATTTATGTTATGATGGTTTAGAAATGATTCAAATGATAATCTTCATGTTTATAAGGATATTCTTGATTTTTTATGATGTGATAACATTTTATGAGAATTTAATGACATTGATTCATCAAGAAAATGATTTATTCAGGGATAAATGAATTTTCTATTTATTTTTAAATTAAAAATGTATATATTTATATAGGAATGCATGATTAATAAGGTTTAAAATGATTATTACTATTTTTGAAAGATATTCATATTTTTATAGTTTTTTGGAATTTGTAAGCCAAAATTATCGATAAATGAATAAATAAATAAATAAATAAATATATATTAAAAAATATCTTTTAAGAAATATTTTTTTCAAAATAAAAGCTCTTTCTCTCTCTCTCTGCCTTGTTCTCTCTCGCGCAATAGAAATTTCTCCCTCATTTTCTCTCTCACAACAATTCCCCTTCTCCTTCTACGTCTCTCCCAACCTCTTTTCGTCTTCTTTCTCACCATCTTGACTCCTCTCCTCGCCGCCTTATTTCATTCTTCCATAAGGGGGTTCTTAAAAACTTCATATCTCCTAGAGTAGGTGGTATAGCTTGGCACCCAATGAGCTGTCAACTCAACCTATTGATTTGGTTAAATCGATCCTTGATTAATTAAATCTATATGATGATGTAGATCATTAATTAAGGTTAACCAATAAGGTATTATTGGGCCTATAGAGTTATTAAATAGTGAGATATATGGACCACATAGATGGTCACACATATAATGTTTATGAATATGGGTAGACATAGATATAATTATGAGGGATTTTATAAAAAAAATTTGCATATCAAATGTCTATAAATAAGGGGAGAACGACCACAGCTCAAGGTTCCCATGCAAGCCTTGCAGAAATTCTCTCATTTCTTCTCTTCCTCTCTTGGTAAAGAGCTTTGAATAGGAGATCAAATCATCTAGAGATTGTGTGGATACCACGAGAAGCTAAACACTTGAATAGTTTCAAGAACTCCTTAAAGAGAACCATGTAAGTATGTTTTCTCATACATACTAGATGATAGGATTATGTATTCTTAGTGCCTCAATATTTTGAATATCCGATTCAATGTATTCCACTGCACTCAATATTTTGATTAAAATTTTGAAAGGCTGATCAACCTCAAAACCCAACAACCATGGCATCAAAATATTGACAATTTTTGTCTTTTTCTTCACGACAAAATAATGCACATCATATGGTAAAATCCTAGAGCATTTTATGGTGGCCCATGCGATTAAAAACCATAATCAACTCTACTTTTCTTCCTATGGTGGTGAATAGCAGAGCGATATATGGCGCAATCGTGGTCTTCATGACTATTATTGTGAATAATCAAACAACAACATTTGACGAGACGAGACCGCGAGGTCGTCGATTTCACACGGTCTCGTGTCAAAAATAATACCGAACTTACCAATTTGGGGAATTAAGAGAGAATTGAGGGGTATAATGGTAAATACGGGTCGAATCCATAGGGAATTTAGGTATTTTCGAGATATCTTTTGGAATTTGGTCAAATTGGATGACGAATTAAGGTGAGAAATTAGGGAAAATGGTATTTTTAGAAAGAAGACTTCAAATTGATTCCACGGAATCAAGAATCGATGAATTTGGACTTAATTTCGCGGAGAAATCGAAATTTGAAGTGGAGAGAATTTTTCGGACGTTGAAATCGTGATTTAGAATGAAAATTTATGAAATTGAAATCTAAAATCTAATCTAAACGAAAATTAAAGATAATAGGAGGATAATTGAGGTAAAACCGCTTCCACTAAACCCGTTTAGCGATAAAAAACGAGGTGATTAAGCCGATTAATCACCGAAAACGTCAAGATCGTCACGCCGAGCTTCAAGCGTCGATTTCTCCCTCGATTTTCCACCAAATCTCGACTTCTACCCCTCCATGGATGCGAAATTGAGAGAGGAGGAGGAAGAACTCGAGAGAAACGAGTGAGAGAGGTGTCTAGACAGTCAATTTCATTGAATTCTCACTCGAATACATAGAACGGTGAAGAACAACTCTATTTATACTAAATTTGGGCGTAACCGTCCGATCGTTTTGATCGACGTTTACGATGAAACGGTTCACGATGGACCGTTTCGATTAAGTCGTGGCCGTCGGATCGTGATGGACGGCCACGATTTAATCCAAGGAAACGCTTTATAAGAAACGCCTCGATCGCGCCCCTTTATTTTTGATCCGACGGTCGAGATGCATCGCACGCGATTAAATCTCGGTCGTTATAATCCATTTAATTCATCACGTGCTTGATTGATCTCCGGTGCACCCCGCTTCCACGCGATCGACGCGTGCGATGCTGCCACGTCGCCACCGATCCAACCGTTATAACTCCTTTTAAAACGCACGTGCTTGATGATCTTTTGGTGGACCGTCAGTTCACGCGATCGACGCGTGATATTGATCCGCGCCGTCGATCCGACGCACCGCGTGCATCCACGTCACCTGAAATAAGTAAAATAGAGTGTGGGTTAGTCCCACACTAAAAAAAAGATAAGGGATTGTCGGGTTTATAAGACCCGACGACCTATACGGGTATGACCCTCCCCATATAGGGGAGGACAAAGACCCATTTTATATATGTTAAATTATAAATATATAGGATAAATTAACGCGCCATGTAGGCGCGCTGCGCGGGTCCGCGTGGCGCTGCCACGTGGCCTTGCGTGCCACGTCGCACCCGCGCGGGCCCCGCGCGCTTTTTACCCTTTTTTTATATTTATTTTTATCGTTTTTAAATAGAAATTAAATCAGAAAAATCAGGAAAAATCCAGAAAAAAATCCCTAAAAATTGTAAAAAAATCATATCTTTTAAAAATACAACTCCAAATTAATCCAAATTTCTTTTTATTGGATCTGAAATTTAATTATCTATCATTTTAAAAAAATTCAAAATATTTAAATAACAAGAGATTTAATTTATATTTCAAAAAAATACATTCATTTTTTTAAAAGATTTTAACTTTAGAAAAATTAAATGAATGTTCATAAAAATGATTTCTCTTATTATTTAACTTTAAAAACCATTCATAATCTCAAGTAAAGATGGGTTATAAAATTATTTATCCTTAATTCATCATAATTAACCCTAATTTAGTGTATTTTGAGATTATGACATAAATATGCATAGAATGATAGAAATGCACTCAAAGTATGATAACATGCACATAAATGTAATGTTTTATGCCTTAAATTGCATTAATAATCATGTTTTATCATGTTAAGATTGCATGTTATCACACCCCCCAACTTAAATAATTGCTAGTCTCTTAGCAATTTCCTATAGAATCTCCCTAGAAAGTCTTTTCTACTTCTCAATCCTACTACTAAAGAGGTGAAATGTATATAAGTATGATTACTCTTCCTCATAGTGTGGACCATAGTGATCTAGATTCCATTTCTAGGTTGACTTCTTTAGTGCATATTAGGGTAGTGCTCATCGGCTGATGCTCGAGTCTTATTCTCAATTGTGATCGAGGTGAGCATATCTAGGGTTTAATGCTATGGGAATGAAAAGATCCTCACACTCTCTCATGAGCAGATGTAATCCTTACCCTCTCCATAGATTCATCACTCCTTCCCTCAAAAATGGAGGCTGCTTAATATATTAGAATTCCCTTCAACTTACCTCCCTCCTAAAAAGAGTGCAATTGCAAAGGTATTCCTATCTTTGGATGCAGCGTTTGAGGTGGTTGAAAGAAATTTAAAGACACTATTTCTAAAGGAATGACGTGGTTAAAAAGCAAACATGTGTGTAAACAAAAATGGATTAAAAAAAGCAAAGGTGGTGCCACTTATGATAATTTTAGCTCCCAAATGATGTGGATGGTGATGGATGATAGGGATAGATGGAAATGGTAGAGATGGTGGTGTTGAGAAGAGAAGATATTCCTCTAATTTATTCTCCTTCTTTTCACTTCTTCTATTTCTCTCTTTTTCTTTCTTTTTCTCCTTCCTTTTTCCTTGCCTTTTTCTTTTTCTCTTTTGTTTTGCTTTTGTAACATACTTCAAAATTTCAAAAGAGTTTACATGAAATAAGGATATGGAGGAGTTGTTTCGTGGAGGTTTGAAGAGAGTTTGTAATGTTTGAAGGAATGTGTACATGCAAGAGGAATGTGGAGGAGATGTGATGGATGTGTGAGTCACTTGGGAGTGTGATTATCATAAGTGAGGTTTAAAACAAAGTGGTGTAACTACTTGACTGATTTGGAAGAGATAAACTAAATGCGTATAAGGAAAAGATAGGTATTTCAAAAATTGATGGATCATTGCACTCTTTTAAGGGAAAGTTCGGTATCGAGGAATTCCCACACTAAGCAGGTTCGGCTGATGTAAGGTAGGGGATAAGAATTTTGCTTGAACTTCACTCAAAATCTCTCCTTTTCAAATCCATAGCACTTCAACCTTCTGATTACTCATTTTTCCTCGGTGCCTTGTTAGATACCCAACCCCAAAGAAGTCAACCATTACGAATAATCCCATGGTTTATCTAGATCACTTGATTTTATTACTCAAAATGTAATCATATGGGCTATTAGGCCCTCATTTCTACATCTCTAGTAGATAAGATCTCAAGCTTTCAAGACTTCTAAGGTGGAGAAGAGTGGTAAAAATTTGGAAAATAGGAGTTTTTAGAATTTAGATTTTTAAAATTTTTGAAAAATTGTTGAATTTTTCTAAGTCCTAAATTGTGATAACATGCAATCTTAACATGATAAAAAATGATTATTAATGCAATTTAAGGCATAAAACATTACATTTATGTGCATGTTATCATACTTTGAGTGCATTTCTATCATTCTATGCATATTTATGTCATAATCTCAAAATACACTAAATTAGGGTTAATTATGATGAATTAAGGATAAATAATTTTATAACCCATCTTTACTTGAGATTATGAATGGTTTTTAAAGTTAAATAATAAGAGAAATCATTTTTTTATGAACATTCATTTAATTTTCTAAAGTTAAAAATCTTTTAAAAATGAATGTATTTTTTTGAAATATAAATTAAATCTCTTGTTATTTAAATATTTTTGAATTTTTAGAATGATAGATAATTAAATTTCAAATCCAATAAAAGAAATTTGGATTAATTTGGAGTTGTATTTTTAAAAAGATATGATTTTTTTACAATTTTTAGGGATTTTTTTCTGGATTTTTTTCCTGATTTTTTTCTGATTTAATTTTCTATTTAAAAACGATAAAAAAATAAATATAAAAAGGGTAAAAAGCGCGCGGGGCCGCGCGGGTGCGACGTGGCACGCAAGGCCACGTGGCAGCAGCCACGCGGACCCGCGCAGCGCGCCTACGTGGCGCGTATATATTATCCTATATATTTATAATTTACATATATAAAAATGGGTCTTTGTCCTCCCCTATATGGGGAGGGTCATACCGTATAGGTCGTCGGGTCTTATAAACCCGACAATCTCTTTCATCTCAGTGTGGGACTAACCCACACTCTATCTTTACTTATTTCAGGTGACGTGGATGCACGCGGTGCGTCGGATCGACGGCGCGGATCAATATCACGCGTCGATCGCGTGAGCGACGGATCCACCAAAAGATCATCAAGCACGTGCGTTTTAAAAGGAGTTATAACGGTTGGATCGGTGGCGACGTGGCAGCATCGCACGCGTCGATCGCGTGGAAGCGGGGTGCACCGGAGATCAATCAAGCACGTGATGAATTAAATGGATTATAACGGCCGAGATTTAATCGCGTGCGATGCATCTCGACCGTCGGATCAAAAATAAAGGGGCGCGATCGAGGCGTTTCTTATAAAGCGTTTCCTTGGATTAAATCGTGGCCGTCCATCACGATCCGACGGCCACGACTTAATCGAAACGGTCCATCGTGGACCGTTTCATCGTAACCGTCGATCAAAATGATCGGACGGTTACGCCCAAATTTAGTATAAATAGAGTTGTTCTTCACCGTTCTATGTATTCGAGTGAGAATTCAATGAAATTGACTGTCTAGACACCTCTCTCACTCGTTTCTCTCGAGTTCTTCCTCCTCCTCTCTCAATTCCGCATCCATGGAGGAGTAGAAGTCGAGATTTGGTGGAAAATCGAGGGAGAAATTGACGCTTAAAGCTCGGCGTGACGATCTTGACGTTTTCGGTGATTAATCGGCTTAATCACCTCATTTTTTATCGCTAAACAGGTTTAGTGCAAGCGGTTTTACCTCAATTATCCTCCTATTATCTTTAATTTTCGTTTAGATTAGGTTTTAGATTTCAATTTCAAAAATTTTCATTCTAAATCACGATTTCAACGTCCGAAAAATTCTCTCCATTTCAAATTTCGATTTCTCCGCGAAATTAAGTCCAAATTCATCGATTCTTGATTCCGTGGAATCGATTTGAAGTCTTCTTTCTAAAAATACTATTTTCCCTAATTTCTCACCTCAATTCATCGTCCAATTTGACCAAATTCCAAAAGATATCTCAAAAATACCTAAATTCTCTGTGGATTCGACCCGTATTTACCATTATACCCCTCAATTCTCTCTTAATTCCCCAAATTGGTAAGTTCGGTATTATTTTTGACATGAGACCGTGTGAAATCGACGACCTCGCGGTCTCGTCTCGTCAAATGGCGCCGTTGTCGGGGAATTTAAGGCATATTTTTGAGATAATTCGTCAATTTTGACTTGGTCAACATCGGATTTTTCTTTTATTTCTTGAATTTAACTCGCATCGATCATAATTTGAGTGATCCGAAGTGAATTCTATCTTCGTGATCCTTAATTCGACGAGAACAAGTGAATTCGACCCCTTCTCTACGGACTACGGGCGATCATTTTTCAAAATCAGGTTAAGAAATTATAAACACTCATGGATACCGACACCCAGGTATGATCTTTGCCATTATTTGATAAATTAGTAGTATATAATTATTTTCATGAAATGTCATTCATTTAGAAAACATGTTTAATGCCTTCCGAAGATGAAATCTATCTTAAATGATCCTCAACTCAATGCCATCTTGAGTAATTTTCCCTCTTCTAAGGATTACGGTCTATTGCTCACATGTATCGTTTTGAGAGGGCCAAGCTCTCACGGAATTACGCATGACTTGATTTTCTAAATCATTGTTGAAATTTTTATCTTTATTGAAATTCACGATTCTATACGAAAAAGCCTGTTGTACTAAGGTTATTAGAGTTTCTCATCGTCCTAGGCCGCATCGAAGCCATGCTCTGCGTAGACTTAGGCCATGATAGATTCGAAATGATCTGAATTTCAACCGCTCTATCGATAGAAAATTTTTCTCGAAAACAAAATATATTTATATCTCTATATTTATATCTATAGTATAATATATCTATAATATATTATCTCCACTAATTTGTGATCACATGAATCTGATCTGATGATATGATTTGAATTTCATGCATAAAATTCTTAATTTCACTTTCAAACCATGGAGTATAATGATTTATTATTCATAAAAAGGATAATTATGGTTTGGATCTTGAGGAAATTTCTTATCATGCATCAAGTTTTATTTCAAAATAATCGCATCAATTTTTGGAGAATATGAGCTTAAACGAGTCTGGCTCAAGACGGTAAACTTAGCGCTTATTGGGAGGCAGCCCAAAGTTATCATTTTTGTGTTTTTCCTTTAGTTTTTCTTAGAATGAATACATTGGCGAAGAACTATATTGTGAAGGGCGCGCACGCACGAGAAATCCCGTGAACAAGCATCAAAAAGCCCAAATGAGTTTTTCTAAACCCTTTTCTCCTTACCACATTTTATTATCTTTTTCATGCCATGATCATTATTATTGCTATCTTTCATCATGAGCATAGTAATTTCATTGAGGACAATGAAGAGTTTAAGTTGGGGGGTGAGGACATAGAAAAAAATTCAACAATTTTTTTCAAAAAAATTTTAAAAAAATCTAAATTCTAAAAAAACTCCTATTTTCCAAATTTTTTTACCACTCTTCTCCACCTTAGAAGTCTTGAAAGCTTGAGATCTTATCTACTAGAGATGTAGAAATGAGGGCCTAATAGCCCATATGATTACATTTTGAGTAATAAAAATCAAGTGATCTAGATAAACCATGGGATTATTCGTAATGGTTGACTTCTTTGGGGTTGGGTATCTAACAAGGCACCGAGGAAAAAAATGAGTAATCAGAAGGTTGAAGTGCTATGGATTTGAAAAAGGAGAGATTTTGAGTGAAGTTCAAGCAAAAATTCTTATCCCCTACCTTACATCAGCCGAACCTGCTTAGTGTGGGAATTCCTCGATACCGAACTTTCCCTTAAAAAGAGTGCAATGATCCATCAATTTTTGAAATACCTATCTTTTCCTTATACGCATTTAGTTTATCTCTTCCAAATCAGTCAAGTAGTTACACCACTTTGTTTTAAACCTCACTTATGATAATCACACTCCCAAGTGACTCACACATCCATCACATCTCCTCCACATTCCTCTTGCATGTACACATTCCTTCAAACATTACAAACTCTCTTCAAACCTCCACGAAACAACTCCTCCATATCCTTATTTCATGTAAACTCTTTTTGAAATTTTTGAAGTATGTTACAAAAAGCAAAACAAAAGAGAAAAAGAAAAAGGCAAGGAAAAAGGAAGGAGAAAAAGAAAGAAAAAGAGAGAAATAGAAGAAGTGAAAAGAAGGAGAATAAATTAGAGGAATATCTTCTCTTCTCAACACCACCATCTCTACCATTTCCATCTATCCCTATCATCCATCACCATCCACATCATTTGGGAGCTAAAATTATCATAAGTGGCACCACCTTTGCTTTTTAATCCATTTTGTTTACACACATGTTTGCTTTTAACCACGTCATTCCTTTAGAAATAGTGTCTTTAAATTTCTTTCAACCACCTCAAACGCTGCATCCAAAGATAGGAATACCTTTGCAATTGCACTCTTTTTAGGAGGGAGGTAAGTTGAAGGGAATTCTAATATATTAAGCAGCCTCCATTTTTGAGGGAAGGAGTGATGAATCTATGGAGAGGGTAAGGATTACATCTGCTCATGAGAGAGTGTGAGGATCTTTTCATTCCCATAGCATTAAACCCTAGATATGCTCACCTCGATCACAATTGAGAATAAGACTCGAGCATCAGCCGATGAGCACTACCCTAATATGCACTAAAGAAGTCAACCTAGAAATGGAATCTAGATCACTATGGTCCACACTATGAGGAAGAGTAATCATACTTATATACATTTCACCTCTTTAGTAGTAGGATTGAGAAGTAGAAAAGACTTTCTAGGGAGATTCTATAGGAAATTGCTAAGAGACTAGCAATTATTTAAGTTGGGGGGTGTGATAACATGCAATCTTAACATGATAAAACATGATTATTAATGCAATTTAAGGCATAAAACATTACATTTATGTGCATGTTATCATACTTTGAGTGCATTTCTATCATTCTATGCATATTTATGTCATAATCTCAAAATACACTAAATTAGGGTTAATTATGATGAATTAAGGATAAATAATTTTATAACCCATCTTTACTTGAGATTATGAATGGTTTTTAAAGTTAAATAATAAGAGAAATCATTTTTATGAACATTCATTTAATTTTCTAAAGTTAAAAATCTTTTAAAAAAATGAATGTATTTTTTTGAAATATAAATTAAATCTCTTGTTATTTAAATATTTTGAATTTTTAGAATGATAGATAATTAAATTTCAGATCCAATAAAAGAAATTTGGATTAATTTGGAGTTGTATTTTAAAAGATATGATTTTTACAATTTTTAGGGATTTTTCTGTATTTTTCCGAATTTTCTATGATTTTATTTTCTATTTAAAACATTAAAAAATAATTAAAAAATTAAAAAAAAGGGCGCGGGACCCGCGTGGATGCGACGTGGCACGCAAGGCCACGTGGCAGCGCCACGCGGACCCACGCAGCGCGCCTACGTGGCACGTGTATATATAGTATATATTTATAATTTATATATTTATAAAATGGGTCTTTGTCCTCCCCTATATGGGGAGGGTCATACCCTTAGAAACCGTCGGGTATTATATACCCGACAGTTTCATTTAGTTAAGTCCGTGTGGGACTAAAAATGTTTCTTACTTACCTTGCAGGTGACGTGGCGCGACGACGGGCGTTAGATCTCGCGGGCGGGCGATCGACAGGCGTCGATCGGGTGAGCGCGGGACCATTGATCGGGGATCAACGCACGTGTTGTTAAACCGTTATTATAACGGTCGGATTAGATGCGACGTGGCCGCATCTCATGGCGCGATCGCGTGGAGCGCGGACCACGGGAGATTGATCAAGACACGTGCGTAAATCAAGGCGTTATAACGGCCCAGATTAAAAGCGAGCGGGAGCATCACGATCGTTAGATCAAGATCCAACGGACGCGATTTTAAGCGTTTTTAAAACGCTTATTTTCGGATCAGATCGTGACCGTCGATCACGATCCGACGGTCACGACTTAATTGAAACGGTCCACGATGGACCGTTTCATCGTAACAAATCGTCGTTTTTGATCGGACGGTTACGATCAAAAAGCCCTATAAATAGAGTTGTTCTTCGTCGTTCTATGTATTCGAGTGAGAATTCAATGAAATTGACTGTCTAGACACCTCTCTCACTCGTTTCGCTCGAGTTCTTCCTCCTCCTCTCTCAATTCCGCATCCATGGAGGGGTAGAAGTCGAGATTTGGTGGAAAATCGAGGGAGAAATCGACGCTTGAAGCTCGGCGTGACGATCTTGACGTTTTCGGTGATTAATCGGCTTAATCACCTCGTTTTTTATCGCTAAACGGGTTTAGTGGAAGCGGTTTTACCTCAATTATCCTCCTATTATCTTTAATTTTCGTTTAGATTAGGTTTTAGATTTCAATTTCATAAATTTTCATTCTAAATCACGATTTCAACGTCCGAAAAATTCTCTCCACTTCAAATTTCGATTTCTCCGCGAAATTAAGTCCAAATTCATCGATTCTTGATTCCGTGGAATCGATTTGAAGCCTTCTTTCTAAAAATACCATTTTCCCTAATTTCTCACCTCAATTCATCGTCCAATTTGACCAAATTCCAAAAGATATCTCGAAAATACCTAAATTCCCTGTGGATTCGACCCGTATTTACCATTATACCCCTCAATTCTCTCTTAATTCCCCAAATTGGTAAGTTCGGTAATATTTTTGACACGAGACCGTGTGAAATCGACGACCTCGCGTCTCGTCTCGTCAGTGGCCCATGCGATTAAAAACCATAATCAACTCTACTTTTCTTCCTATGGTGGTGAATAGCAGAGCGATATATGGCGCAATCGTGGTCTTCATGACTATTATTGTGAATAATCAAACAACAAACATTGATCTCACTCCTCTTTAGAAGCCACAATGAATCATATGCTGATGAGAGATGTTTTCATGCAGTCATTAAAAATACACATGTGCTTTTCAAAAATTATCAAACTCACCAATTTAAAGTTTTGATAAGAATCAATTAGTATAATGATGAATAAGGGTCAAATCTATGGAGAAATAGGGAATTTTTCAGGTATTCTTTAAATTTGATCAAATTGTATCGAAATGAGAAATTAGGGATTAGTAAATTTAAAAAGAAGACTCCAATAAAAATCTAAGCAATCAAAAATCACTTGATTTGGATTAGTATTCGTAGAGAAATCAAAGAGCAAAATCTAGGTAGAAAATTTGATTATGAAGAGAGAAAATAGAGAAATTTTGTAAAATTTAACTAATGTACTTGTTGAAATTGAAATCTAACGTTATAGGAAGAAAGATTAGGGAGAAAACACGTAAGCTAGCCCAAAATTGTGCTCGAAATGATCCAATTCATCATTGATCATCGCTTTTCATTCCACCTTTCGACAAATGAAAAATACGGTGTTCAAGAAGGGAAGTCTTGTGATTCTCTCAAAAAACTTTTACTTTCAAATACTCCTTGGACACAAAAATGAGTCTGAAAGAAGAAGAAAATAAGAGACTCAAGAATTGAGATGTCTAAACAATTTTATTGCTTGAAACACCTGAGAATCCTCTCTCCGCCGAAGAAGATGGGTATAAATAGGCTACAATTGGGCTTGACCATTCGATTTTCCTCTTCATATTTAATCAACGGCTTAGATGAAACACTTGGATATGAATCATCATGATTAAGTCTTGGCCATCCGATTGAATATGGAGCACTCAGATTTCACCGCATTGTGTGTGAAGAAGAAGCGACGCGTAATGCGCACCGTTTGATCTTCTCCACACGCTTGAGATGTTTCCACACATCTCTTGAAGTCCATCGGGTGCAATTAATTTCAGCCGTTCTAACTTCCCAAATGAACGGATGAGATTGAACAGTTTTAACATATCGATTTGTCTTCGAATCAGCATGCGCTAGGTACCCCCTCCTTTAAGTGAAAATGGAGGGTCACGATTAAAATTGCTCGACCACTCTCTCTAGAATGCGCCACATCACTTGTGTAAAAACATAAAAACATACTCCCACATGGAAAAATCAAGGCAAAAAATGCATATAAATATAGAGCGGTCTTTAGTGGGTAAGCTTATATCCATTAATGGAAGCTCAACCCACTAATGACATGCGTGCATACACACACACGCATGCGCCATGTAGCACATGCACACGTTGCGATGAGGTGAGACTTAATCTGCTCGACCAGATCAGCTACCCCATCAGTGCGCAATAAAATAAATATATGTTTATGTTTTTAAATCGAAAATAAATTAAAAATAAATTCAAATAACTAAAAAATTGATAAAAATCACTCAATCTCGTCGAATTCAGGATCTCGGACATGACTTTCTACTTCGGATTGCTCTATGTAGGATCGATGCGAGTTAAAATCAAGAAAGAAACCGCACAATCCGAGTTTGACGGAGTCAAAATTGACTAAATGTCTAAAAAATAATGTCTAATTCCCTGAAAATGGTGCCACTTCATGAAACTGACCAAATTTCTTTGAAAATAATGCCTAATTCCATGACAACGGCGCCATTTGATGAAACGCTTTCATGCGATCGTTAAAAACTCACGAATGCATGTCAAAACAATTGTCAAACTCACCTATTTAAAGTTTTAATCAAGAATCAATTAGTATAATGGTGAATAAGGTTTGAATCCATGAAGATATAAGGAATTTTTTAGGTATTCTTCAAATTCAATCAAATCGAATTGGGAATTGAGATGATAAATTAGGGATTTTAGTAAATTTGGAATGAAACTCCAAGACGAATCCAAGAATACATAACCACTCGATTTGGATCACTATTTGCAAAGAAATCAAAGAGGGAATTCTAAGTAGAAAATTCTATCACGAAGAGAGTGGAAATATAGAAATTTTGAAAAATTTGACTAATCTACTAGTCAAAATTGAAATCTAATGGTATAGGAAAAAATATTAGGGAGAAAATCCATAATCTAAGACAAAATCGTGCTTGAAATGATTGAATTCATTGCCGGATCAAGGCTTTTCATTTTGCATTTCAAAAAATAAAAAATCTGGTGTTCAAGAGGTGAATTCTCCTTATTCTCTCAACAAAATCTCACTTTCAAACACTCCTTGTACACGAAAATGAGTGTGGAAGAGGAAGAAAGCAAGAGATTCAAGGATTGAGATGTCTAAATAATTTGATTGCTCAAAATATCCAAGAACGCTCTTTTTGTTGAAGAACATAAGTATAAATAGGCTACAATTGTGTGTGACTGATAACATGCAATTTGATGCATTAATATCATACATTTTATGCATTTATTAGTAAAA
Source organism: Lemna minuta (assembly GCA_024174645.1). Classification (NCBI taxonomy): domain Eukaryota; kingdom Viridiplantae; phylum Streptophyta; class Magnoliopsida; order Alismatales; family Araceae; genus Lemna; species Lemna minuta. Next base: position 13,860,559 of record CM044101.1, read on the forward strand.
TTATTATGACAAATGCATGTTATCATGATTTAAAATGATTAAATTGATATTTTCTATGTTTAAAAGGATATTCTTGATTTTTCATAAATTAATAACATTTTATGAGCATTCAATGACATTAATTTATCAAGAATATAATTTTTCAAAAAAAATGAGATTTCTAAATATTTTTTGGATTTTTTGAGATTTTTCTGAGAGATTTTTAGATATTAAAATCATTGAAAAATGATCTTTTGATAAAGAAAATTAATTTTTTTAAAAATAAAATAAAAGAGAAAAAGATATGAGAGATACTCTCTCTCTCTCTATCGCTCTCCCTCTCTCCCCTGATCTCTCTCTTTCTCTCTCTCCCTCTCTCCCCTGATCTCTCTCTTTCTCTCTCTCCCTCTCTCCCCTGAATCTCTCTCTCTATTTCTCTCTCCCTCCCAATCTCTCTCCCTGTCTCCCGCGATCTCTTTCTCTCTCTCCTGATTGCTCTCCCTCTCTTCTGTGATCTCTCTCTCTCTCTCTATTTCTTTCTTTCTCCTACGATCTCTCTCTCTATTTGTTTCTCTCTCCCGGTGATCTCTCTCTATCTCTCTATTTGTTTCTCTCTCCCATGATCTCTCTCCCTCCCGATCACACTCTCTTGCGATATATCTCTCTCTCGAGGAAAATTCCATCGCAAGGAGAAGTGTGAGAGAGGCACACCCTGTGCGGCCTCTCCTCTCACTCTTTTCTTCCCTTCCGCGTGCACGCATGTGCGTGTAAGGGGGAGGAGAAGATCTTCTTCATCTTTTCCCCCTCTCTTCTATCTCAATCCTTTCTCCTCCCTTCTAAATCTTCTTCCTCCAGGTATCTCTCTCTCGCGACGAAGAAAAGTCTGTTGTGCTCACCCTCTCACACACGCCCTCACGCTTCTTTCCATTGTGCATTCAAAGCAGCTTAGTTTTACTCTCTCTCTCTCTCCTTCCAATTCGCGCTTTCTCACGCTTGAGCACACAAAAGAGAGAGAGAGTCTCTTCTCCCCCTCTTGCACCTTCTTCTCTCCTTTCTCTTGCACGATAGAAAACTGCCCTCGCTTGCACTCTCGCGCATGTTCTCCGCGCTTTTCGCCATTGCCATCGCACTTACAGAAGAGAGAAGAGAGAGGAGAGAGACGGGTATTTTTTTGTTTTAAGCGTGTGTAGGTTGACATGATGGGCGGACGAAATCGGATTGACCGACATGATTTGAGGAGAGAGGAGTTAGGGGATGAAATTTTATGGGCAAGATCATCATTTAAAACTCTACAGATCTGTTAGGGCTGATTTAAGTTCTACGATGAAAAAAATAGGGTTCTCAATATCTCTTTGTGTGCCTCTAGCATTGGCTAGCCATAAGGAAAGAAGTCAGTGATTGATCATCCTTCATGTATTTTTTAATGATTTTCTTCTCTTTTCTTTGCATTCTTCCTATTGTATTCAAGACACCAAGTCTGGGCAAAATGTAAAGGATCTTGAAGATATGTTTTGATTAGAGAGCATCACTATGTGTTTTCATCATGAATTCTTAGATTAGGATCATCTTCTATCCATATTTTCTATTTTCTTTATCTATTTATCAAAATTTACATCTTTTCAAACCCTAAAATCAATTTTCCAATGTCCATTAAAGGTTTTCATTCTTCGAAAGAAGTTTGGAAGAATTTGATTGGTTCATTTCACTTCTCATGTACATCTTCTTCCTTTCATCGATCATTTCCATTTTCTTTATCCAAAAACACCAAAAATATTTCTTGATTTTAATCTTTTAACCTTTCTGCCACTGGATTCAACCTTGACTCGCCACTAATCTAAATTTAAATCTGAATTTGATGAGTTAAGTAATTTTTTTATTACGTGAATTTACGCATTCAACGATTGTATTTTTACGCATATCAATGACCGTTTGATTTGCCTCTTCATCTTCAATCAATAGCTCAGATGAAATGGTCTGATGCAAATCATCACGATTAAGTCCCATCCGTTTGATTGAAGATGGAGAGCTCAAATTTTACCACATCATGTGTGAAGAAGAAGCATCGTGTAACGCGTGTCGTTTGATCTTCACCAAACGCTTGAGATGTTGTCACACATCTATTGAAGTCCTTCAAGTTCACTTAATTTCAGCAGTTCTAACTCCTCAAATGAACAGCTAAGATTAAACAATTTTATCAAAATGATTCAACGTCGAATCAGCATGTGCTAGGTACCCCCTACATTTAAAATTGCTTGATTAAAATTTATTGATTAAAACTGTTTGATCACTTGCTCTAGAACGTGCCACGTCACCAATGTAAAAATAGAAAAAACATATTCCCACATGGAAAAAATCAAGGCTGAAATTGCATATAAATATAGAGTGGTGTTTAGTGGGTTAGCTTATATCCATTAATGGATGCTCAACCCACTAATGACACACGCGCATACACACACACATGCATCATATGGCGACACGTAATCTGCTCCACCACGTCAACTGTCATTTTAATGCACAATAAAATAAACATTTTTCACGTTTTTAAATAGAAATAAATTCAAATAAATTTAAAAAAATCAATAAAAATCCTTACAAATTAGAAAATTCATACCTTTAAAAACATAACTCCAAATTAATCCCAATTTTTTTTTGTTTGATCAGAAATTAAATAATCTATCATTATAAAAATCAAATTTATTAAATAACAAGATATTTTATTTTTATTTAAAAATACACTCGTTTCTTTTAGAAAATAAAACTAGAAAAATAAATGAGTGTATATAAAAATATATTATCTTATTAAAACCTAATCATCATCTCAAATATAAAATGGGAATAATCTTAATCTCAAATATCTCTCTTTAATTATTTATGATTATCCCAAACAATTGTGCATTTTGAGATTATAACTTAAAATTTCATAGAATGATAGATATGCACTCTAAATATGATAACATGCATAAGAATGGAATGTTTTGTGCCTTAATTTGCATTAATAATCATATAATTACATGTATAAATTTGCATGTTATCAGCTGCCACATGGTGCAATCAAGACCATTCTCATTTTGATACAATCAAATCGGGAGGTTAGCAATTTATATTCATCATTTGAAGTGCATTATATGGTCATAAATTATTCAAATTGAAGTCATGATATCTCATGATTATGATGGATTTTGGCATTAAAATTTTAGGGGTAGTATTTAAACATTTCATGCTCTATCTCCTTAAGTTGGTTGATCAAAAGAAGGAAGCAAAAAAACTTAAGTTTCTAGGTGTTTTTGGATGGTTCTAGTATTGACTATCTAGAGGCAAGATAGCAATGATCGATCCTCCATGATGTATAGAACATCATTTCTAGTGAGTTTCTTCTCTTTTCTATTCATTCCTCGTGTTGGATGCAAGCCACCAAGCCTAGGAGAAATGTGATGGCTCTCAAAGGAATGATCGATGAGAGAGTATAAGTAGAGTGAATTCTTGATCACGATTCCTTAGATTATGACCATTTCCTTTCTATCTAATATCATAATTCTATATTTTCAATCCTAAATCTTATTTTCACCTTTGATAAAGAATTCTCAATTTTTATAAGGAGATTAGGAAGCTCTTGATCGGATTATGGCATCTCTCGTATTCTTGTCTTTTCTCTATCAAAAACATTGATATCTTCCATCTTCTCTATCAAGGACACAAAAGCTAAACCTTAATTTCAATCTTCTAATCTGTGGATTTGACCTTGACTCGCCATTCGTCTAACCTAAAGATTAATCTCAAAGAGTTGAGCATAGTTTTGATACATGAATTTGCACTTTCAATGAACATGATTATTTCTTTATCTTTCATCATTTCTATTTGTTTGCTTATATTACAAGACTAACCCCTTTGGCCGTTTTTAAGGTAAATGGTGAATTTCTCAACTTTTTTTAGTTAATGGGGATTCTAGGATTGATTTTATTTTCAATATAGTGAGAGCATGGATGGGAGTTATTGAGGAGACAAATGAAATGGGTCCACCATTTTAAGGAAGTTGGTCAAAACTTCTGACCTTTTAGCAGGTTTGGTCAATCTCTTTGCACCTTTTTAGGGTGTTGGTCATCCGTGTCATTGGGGGTCAACCCATTCCACCTTTTTAGGATACTACTTAGTCCCTTTTTCTTTGAAGTCGATAATGGTCATTGTGATTCTTCACAAGTCAAAACCAATAAAAGGCATTCTTGAAGGGTCAAAGAGGTTAACTCTCTTCTCTTAAATTCTTTATAAATTAATTTAGTTATTCCTATTATTTAAGAAGAATCCATGTTTATAGGAAAAGAGGGGTGTCAACCTATTCTTGGGAATCCTACCTCCTTAGGAAGTGATAAAGTTTATGACCTCTTAGAAGGCAGCTGTGGTCCAAGGTGGTTGTGGGGGTCACCAAAAGAGTTAGTCATGAGGGTTACACTTACTTAAGAGGTAGCTATGGATTTCACTACGTATTCAATATCTACCATTTATTAGGTGGCACCAAAAGAGATTAAATCTCTATGCCCGATCCAAGGGAAACTCTAACCCTAGCATATCAAATACTCTTCTTCATTAATATACATTTATGAAAAGGAAAAGGAGAATTCAAGGCCTAATTTTTGTCTTCAAGGTTTCTATAGAGAGCATGACTAGGCAGAGATTTGAGATCGTAATGAATCAAGCATCACCTAGCCTAAAACTAGCATAAAAATGATATTTGTGTGACTATTATGATTAGGATTTTTATTCTAATCCCCTCCTTGGATAGTGTAGGACAAGTTTTTATTTTTGGATTTTAGATTTTTTTCTCTATTCTTCCAACAATGTCCCATCATTACTCCATTACCCAAATTCCTCATTTCTCACCATTCTTTCATCATTTTCTATTCCATCTTTTTCATCTGTCCATTCCATCCTTTCATTTTAAACATTATTCTCACCATTTCTCAAAACCAAAAAATTTATATATAAATATCTATTTGTAATTTTATTCGTTCCAATATTCATGTGCTCATCCTTTCATATTTCTCTACAATCCCTTCTATCATTTTTTTCCACATAAAGTTATCTCTTCATCCTAAATGCATTAATCTCATTAACTAGGATCTTAGAGGATTCTACCCTTTTTCACCTTATACTAAGTGAGGAAAATAGAAATATTTTTACATGTATTCAATCCATTAAAATGACTTAAAGTACCCTGAAATTGAGTTCATCAATACACATATATAATTCATTTTGATATTATGGATAAATATTTCTCTATCCTTCTAACATATAAGACATGATTACATATGTAGAATATACATTTATGTTGAAATCATTTTTAGACAAAGAGCCAAGAGCACACAAAATTTTCCTTTATAAGTAAGTAGTGTTATTCTTGAGGTTATCACAAGTATGGAAAAGTGACAGAGAGACTTTTTTTCATCATTGTGTCATAAATTTATTTTTATTTCACAATGCTGATACCAATGCATCTGCTCTATGATTCTCTCATGTTTTTCTCTCTACTAGACCTCTCTTTTAATCAGATGCTCACACTCTAAGATATTTGATCCTACTCTCCCTAGCGTAATTGAAACACAATAACTCAACCTCGTGCTCAAAAAAAGTTCATGTTCATAATCTATAGCAGTTTTTCAATCAATGTAAATTTAATTGTATTTACACTTAAATGTTGATTTATGAATCAATTCTATTTTACTCTCACCATTCAATTTCAATCATTTATAGAAATTGATCTAATACATCTTTCTCCATAAATATAATTTATTTTTCAATGATATGTTAGGTTTTAATCTCTATTAAGTGGGCATAGTTATGTATTATTTTGGATTAGCTATCATTTAATCCCATTAAGTGATTCAATTATGTTTAATGTGGGGATTAAGACATTCAGTTATGTGTGTGGAGGTTATTTATGTGTAGAGGCAATTAAATCAGTCAATAGTCAATAATGGGCTGACTAATTATTGATTTCGAGGCTTAAGCTCTCCTCACTCTCTATAAATAGGAGGTCATATTCCACTTGAGTAACCCAATGCTTATAACCCTCTTGATAGATTCCCATTTCTTCTAGAGATCAAGTGGTTATCTTGGGGATATTCAAGAGACTATTCTGCTCTTTCAAGATGAAGAATCATCCAATGAATTCAAGTATGATTTTATTTCTGTTTTATGTATCTCATCATACTAATGAATCTAAGATGCAACTCAAGTTTCTAACATGATATCTTATGTTTTTCACAAGTCAATTATGTGTCAAATGAGTCTCATTTTTCAACTCCTAATTGACTTCATTTTTTGCTTCTATCTAAAATTAATGTTTAATTCAATTCAACCTAATTTTTGCAATGCTTGCACCAACTTCACTCAAAACATTGCATCATGCACAATTGTATTTTCTCATCCAAGTCATTAGGAGTTATGAATTACTTGCCTTTTCATAAATATTTAACATTTATATTATCACTAAGTTAATGTGAAGCTAGCCACTACAAATACTTAAAAATCATTTCATTGTGCCTACTGATGTCTTATCATTTCATTGATCCGTATTCAGAAGAGTGCATGTCAACTTCAACATATAACACGTGAATATTTGACATATTTTATACACTGAGTCATTTTTACTTTTGTCAAAAAATAATATTCTAAACTTATCAATATCTCAAAAGAATCTTCAACAAAACCTCATCATATATCTAATAAGACCAAGGTAAATTAGTTATTTCTCGAGATTCTTAATCGACATTGAAAAACACAATCAGTGCAAGTCAATGGAAATATATAAATAAAAACATGGACCTCATATTCATTATCTCATCAGTGAAAATTATGTACATTTATTACTATAGTTTACAGTCATGAGTGTAAATCAATTCATTAATTATCTTAATTAAATAACAGAATAAGTGAGATGAGTTCTAGTTATAAATCAGTTGACAAAGGTCAATTTGAAGTAAGATAATTCAAGAGTTTATGGTTAATGCCAATGGACTAGAAGATTTCATATGAGACGAAAAGTCAATTGATCAAAGGGATAAAAAATTAAAGCTAATAAATTGTAGTGGTTAATGTCAAAGTCAAAGACAAAGCCAAATCCAAAGCAAAATCCAAATTTAGTGTCAACCAAGGGAGGGGAGTTTTATCTTACTTTGTGTCATTTTAATTTTAGTTTATTGTATTTATTTAAGTCTGCATACCTATCTATTTACATCATCTAAGTTTCATGCCTAAATATTTTCTATTTATTTTCTTAATTTTAGCTACTATTATTAGTTTAGGAAATATCATGTAGGACAATTGTGTGTTGTACCTACTCATGTGAATGAGAGGGGAACTCATAGTTAGTTTCTCAATTTCTGAGGGAATTTAGGTTATGTGGTGATCACGTGTTCCAAAGAATTGAGGAGCTTTGCAGAAATATTTGATAGACAAGCTTTATTGGGGGCAACTAGGGAAGGTAAGACTAGGTAGAAACAAAAATGTATGGCTATTATGAGGTCACCTTGAGGGAGTCATAAGTGGGCATGGTATATGGAGGTCAAAGAAAGATTTGGTTGTGACAAAATAAGAGGTAGTCCAGTAGAGATGTTCCATGAGACCTAACTCTAAAGTCAAACCATGTCTCATAGACCAATTGAGGTAGAAAGTTGCACCTTTTTATTGAGGATTTTTGGTTAATTTAGGGAAAGAAACATGAGAGAATTAACTTATGTCTATAAATATGAGACATGGGCAAGAGTACTAGTATAAATAGCTATATTATAAACTATGTGGTGAGAGATTGAGAAATTTAAGAATTTAACTCACGAATTTAAGAAATAAGTTTGAATGATAAACTGACTCAACCAACATCTAGAATACATTGTAGTTCTTTCGGAACAAGTACCGATAAATCTACATGATTCAACATGGGTGGATATATGTTCTTGTGGCCCAACATGTTGACATGTTTCTTTTCGTTTATCTCTATAAAGTGGGTCAGATCCCAATCAAGCAATACGAGTGTGGTTTTGATCTACTATCTCTTCCCCCAATATTTTCCCTTCGTTTGGTTATTGAAGACTATCAATCATAATTGAGACATCATAGATCCAAAAATTCAAAACTCAATTCTGGTGTGATAAAAGATTACATGGTGTATTTCTCATCATATTATTCTGAATTTTGAAATTAATCAAGAAAATTTGGGGTATGACGTTACTTCTTCTAAATGGACAACTGATGTGATTTTGATCTCAAATTACAAGTCATCAGTGAATATCATTTGATGGGGGTGTAAGGTAAAGAAACTTTCAAAACTTTGCCTAGGTCAAAAAGTTCTGAATTTCCAAAAGACTCTTAGGGGGGACTTGTGATTCTGCTATCACAAAAAGACCGAAGGATGAAAATGTAATGTACTTCTTAAAGTTACAACGTGGGCTTCATAAAAACAGGGAAATTAGAGGGTCTCCAAAAAAATATTTATTAGACATACAAAGATATAGTTGTAGCTTTTATAGTAGGTATGTCAAAAATCATTAAACTGAAAACATAGAAAGAAAATTGAGAAATAGCCATCTTGAAAGAAGAGTATCCAGCTGATAAACCTTACAAGAAATATTGCAAATCAATGAAGGTCATGGACTCGACATAGGTTTTGGGCTTCGTTTTGTACTTATTGGCATTTGGCAGTGTTCTCCACATTTTATTGAGTTTTCAGTCTGATTTTGGGACTTATTTGGGCTTTCAACTTGCATTTGATAAAATTTCTTTGGAATAGGCATGTAAAATTTGCCGCTTGGGAATGACAAAGACTGGTTCTTTTACTTCGATACTAAACTGTTGAAATAATCACCATGAAATCTGCATTCATCGAAGTCCCTGATTTTGCCTCTCAGAGTTTGACGGGTTCAAAAACCTGCAACTCAAAGTTCTTTGTTCTCATTTATACCGAAGAACTCTTCATCTGATTACTTCAGCTGCCAAGTTCACGACTCGGGGGAAAACCCCAGATACTGATGGAATATTGGCGGAGAATACTGCCCAGTTCACTACTCACGAATAATGGCGGAGAAGGTTCTCTCTCTCTCTCTCTCTCTCTCTCTCTCTCTCTCTCTCTCTCTCCATACGTCCGTATGCAATTATGCATGAGTAGATTTCTCTAGGTCAGCCCTCGGGACGCATAGAAACATGCCTGGAGCAAGAAAACCTTCCTGCTGGTGCGTTGGTCGGCCACTCGAAGCATTCAAAATTGACTTTTCCTGCAGTTTTCAATCATGTGATTAAAATTTTGGTTTACTGGCGACTTATGTTCTTGATGTTCACATCATCTTCCTTTTTCTCCATTTACACTCGAAATTTTTTTAAATATATATTTCTAAAATTTTTATATTTTAAAAAAATATTTTTTTGTAGATACCGTATTCATAAAGAGAAGATACTTTCTGTAATGGCGATTTCTCTTACATCGACTCTATGTTTGTTCGTTCTGTTGGGAAACCAGAGTAAAGATGATAAGATCAGTCCAAGCCTCTCTCTCTCTCTTCTGGCTCTGTATCTCTCTATCTCTCGACCTTTCCATCTATGAATCCATCTATTTATCCCTCTCTAAAACTCTTTCTTTCTCTCTCTCTTGAAACCTTTTTCTTTCGCTTTCCGCAGTTGTGGGTGGCTCCCGACTTTATATAAGGAGGCTACTTCGATCATAGGACTACGCAGGCGCGCATCCAAAGACTCAATCCTCGCTTCACTTTCCTTGTTTCGTCCCCTCTTTTTCGTTTTCTCTTGCCAACTCCAATGGCGGCCTTTTCAAACACCCCCCATCGGAACGTTTTATCCCTTGACGTCGCTGAGTTTTACAGCGACTCTCCCTTCTCTCGTCTCTCTCCCTCCACCTTGCCGTCGGACAGTCCCGGCCTCATTGTAGCAGACATGACTCCAATGGCGACCATTAGAGACGGAATCACGGCGGAGAAGAAGAGGAAAAACGATCAATGTAACTCGAGCTCCTCGAAATCCAAAGTAAGACTTTAATTTACTCTGGGTTAAATTTTCCTCTTAGTTTAAGAGGGTTTGTCAAAAGTGAACCGAAGATTCCAAGTTCTCTCTGATCTTTGATTCAGAAGGGAAAGAACGCAAAGGAGAAGGCAAACGAAAAGAGAGAAATCGAGGAGGAGCCGGAAACTGGATATATTCACGTAAGAGCGAGGAGAGGTCAAGCGACAGACAGCCACAGCCTCGCCGAGAGGGTACAGTTATCACAATTCGAATTCTTTTTCTCTCTCTGCTCTCTCTCATCTTCTCCTTCCCGGCGTACAGGCGAGGAGAGAGAAGATAAGAGAGAGAATGAAAATGCTGCAAGGTCTCGTTCCGGGCTGCGATAAGGTAATACTGAACCCGCACTTTAGCGGAGCTTCCTTCGTCTTTAATGGATATTCTTTGGAATGTCAAAGGTGATCGGGAAGGCTCTCCTGCTAGAGGAGATCATAAACTACGTTCAGTCCTTACAAAACCAAGTGGAGGTAATGGGAAATAATACAATCAACAAGTCGAATCCTCACTAAGATTATTCCGAAATCTTCTGGCAGTTCTTGTCTATGAAGCTCGCATCCTTGAACCCGGTGATCAATTCTGACGGTTTCATTCTCTCTCGGAAGGTCGAATCTGCATTAGAAAGTTAGAAATCGCCCTATTTGAAAAAGGATTAGAATCTGATGGCAATAATTCTGCAGAGTATTCGGGAAGCCATTGCTTTTACAGATACAGCCGAAAGCTGCCCTATTCAAGACAGATCCGTCTCTTTTCCACTCTACCAGGTCTTCCTTGTTGATATCCAGTTCTCAACGTGAAAAAAAGTCCTGTAAAAAGGACGATGCCGAAATTATTGGAGTGATAATGGATATGATATGCTTGACAGCAAGGTTATGAACGTCGTTTACAGGGCAATGGGGACGGCTTCGAGGTGCAACTTGATGATAATGGAGAGGGTCAATTCTATGATTTCGACTTCAGCGCCGCGCAGTCTTCCTTCCTTTAGAGATGCCATTACATCTCAGGTGATTTATGCGTGCGAGTTTCGCCTATGGTGCTCCTCTCTCTGTCTCTACCCCTCTCTCTCTATCTCTCTCCATCTTTCTGTATCTCTTCATTTCTATCTCTGGCTCTATCTTTATCTTTATCCATCTATCTATCTGTATCTCTTTTTCTCTCTCTCTGTCTCCATCTATCTATCTTTATCTCCTTCTACATCTATCTAGATCTCTCTCCCTCTCTCTCTCCCTCTCTCCCTCTCCCTCTCTCTCTCTCTCTCTCTCTCTCTCTCTCTCTCTGTCTCCATCTATCTATCTTTATCTCCTTCTACATCTATCTAGATCTCTCTCCCTCTCTCTCTCCCTCTCTCCCTCTCCTCTCTCTCTCTCTCTCTCTCTCTCTCTCTCTCTATATATATATATATATATATATATATATATATATATATATATAACTATTGATCTCTCTCCGTCTCTCTCCACAGGAGAGCACTGAATGTGAGGTTAACCGGACAAGAAGACGCATTGCGCTGTAGGGTTTTACCAGTTTCTTCCGCTGTCAACTGCGAATGTAAAGGATAGTTTCTTGATTGCCGTTATACGGCAAAAGCTCATCCGGAGAATGAAGAGAGAGAGAGAGAGAGAGAGAGAGATAAGGGTTAGGGGAGAGCGAGGACGAGGGCCCTCATGCAATACCATACGGAAGCTGATATGACTGCCCACTGGACGAGTTGTTACCAGAATATTAATGAAGGCATCCTTTCTCTCTCTTCCCTTGGACAAATAATGGAGTTTTAACGGTGCCTAAGTCAACGTCTTCTCCTTCCTCAGCTACACTGTTGCACTGCCTGCTTCTGCAGTAGCTCTGGTCACCTGCCATGCAAACATCTGTTCTTCTGGTTCGTCTGGGCCACCTACTCTTCTCTCTCGACAGCTCTTTTTTTCTATCACCGTAGATGTTAATGCTCCTCGAGTGAACAGCGGAGAAGAGAGAGCACCCCAGATGCCGATCCCAAAGGAAGATTGAACAAAGTTATCTGGTCGAGAGAGACAAACCCTAACCCTAAGGTTGTGGGCGGATCGATAAGGGGTACCCACGTGGTGACTGCGGATGCGAGTGCTTCCGCCGCATTCACATCAAATCGAGTCATATCAAATTATCGTCGTTCTACATGAAGACGCTAAATTTTCGCTAGAAGATAAAGTTTTACTGTGTAAGAAGAGGGGATAGAGTCTGCATGGAGGGTCCCAACCGAGAGAGAGAGAGTGAAGACCCTGAGGGAAAAAATGGAGAATGCAGTAATCATTAATACACCAGAGCGCATGTAGACGAAATTTCTCTCTTCTCGGCTTGTTTACTCTGAGTCTATGAGAAAGCTTTTCGCCGTATCACATGAAAATCCGGACCAGGCGCATTGAAAGCGAAGGGTCCTACAAGGATCGAGAGTATCCATCGCTGTACAGTCAACGTTTCCTAACGGTGGGTCGCTTTCATGGGGTTGGAACACCGGAGCAAATGGCAGATTCGTGATCGTCACCGACTCCCGCGGAGCTTTTTTTCAGAAGTGACGGTGAGTCGGCGACGCCTCTCTCTCGCTCTCTCTCTCTCCTGCCCAATTTCTTGTTACCCACGCAGACAGACCCCTCTCTCTCTCGTTCTCTCTCTCTCTCTCTCTCTACTGGTTAATCTCTTGTCTGCATGTGTGATAAACATGACCAAGGCCTGAAAAAAAATGGGTGCTGAGTTAGAGATCAGGGTCCACGGTCCCCAATCTGGTTCGACCGACCCATTCAATACGGAGCTCGATTCAAAGCATCCCAATGGGCCCATCACGGATCATAGTGAGGCTATTTGGCTGTTTTCTTCTTATTTTTCTCGTCTATTCCCTGCAAAGCGGCATTTATACTTCTTGATAAGCATGTGAAAGGCTCCTTATCCATATGTAGTGAATAAAAAATGTTCAAAAAAATTCTGATTCATCTCATTTCAAGTCAAGGATTTTTCTCACAGGAACAAGAGTCTTCATCGTTGGAGGAATCGGAGGTTGCTTCGTCTGCAGATGTTCCTGTCTACTGCAAGAGCAATGGCACCACTTGCACCCACCGTTGGAGGTTGCATGGTCTATAGATTTTCCTCTGCTGAGCCCTCAGAAATCGAAGTAAGAAACAAACGGTCGAGCACATCCATATACTCGGACGCAGATTGGGCCAGGTCAAGTTCTGATCGAGGCTCAACAGGAGGTTATTCAGTTTATATTGGCTCAAATCTAATATCCTGGCTAAAAAAACAACCAAGAATTGCTAAATCTAGCAACGACTCTGAATACAAAGCACTTCAGAATGCGACGGCGCAAACCCTGCTCAAAGAAATCAAGATATCAGTCTCAACGCCTCCTATTATGCGGTGTGATAATATAGGAGCAACCTCGCGGCAAATCTTTCATTTCATGGCCGAATCAAGCATATAGAGATAGATTTTCATTTCGTTCTTGAACAATCCATTTCCAATAAACTCAAGATTGCATTCATCTCGACTAAAGAGCATCTTGCACTTGTTCTCGCGAACCCTCTTCCAAAACACAGGTTCTTGATCCATGAATTCTTTCTCAGCGGTCTTCCAACGATGAGATCGCCGGAGGGTATTAAAGATATTCAGATTAATTACAATGAACCGGTCGTTTATCTGATTCAGAGTATACTGCCGGTTCTAGAAATGAAAGACGAATCGACTTCGCCAAGTCGCACGCGGTGTCAGGGTTAAGCCTTGCAAATCATTTAGGTCTCGCACAGTATCGCATTAGATAGAGTCATGCATACTCACCGGCATTCGTGGACGGCATGCATACGTGGTAAACATGGCGGGATTCACTCCCACTCGCCGAGTTATGCCGAGACGATGTACATCGTGCAACGTGGGATGAACACATGTCAACATGATGCGGGGAGCCTTCGTGTTAAGCAGTTAGCATAAGCATATCTCCATTCATATAAATTGTAGTAGACAAGGCACTATTCAATATAGAGTTCTGTTTTGAACTTCTGATTCCAAAAAGTGGTATCAGAGCTACATCCGAGGGCATCGTCATGGCTTGACGGCGATCAGCCTCTCCGCCATCCTCGAGTTTCGGCCGGCCTACCGAACGTAGTACCGGGAACGACCGCGGGCTGGTTATACACCGGGTGGTAAAGGAAGGATGGGGCGGACCGGCGAATTATCCCGTCCTCACCAAGACGAATTACAACGATTGGGCGTTGTTGATGAAGATCAAGCTAGAGGCCAAGTGCCTCTGGGGAGCGATCGAGCCCAACGGTGTCATCATCGAACGCCATGTGGACCGGATGGCACTCGACGCCATCTGCAGCGTCGTGCCTTCCGAGATGATCTCCACTCTCGCCGTCAAGGATTCCGCAAAGGAAGCATGGGATAGCATACGTGTTATGCGGATCGGCGACGACCGCATTAGGAAGACTAGCGCGCAACGTCTGCGGCGCCAGTACGAGGAGCTGACGTTACGAGACGGTGAGGGCGTCGAGGATTTTGCCCTCCGTCTCACCGGTATCGTCAACCAATTATCCACCCTTGGTGATCCGGAGGATCCGAAAAAAGTTGTCGAGAAATACCTACGCATCGCCCGCGTGAGGTATAAATAACTTGTAATATCCATGGAGACGTTGCTCGATATCTCCACACTTTCTGTCGAGGAGGTTACCGGCCGTCTCTTGGCATCTGAAGACAACCCCGAGCCGACCTCAAATCAAGTTGGAGGTAAGCTGTTCCTCACCGAAGAGCAGTGGGTGGAGCGGTACAAGCAGAAGGAGGGGGGAAATAGCCGCACCAACAACGACTCCAGCGGTCGTGGCAAGCGTCGCGGGCCAAACGCAAAAGGACGTGGAGGCGGTAACACGGATACGCGCGGAGCATCAAGCTCGGCACCAACACGCAAAGGTGACTCCTGCCGCTATTGCGGCAAACTCAGCCATTGGGCGAGGGAGTGCCGGAGTCGAAAGAGGGATGAAGAGGGCCAACAAGGTCAACAGGCTCATATAGCCCAAGTTGATGAGGCCACCCTCCTCCTCGCATACACCGGCGTCATCGCTACAGCTCTGTCAGCATCACCATCGTCGATCCCCGCTCGAATTTCAGGTTATTCCGCGACAACACTCGAGCCGACATTCGTGGCGCCGACACCTCACCACGTCGAGCTGATGGAGGAGAGAGTCTTCGCTGTGTTCGACGATGCAAAAGAGCGCAATTCACACCGATGGATTTTCGACACCGGAGCCTCCAACCACATGACGGGATGCCGAGAAGCTTTCTTCGAGCTGGACACTGGCGTCACCAGAACGGTACGATTCGGCGACGGGTCGGTGGTGCGAATTGAGGGCTGCGGCACCATCCTCTTCAGTTGCAAGAACGGGGAGCATAGCGCCCTCCCCAACACCTATTACATTCCCCGCCTCACCGCCAACATCGTCAGTTGTGGCCAACTTGACGAAGTTGACTTCGAAATCTCGATCAGAGGAGGGGTGATGCGGGTACGCGACAAGCAGCAACGCCTCCTCGCCAAGATCAGTCGAGGACCAGGGCGATTATATGTGCTTGAACTCGCCATCGCACGGCCTATATGCCTGGTTGCACACGTAAAGGATGATGCTTGGCGCTGGCACGCACGGTTCGGCCACACCAACTTCGCCGCGCTATGCAAAATGGGAAGAGAAGGCCTCGTTCGTGGGCTGCCCGTGCTGTCCCAGTGGAGCAGCTCTGCGAAGCTTGCCTCGCCGGCAAACACCGTCGCGCCTCCTTCCCGAGCCAAGCATCGCAACGTTCTGCGACTTCACTCGAGCTTTTCTATGGCGATCTCTGCGGGCCAATCACCCCGGCCACCCCGAGCGGTAATCGCTACTTCCTACTCCTCATCGATGACTTCAGCAAGTACATGTGGATAGCACTGCTTGACACCAAAGACGCTGCCCCAGCTGCCATCAAGAGAATCCAGGTAGCAGCCGAGCGTAGGAGCGGAAAGAAACTTCTCGCTCTGCGTACCGATCGCGGGGGAGAGTTCACTTCGACGGAATTCTCGAAATATTGTGCGGAACTTGGGGTTGTTCGCCAGCTCACGGCACCGTACACGCCACAGCAGAATGGCGTCGCTGAGCGGCGAAACCAAACCATCGTCGGGATGGCTAGGAGCATGCTCAAAGCAAGTGGACTTCCAAGCTCTTTCTGGGGGGAGGCCACCAACACGGCGGTCTACATCCTCAACAGGACGATGACGAGAGGCACCGGCGGGAGAATGCCATACGAGCTGTGGAATGGATCCACACCGGCAGTACATCATCTGCGGACCTTCGGGTGCGTGGTCCATGTCAAGACCGCCAGTCCTCACCTGAAGAAGCTCGATGATCGCAGGCGACCCATGATTTTCGTCGGCTATGAGCCGGGATCCAAAGCATATAGGGTATATGACCCAACCACACGCCGAGTCCACATCAGCCGTGACGCCGTCTTCGACGAGGAAGCGCGGTGGGAGTGGGGCGCGGACACAATGACGAGCAGTGATAGCGAATTCACGATACAGTACACTACCATGGGACATCCTGAGGTGGCGACTACGAACCAGCCTCAGTCTCAAGAGGACACAGCAGGGCCATCCACGCCAGCTTCGACCACATCCACGCCAACTTCGAACACGACCACGCCAACTTCGAACACGACCACGCCAACTTCAACTCTGAAAAACACTTTCGCATCGACATCGGGTATAGCTGAGGAAGACTTGGACGTAGAGCACGAAGACGATGCTCCCCTCCGATTCCGCACCATCGAAAGCATCCTTGGTCCGGCGACAAAACCAGGTATAGTACAGCGGGATCAAGAAGAGGATCTTCTACTGGTGAACGTAGATGAGCCTGCATCGTACGAGCAGGCCATGGCACACGACTGTTGGAGGAAGGCGATGCTCGACGAAATGACATCCATCGAGGCGAATAACACCTGGGAGCTCGTCGACCCTCCACCGCGCCAACGCTCGATTGGGCTCAAGTGGGTTTTCAAAACCAAGAGGGACGCCACCGGGATCATAATCAAGCACAAGGCCCGACTTGTTGCAAAAGGTTATGTCCAGTGCCAAGGAGTTGATTTCGACGAAGTCTTCGCTCCGATGGCAAGACTTGAGACGGTCCGACTCCTGCTGGCGCTTGCGGCGAGTGAAGGCTGGCCCGTCCATCACATGGACGTAAAGTCGGCCTTCCTAAATGGGGAGTTACGGGAGGATGTCTATGTCGCCCAACCGCCGGGATTTGTAGTCGCGGGACAAGGAGCAGAAGGTGTTGCGCTTGATCAAAGCGCTCTACTGCTTACGTCAGGCCCCGCGCGCGTGCTACGCCAAGCTAGACGCCTCCCTCGCGTCGCTCGGATTTCAGCGTAACACTTCCGAACATGCTATGTATACTCGTGGAAGGGGCACACATCGACTGATAGTGGGGGTCTACGTCGATGATCTCGTCATCACGGGCGGAGACGACAACGAGCTCAAGCAATTCAAGGAAGAAATGAAGAGGAAATTCTTGATGAGCGACTTAGGAAAGTTGATATATTACCTCGGCTTGGAGGTGAACCAGACTACCGCCGGAAATTACCATCAGTCAAGGCGCCTACGCGACAAAGATCCTGGAGGCAGCAGGCTTGGCAAACTGCAACCCCAGCATCACACCCATGGAATCGCGCCTCAAGCTCAGCAAATCCAGCGCCGATCCGGCCGTTGACGCCACGGAATACAGGAAAATCGTGGGCGCGCTACGGTATCTAGTGAATACTAGACCCGATTTGGCGTACGCGGTGGGCTACGTCTCACGGTTCATGGAGAAGCCTACCGTCGAACACTTGATTGCAGTCAAACGTATATTGAGGTATGTGGCAGGTACGGTGAATGTCGGATGCCACTATCAAAGGAACGAAGGAGAAGCTGTTCTCCTTGGCTACAGCGACAGCGACCATGGTGCAGACGTCGACGGACGCAAGAGCACTAGTGGTATAATGTTCTTCCTTGGCAGGAATGTTATCACATGGCAATCGCAGAAGCAAAAGGTCGTGGCGTTGTCCAGCTGTGAAGCGGAGTACATTGCAGCCGCAACAACGTCCTGCCAGGGCGTATGGTTGGCGCGTCTTCTTGGAGAGCTCAGGGGAGAGGGAGCGAGCACCGTCACCCTGAAGGTAGACAACCAGTCCGCAATCCAGTTAAGCAGGAACCCTGTCTTCCACGATCGGAGCAAGCACATTGACGTCAAGTTCCACTACATCCGAGAGTGCGTCGAGGAAGGTAAGGTGGAAGTTGAGCCAATCGACACCAAGGCTCAGTTGGCGGACATTCTGACAAAGGCCCTTGGACGGGATCAATTCACGAATCTTCGGTCCAAGCTCGGCCTCGTCGATATCAAGTTAGTATGCAAGGCTTAGGGGGAGATTTGTCAGGGTTAAGCCTTGCAAATCATTTAGGTCTCGCACAGTATCGCATTAGATAGAGTCATGCATACTCACCAGCATTCGTGGACGGCATGCATACGTGGTAAACATGGCGGGATTCACTCCCACTCGCCGAGTTATGCGGAGACGATGTACATCGTGCAACGTGGGATGAACACATGTCAACACGATGCGGGGAGCCTTCGTGTTAAGCAGTTAGCATAAGCATATCTCCATTCATATAAATTGTAGTAGACAAGGCACTATTCAATATAGAGTTCTGTTTTGAACTTCCGATTCCAACACGCGGGGCCAGCAATATAACTAACTAAGAAATTCATTCGCACAGAATTTCTAAGTGAATGAATTTATTCATCTGAAATTTATTCCCACAGAAATCTCTGCCAGTTATACGCTCAGAAACTTCGTGTGAAAGAATTTTAGACGGCCACATGAGCTAGATGAAATCTATAACAGAATTTGTAGAACCGAATGAAATTCATTTGAACTGAAAATTCTGTAAAATGAATTTTCATTTCAGATGGTTACATATTCTTTCTGTGAATTGCGTGACGTAATTTATGTAGCAATGAGAAATTCATTCGCACGGAAAATTCGGTGGAAAGGATTTCACAGGGATTCATCGTTGCAGTGTGACTTCTATAACAAATTCTATGTAGTTGTCTGAAATTCATTCGCACGGAAAAACCCGCATGAAACCAGTTTTACGTGTCTCCGTAAATTCTACCTCAGATTAATTTCACCACTTGAAATTATTCAAACATGCACTTTGAAATTCATTCACATATAATTTCTTTGGGAATGAATTTCGAACAACAACAAAATTTTATTAATAGAAACTCGCACAAAATTTATGTGGTCATTTAATATTCATTCGTATAGAAAATTGCGTGAGAATGAATTTCAGAAGGCTATGTGAATTCTGTAAAAGAATTTGTGTAGCAGCAGAGTGAAAATTCTTCTGATAGAAATTTTTGTGAGTATGAACCTCGAATGACGACTAAAATTCTATCACAATTTTTTTGGCTACCAGCAATTCTTCATAAAACTTGAATGTATGTAAAATGATTGGTGGAAAATTTGACTTGAATGAATTTCAGAATTTCAAGCAATCGCGTAACAAATTTTGCACAAAATTTACCTTTCCGTAGTGAATTCTTCAGATAGACATGTACAAATTTCGTTAAGATAGGAAAAAATTTTATGGGAATAAAATCAATTTGAATAAATTTTGTTCAGATAGGACTTTTATGTGAATAATTTTATACAACTAATTATTTTTTTCTTAAAATTTTAGAAAAAATATGCAGAGGCCTGAAATTCATTCACCCTCAAATTATGAGCAAGTGATTTTGAGATGGCCGCATAACTTTTTTTGGCACAATTTGTGTAGCCCTTTGAAATCAGTTCTCATAGAAAATCGGAGTGAATAAATTTCAAAAATGGGTCTGTCAAGGATTTTAGGCTGCTTCATAGTTTAATGGCAAAGTCTGTGTAGCCATTTGAAATGCATTCACATAGAATTTCTATGTGAATGAATGTCCCATCAATAAGTAACTCTGTCATAAAATTTATGTATCCATCTGAATAGTTTTGTTACAGAATTAAAATAAAATTCTTATAGCCATTCAAAATTCATAGGCTTTGAAAATTTGTGTGACTGACGTGAATATGACTATGTAAATTTTGCATGAACTCAATGACTTAATTACATGGTAGTCTGAAATTCATTCACACAAAAGTTCTCAATGAAAGGATCTCTAGAGACTTTGAATGAAGAGTTTCACGAGGATACATAATTCTGCAATAAAACATGTGCAGACATCTAAAATTCGTCGCAAAAAAGTATATGAGTTAATGAATTTCAGAGGAGCTAAAGATATCCTGTATGAATATTTTTTTTATCAAATGCAACCCTCTGAAATCAATTCACATAGAAATTTGGTGTAAATCAACTTCCAAATGTCTTTATGAAGAATTTCATGAGGTTACATGATTCTTTGACACAATTTATGTATTCGTCTAAAATTCATTCTCATAGAATTTGTGTACAATTGAATTTTAGATGACTAAATTTATGTAGCTTTCTAAAATTATTTAGATGGATATTTCTGAAATTCATTTATGTTAAGATTTTTTTTTCCGTCTATAATTCATGCACTCATAAATTTTTCATAAATTAATTTTGTGTGGCTACATAATATTTCCATGAATTCAATGGTAGAATTTATGTATTACTCTAAAATTAATTCACATAGCTTCTTTCCATCAAGGAACTCTAGAAATGTCTATGTGAAAACTTTAAAGCTGCTACATAAATTTTTTATACAATTTATCTGGCCATTTTAAGTCAATTGACAAAGAAAATTTTGGAGGTGTCAATTTCAAAAATGTCTAGATGAAGAATTTAAGGCTGTAACATAAATTTTTGTTAGAATTTACCTAGCCATCTTAAGTCAATTGATATAGAAAATTTTGAAGGCGTCAATTTCAATCATTTCTAAATGAAGAATTTTAGGTGGCTACACAACAATATGATAAAATTTCTCACGCAACTAAATAATTCTATCACAGATATCACAACTGAATTTATCTAGTTATGCAAAATTCATCAGCTTAAAATTGTTATGTGAATGAATTTTAGATATCTAAATAATTTTGTAACAAAAATCACATATAAATTATTTAATGATCTGAAATTCAGAAATGTACTTAGATTTTACAAAAAAAATTAGTGAAAGAAATTGATCTCCAAATATTGTTTTCACAAAGATCGCCCATAGATTTTTTATCGATGAGATATTCAGACATGTACTAAAATTTTACCGAGAGTTCATTTGGACATACATTTCTAAATTCATATAGACATTGTATATCTAAGACATTCCTATGAGAATATTTTGTGTGAGATTTATTCAAAAAGAACCTCATAGCTAACTAAATGGCTAATATACAGTTCTTTGCCTTTTGATTATGGTTAGCGTAGAAAAGGGGGTAGGGAGAGAACACGAGGAGAGAGAAGCAGACATTGCAATAAAGCTTAAGCCAAACATACTCCTCATTTTTTTTCTCTCCTCATACTCCCACCTATAAAAGCCTTTATTTTCTCTCTCCTCATTTTTTGGCTCTCTTAGTATCAGGCTACCAGAAGGAAAGGGAGAGGAGGTCAAGGCCTGATAACATGCAATCTTAACATCATAATACATGATTATTACTACAAAATAAGGCATAAAACATTCCATTTGTATACATGTTATCATACTTTGAGTGCATTTCTATCATTTCATGCAATTTTAAGTTATAATCTCAAAATGCACTAAATTAGGGATAATCATGCATAATTAAGAATATCTTCTAGAATAGATTATTCCCATCTAAATTTGAGATTATGATTAGGTTTTTAATGATAAATAATAAGAGAAAATGTTTATATACACTCATTTATTTTTCTAAAGTTTTGTTTTTTTAAGAAGAGATGAGTGTATTTTTGAAATAATAATTTATTCTCTTGTTATTTAAATATTTTGAATTTTTATAATGATAGATAATTGGATTTATGATCTAATAAAAGAAATTTAGATTAATTTGGAGTTATATTTTGAAATTTATGAATTTTCTAATTTTTAGGGATTTTTCTAGAATTTTTCTGAATTTTTCCTGAATTTAATTCGATTTATTTTGAATTAAATTGAATAAAAAATTTTTGTTATCACGTGCTGATGTGGCATTTGATGTTGCGTGAATAAAAATAGTGGTGCCACATGGCGATCTACGAGACCACCACGTGTCGCACACGTGTACATGTGTGCATGTGTGTGGATGCGCATGTGTGCGCGTGTGCGCACGTGTGTGCACGTATATGAATAAGGAGGGAGCATCCTGTTGAGGATTTAAGCTAACCCCGTATTTACGTGTTACTTATATACGCGTGTATTCCTTTGCTTTTTCGCCATGTGGGACTATTCATTCTTGGTTTTTACGTGCAGGTGACGTGGCGACATACAGAGCGTCCGATCGAGCGTTTAAAGGGAACCGTCGATCGTTACTTAAGTGAAGGGGTACGTGGCGCATTATGATTCGATGACAATTCGTATTTCAAAACTTTTAATCTCAGCCGTTTATCAAGGGAGTTAAAATGGCTGAGATTGAACGCATCCGATGGACTCCTGTGGACACGTGGATCTGAGCCTCAGATCGAACGGAAGGCGTTACTGCTGGGATCTGAGGCTCGAAAAGCTCTCCAAATCTTTGTCCAAAATAATGATTGCAGCGGAAGGTGTTGAATCAAAACATTCAACATCGTTGAAGCATCAAGAATAGATGATCTCATCATCCATTCTAGGTGATCCTATCATCTAGTATAGAATAAAATTCATACTTACTTGGATCATTTGAAAGAGTTCTTCAACCGTTCAAGCGTCCGGCCTCTAGCGGTATCCACACAGTCTCCAGACGATCGGATCTCCTCTTAAACACTCGTCACCACGAGAGGAAGAGAAGAGGGAGGAGAAGTTCCACTAGGCTTGCATGGGCACCTCTATTATGGTCGTTCTCCCCCTATTTATAGACTTTGGGAATGTGAACTTTTCACAAAAACCCTTATTATTATGTCTATATCCACCGACGTCCATTGACCTTATGTATATGACCCTCTAGGTCCATATATCTCGCCAGTTAATGACTCTATCAACCCAATAACACTTATTGGTCCTTCTTATCAATTAACTATATCAACATATAGATTAATTGAATAAGGATCGATTTAACCCAATCGACAGAGTTGAGTCGCCACCGTTGGGTGCCAAGCTACACCACGTGCTCTAGGAGATATGGAGTATATTAGAACTCTTTTCATGGAACCCCTGCCGTCATTGATTACCGTGTACGTATAATCCTTCATCCACACGAGACTCATGAATGACTTAGGGTATGGTTAATTGTCAAACCCTAATCCGTCACTCAATTTAGTACTCGATGCGAGTAGGAAATCATTGAGAACAACTTCTAATATTTCCGCTACCTTGGCCAAGGATTTAACCGCATCTCATTCCTTGAGTCGATCTCCTCATATACCGAGGGTGGATGATCCCATCTTGACCACACAATCATCTTCGTGGACTTCATGTCGTATCCAATATATGACGTTTTAGATATCCCGTGACTAGGGATTCGTAAGTCATAATCAAAACACGATCATCCATCCACAAGATGTCTTTTTGGTGTCTCAAGTCAAAGGACCACATACACAATCATGACATGAATCAACCTGATTGACAATTAGGTATATTACCATTCAGGGATTCATACGGATCAATTCAGTGAACTCTTTCTCCAAAGAGCACCCACTATCTATCCTTAGTGTCTCCACACCGATGGCTATATGATCGGCCATACTCATCATATGAGATGGATCAGATAGTGCTATTCTTTCCGGATAATTCGATGTCCTTCTCGAATATCCCACGAATAGGAATGTTTAGAACATATGTTTAAAGACTAGCGATCACTATATTATGATCTCATCATAATTCACTTAGTCATTGCACATGCTCATGGACTTCATTGCAAACATCACACAAGAATGACAATGAATAAATTTCATTTCAACGAACATAAACAAGATTGATGAAAATGTGATTGGCTTATAGGCCACATAATATCCATCAGTTACGCGACGAATCAATTTCACTTAATCACGAGGCTTCATCATGTGCATCCATCCACGATCCAAGGGCCGAGATTTAACCATAACGGTTCACCTTCATGCATTTAATATGAACCGTTGATCGAAGATTAAACGCCCCATCCGACGGTTACGCCCAAAATCACTATAAATTGAGATCTTCTTCGAATTTGTAATGAATTCTTGGATGATTTTACTAAATTGATCTATCTACACACTTCCATCCTTGAATATCTTGCTTCTAATCACTTCTAGACTTGTTTTCGCGTCCACAGAGTGATTGAAAGTGAGATTTTGTTGATCGATAAAGGAGAATTCGTCTCTTGAACACCGACGATTGTGTTCGAAATCGCGGAATGAAGAGCCTTGAATCTGGCGATTAATCAGATCATTTTGATCGTTATCTCGGGTTAGATTACGTATTTTCCCTCTAATCTCTCGTCATGTATCATTAATGTGTAATTTAGGATCGTTAATTTAGTTTAATTAGTCTTTTAATTTTGGTTTTCTTTTAAATCGCGTTGGAAATTTCTCTCTCCTTTGCTCTTTGATTTATCCGCAAATATTAATCTAAATCGAGTGATTTTTTATTCCATGGATTTGTCTTTGAGTTATCTTTCTAAATCTACCATTTTCCCTAATTTCTATCACCAATTCATCGTCCGATTTGATCAAATTCTAAAAGATCTCTTGAAAATACCTTATTTCCCGTGGATTCGACCCGTTATTTACCATTATACCCCTCAATTTGTAATTAAATCATTAAATTCATAAATTTGGCTTTATTGCTAAAACGAATCAGTGTGCAACCAACGACTCGCATCGATTCGTTCCATCCAGGCCCAAGGAGGAGCATTTTTTATGCTCAATCTTTTTGTGGAGAAGGGAGCAAGCAAAGATTATCCTCGAAGCAGATTGAGCATCACTTGGCCTAATACGCGGCTAACATGCAAATTTATACATGAAAATATATGATTATTAATGCAAATTAAGGTTTAAAACATTCCCTTCTTATGCATGTTATCATATTTTTTTAGTATTTATTTATCATTATATGAAAAAGAAGTTATAATCTCAAAATGCATTAATTTAGGGTTAATTATGATAAATTAAGAGAAATATTTTTAATATTATATTATCCCCATCTTTATTTAAGATTATAATTAGTTTTTAATGTTAATTAATAAGAAAAAATACTTTTTATGCACTCATTTATTTTTCTAAGTTTAAAATTCTAAAAAAATGAGTGTATTTAAAATAAAAATGTATTATCTTGTTATTTATTAAATTTGACATTTTAGATTGATAGATAATTTAATTTCTGATCCAATGAAATAAATTTGGATTAATTTAGAGTTCTATTTTAAAAGATATAAATTTTCTAATTTTTATGGATTTTTCTAGAATTTTTATGAGTTTTTTATGAATTCTATTCAATTTATTTTGCATTGAAATGAATTAAAAAAATATTTTTTTATCGCGTGCTGATGTGACAGCTGACATGACGCCAACAAAAATGGCGGTGCCACGTGGCAACATATGAGACAGCCACGTGTCACACACGTGTATATATGTGCGTGTGTGCGCACCTGTGCACATGTGTATGTGTGATTAAGGAGAAAGCACATTTTAAGGATTTTTGTTATCTCCTTATTCGAGTATTACTTATAAGCGCGTGCACTCACCTTGATTTTTGTCATGTGGGACTATTTTTATGTTTTTATGTACGCTGGTGACGTGGTGTTGTGTGGAGCGTCCGAATCGGGCGTTAAAAGAAGATCATCGATCTTCAGTTAAGGCGGGTACATGGCGCATTTTTGTTCATCATCGAATCATTTTTAAAATGATTTAATCTCAACCGTCCAACAAAGGATTTATAACAGCTAAGATTAAACCCGACAAAAACGCATTCGGAGCGTTAGATCAAGATCAGACGTATGGCATTTCATGCATTTTCTCTTCACACGCGACGTGGCAAGACTTCAGCGATCCATCTCAGATCTAATGGACACGATTTAAGTATAACGATTCGTATATATGTGTTACATCAGAGCTATTGATCAAAGATTAAAAGCTCCATCCGACTATTACGCCCAATTTGCCCTATAAATTGAGATGCTCTTCGACGATGTAAATCATTCTTGGGTTCTTCGAGTAATCGCATTGTCTAGACACTACAATCCTTGAATCTAATGCTTCCAATCATTTCTAGATCAATTTCCATGTCCCAGAGTGTTTGAAAGTGAGATTTCGTTGAGAGAACAGGGAGAAATCGATTCTTGAATGCCAACGATCGTCTTTGAATTTGCGAAATGAATAGCCTTTGATCTCGCAAGAAATTGGATCAATTCAAGCTCTATATTGGGTTAGAAATTGTGTTTTCATCCTAATCTTTCTTCCTATAATGTTAGATTTCAATTTCTAATCATAGATTTAGTCAATTTTGTCTTCTTTTTGGTTTTCTCTCTATTCGCGATCCGAATTTCTATCTAAATTTCACTCGTTGATAATTCCACGTATCTTGATCCAAATTTAGTGATTTTTTATTCCATGGATTTGCCTTCGAGTTTTCTTTCCAAATTTATGAAAATCTATAATTTCTCACCTCATTTCATTGTCTAATTTGATCAAATTTCAAAGAATACCTCAAAAATACCTTAATTCTCTATGGATTCGACCCTTATTCACCACTATGCTATTTAATTTGTGATTATTTCTCTAAATCGGTGACTTTGGTAAATGTTTTAACACGTACCCTTGTGTTTTCAATGACCGCGCGGATTCGCTTTGTCAACGGGCACACTAACGAGGTTTGTGCAAAGATCTGGAATGGATATTAGCTCTTGAAAATCTCCATATATAGTAGACATGTGTTTTATTTTTATTTTTCTTTTTATCTTTATTTTTATTTTATTTTAGTAGCTTTAACATTATCTACACATGCATCTCTCACTCTCGCCATCACCGCACATTGATTCATTGTTACCACCATCCATACTTCTCATTTTTCCCTCATATCAACTCCATTTCCATCTCTATTAATCTCATTCTCACATCTCTTTTCTAATTTATATCTTAACTCTAAGATAAACTCACAATTATCACTCACACTCACCTTCACGTGCTCCATTTTCACTCGTGCATATTTCCATGTCCTTGTATTTCTTTTGAACACATAACCTCATTACTCTAGCTCCCTTTGGACTCGACCCTTGCTGACACGATAAAAATTAAGGAATTATATTTTATTGCATGAAATTTTTGCACAACAATAACGAAAAATACACACGATCGAATTCATTAGTAGCTCGCATATTTTCTCAAAATAGGGTGTTGATTACCCTAACACATTCTCGCCGATGGTTTGTCTTAATCTTGTAAGCATACTTCTTTCAGCAGCCATGAACCAGGGGTGGCCTATTCGCTAGTTGGACGTCTTCAATGATAGATATTATGTGGCCTATAATTCAATCACACTTCTAGGTATCTCGTGTATATTCATTAAAATAAAATTTGTTCCTATTATTCTTGTATGATCTTACAATAAATTCCATGTGCATGTGCAATAATTGAGTGAATTATAATAACATCATAATATAGTGATCACTATTCTTTAAGCATATGTTCTAAACAAACCTATTCGTGGGATATCCAAGAAGGACATCAAATTATGTGAAAAGAATACCATTGTTTGATCTAACTCGTATGATGAGTATGGTTGATCGTGTAACTATCGATGTGGAGACACCAAAGACAATTAATGGGTGCTCTTTAGAGAAAGAGTTCACTAAATTTATCCATATGATTCCCTAAATGGTATTCTACCGAACTATCAATCAAGTTGATTTATGTTATGGTTGTGTTTGTGGTCCTTTGACTTGAGAAATAAAAGACATCTTGTGGATGGATAATTATATTTTGACTATGACTTACGAATCCCTAGCCATGGGATTTCTAAAATATCCTATATTTGAAACAACATGAAGTCCTCAAAGATGATTTTGTGGTCAAGATGGAATCGTCTACCCTCAGTCTTTAAGGAGATTGGCTCATTAAATGAGATGCAATCAAATCCTTGGCCAAGGTAGAGAAAATATCAAAATTCTCGATAATTTCTTTCACTCGTCAATATCAACTTGACTTACCTATTAGGGTTTGATTGTTGACCGTACCCTAAATCGTTCATGAGTCTCATGTAGGCAAAAGATTATACATACATAATAATCGATGATGGCAAGGTTATATATGAAAGTTCTTATATACTCCATATCTCCTAGAGTGTGTGGTGTAGCTTAACACCTAATCGGCTGGCAACTCGACCAATCGATTTGGTTAAATTAATCCTTGATAAATTAATCTATATGTTAATATAGATAATTAATAAGGTTGACCAATAAGTTGTTACTGTTTTCATAGATTTATTAACTAGTCAGATATAAAGACCTAGAGGGTCATACACATAAGGTTTATAGATGTTAGTAGATTTAGAAATAACTATGCGGGTTTTTATCAAAAAATTTATATACCAAATGTTTATAAATAAGGGGAGAATGACCAGACCTCAAGGTTCCCATGCAAGCCTCATGAGAATTCTATCATTTCTCCTCTTTCTCTCTTGGTGAAGAGCTTTGAAGAGGAGATCTAACTATTTGGTAATCCTTTGTATACTACTAGAGGCTAGACACTTGAATAGCTTCAAGAACTCTTTCAAGTGAACCCTATAAATATGTTTTCTCATACATGTTAGATGATAAGAGTATCGGTTCTTGTTGCTCCGGTGGTTTGAATATTTGATTCAATGTATTTTTTTGCATTTGATGTTTTGATCGAAAATTTTGGAAGCCCTATTGATACGCATAAAAATACGGTCGTTGAATACACAAATTTACGTATCAAACAAATTTATACTCAACTTTTCAAAATCTGATTTTAAATTAGAACAGTGGCAAGTTGAGATCGAATTCACTGAGAGGAAGGTTAAAAGATTGAAATCATAAGATATTTTTTTGGTATTTTTTTATATTTAGAACACGGAGATGAACGGTGAAGAAGAAAATGAACACGAAGATGAAATGAACCAAGAAAGTGCTTCCAAACTCCTAGCGTAAATTGAAAACCCTTCAACGATGGTGGAAAAGTGATTTTTAGGGTTTGTAAATAAGAAAATGTTGATAAACAGATGAGGAAAATAGAAGAAATGCATATAAAATGATCATAATCTAAATATTTGTGATGAAAACACAAATCCAGTGATGCTCCCTAATCAAAACATACCTTTGAGAGCCCTATATTTCGCTCGGACTTGGCGTCTTGCATCCAACACAAAGAATGAACATAAGAGGGAAGAAACTCACTGAGAATGATGTTCAACACATAAGAATGATCAATCGTTGCTTTCTTTCTTTCTGGCTAGCCAATGCTAAAAGCATACAACAAAACATTCATAATCCCTAATTTTTTTGTTTTAGAACTTAAATCAGATACAGCAGATTCATGGACTTGAAATGACAATCGTGCCCGCAAAATTTCAGCCCCTAACTTCATCAGGATTATCGAATATTAAGGTTTTAATTTGGATCATTTCTGACCGTTGATCTAGTTTCTCTCTCCTCAGATAGCGTCGGTTAAACCGCTCCCCGCCTGTCAAACTTTGCTGAGTCATACACTAAAAAAACAAAATTAAATTTTAAATGTTTTCACTATCTCTCCTCTCTCTTCTCCATTCTACTCTCTCTTCTCTCATTTCTCTTTCTCAATGGCGGAAGAAGTTGTCGCGGGCGAGAATCATAGAGAGGAAGAAGAAACTCCTCCCGCCTCTTCTTGCGACAGAAAATTTTCATCGCGAGAGAGGGAGAGAGGAGGAGAGAGAGAGATAGAGAGAAAGGGAGAGGAGGAAGGAAGATGGAAAGAGAGGGGGAAAAGAGAGAATCTTGTGACAGAATTCCCGTCACGAGAGAGAGGGAGGATATTGGGATAGAGAGAGAGAGAGATCGCAGTAGAGAGAGGAAGGGAGCGAGAGGAAGAGCAGAAGAAGAGGAAGAGAGAGAGAGATTATGAGAGAGAAAGAAGAAATAAAGGGAGAGATAACTCCTCTAACGACAAAAATTATTTCCGTCACGAGAAGAGAAGAAAGCGGAAGAAGGAGACTCGGAAGAAGGAGGAGAGGAGAAAGGAAAGGAGAGAGAAGAGAAGAGAGCGTGGGAGAGTTAGAGAGGGGAGAGAGAAGGAGAAGAAAAAGGAAAAGAAGGAAGAGAAGGAGAGAAGGAACGGGAGGAAGTGAGAAGAAAGGGAAGAAAGGGAAGAAAGAGAGGAGGAAGAACGCGGGAGAGAGAGATGTTACGGGAGAGAAGGAAGAGAGGGAGAGAGAAATTTTCATTTCAATTTTAATTTCTAAAATTTCTTAAAAATTCTATAAAATCCAGAAAATAAAATGCTCATAATATCATTAAATCAATATTCTTGATTAATCAAAATCATAAATGCTCATAAAATACTATAATTTATGAGAAATCAAGAATATTCTCTAAAGTATAAGAATTATCATTTTATTCATTTTAAATCATGATAACATGCATTTCTGATTAGACATTTAATAAAAAAATGCATAAAATGTATCATATTAATGCACGAAGTTGGATATTATCACCTATCTACCTCATATCTCAACAAGAACCAGAGTCCATGGTGGGCGAAAACCCTACACCATTGAGAGAGAGATAGGAGAGAGGAGAGATAATTACAAATTTGGCTCTAAGAGCACATTTTTACTCACAGTTATTAAGATAATCTTCCCTTTTGTAGATCACAATCTACATTCATGTTGAAAGAGTATATTATAAGAGAGAGATTCATACATGACTCAAAAAGATAAGAAACTATATCAATGTGTAACAGTATTTTGTTGATTCATATTTCTAACCAGTATATTTTGCTTGTTACATTAAACTTGAACACAAATAAAGTAAGATATCTACTACAAAGCTTCATACTTTAACGACACCACATTATTTTTGTCAACTTTATGTGCTTGCTATCATTACTACTAAGAGTTTTAAATATCATCTTCATCATTATTTTTTTCTAAAAATCTATTATTTCCAATTTCTCTTCATATTTCATAATTTATTGAAAAAAATTGAAATTGTTTATTTCTTGAGTTTTTTTATTTAACTTAAAAAAATTATTTCTCTAACAAAGATAGCATATTTGTGCTAACATATTTATTTTTTTATCTATTTTTTTATTTACATAATACGATGGTTATTTATTTTTTTATCTACTTTTTTTACTTACCTAATAAAAAATCATAATTTATTTTTTTATTTTTTTATTTTCCTAAAAAGGGCAATTTATTTTTTTATCTATTTCTTATTTATGTAAATTAAGGATTATTTATCTTAATCTATTTTTTTATAGACACTATCGAAGAGTAACTATGTTAATTTTTTTCCCTAATAAAAGGATTATTTATTTTAATTTATTTTTAAATTTTATTTATGGGTTATAGTATATTTTATAAAACCTCTATGGATATTTCATTACTCCCTTATTCTTCACTCTAAATAGTCCCACAATGGAGGAAATTTTAATAAGATCAAGCTCTTCCCTAGATATAGGCTTACATAAAAGAGTGGGGGAACATCAATGTATCCTTCAAAGTGATCTAGGGCTCGAGAAACAATTTGAGCCTCGCACTAGAAACTCCATTAGAATTGGGATGTTCGTAGTATATGACCACCTAAATTAAGGCTTGATGGCCTTTGTTTGGATTTATTAAATGGCCTAGACCAGACCAAATTTAGATCAAACCATCAATCGGCCATTTTGCAAGACCTAAAATTTTGGTTTGTTCTAGTTCATGGAACCTCACTCATTTTTATGGATCCTTGGTCCCTCAATTGCCTTTAAGATTCTTATTCAAGCATCTTCTAGTGGTCAAGTTCCTATAGCATATTTATATTTTTTGTGGCTCCTCAGTTCAATACTTGTGTTCTCCCAAGCATTCTGACATCTCCCACTCCATCTGTCTTTCTAGATCCATCTATCCTTTTGGCATATACTTCACACTTTTGGGATAGAGGGCGAGGTTTCAAGTCTTTTGTGGAATCTAGTAACCATGACAAGAGGAATAAAGCCAAAGCCTAGACCATGCTTCCCCTATGTACATGCTATGACAAGAAAAGTCATTCCTTTGAGAAATGTTTTGAGGAATTTGGGAAACCAAATGCACTCAAGTTGCAATCTCTATGGCACCCATGGGTATGATTCCTCCTACAACAGCTCCTAATTTTTTTTCTCTTATGATGCAAATTAATTTCAAGCTCACAAAGCATGAAGCGTGGAAGCCATCTTAGTCTTTGACTGACCTTGCCTCCACCTAAAGTAGACACCTTTCCTACTTCTAAGTCATCTTTGACTATTGAGTCTAGGGCATCGACCCATTTGAATAGTAAATGTTTCATCTTCCCCCCCCCCTTACTCCTACTTTGACTTTCCACATGCTGCTATCATCAACGGTCGCCCTTATCTGCACTGACAATGTCCTTAAATTTTTCAAAGATATATTTTCTCCCTATTGTGGCTAGGGTTGGGCGGTCCCGGTCACGGTCCGGTTTTTGGCACACCATTCGGTCCAAGTCTCGGTCTCGGTTTCGGTCCGGTCTCGGTCCACCTCGGTCAAGGTCCGGTTCGGTCTCAACTTCGGTCTCTCTTGACCATGAATATGCGTACCTGAAAAGAGATAAAAGTATCAACGTCCATTAATAAAAAAAAATTATAGTCAAATTTATAGTTACTGAATTGATCAATCATAATGATCACAACAGAAAATAAATAATCTTGTAAAATACTGAATTATTTAAAACAAAAATAATAGTCTATATCATATTAAAGGAGGAATAGAACAAGGAGTAATAATCTACAATCTCTATGGTAACAATCTCTATTTAGATCTATATTGACGTTGCATGGTGCCCTCTTTCTACCAAGTTGAGGAATGAATCCATCATGAAACACTACAACTCTCTCTCATTTCCCTCCTCGCGGTTTCCATCTGTCATTCTTCTATCTCAGCGGTAGAAACTCTGAAAGGATTGCCGAATGCCATCTTTGGGAGCTTCCTTTGACCCTTTCTCTCTTCTGATCTCCTCTCTATTTAAATGAAGAAAAAGATATAGAAACTAACAGCTTTAAATCCCAATCCTCGATAGACCGAGAGAGATAATTCGCGGGAGAGAGAGGAAGGGAGCGAGAGGGAAGAGCGATCGGAAGAGAGAAGTTCTCCTCGCGACGGAAGCCATTTCCATGGCGAGGAGACCCGAGTAGAGAGAGAAAGACAGCGGGAGAGAGAGAAAAAGAGAGAGATAAAGAGAGAGAAATAAGGAAGGAGAGGGAGAGAGAGACATTCGCGGAGGAAGAGAGAAAGCGAAGAAAAAGAAGAGAAAAGAAGAGAGAGAAAGGAGACGTCATGAGAAGAAGGAAGAGGGGAAGAGGAGAAGAAAGAGAAAGAAAAAGAGAGGAAAGCGGAAGACGGAGAGAGGTTACGGGAGAGGGGAAAGAACTCCTCGCGACTGAAAAATTTCCGTCGCGAGAGGGAAGGAGAGAGAGGAAGAGAGCGCGGAAGAAGGAAAGAATTTCTGGAAAGAGAGAAAGAGAGGGAGAAGGCAAGAGAGAGGAGAGGAAGAGGAAATAGGGAGGAGAAAAGAGGAAAGAAGGAGGAAATAGGGAGGCTCGTCCTCCTTGCGGTCGCCTCGCGACGGAAGCAATTTCCGTCGCGAGGAGACGCAAGGAGGGAGAGAGGGAGGTGGAGGAGGAAGAAATTTTCCTCCTCCTCCCCCTTACGCGTGCGCGGGCGCATGCCAGGAACCATGACAGAAAAGGCCTCCCCGTCGAGAATCCTCGATAAATCCCAATCTCTCTCTCAGAGGTTACGAGGCGAACAGTCCTCGACTGGGGGAGTCTATCTTCTACAAGTGCGTTCCGGTGATTATTTCAGATATTCTAATGCCGCCTTTCTTCTGTCATGGTTCCTGTAAAGGATATCCCCGGGTTGACGGAGATTTTACTTTCCATTCCGCGGGAGAGGTATCTGGCTCTTCAGAGAGGCGTCCAGAATGTGCAGAAGCACACGAAGAGAGGGAGCGTCCAGAATGTGCTCTCTCTTCTTCCTCACTCCACCTTAGGCCCCGAGAGAAAGATAAACGACACACGAAGAGAGGGAGCGAGAGAGGAGAGCGGAATGAAAAATTCAAAATTTTTTTGAATTGAAAAATAGAAATACGCGGAATGGCGATGGAAGAAGCGTTCGGAAACCGCCCAGGTTACCGAGATGCGGAATGGATGAAGAGTTCAGATGGTATACCTGGCACCAGTAGTCGACGGCAGTAATCCCGGTTTGATTTCGCCCTCTTCTTGCCTGGCGAAGAGACGTCAGGAATGAGGAGAGAGATGTCGGTTAGAGATGCGGAATTGCGGGAAGAGGTTAGAGATGTCAGGAATGAGGAGAGAGAAGACACTGATTCTCTCTTCGGTCCCAGACCGAAGAGAAAATCAGGACCGGACCGAAATTGGACCGAGACCGGTCGGTCCCATTTTGTGGGACCGACGGTCTCGGTTCGGTCCGGTTGACCGACAGACGGTCGGTCTTTGGCCTTCCCTAATTGTGGCATTATCCATCAAATTATATGTTCCTAAATCAAATCATGTGATTTCAATTGTACACTTCTCATTGAGATGCAAGTCCATCATTGTCTAAGAGCGGATGCTCTCTTAATCACCACTTAACTCAATAACAGACTTATCTCTCTCATTTGGGTGATGAAATTATCCTATAGCCTATCTACCCCAATTGTCCCATCTCTTTCTAAATTTGAACCTTAAGCTTTCAAAGGCATAGAAACATTGAAAGGTTATGACATCAATCTCTTGGAAACACATTACTTCATTACCTCCGTTTATGTCACTTTGGATCAGGACAACTCATTATTTTCTTCCTTATCTTCTTCATCTCAAATGTGTGCATTTGCACCATGATAACATGTCATTGATGTGTTTATTTTCATTGTTATAAATATATGGTAATGCAAAATTTATGATGAGAAAATTTTTACAATGATGATGCACATTATCATGTTTGTGAATAATTTTATGGTGTGAAAAATTTTATGGTATTTGTGTATTCATCATATCATTCCACTCATATAATTAATTGGCATCGATTTTGGGTATATTAGGTACATGGGTGGGTGTGTGTGTGTGTGTATACATAAATGAATATGGCTTATCATGGGTTTTTCTTTATAATTTTTATATCATGAGACTAATCCCACTTCTTGAAAGTCAAACCGTCAAATTTTCACATCTTCTATGACTTATATGAATGCAAGGACATAGGCACATGAATAGGAAAGTACGGATGTAGATGGTGATGAGAGAGAGGAAGAAATAACTTTCAACCAAATTTTCACCCTAAGTCAGCACGGTCATCATGGAGAAGCAATCAATCAAGTTAGCACGTGATAAATGTATCATCTTTTCTTTTTAGATGATATATTATTAATATGGAAATCAAATTTGAATCTATCACCTTTTTTTTTAGAAGGTAGAATCCAACATCACTTTTTCAAATGACCCATCAAGCTCATTTCATGATTTTAGCAATTTATAAATGAGAAAAATAGAGAATTTAGTTATGGATCTTATGGAGAAAATTTGATGAAAAAAGGAGTTTTATTTTGGGAGAACTTGAATTTCAAAGTTAGAATTTTTTTTCTAGAATTTCTAGGGATTTATTGTAAGTTATTTTAGAAATTTAAATTTTTTAAAAGGGGGTTTTTAAAGAGATATTTTCATGGACAACGATGTTTCAACGCATGGCTCCAAAAGGGGGGACATCAAAGTGAACATTATGGGCTCATGTGGAGCTTGCCACATGGCAGTAGAAGTGTGGCCTAAATGCCATGTAAGCCATTAAGGTCTAGAGAGTGATATGTGCCTTGTGTAATGCATCCATTGAGGCAAGTACATGAGCCTTATTTTTATACATGAAACTCTTTACTATTTTTCCCATGTGGACTAATAGACAGGGGGAAAAGCAAAGCACCGCACAACGCCCTCTCAATGCTCCACTTGGCTCAGCGAATAAACGCCACCCGATTTTGTGGACTAGGGGTCCACATAATGTTTTTAAAAAGAGAAAAAGGCACTACCATGTCGTGAAACATGTCTGCACAGAAATCACAATTCAATGATCGTGATTTGCAGCCCTTAAAAAGGACTTAAACTATCATTCTGCGGTCCAACCAGAGTGCACCGAATGTCGCGCTTTGATGCATCATATAGAAATTCAATGGCTAAGATGGATACTAGAAATTTCTTTTTCAAGAATTAGTAGGACATTTAGAAATATTGTAGGCCATTCGATCATGATCAAGATGATCAGATGGCCACATTAATTCTGCACCTAAAAAGGTTGTACCCATGGTTTTCAATCCAATAAGAGTGTGCCATTTGTCAGGCTTTGATGTATCTAATTAGAAAAATCAATGCTCACAATTTCTCCACAAAATAATCATGATATCACACAATTTAGAGGAAGTTTTGAGTGAAAGTTTCATGGGTAGGTTTGTCTTTTCATCCTTATCCATCCATGGCCTATGGTTAACAAATTGAGCAGAAAAAGTTTATGATTTTAAGAAAATGAGAATTTTACCCCTCCAAGCACTCAAACCCTAGGATAACTAGAAAATTCTAAATTTTTTCTCTCTTCACTTTTTTTAACTCTCTCTTAGCATCAAGCTACCAAAAGGAAGAGAAGGAAAGTATTTGATGCACATTCTTGTTGTGGAAAAGAAATTAAGTGAAAATTGCAATCAAAGAGGATCTAGAATCACCTTAGGATGAGCATCAAGATGAGGTTTGTGCGAGAATTTGGATCGAATTCTTCCTTTTGATCATCTCCATGAATAGTATAGACAATATATTTTAATTTTCTTTTAATGAAGTAGCTTCGACATCATCACTCATCATGCATCCCTCATTTACCACTGTATATTGATCCATGGCTATCATAATCTATTTGCTCATATTTCCATCATATAATCTTATTTTCATCTCTTTCAGCATAATTCTCTCATTTCAATTCTAATTTATTTTTTAATTCAACAATAAACCAAAAAAATCATTGCTTCATAATCACCTTTGTATGCTTAACTCCACTTTCACCCCTCTTTCCACAATCATCTTCCATTCAAAATGTCTAATCTCATTACCTCGGCTCTCTGTAGATTCGACCCTAATTTTAGCATTATACTAAGTGAGAAATTATGGATTTTATTGCATGATATTAATACACAAAAATGACATAAAACACATAGAAATCAAGTTCATCACACCACAAAGCTTTCTATGGTTTCTCTCTCCACTTGACTCTCTACCTCTATTGTCCTCTCCAAGGATTAGCATGAGATCTGTTCAACCATATTTCTATTGGCAGAAGCTTCGCAATCCTTGCCCCTTATTGCTCCTCAAAACTTTCCTCATTAGTCACTCCTTCACCATATTTTTCTCTCGATGATGTTTATCTTCCCATTCCTAATGAAAGTTTTCTCATTCTTGTACCCAGCGTCTATCTACAACTTTGTTTATTATGACTGCTTTCATCCCACACATCAAAAATTGTGCTCCTTCTATGTCCATCAAGACATTACCGAAGACATATCTTTTAAAAACTTCAAGTACCTAAGTGGAAGGTGGCCCTGGACCTTAAGTATTGTGCCTCAGAAACTTGTGACACCTGAGATATGGTGTTGCACTTTACCGATGCTAGCATTGTAACTTGAAAATGGGTTTTTATCTTCAAGTATAATCCCAAGGGTATGGTGGCTTGTCACACAGCTCGCTTGACGGCCCATGGCTTCAAGCAAGCCTATGGCATCGGTTCTATAGAGACCTTCTCTTATGTGGTTTGCTTGAATTCTAATTGTACACTTTTGTCTCAGGCAATTAATCGCCACTAATCACACTACCAAAATGATATTTATAATGCATTTCTATATCAAAACTTGGATGGGTTAGTGTTTATTAAGTAACCTTAAGGGTAAGTTTCTTAGGGGTAAAATTTAAGAGCGTGCTTGATTCGTCGAATTCTTCACAAACATAGCAAAGTCCAAGTGAGTAATTTGTAAAGTTCAGTCGCCTATCACCACTTATGGCTACGTTTTGTGTACTGTACATCCTCAAGTGATGCAAAAGACCACTTATGAGGGCATTCTGAATCTTGACATTTATGTTGATGAAATTTGTAGATAGGAAGTGATAAATAAGGAATCTCCATTGTGAAAGCTTATGTTAATCAGCATTTTTTGTAGCTATATTATTTACTTGTCTATTGGGTAATCTCTCTCTCTCTCTCTCTCTCTCTCTCACACACACACACACACACACAAAATAAGTATGGAGCGGATCTTTTTCAAGGAACATGGTTACAAACGTGTAATTCAAAATCTTTATCAATAAGAGCTCAGCCCATGCTATACGATACTTAATCACCTACATTAGAGGATGACATCTAATATTAGTGTTTGATAGGGAAATTGGTCTACCTAATATTTACTTTCCCTGATATTGTTAATGTCATTTGTGTTCTTAGCTTGGTTATGTAAAAACTTTGCAAGGTAAATTTGGAGGGTGCCTTCCGCTTACTTTATATACTTCAAGCTAGCTCATTAAAAAAGGTCTTATCTACATGTGACATGGTCATCTTGGAGCTGACGGTTATTCTAACTCTTTGTATGTTGCGGACAAAGGAAAATGGAAATCTACCATGAGATACTATGCCTGTATTGATAGAAATCTAGCCACAACGCAGTTCCAAAAATAAAGGTCGTTTCCTGTTCTAGTGCAAAATTCAAAGTCATCCTATGGCTGAATCATCTCATGAGACGATTTGATTGGATCTCATCTATAAGACTTAAGTATCATGCCTCAAATGTGCATATATAGTTGCACTTGCATGTGTGAATTTGTATGCTTGTCTCTTATATTTTAGAGGTAAGTTTTTGGTGGCTGCAATTCTTATGTAGGGCACTCAAATAGGCCCATTAATTACTTTTTATACGAGGTTCTCTTTCCCCCAGAGGAGTTTCGTGCTCAAATCTCCAGAATGTTTCCTATCATATCATGCCTTGCAATGCCATTCATATCAATGGTACACCTTTTGTGTTTCAGAATGCTCAAATAATTAGCATTAAAAATATTGTAAAGATTTAATCTATCAAAAAAAATGATATGAACTGATGTCCCAGCTTTTCCATTTGAAGTCCTTCGAAACCATGAACACCATGATGGTCATGTGTTTGGCAGAATGATGCCCATTCATCGCTTGATGTTTTGAAGTACATCTATCAACAGATAAGGGGGTTTCATATACTTCCCAGAGCATTTGGCTAAGTTTTGCCTTCCCTTTATCAAACAGCGGATAATTTTTTAAAAATATCCAAAATCCCGCGATTACAATCGTCGATCACCTCAGTTAAGCAATCAATGATAGAGATCATCGTTTTTTTTTTTGGGAACGTCAGGGGTTGTCTATCCCCACTCTCTCTCATGCATACACCAAACTTTCCAAGAATCCAAGAAAACTAGAGCTCCAAAGCTAGAAATGTGTGGTAAATTTTACATACATAAATAATGGGAAAGCAAGATAATGAAAATACAGGATGGGTTCTCAAGCACGGTTTTCGGCTTACTTTGTTTATTGTGTACCAAATAAAACCATGATTATGAATGCAAATAACTTCATCTGAATAAGATTAAATGATGTTTATAGTGAATGAGACGTACGGATAGGTGTCCGTTTCGCCTGCCAAGCCTGCTACACTTACATCATCATCCGCTTTCCAGAATGTGCTGTACAGGCAACTGAACAGTCAATTTCGGGAGCAATGGAAGTTATTATAGAGGTACATGAGACCCATTTTTAATTCTCCTAGTTTGGACCTTCGGTGAGACCCCCATCTGTTTCTCCCTCTCTCCCTCTACCTCTCTAGAATTTTCACTATAATTTTTTTTAATAATAAAAATTTGGACCATTTCTCGATTTGTGCGTGTCATCCTTGTGCAGGGGCCATGCTAATCTTCTCTGTATCGTTCCAATTTTATCGGATGTCCCCGAAGGGACAATTTTCACTATAATTTAACTGAGAGTTGTTTTATAGGATAATGTTTTGTACCTGTGGGAGCTGCCGCATTGCTGATCCAAGATTGAACGCACTTTCTTCTCGCTCTTGGTAGGTGGTGCCAACACGGTAGCCTGAAAATCCCTTAATTAATATACCCCAGAACCCAAAACATCTCTCTTTCTCTCCGTCATACATTTACCTACGCATCTGACTCCCTTTTTTCAATCCTTCTCTATATCAAGTCATCTATATCTATCTCATCTATCTTTTCACTCTATCACTCTCTCTCGCCATCTTGGTCCATCACTTTCCCACTCTCTTAAGTCTACTGCAACACATACAATGCAGGCAGATCTATATTTCAAGTTCACTTATGGGAAGGAATAATTTCTAATAAATCTCATACCAAATAAGATGGAGGAAGACCATATCTGAGAATGCTCTCCACGAAAACCCGTACTGCAGAGAAATGCATCCAGGAACTGAAAACCTGCATCAAACAGAACATCAAACCTTTACAGAGATAGAAACCAATTAGAAATGGGAAGTCTCCCAAATCCATCTACAATTGGCCACCTCTCCGTAACTAGCATAGCACCACTGCAATAGTAAACTCCTCGTAGTGTCCTGATCCTGCACCAGCTTCTCAAGTTCTTCCTTCCTGCTCTCTTGCGCTTCTGGGCTATATTCGAATTCCCGAATCTGATCACCAAAATCAAAAAAATAAATATCTGGGGAAAAAAATAGAATCAAGTTTATCAAAACTGCATGATGAAACTTGCCTGAAAACCTCGTTCCCGTGCACTTGATTTAAAGCTGTCAGCAACTCTGTTGAACAGTGTCACAGAGTAGAGAGCATATTCGTTATCCTCAAACAATTTCTTTGAAGACCTGGGCACCTATGACATCATAACATTACGGATACATTATCAAACTCAATGACTTATCGTGCTAAGTCCATAATATAAATCTTACCACAAAATTAGTCAATGTTTCATAGCTTGCGAGCCACTCTTTCTGTGAGTATTTTGAAACCACAGCGAGAAGTGTGACCAGGTGCTCTGAAGTGATGATATCCTCTGGTTTTACTAAGTTGGAGACATCACGGACTGCTAAACTGAATCATGGAACATAAAACATGATACCAGACAATAAAAATTTTGGGATTTTATATTCCAGTGAAAATTAGCAGGTATAAACATTCTTACCTTCCTGTCTGCTTTCTGTTTATTGCATTGAGTTGGCTTCGTATGTTATTGTACTCGGCAGCACGCATCTGTAAAAAAGAATGTACTTTGATAAATATCAATATAATTGCATCCATTTGATTTGAAATCATTGACAATGGATTGAAATGAACACCCATAACCAGTATTACATGTGAGGGTGAAAGACGAGCATATAAGAGAGGAAGGTGAAGTGATAAGATACAATTGATAACATATTCAAGGATGAACCTCAGAACCTATGAGATTCTGCCCGCTTGCTATCAAGGGCAAAAACTTGACTTAAACCTGCAGCTATTCCCATTGGTGAGAAATAAGCAATGGAATTATCATATAAATGAGCATAAAGTAAGGATGGAGGATTAACCCACTGTATACAAATCCAAACACAAGATTGATTATCTAAAACCTGCTTCCTCTCAACCTCAGAAACCTTAACATCATATTTGGTAAACAGAAGCTAACTAGGTCTCGTAGCTTTGTTGTCTAAATCCCACAATGTTAAGGCAAACATGCATTGCAGCAAGGACGGAACAATTTTTTTATTCAATGGCTCTTTTCAAGGATTGGACAGTATTTCCATCAATAACTCTCCTCCAATCTCTATTGTAGAAGAGAATTTCGCAAGACTCCTATAGAATGGAATACTGTAAAGATAAACAAAAAATGTTCCCAGTGCTCAACCATTGAGCTCATATGCACATAGCACAGGCCATCGACATGATAATCAGAAGAGTTATTACATGTTTGAGATAAGATAATAGATTTCTCAACAGATATAGTGAAAATATCGCTAGATGTGGGAACACAAAGAAAGAGGCCCTGGCTACCTAGGGTTATAATGAAGTGATCACTTGTATCAAAGAGAGACATATACTCCCCCACTAGATCACTTGTGCAGCAAAACATGCTCTCCCTCGAGAAAATGACCAAATATTACAATGCTATCAAATTACATTAATAGTTCTAGAGCCACTGACCAAAAATACAGATACACCAAAACTATCCCTCAAGCAAATGAATGGCCCTTTCTCCATTTATACCCCAGTGATCCAAAAG
This sequence comes from Lemna minuta, assembly GCA_024174645.1. Classification (NCBI taxonomy): domain Eukaryota; kingdom Viridiplantae; phylum Streptophyta; class Magnoliopsida; order Alismatales; family Araceae; genus Lemna; species Lemna minuta. Next base: position 13,903,191 of record CM044101.1, read on the forward strand.
TGGTGGATCTAGAGGATCACAAGTAAGTTGCCCTTGGCTGCCTCAAAGGCCCAAATGTAGTGGATATGGCAAGTCCAAAGTAGGTAACCCAAAAGAGTACGAGATGAAAAAGTTGGGTCCAGTAGGAGGTGATCCAGAAGGGACCAAAAAGTTGACTTAATAAGCTGACTACCTATACACCAAATGATGCAGCCTTAGCGCAAGAACAATGAAGAACAATGGCTTGAATTCATAAACCTTATTCTTCAAGAAGGGATAGGGTTCAAATCCATAGAACTAACCTCTTCTACCCTTAAATCTACAAGGGGGTGTAATTGAGTCCACAAGCACATGAGCACTCTCAAACAGGGAGAACACTTAAGGAGAAGAAAGTAAAACTTTCAAAAAGGGATAACTTCAATTGTGTCCTCAGGGGTTATAATAGCGGCCTTTATATAGTTCTCAAAAAGTGAAGGGTCGTCCAAGTTATATAAACCTTGAAAAGATAACACAAAATTCTTGAAAATACAACTCTGACAGCATGCATCTGTCAGAGATAAAACTGACCAAAGGAAAAGTAAAGCTTTTAGGCCCTATTAAGCCTTAGCAGACAGATATTTGTATATTCCAAGACCTAAAAAATCTGTCAGAAATATTTGTGGGTCTGTCAGTTTCTAGAGATTCTCTCTCAGCCCAATTGGCTCTAAATAGGCCTCCAATGTGAACTTGCCCAGCTTTGTATAAAATGGGCTCATGAGCTCCATTCTGGGCTACATCACCAAAACTATCACTCATGCAAACGAATGACCTTTCTCCATTGATAACCCAGTGATCCAAAAGTGGTAGATCTAGAGGACCACTAGTAAGTTGCCCTTGGCTGCCTTGAAGGCCCAAATGTGATGGATATGGCAAGTCCAAAGTAGGTAGCCCAAAAGATTAGGAGGTGAAAAAGTTGGGTCCAGCACAAGGTGATCCAGAAAGGACCAAAAAGTTGACTTAATTAGCTGGTGGACTGCAAAGATGGTCGTAGGACCAAACGAGTAGGCTCCAAAGAAATAGGCATTGATCAAGCAAGAAACTGGAGAAGAAATACAACCTTGAAAATACTAGACTGTCCTGCTGCAAATAGGATAGATATAATGACAATTATTTCATTACATTACATATATGTACGTGTATATACATTTATCAAAATATGAAAGGCTAGAGAAATGCTCACTCAATGAAGCATTCTACACAGAAGACTTTATGTGTGCTGAAGAAAAATCTCTGTACAAATAAAGAAATATCATAGAAGGTACAAGCTGGGAGGATAAGCCCACAGAAAAGATGACTGACAGAAGGTATGCTGCATAGGAGAGAGATGTCATTGGTGAAGTTTGAGGGTGCAAAGAAAATGATCATCAAAAACAAAATCCTTTTTTGAGGTGGACGATGGAAGAGCACAAACTTGGACTCTTTCCCCGTAGCAATGCAAAGGGGAAAAGGAACAGACTCTGAGAATTTGGCAAATAGGAAACACAGAATCATGACTAAAATATTTTGGCTCTGAAAGATATTGAGCAGAGCTGGGGAGGTTACCAACAAGTGAAACTATCTGGATTCCTCGTCACATCACCAGTATTCTATGTTTCACACAGTCACAAGGACATGGGATACACAAATTTATGCCATACAGACTACACTAGGTGATGGTTTAGAATGGAAGAGAACCCTACACAAGGTTATACTGATAAGATCTTTATCACTAGATGTCATGAATGTTTACGGCCAAGAAACATGGAGGACATCAAGTAATAGAACAAGATAGATTATAAAAAAAGGGAGAAGAATGCAAAGAATCAAATCATCAGCAGAGAGGAGGAGAGAGAATAACAGTCCTTGTCAAGAAATCTCGCGAGTGTATTCAATCAAGAAACGAGGACAGCTTGTTTATCCAACAAGAACGATCAAAAAAAGGGAAGGAGAAAAGAAGGCCAAAAATCAAACCAATTAGTCAGCAGAAAGGAGGAGAAAGAGTAACGCAATGTCTCTGGTACAATCACTCAACACACCATCCAAAAAGTGCCCTACCCCCCAGGTAGGTCTCACATAATTTATAACCATAGCCATATTTGTCTTATAAGGTGCTATTCTTCTAGACGATTCCTTCCTGTACAGACATTAGTGTGGAGGGTGTGCTTGTCAAATTCTCATAAGTGGAAGCAATTCTCAGTCTCGAAGTAGACGTGGGAGTTGGATCTTGACATTGAAGTCCAATTACCATGTTTTCATCTTCAATATAAGGTGAATGACTTGGAGGAGAATCCTCAATTCCACAAGGTTGATTCTCAAAGGACAAAGGGTCCTTAAAACCCTTTTTTTATCGAGAATAGATACTGGGAAGATTAACATGGACATATCATAGAGAAATAATACTGTGGGAGATAAGATATGAATCTCTCTTCAAATCAGTATTCATCCCTCACGCTCATCAAAGTTGCTATGACATAAGCCAAATATTTACCTTTGAAAATTTAATCAGATATGTTATCCTATCAAATACAATTGAGTATTAAACATGACACAATTGTATATCCTATCAAATACCACACCTAAGAGATTTTCTGAAAATAAGACAATGTTCGGCCAGAAAAACTAGCTTGAACAGGTAGTCAGACAAAAAAATTGAGGATTCCCCTCAACTGATAGTGAAGACTGGATTTAAAAACCGTACACAATCACGAAATGTTATCAAGCAAATGACCCCAAAGATCCAAAATCTCTTTCTAGAAACTGGCCTTAAAACAGTAAAGAGGAAGATAACAGAAAATTATTTCACAATGGAACCCACCATAACAACGATATAATCAGATGAAATGATGATTGCATGCAAGAAATTCTTTTATCCAGGATCATCTTGGATACCCAAAATATCAATATAACAGTGCAAAAATAATATGTCAGAGAACCATTTTGTTGAAAATAAATTAGCTCATTCTCCTTTACCCTCTCAAGCACAAATTTTGTAATTCTGACGTTATAATTGCATGAAACTCGCACAGAGATGTGATTCCCATGTAAAAACGTCATTCTCAAAAGTATTTTAGGATATCACCTTCATATCATCCTCTATCTTAGAAACTTGTGAATGAATGTTGTCCACGATCTCTCTCAGAGCTGACATGGTAGGGTACCTGGCTTCGTCCCAGACAAACCTGCATGGAAAGAAATGGGATTTCTAATTTTCCACGACATAAATTTCCATAATATGAAGCCAGGAAGAAATTATAAAAAAAGCACCTTGTCAGGTATGTATCCACGGGAACCCCATCAACAGTAAGCGCCCCGTTTTCCGACCCAGTAAGTTTCTCAAGCTCCTCGATTTGCCGCCGGATCTTATGTGAGACGCCCTCAATGAAATTATTCGACTGAAGAATTGCTCAACGAATCAAAAATCCAACAGGTAAATTAAGAAATTCTAGCCCAAGTTATGTAAAATTAAACCTTCAGAAGATCGTCACTGAGCGACAGCAGGGAATCCAAGGTTCCGACGCGGAGATCAGGCACATTGAACTGCGGAATCGATTTACACGGATCAAAGCAGAGAATAAAGGAACAATTACATGAACAGCTTACTCTGTAAAGAGGAGTGTCGAACGCGTTCTTGGAGATGGATTCCTGCAGCCGGGCCCATTGTACGGAGGCAGAATTCTGGACGGGGAGCGAGACTACCCAGTATCTCGATGTGGCCGCCATCTGAGTCCCGGATTTCTGCTCTGTCTATCTCTTCTTCTTCCTTTCGCCTTTTCTTCGGACGACAGTTTCTCTTCCCGGCCCCTCTCCCCTTCTACGGCCTCCGTCTGTCATACTGTTGAAGGAAGCTCCGTTGTGAATAATCGTCGTGGTATAATTATGGAAAACCCCTTCTTGTTCCAAAAATATAAATAAATACTGTGCAAAAAATTGTAGTAGATTTATGCTTCTTTTATTTTGGTAAGTGGGTGTTATTGGATTCTACGTACATGTGTGATAAAAGGTTATGACTCTAGATGAAGACTGCTCTAAACACATGCGAGCCTAAAGTATCAACTCACACTAGGTTTTAGAGAGAGAGAGGTGGAATGGTGTGTATCTTCGCATGTGATGATCATCGTAGCTAGCGACAATAGCTGAGATAGAAGATGCTTCGTTCTCGAAAGCAGCATCACTCTACTTGAAATATGATGTGATGTCTATCTTACCGTCTTGGCCTAGGATGGTGGAAAACATTTTGAGGCTTAGATCTTGTGGTGGTTTCCATCGAAGGACACGCCTATGCTCATGCCAGTGGGCAACCTCATGCAATGCGCCACTATCTTTATGTAGTAGACATAATTATATAACTTATGCGTAAGGAAGGTATGATGGATATTATGTGGCATGCAAGCCAATCACATCATCTCCTCTCATTTATATTTATTAAAATAAAATTTATTCATTGTTGTTCTTTTGTGATGTTTGTAATACAATTCATAAGCATATGTAATGACTAAGTGTGTTATGATGAGATCGTAATACAACGATCACTGGTTTGTAAATATGTGTTTTAAATATTCCTATTTGTGAGATATTCAATAAGGGCATCAAAATATTTTAAAAGAATTGTATTGTTTAGTCTTACTTATACGATGAATACAACTAATCTTATGGCCATCGATGTAGAGATACCAAGGATAGAAAGTAGTGTGAATTAGAAAAAGAGCTAACTAAATTGATCCATACAAGTCCTTGAATGATATGATACATAATTTTCAATCATGAAAATTTCTTTCATGGTTATGTAAGTGAACCTTAGACTTGAGACACCAAAGATATTGAAGATAGATGATTGTGTTTGACTTTAACTTACCGATCCTAACCGCAAAATCTCAAAATGTTATAACTTAGATGTGATATGAAGTTCTTAACAATGATTGTGTTTTCAAGTTTGAGATCTTCCGCCCTCGACATTAGAGGTAATTGGCTCAAGGAATAAGATGTGATAAAATCCCTTGTCAAGGTAGTAAAAATATCGAAGAAGGTGTTCTCAATGTTTTCTTTCGTACATCAGTACTAACTTAAGTGAATAATTTGGGTTTGACAGTTGACCATACCCTAAGTCATACATGAGTCTCGTTCGAATGAAAGATTTATATATATAATCACCTATGACAACAAGGTTCCATACATGAATTGTCATACACTATGTATCTCCTAGAGCAAATAGTATAGTTTAACACCTAATGTGTTGACAACTCGACCTGTCAATTGGGTTAAATCAATCATTCATTTATTAATCTATTTTTTGATATAAATAATTAATAAGGTTGAGCAATAAGTTTTATTAGGTATATAAAGTCATTAACTGGAGAGATATTTGGACTTAAAGGGCCGCACACATAAGGTCTATAGGCGTTGGTGGGTATAGATATAAATTTGAGGGTTTTTTATGATAACTTTATATACCCAATGTCTATAAACAAAGGGAGAATAATCACACCTTAGGTTGACCATGTGAGCCTTTTTCTTCTCTTTTTTTTTGGTCAAAAGAGTCGAAGAGGAGATTCAACCTTTTGGTATTTTTGTTAATACTCCTAGAGGTTGGACTCTTGAACATCTTTGAGAGCTTATTCAATGAACCCTATAAATATGGATTTTAATAAGTACCAAATCATCGGCTCTTGACGCCTTGGTGTTTTGAACGTTCGATTTAATGTCTTCTATTGTGTTCAATATTTTGATTAAAATTTTGGGAGCCTTATGAACATCAAATCCCATATGTTATATATATATAAGAGTCATGGATATTTACAAACTTAGATGTATGACCTAGGAGAGACTTCAAAATTTCCAACATACATTTTTAATATAAAAGAATGAGAGGAAGGGAGAAATTGATTAAAGGACCATCAAAGGGGAAAGTGCAAGATAATGATGTATGAGAACCCTAGAAGACCTAGTCTAATATTATTTGTAATGGATATTATGCGGCCTATAAGATAATCATACTTTCATGTATCTCGTTTATGTTTATTGAAATAAAATTTCTTCATAGTCTTTGATATGTAATGTGATGGATGTTATGTGGCCTATAAGCCAATCCCACTGCCTTGTATCTCGTTTATGTTCAATGAAATGAAATTTATTCATTATCATTCATGTGTGATGTTTATAATAAAGTCCATGAGCATATGCAATGACTTAGTGAATTATGATAAGATCATAATATAATGATCTCTAGTCTTTAAACATATATTTTAAAAATTCCTATTCGTGGGATATTAGAGAAGGACATCAAATTATCCAAAAAGAATAGCACTATCTAATTTGACTCATACGATGAGTATGGTTGATCTTGTAGCCATCAGTGTTGAGACACAGGATAAATAGAGGGTGCTCTTTAAGGAAAAATTTCACTAAATTGATCAGTATGAATCCTTGAATCGTAATTATACCTAACTATCAATCATGTTGATTAACAGCACATTTGTGTATGTGGTACTTTTGAATTAAGACACCAAAGACATCTTGTGGATGGATGATCGTGTTTTGATTATGACTTACAAATCCCTAGCCACAGGATATCTAAAACGTCATATATTAGATACGACATGAAATCTACAAATATGATTGTGTGGTCAAGATGGGATCATCCGCCCTCAATATTTGAGGAGGTTGAATTGAGGAATGAGATGCGATGAAATCCTTGGCCAAGGTAATAAAAAAATCAGAGGAGTTCTCAATGATTTCATACACGCATCAGTACTAACTCGAGTGACCAATTAAGGTTTGATAATTGACCATACCCTAAAGTCATTCATGAGTCTCGTGTGAATAAAAGATTATACATATATGGTAAGTGATAACAGAAGGTTCCATAAGTGAGTTCTTATATACTCCATATCTCCTAGAGTATGTGGTGTAGCTTGGCACCCAACGGGTTGGCAACTCAACCTATCAATTGGGTTATATCGATCCTTGATTAATTAATCTATATGCTAATGTGGATAATTAATTAAGGTTGACCAATAAGGTGTTATTTTATTTATAGAGTTATTAACTAGTGAGATATCTATAGAGGGTCATACACATAAGGTATATAGATGTTGGTGGATATTGATATAATTATGAAGGTTTTTATGAAAAATCTGCATACCAAATGTCTATATATAGGGGGAGAATGACGACAACTTTAGGTGCCCATACAAGCCTTGTAGGAATTCTCTCGTTTCTTCTCTTTCTCTCTAGGTGAAGAGCTTTGAAGAGGACATCAAACCATCCAGAGACCGTGTGGATATCTCTAGAGGATAGACACTTGAATAGCTTCAAGAACTCCTTGAAAGGAACCCTGTAAGTATGTTTTTCATACATACTAGATGATAGGATCATCTTTTATTGGTACCTCAATGTTTTGAAAATCTGATTTAATGTATTCCGTTGCATTCGATGTTTTGATCGAAATTTTATAAATTTTATCAACTTTAGAACTTAACAATTTGGAAGTAGAAAATAAAATCATGAAGATCACATTGGGCTATAAAAGAAGAGATATAAATGAACTCGTGGTGAGAGAGTTTTCAAACCATTTTGGGATTTCATAATTGTGAATCATCAATCATATAGTATTTGGACGTGTAATGAAAGATGTTTCCTAGAATGCTCTTTTATTTCATGTATTTAATGTCACATGGATTATAAAGGTTGAAGAGATTGAAAATACCTAGAAATTCTAAGGTGATGATCTACAAATCACATATATTGAAAAGGACATGTCATAGGTTAAGGTTTGTGTTAAGACATTTTCTTAAAGCCATTGAAAACATACGTCAACGAGTCAAAAATGAGTCCACAAGCACTCCAATTGAAGATATTAAAACTACTCAAATTAATTATGATAGTAAGAAAGGGTCAAATGCATAGAGAATTAGGGGTTTTTTTAGATTTTTGAATTTGATGACGAATTGTGATTAAAATTTAGGTGAAAATAGAGACTCATAAAGAGAACTCAGATATCTTTCCATGAAATTTACAATCTAAGAAAAATTATAGAGAGAAGTTAAAGAGAGAAAATCATTGGTGATGGAAGAGAAATAGACAATTTTGTTAATGTATGATTCAAAATAGAAATCTAATGATAAATGAGAGAATAAGAAATCACTAACCTGAAACTACAATGAAATTGATCTTATTAATCTATGGATCAAGGGCTTTTCATTTCATAATTTTAAAGTGAAAATTCAAAGGTTCAAGCCAAAATTTCTCCTAAATTTCCCATCTAACTCTAGATTGTAAATGCTCAATGGATGTGGAAATAGGTCATGAACACGTTGCAATCTAGAGATTTAAGGAAGAAGTTATCCAAATGTCTAATTGATTAGATTTTCTAAAAATACACATACTATCAAGGAGAGAGATTTTAAAGAGCTTCAAAATTGGGCCCAATTGTTCGATTGCCACTTTAGATACAATCAATGACTAATGTTAAATGATATAAGGTGAATCAAAGTCATTATATCGTGGCCATTTGATTCCAATTCAGGGGTCTATATAATATCATGTTTACATGGGTCAATGAAGCATCGACTAATCTTCAATCTTTAATTGACCACTCTAGATCAAGTCATGCATCGAGTGAGTCCATCAATCTCATTAAATCTCAACCATTATAACTCTCATAATGCATGACTACAATTCATGGGAGTTATAACATGAATCATGGTATAATAGGAGACCGCCATGTACCCCCCCCTCTCTTCCATTAAATGAAAATGAAGGGCTAGGATTAACTTTTAAAACCAAACGTCCATTGCATGCCATAGCACCTAAGAAAAAAAACAAAAATTTAGTCCCACATTTGAAAAACTAAAGAAACTTGTGGCCATAGATATTATGTGAACCTGGCTTAAATACCATTCATTTATTTTATATCTAGTTATGGCTTAAACTTCCCTAAAGTGGGTGACACTTGTGCGTCACATGGTGCCCGTATGTGATGTTCCATGTCACCACACAAGCACACGTAGTCAGGTTAGAGTTACATTAGCACCAAAATGAGCCCCTCTTTTTTTTCTAATATGAACTAAAATATATTCAAAATAAATGTGGAGACACAATATGAATATAACTTATCTTATAACCATCAATGTGGAGACACCAAGTATAAACATTGGGTACTCTTTATAGAAAGAGTTTACTGAATTGATCCATGAGAATCCTTGAATAGTATTCTACCTAACTATCAATCAAATTGATTCATGTCACCATTGTGTATTTGGTCCTTTGACTTGAGACACCAAAGAGATCTAATGAATAGATGATTATATTTTGATCATGACTTACGATGCCCTAGCCATGAGATCTCTAAAATATCACATATTAAATATTTCATGAAGTCTTCAAAGATGTTGTGTGGTCAAGATGAAATCATCCACCCTTGATATTTGAGGAGATTGACCCATTGAATGAGATGTAAGGAAATCCTTGGCCAAGGTAGTAAAAATATCATAATTCTCAATAATTTCTTCCACATATTACTATTAACTTGAGTGATCGATTAAGGTTTGACAATTAACCATTTTCTAAATCATTCATGAGTCTTACACATGCGAAAGATTATATATTCATGATAATCAATTATGGCAAGGTTTAATATGAGTATTCTTATATACTCCATATCTCTTTGAGTATGTGGTGTAGCTTAACACCTAATGGGCTGGCAAATTGACTAATCGATTGGGTTAAATCAATCTTTAATTAAATAATTTATATATTGATGTAGATAATTAATAAGGTTAATCAATAAGATGTTGTTGGGTCTATACAGTTATTAACTAGTGAGATATATACACTTAGAGGGTCACACACATAAGGTCTATACATGTTAGTAGATATAGACATAATTATAAAGGTTTTTAGAAAATATTTATAAATACCAAATGTCTATGAATACGGAGAAAACGACCACAACTCAAGGTGCCCATACAAGTCTCGTGAGATTTCTATCATTTCTTCTCTTTCTCTTTTAGTGAAAAGTTTTGAAAATGAGATCTAACCATTTGATAATCGTGTGAATACTACTAAAGGCTAAACACTTGAATAGCTTCAAGAACTCCTTCAAAAGAACCACGTATGTTTTCTCATACATACTACATGATATAATCATTGGTTCTTGGTGCTTTGATGTTTTGAATATGTGATTTAATATATTCTGCTACATTTGATGTTTTGATCAAAATTTAGAGCCTTATCGATTGCAAATCGCAAACACACATGAGAAAACACTAAATGGATTAGAACATGTTTACATAAAAGTCGATGAGAGTTAACCATCAGGTGATGCGTGGGCGATGCTAAGACACAAGAGGAGACGATTTATGGAGGCATATGGGGTTGTGCAGGAGGAACATGCTTGTGCGGGCGCAAGTTTCATGTCATCCCCATTGCCAAAGTTGAGCAATTGAGAGATATGCTATTTTAGTCAAATTTAAATGAATCTTTGTAATAGAGTATATTTGTGCATCGAATATGTGGAAAGGATTTTTAAAAATGAATGACATCGGTTGAACCAAAAAATTGCGCCCACCGTGGGGCTCGAACCCACGACCACAAGGTTAAGAGCCTTGCGCTCTACCAACTGAGCTAGACGGGCTTGTGCATGAGAAATTTGGTAAAATTATTTAACCTATTTTTCACCGTATCTCTCCCCCCGCCTCCGTTTTTCCGTCGTTGCGCGAGGGCATCGTTAAGCCTTCAGCTGGTGGCCGCCCCCTTTCTCTCCGCTTTAGCAACCGCTCGCTGCCCGAAAAGCTTGATCTAGTGCCGCCGGGAACCTGGTATGCGGGATGGAGAGAGAGTAGAGGTGCAGAGAGATAGAGAGAGAGAATTAGAAATTTAAAGAGGAATGGAGAAAGTTTATATTTATTTCGAATTGGATGCTACGAATCAGTCTCTCGATATGCGGACGGTGGAAATTTAGGATGCTGAATTGGCATATAGAGATACCAGAAATAGAACGATTGAATATTTCGATTTGCTACTCGTAGTTATTAGGATTTTTTTTGTTTTCATTGCTTACCAAGTATATTTCTCTGAATATTTCACTTCTCAATGCGTATTTTCAATTGGATGCTGAAAAATGCGTGACTTTTCTGTCGCCAACGCGTAGGGCTTACATCAGGGAAAGGTTCTTGGTCGAGAAGGCTAAATAATTGGTTAATAATCATAGATTTTAGTTTCTTCTGAAGTTGGAACCACCAGATTATCATAGTATGTGCTCATATTTACCATGTGGAATTATAATTGTCGTTGTGTTTTGGGATTTCTATAGAGTGATACTGGAGATTTTGAAAATAGGAATAAGAAAATTCCCAGGAAACCAGAGTTTGTTAGGTCCCTCACGGGTCAGAATAGAGATACAGAGAGAGATCTCTCCCAACAACCATAAACAATCTTCCTATAAAAGTGGTTTATGCTGCTGTAACGATTCTTTACATTTGTGTTGATATGTTTATAATGAGTTTTAAAATATTTATATTATTTTCCTTCGGAAACTGAAGGTCGCCCAGGTTGGATCAGAATTCCAAGTCTATGAATGAATAGTTCGTGAGAAAACAAGATGAACATGCGTTAGGTCAAGGTCTAGGTCAAGGATTTGATTTGACCAAGAATGTGAACCCTAATGCCTCACTGGAATCCTCTCCTTGCACCTGATCTCTCTGCCAAGGTCAAAACAGGAAAGTGATCTCCTGCCTCGTATTGTCCCTTCTTTAGATCTCAGCGCCCTCATCCTCCTTAGAATGTGACATGAAAATCAAGCTTTCTTTGTTTAGTGTTGTTCCTCGTGCTTGGAACTGCATCTGCATTCTCTTCATATTGCTTTTCTAGCCTGCCTTCAACATCTTGGGGTGTATTGCTGTCAAGTTGGAGTGAATGAATTTGGACTTGTAGAGGAAAATTATCGGTCTTGTTTCCATGATCTTAGTTACATTTGCAGTTTTCAGAATTGTAGATCATTTCGTCAGATTGATTTTCTGTTTACCTGCTTCAAGACATCTCTATATTCTTTTCTCTTGATTGTTTTTTTTTTTAATAACTTGCTACTTTTGAGTATGATTACAATTTTTTGCTGAAGCAATCATCTCTTTTCCTTTTTAATCTCTTGATTTGGTGATTGCAACAGATAATTCACTTGAAGCCGAAACTCCTGGATTCAATGGATTTAGAAACTGAAAATCGCCTCGCTGCTATGCTGATGGAAGAAGCTCAGCGCCTGCAACAAGAGGCAGAGAGAGAAGGTGTTGGAGTTTACCTCCGCCAGCCAAAGGTCAGAGGCCGCCCAAATTCCCGTTTTCTCACTGCTACTGTGCTTGGGGTTCAGCAAGGTAAATATGCTTTATTTAATATTTTTTTGATAATGTTTTAATTTTTATTATTTTGATTAGCTAACCGAGCTGTGGAGGTCAATGAGATGTGGCGTGCTCGGGAGAAAGAGCTTGAACTAAGCAGAAAATCTCTGGGGCATGACAGAAAGAGGCACCATACTGATCCCTCGAAAGAAAGATCCAGTTCAAGGCCAACATCCTCATCAAACAAACACAAACACACGGAATTTGAAACTTATGAAGATGATGGCCTTAAAGACGAAGATGTTGAAAAATTTCTACAATCAAGGTAAGTCACATTGAGGGTGAATATGTAATAAATTTTTCATCAGAGGCTAGAAATAAGGGTAGGGCTGTAAGGGTAGACGATCCCTAATTGGATTGTTTGTTGACCCTTTTAGAGAAGACTAGGTCACTCCTGAATACATTTTCCCACTTAAATTCGGACTATGGTTGCACTCATCTCACCGCCATATCTCTCTATCTCTCACTATGGTCTAGCATTATGTCAAGATAAGGTGTATCATCATCTCATGTTCGCAAACACATTTTTAATTCTCCCTCAATCAGTTCTTTGAGGAACTGCGTATTCATGTCTATATTTTTACTGAGCAGGGCAAAGAGGGGAAGAGGTGCAATAGGATCTAGAATGGATGAACCTGGACCCTACCCTATTTGTACCTCTTCAAGCCCTGAAGAAGTCTTCCCATCTCGTAAGCATCTTCAAGCTCTAAGACCACGGATTATTGGCCCAGAAAAGCCTCATCGGGAGCTTCTTGAGAAAGCTTCATCGTCTGGTGGTGTTTCTGTTAAGGTTGTTGATAAGAATTCTTTGTTGAAAAACCAACGGCAAGGGCAGGGGCAGCTATCTGAGGATGTGGTAAGTAGTTCGGATGACTCCTCTCTAATACAGATGAAGAAAGACAAGAACCGAAGGCATCGGCGCCGGAGCCGGTGAAGCTGATGGAATGTTGGATCCTTCAGCACTGTATGTAAATGATTGAGCAACATCAATGGAGGTTGTTTGAGTCTTGTTGACTAAGCCAGCAATTAATACAAGTTTAGTCTTTAAGAGGAATCAACCTCTGGCATGAGATTACTTTAAATGAAATTGATTTCAGTTAATAGCTTGCCATTCAATCTTGTTTTTTTCAGCTTAGAAATTCATTCAATCACGATGATTCATGCAAGAAATGGCTCAACGAAAAATGAATTGTATTGACCTCTTCCAAATTCAGGTAAATCCGGTCAATTATTGAGTTTAAAATTGCAAAGAAAGTTTTGAAGGGGCAGAGTTCCTCTCCTGTTTCTTGAACTCTCTTCTCTTCTTGACATTCTGCCCGGCGTCAGAGCTCTTATTCTACCAATGAGTTCCTCCCGAAAGGATTTATATGCTCGTCATTTTGCACTAATCGGACTTCGTTGGGGCCCTCATTTATTGTTTCTTGGATTTCATGTCTCCATAATCTTGGATCGATGCGCCATCATCTTCAGAAAACATTCCACCTTTTCAGTGCTTCATGGGAGGGTCAAATCGTCTCAACATGCACGCTAGAGCTTGGAACATTTTGATGGGGTGGAAGTAGCAGGGGTCAAGTTTCTGTTTCGGCATCCTCATAGAAAGTCAATGCACCTGACAGGCTGTTTCTTGCGGTTATCAACAATGGGAATCTCAAAAACTGACAAAAGTCTCTCAGACATTTGACTATCGAAAAGTGACGTCATGAGAATCATCAATGCATCATTAGGTCATCAAAGCCTGGGGTTCTCGACTGTCGCTTTGAATATTCTCATTGAATTTAACTTTACTTTACTCATGTACATTTGTAGCTAGATTTAGCATGTTGGATCAGGTTGGCCTAAAATCAGCCCAGCACAAATGGATATGACTCTGCCAAAAATGGGCTAGTCATGAGTTGGATCATTTGGGATGTCTTTTCAGTTGGCCAATTCGCCCAGGCTGCCCCACTCTGTCCAACTCGCCCGCTCTGCCCATCTCTCATCCGTCTCTACGAAATGGGGTTTGACCGTCCCGGCATCAGCTACTTGTATCAAGGCTTGTATCAGATGCCGATACCTTCATCCCGAGGGTGGATTACGGAGATGCCCGGTATCATCACCAATTTGATAGCTAATCCCCAATAATACATCTTATGTCCACTTAACTGAGATTAAACCTAACACTTCTTTGATACAAAAATTTATAAACCAAATCGGAAAAAATACAAGTTTAATTCTTGAAGGATGATAAGTAACCTAACTCAAAGGTTCAAAGACAAGCAAATATTTTTTTCGACAAAGGATGGTACATTTATTTGTGAATTGTGAAAGGAGGCAAGAGACCCCCTCCAAAGTGATAGATATTATGGGCATTAAATCATACTTTTATCTCTCATTTATAATCATTAAATGGACTCGCAATGAAATCCATGAACATATGTAATAAAAGATATAAAAATATCCAAAAAGAATAGCACTTTCGGATCTCACTTGTATGGTGAGTATGGGTTGATTATATGGCCATTGGTGTGGAGATATCAAGGATGTATAATGGGTTCTCTGTAAAGAACAATTTTATTGAATTAGTTGGCATGAATCTATAAATAGTATTATACCTAGTTGTCAATCATTTTAATTCATATCACAATTATGTAAGTGGTTTTTATACTTGAGACACGAAAGATATCTTGCGGATGGATAATCGTGTATTTACTATGATTTATAAATCCCTGGCTATGAGCTCTCTAAAAATGTCATAGATTGGATACGATATAAAGTCCTCGAATGTGATTTAATGGTCAAGATAGGGTCATCTATGATGGGATCTGAGGTCGATAACTTTCTGAAATTTTCATCAAAACATCGAATGCAACGGAAAACATTGAATCGGACATTCAAAATACCAAGCCACCAAAAACAAATGATCATATCATCTAGTATGAATGAGAAAACATACTTACAGGTTTCCTTCAAGGAGTTCTTGAAACATACAAGTGTCTAGCCTCTAGCGGTATCCACACGGTCTCCGGATGGTTGGATCTCCTCTTCAAAGCTCTCCACCTAGAGAGACAGAGAAAAAAAAAATCTCAAAAGGCTTGCATGTGCACCTTAAGTTATGTCCGTTCTCCCCCTATTTATAGACATTTGATAAGTAAATTTTTCATAAAAACTCTCATAATTATGTCTATATCCACCAACGTCCATAAACCTTATGTGTGTGACCCTCTAGGTCCATATATCTCACTAGTTAATAACTCTATTGACCAAATAACGTCTCATTAGTCGACCTTAATTAATTATCCACATACACATATAGATTAATTAATTAAGGATAGATTTAACCTAATCGGTAGGTTAAGTTGACAGCCCATTGGGAGCCAAGCTACACTATGTACTCCATAAGATATAGAGTATATAAGAACTCACTTATGGAAACTTTCTATAATTGAATTGTCATATATGTATAATCCTTCATCCGCACAAGACTTATAAATGACTAAGGGTTACGGTCAACTTTTAAACCCTAATTGATCACTTAAGTTTGTACTAATGGTGTAGGAAATCATTGGGAACTCTTTCTTTGAAATTTCTACTACCTTGGCCGAGGATTTCATCGCATCTCATTCCTTGAGTCAATCTTCTCAAATACCAAGGGCAAATAATTTCATCTTAATCATACAATTATCTTTGTGAATTTCATACCGTATCTAATACATGACGTTTTAGAGATCCCGTGGCTAAGGATTCATAAGTCATTA
Organism: Lemna minuta; assembly: GCA_024174645.1. Taxonomy (NCBI): domain Eukaryota; kingdom Viridiplantae; phylum Streptophyta; class Magnoliopsida; order Alismatales; family Araceae; genus Lemna; species Lemna minuta. The sequence continues at coordinate 13,919,308 of CM044101.1, forward strand.
TCAAAACACGATTATTCATCCACAAGATGTCTTTAGGTGTCTCAAGTCAAAGGACCACATGTTGGATATTATGTGGCCTATAAGCCAATCACACTTCCATGAATCTTGTTTATATTCATTAAAATGATATTCATTCATTGTCATTCTTGTGTGATGTTTGCAATGAAGTCCATGAGCATATGAAATGATTGAGTGAATTATGATGACATCATAATACAGTAATATTACTATTCGTAGGGATATTCGAGAGGAATATTAACTTATTTGAAATGAATAGTACTATTTGATCTGACTCTAATATGAGTATGGTCCATCTTGTAGTCATCGATGTAGAGACACTTAAGATAGATAATGGGTACTCTTTGAAGAAATATTTCAATGAATTGATTCATATGAATCCCTGAATCATTATTATACCTAACTTGTCAATCAGGTTTATACATGTCATGGATGTGTATGTGGTCCTCTTGACTTGAGCACGAAAGACATCTTGTGGATGGATGATCGTATTTTGATTATGACTTACAAATCCCTAGTCATGGGATATCTTAAATGTCATATATTAGATACGACACGAAGTTCACGAAGATAATTTTCTGATCAAGATGGAATCCTCCGTCCTCTGTATTTGAGGAGATTGACTCAAGGAATGAGATGTAATAAAATCATTGGCCAAGGTAGTGGAAATATCAGAGAAAGAGTTCCCGATGATTTCTTACACGCATCAGTACAAACTTGAGTGACTGATAACATGCTAATTAGACATGATAATAAATGATTATTAATACATATTAAGGCATAAAAGATTTCATTCTTATGCTCATATTTATGAGTATTTATCTATTATTTTATGAAAAAGTTATTTTAATCTCAAAATACTTTGATTTAGGGTTAATTATTATAAATTGAAGATAAATTATTTTATAACCTATCTTTACTTGAGATTATAAGTATTTTTTAATGTTAAATAATGAGAGAAATAATTTTTATAAACATTCATTTAATTTTCTAAGTTAAAATCTTAAAAGAAATGAATGTATTTTTGAAATAGAAATTAAATCTCTTATTATTAATAAATTTTGACTTTTATAGAATGATAGATAGTAAATTTCTGATCAAATGAAAGAAATTTTGATTAATTTGGAGTTATATTTTCAAAGTTATGAATTTTCTAATTTTTAGGGAATTTTTCAGAATTTTTAATGAATTTCAAAGGAATTTTCGTAATTAAAAATCAAAATTTTAATTTATTTTAAGCGCGCAGGTGACGTGGCGCGATCGAGCCGTCCCGATCGGATCGCGATCAACGATCGCGATGAGGAGACGGCGTGGCATCGCGAGGAGCGTCTGATCGCACGTGATCCTTTATCAACCATTGATCTTCACTTACTCAATAGAAACACGTGGCAAAATCGAGGTACACCGGATGCATTTAATCTCCACCGTTGATCGTGAGAGTTATAACGGTCGAGATTAAACCAATAGAAAACGCATCTGAGGCAATTGATCGAGATCCAACGGATGCGTTTTGATGCGTTTTATAATGCGCGGCGAAGTGGCTTCATCTCAAGCATCCGATCGCAATCCAACGGCCATGACTTAACGGTAACGATTCACGATCATGCGTTTCAGCCAAACCGTTGATCAGTTTCATCGAACGGTTAAGCCCAAATGTCTTATAAATTGAGATGTCCTTCCTATTTGTAAAGTATTCAAGAGCAATTCAATCAAATTGAACTATTTAGACACCAAATCTCTTGAATTGCTTGATCCCAATCGCTTCTAGACTCATTTCCGCATCCGAAGAGTGCTTAAGATCAAGATTTCGACGATCGACGAGGAAGAAATCGACGCTTGAACTCCACGAATCGTGATTTTTGGATTTTGATGAATAGCCTTGATTCCGGTGATTAATTGGGTTAATCCAATCGCAATCGTGGGTTAGTGATCGTGGTTTATCCTAATCTATCTTCGTTTAGTGTTTAATTTCCATTTAGAATTGTTAATTTAAGTAATTTAGAGTTTCTTTTCGTTAATTTCACGATTTCAATTTTCAGTAAATATCTCTCACTTCAATCTTCAATTTCTCCGCGAAATCAAAGTCAAATTTGATGATTTTTTATTCTGTGGAATCGTCTTGAAGTTCTCTTTCATAAAATATCATTTTCCCCAATTTTTATCATCAATTCATCATCCGATTTGATCAAATTTGAAGAGATCATCAAAAATTTCCATAATTCCATGTGGATTCGACCCATATTTACCATTATACCCCTCAATTCGAGATATTTTCATTAAATTGGTAAGTTTGGACTTAATTTTGACACAAGTAGGTGTGCAATTGACGATCACATCGATTCGATTCGTTAGTGACCGATTAGGGTTTGAAAATTTGACCGTACCCTAAGTCATTCATGAGTCTAATGTGGATGAAGGATTATACATACATAGTAATCGATGGTGGGAAGGTTCTATAAAGTGAGTTCTTATATACTCCATATCTCCTAGTGTACGTGGTCTAGCTTGGCACCCAACGGGCTAGCAACTTAACCTATCGATTTGGTTAAATCAATCATTTGATTAATTAATCTATATGTGAATGTGGATAATTAATTAAGGTTGACCAATAAGGTGTTATTTGGTCTATAGAGTTATTAACTAGTGAGATATATGGACTTAGAGGGTCACACACATAAGGTTTATGGATGTTGGTGGATATAGACATAATTATGAGGATTTTTATGAAAAAACCTCATACCAAATGTCTAAAAATAGGGGGAGAACGACCACAGCTGAAGGTGCCCATGCAAACCTTGTGAGAATTCTCTCATTTCTTCTCTTTTCTCTCTTGGTGAAGAGCTTTGAAGAGGAGATCCAACCATCCGGAGACCGTGTGGATACCGCTAGAGGCTAGAAAACTTGAATAGCTTCAAGAACTCCTTGAAGGGAACCTTGTAAGTATGTTTTTTCATAGATACTAAATGATAGGGATCATTTTGTTCTTGGTGCCTCAATATTTTGAACATCAAATATAATATATTCAGTTGTACTTTAATGATTTAATAAAAAATTTAGAAAAAGTTTTATTGACCTCATAACCCAACACCACATACACAACTATGACATGAATCGAGCTGATTGAGACTTAGGTATAATCACCATTCAAGGTTTCATACAGATCAATTCATTTAACTCTTTCTCCAAAGAGCACTTACTATCTATCCTTGGTGTATGTACATCGATGGCCACAGGATCAACCGCACTCATCATATGGGTCGGATCAAGCGATGTTATTCTTTTTCGAATAACTTAATGTCCTTTCTTTGAATATCCCACGAATAGGAATATTTAGAATATATGTTTAAATATTAGTGATCAATATATTATGATCTCATCATAATTGATTTGGTCATTGTGTATGCTCATGGACTTCATTACAAAAATCATACAATAATTGAAATGAATAAAAGTTCATTTCAATGAATATAAACGAAAGATGAAAGTGTGATTGGCTTGCAGGCCACATAATATCAATCACCTATGTGGTCACAAACATAAGGTCAATGAAAGTAAGTAGATGTAGACATATTACGAAGGTTTATATCAAAATTTACATGTATCATATATTTATATATAACAGATATCCATGCGAGCCTTGGTGAGATCTGTACCCTCTCTTCTCTTTCTCTCTTGCATTCTTTGCTTCCCCCTTATTCTAGAGACACTAGATGACTAGGAGATCTTCATGGAGCTCAAGGAACATTGGAGAAATAGTTCAAGAGAAGATTCAACCATCTAAAGATTATGTGGATACCACCAAAGGTTAGACATCTAAACCACTTCAAAGAGCTCCTCCAAGGAATCTTATCAATTTTGATTTTAATTTGAACTAGATGATGAGATCATCATCATGAAAAAAGGGTTATTAAGCTGATTCTATGCAAGGTGATGTGATCATTATTTGTTTCTTTTTCTTGCATTGCTTTTTGGTTTTTCTCTACCCTTGTGTGATTGTAATGCTACTAATTCATTTCCATTGCAAAAATCAAATTTCTTGCATCTAAAGGTAGTGGAAATCATCCAAATATAATTGGCATGCTAAAGAAGCCAACCCCCAATGTGAAGTTGAAAAACAAGGGCATCATTCATGTGATAACTAAACATGTGCTCGTAAAAATTATTGTTCTTAGATTATCCCTTCACATAAACATGTCCCTTCCCATATGGTTCTATTATTGATATTTTTATATGGCCATTAATCGGATTTTCTTGTTGGTTCGAGTGACACAATCATCAAAGCTTGGCTACTTTTATTAGCCTGAATTTATATTCAGTATTTTTTAATATAATTTTTTAGATTTTTACTCTTTTTTTCATTTTTTAAAGGATGGATATATTTTTTTATTTTAAAAATCATTTTTTCAGGAATTTTTTGCGAATTATGAAGTCAGAAACTCATAATGGAATGAATTTATAAAGGTCAATCTTGTAATAAAGGTTTTTTAGAATTAATGGGTTACTCTTGGACGAGTTGACGGCCCACCCTGGTTAAGCCACGCCACGGCCCGTCTTGGTAAGAAAACGGGCCGCGTTGAAAACCAACACCCTGGTTAAGAGCCTCCCGTATGAGAGAGAGCGAGGTCAAATATTTTGGGCCTGCCTGGCCCAAATAGAGAATGGTCACTGGTCAGTGGATTTTCCATTTCCAGACCCCTAGTAAAGGGTGGAAGGTCTACCTCTGTGCCGCTCAGTATCAAGGGCGAAGGTCCGGCGGAGGTAATCGAGAGGTACCCGTCGAGGGAGAAGACGAAAGGAGAAGAAGACATTGGGTCCGTAGCCAGACAGAAGAATCCAGCATGAACACCGACATTACGGCTTCGGTGAAGCCGGAGTACCCGGTGGTAGATCGGAACCCTCCTTTCACCAAGGCCGTCGCCAATTTCAGCGCCCTGGACTATCTCCGTCTCACGACGATCACTGGCGTGTCCGTCACCGTGGGCTATCTTTCCGGTGCGTTTCACCCATCTCTTTTCCTGGTTTTCTCTCGTCTACTAAATACGGTAATCGCAGGAATTAAGCCCAACATCAGAGGCCCTTCAATGTTTACCGGCGGCCTGATCGGCTTGATGGGTGGCTTCATGTATGCCTACCAGAACTCCGCTGGCCGTCTCATGGGTTTCTTCCCAAATGATGACGAGGTCGCGCGCTACAAAAAGAAGTAAAATCTGCCTTTTTGGTCTTCGTATCTTGCGATTTCTTTCTCGAGGAGACTGGCACTTCAACGAATAAAAGCTTATTTTTGTAGCCGTTTGAATGCTGTTTTTTTTTTCGGGGTTATGCTCTTGATCTCTCGTCGGCGTTCATTCCCCTCGTCTGTTTCATCTTTTCCCATGTTTAAGCATCGAATGGAATGATACGAAGATCAGGAATAGCTGATAATTGCAGTATGGTGCTTGGATATTTCAGATGCTTAAACATTCACTCCCTAGTCCTTGCCTGTCGCTGGCTTGGAGAATTTTTCTTCTTGATATTCTGGGTCAAGCTTGCGTTGATCTTGTTTGCTCCGACTTGAATCGACGCTGATTTTTTTCCCTGTATATGAGTTCTCTGGGATAGATTACTAGCGACAATTCAACTTGCATCATTTAGGCGAGGAGATAAGGTTCTCGAAACCCGCATTATTTGTTCATTGGAATCCGGCCTAGACCTCACGAAGCAGCCTAGATACTGGTATCTGTGATACACTTGGTCTAATCACCTAGCTGATCTCGTTTACTCTTCAGAAACCCGAGTCTCCATTGAGACTAGGATTCTAAGAGAATGAACTAGAACCCTGAAAAAAACACTAAAGGGACACTGATGCCAGGGTTCAGCAATTGCGATCGAAATTGATTCTGATCGAGTTGGGTTGAATTGAATTGTCAATAAACACGATTCCAGAAATCAGGTTTGACGAAAGATGCTCGCATTAATGGCCATGGCAGTGGCGGCCATGAGGGTAATGCCAGATCTTTTTCTCCCAATTACCTGATCAGGGGCGGGAAGTGTTGAATCAGATCATTGAACAGACGATTACCATCATGGTTCAGAGAAATTGCTAGATTTAACTTCAATTTGTTGAATAGAAGTTGATTTGATCAAAATCACTGAAGCCTAGTTGGGGTCATAGGATAAGTGGATTGAGTCCCACCATCCAATAAATGGATTGTTGAACAAAACACATGAAGATGGATAATAAAAGGCATAGTTCCAAAGAGAAAAAATATAGCATGGTTGATGTGATTATCAGATCTTCACGAGATGACAATACTCTAAAAATTACACTTTGAGACAACCAAAATTATTAAAATAGTTCTCATTATCTTTCCTTGGTATTTCCATACTTATGGCTATAAGATCAGTTATATCTATCATATGACTCGAATCAAATAACTTTTTTTAGATATTTTGATGTCTTCCTCGAATATGCATCGATTATAAATGTTTAGATTATTTGATCATGAATTAATGACCGTTGCATCATAATCTGATTATAGTTCACCTAGTTATTACATATGCTCATAGACTTCATTATAAACATTATATAAGAATAATAATAAATAAATTTTACTTCACTGAATATAAACAAACTATATAAAAGTGTGATTGGCTTGTAAGCCAAATAATATATATCAGCAATTGCTCGCATAGCAGGGCGCCTTGGGAGCAAGGGAGCAAGGAGCCCCTTGCGGCTTTATTGGTAGCTGCTTCAAATATAATCTCTAAATCAATCGAAAATATGTTCAAATTAATCTCTAAACTGTACTTTAACACGATTTGAAACTTGACAAATTGCATCCTCTGAACTGAAAATCTCTACAAATTGTTTCCTCTAAACAGCTACAAAACATGATCTCTAATCTGTCCTAAAATTTGAATTCCAATCACCAAAAATCACAACTCAATTTCGGATTGCCAAAACAAATCTCCAACAGAATTTGAAGACAAATTTTTATCTAACTTGAAATCAGATTTCCAACACCTCTGACTTGACCTGAAAAATAATTTAAACAATATTTGAAATTTGACCCTTAGGCCTCTATTAAAATAAATAAATTCAATCGATCAAAAGTAAATTAAAATCATGTTTGATAGAAATTCTAATCAGATCTGAAAGCAACATTTAATCTTACCTTAGACCTAAAAATTCAGCTTCTAAACTATCTTGAAATGGCCTTCAATTTGATCCAAAATATCAGCTGTGGAATAGTCTCCAAATCTGAATTAATCAGCCCTGCAAATTGGCTCCTAAACTCTTCTAATTAGGTATGTTAAAATCGTCTCTGAAGACTTCTAATCAGGCCTACGCGAAAACAAACTTAATCAGATCTTGAAACAGATTTAACCAGACGCTTAACCAAATCATATCAGACGGCAAAACCAATTCGATCAGATTTTGAAAGATAATTAAAATCAAAGGTCATAGCAAATTCAAAGGGGACTTAATGATGTCTTCGGTAAGTTTCTGGAACACGATTAGAAGATAGAGAGGTTTCAAAATAGCTTTAGAAAAGGGATTTCAACAGAGAATTGAAAGAAATTTTAAATAGATTTAGAAACAGATAGATTTCCAAGCAGAGTTAGAAAATCAGAGATTTCAAAACAGATTTAGAAAAAGAGAGATTTCGAAACAGATAAAGAAAAAGGGTTTCAAAATAGATCGGGAGAGAGAGTACATTTTGTTTCATGAATTATTTTTAAGGAAGTTAATCACGCAACAATTTCAATAGTTAAATAATTCAATAGCCTATCCATCTTCAGTTAATCATTTTCTTCTTACTCAGTTCTCACCAACAAGCTCTGCACGTTGCTCAAAGGCTGCCAGGCCATAGTCTCCCCTCTTTGGTTCTATCCTTGGCTATCTTGTTTTCCTTGTCTCTCACTATTCAGCATCTTCCCCGATCCATCCTTCAATTCACGTCAAACACCATATGGACCCTACACTGCAGTGCTGCCCCATCAGAAGCCTTATCCTCGCGAGAGCATGAGAACTATCTTGCCCCTTAAAAGGAGAAAAAGCTCCGAGAGTCGATTTCTTGAAGAAGATTTCATGGCCTCTGGAGCTTCCCTCCCAATTGTCCGTCTCACTATCCAGACACTGAAGCACCCGGAAAGCGTTGACTGGGCAGCGACTCGCGCCCAAGTCTGGCAAGCCCTCGATAACAACGGTTGTTTCGAGGTGATCTACGAAGGGATAACGCCTGAGCTCCAAGAATTCATCTTAAACGCAGTCAAAGAGGTCCTCTCTCTGCCTGTGGAGACGAAGCGCAAGAACGCCGCCTTCGGCTGCTCCCGCGGCTACGTCGGAAAAACGTCCGGCTTACCCCATGAGAGCGTGTCCGTCGGTAATCCGCTCCAATCGAGGGCGGCCTTGGAGTTTACTAACCTCATGTGGCCCGAAGGGAATGATAACTTCTGGTAAATCAAACACAGTGATCATTGCTAATATGTACCTCAAATTGATCGTTACCGCGTTCTGTTTCCAGCCAGACTATTCGCAGATTCGCTGAGGAAGTAGCGGTGGTAGAGGGGGCCGTGAGGAAAATGGTGTTGGAGAGCTTGGGAGTGGAGAATTACTTCGATTTTCACATGGGCTTGACCGAGTACGTTCTACGATTAACGGAGTATGCTCCCCAGGGGCAAGATGGAGAAATGAAGCTCTCTCTGCCTCCCCACGTCGACCCCGCCATGAGCACTATAAGCCTTCAGAGCGACGTCAACGGGTTTGAGATCAAGACTCGGAGAGGAGACTGGACGGCCGTGCTCCCTTCTTCCCCCGGTTCTCTGATCTTCCTCATTGGCGACGTTTTCAGGGTAATTGATCTGATCCTTGGTCGAGATGTCGTTTTTTGTCGTTTATTTATTTTCTGACGATATTCTTGAAGTCGTGGAGCAACGGGAGGCTGTGCGCGCCGCCGCACAGGGTGAGGGTGCGCGCAGGGGAGACCAGGAGGGTTGCTATCATGTTTGCGGTGCCAAAGGGCGACCCGGTGATAGAAGTGCCGCATGAGCTCGTCGATGAAGAGAAGAACCCGGTTCAGTTCAGGCCTTACCGTTTCTTGAAGTACGTGGAGTTCTTCTCCGCCAACTCGAGCGGCGCCGCCGATGACCCCGCGTCCATGCTGTCGGCTTTCTGCGGGATAGGAGCAGCCGAAAAATACAGCATGAGATTGGAAGGATAAAACACCGAAATGTTGAAGATGAGCTAGTTCAGCATTTCTCTCACGGGATGGGTTTCTTCTCATTGGAAAAAAAGAAAGATTATACCCTTTTTCAAAATTGAGCTATCGAATTACCTCTCACCATGGATTTCTTCCCCATGGTTATTTGATGCCATACTTGAAAAATGCAAATATTGATCAGTATAATGCATCTTTTCACTTTGTCACTTGGAAACTCCACCAACTCCAAGTCAACCAAAGTCAATCAAGTCAAATTAACTACCAAGCAGGGTTTGACTTCCATCATTTTGTACGATATCTATTACCGTCATCTAGTTATACTATAATACCACTATCATTGTCCAATACCGGATACCGTCATCCAATACTGGATATCATATATAGAATATTAGATGATAATGGGTGTCGTATCCAATGATGGATTTCAAGATGACAATATTGGATGACAAATGACCATAAGGATGATGAATGATGGTTCTAGATATCCTTAAGATATCATTAAAAAATAAAAATATATAAAATAGTGGGGATATTTGATATCTTATCGATATTCATCGTCCATTATAAAATTAATAAAAAAAATTCGATGACGATATCAATGAGCTTTAAACATATACAATGACTAAGTAAATTATAATAAAATCATAATATTGCAGTTGCTAGTCTTTAAACATATGTTTTTTAAAAAAATATGTAAGATATATGTTTTGATTTTGGATAATGCTTTGATTTTGGATTCATCTCCAATGATATCTCGATGATCATTCTGTGTCACATGTTTGACATGGTTCTACCATGCGTATCAAAAACATCTTTTTATTGGTCATAAAGACCTTTATGGGTCATAATTAGATTCATTTGAATCAGGTCTCGCTAGAGCTTCTTGAGGTGTCATTACTTCCTTGGTAGCTCAACATGTTTATTCTTTACTTGGTCCAAAGAAACACACTAGGGTTCACAATGCTTATCTATGCCCAACACAAATAACTTTAGGATGCTTTATTCCTAAACCTATGACAATTTCAAGATGGCGTGGGAGAAACCCTGGTCAATTATGCCAACGATAATGCCTTCCATATGGGTGTCAAGAGGATACTTTAGCTAGGAAACATAAATGCATACCATAGTATTAAACAAAATAAATATTCAATGTCTGCTTGTTCAAGCTATCTTATTTAATCTCTAGTACCAAAGTTAATGCAAGCGGGTTCTTGTCGATGAATCATAGTTTTAACCTAGGATATTGACATAAACACCATGATTTGATGTATTTTTTATGCCCTTTTACAAATATCGTGGATTGGTTTATTCTATAAGTTAAGCACGTCCATAATACTATTTTTGCCAGTATATCATTTATAACCCTAAAATCACTTTCGATCTATTAGAAAACAAAAAAATTAAAATTCAATTAAACATTTTTAATGAAAAATACAAATATTGAGCCAAATGAATTTGAGATATTTAAATCTGTGACCAAATGAATTTGTTATCGTTTGAATCATGAAATTTGGCACAAAGATCCCATAGCTTGTAGAAATTGATAGAAATCATATTTATTTGAATCCATGTAAGTCTTTAGATGGGGAATTTTTGAAATGATGATAAATTCAATTTTCTCAAAGTTTCGATTTCATTTTCATCAGATAAATATATGGAGCTCAACTCTGGAACACTATCAAGTTGGGTTCATTTTTTGGGTCTATTGTGCGGAACGAATGAGTAGGCTGAATATCTACCGAATGATATTTGTAACCTAGAAGTTTTGACAAAATCTACATGTATTTTTTCACACAGTGTCCAAATTGATTGTGTGAGTGGTCCTTCTATAGAAATAGCGGGCTCGATGTTAATTTTCTTTCTTTTATGACCTATGAGTAGTAAGAGGAACGATGATCCAATCTCATCGAGGGAGATCGTGATCGATTTTATGTTGTTAGATCCCCTCAACGAGTCAATTGGGTAGTAGGCCCACTCTAGTTTCTTGAACTCTCTTGTTTTCTTGAGTTTCCACAAATTGGAAAAAATAAGGGAAAATATGATATAATTGTAATTAAAATATTGTAGTCTACTTGAAATTTAGAAGTTTGAAACCCATCAAAAGAATTTCCATGTAGAAATATAAAATCCGCCTAATTTTTTTGGAATTAAGAGCATGCAACAGTAAATGCCTCTTTAATTTCTTGATTCAAGTAAAGTTGCACTTTGTTGCTTAAAAAATTTATTTTTTGAGAATCATAATGAAATCATTCCTTGATCACCTTATAAAATTTCCCGGGTTGGGCCATCACCTCCTCACCTTTGCGAGAGATTTTCGCGCCACTTCCATGCGACAGCGAGAACCAGACAATCACCATCCCCTATCTGTCCATCTCCAGACGTTCATACACCAGAGGCAACAGTTCGCGCGGGAATTACTCTCCCGTCCTCTTCTATCCGGAAAATGGCGATCCCGAGAGTTCACTTTTCTGTTCAGTCTCTGGGGCCCTCTGATTTCCTCTGCGCGTCCTCCCCCGCGCTTCAAATGTCGGGCAGGCGTCCAGAAAAGAAATCCAAGAAGGGAAAACTACGTCTAAGATGCAAATCGAGCGTCGAGGAAGGTGAGGTGAGAAGATTCGATGAATAATTATGTTCCTATTATCCTCATAGAAAGTGTCGATGATTGTTGAGTTCTTTCAGGGCTATCTGATTGATGCTCCCGAGTCCATCGGAGATGGGTTTTCTTTCAGCGGAGGTGAATTCTCTTCTTTCTTCTCCATTTCTTTACAATTCACGACAACCCCTCGTTGCCTCAAAAATTCTTTCCTAATCTCAAGAGTTTTGGATCGATCATCCAGGAAAGTACTCGGAAGGTCCGAATCCGTCCGACGAATGGTTCAAGAAAGGGAAAATGGTGGATATCTGAAAACGAAATCGTTTTAATTTTGAGAATGTTTTTATCACTTGAACTTTGATCAATCTAGGTCAAAGCGCATCCAGTTCGTGGTGCCGGAGGGAAGGCGACCGACCCAATATTCGGTCTGACCTTGGGTTCCGGATCCCAGATATCATCCGGGGTTTTTAGGTGTGAAGAAATTTTGGGTTTTCAATAAATTTTATCTATCAAAAAAATAATTTTATTCAAATATTTCCGCAGATGGTTCTGCGTCGAAAGCGGAGCTTCTCAGGAGAACACTGCCATTTTAGTCCACGGTCTCCCCTCTCAGGTAATCACGAACATGATCAGTCTTTCTGTTGGAAGGTTTTTTCGTCCTTTTTCTGCGCGTTTAGTAGTTCATCGTTACCGTTACCTCTCATCGTTGCCGCAGTGAAAAATAGGCCCATTACCTAATAATCACCACACTTCTCTCAGCAAGCCTCTGGGACGATATGATATAGAATTCGAGATCGAGGTCTGAATGGATCAGATGATTACTCCTCTTGACCTTTCGGTTATCAGAGATGATCGATCATTAGGATTGACTTTAGACTGGCTGATAGATCTCCTTCACCAGATTGCCTCCAACGACGCCATGTTGTCGCTGTTGACCAAACTGCTTATTGGTGCAGCCGCTGCCAATTATTTGAGAAGAGAGATCTTGGAATTTTATTGGGCTGCTTACTCCAACTCGATAAAGTGCTGGCTGATCATATCAATCACATAAATTGATCGAGGACCATTGTCATGTCATGCCATATCTAACTCTCTTATATAGGAGCAACTAGGGCAGAAGATCCGGTTTCAGAAAACATGTTTTGATAATTTATCGTTGGCTTTAGAAATGGTGAAGTTATTTTGAGTTTATGATGATTTCTTATGATGATTTCTTTTGATATTGTTACCAGGCTTATTCTTTCCGCAAAGTTCTACCCAGATTATCTCAAGAATTTCGCGCCATTGCATTCGATTGGCTCGGTAAGCTTCAAAATTTTCCTTAAAATTCGATTTAGTGCATTTTATCATGACCACATTATCATGGTCTTCTCTTTTTATATTGCCAAATAAATCCTATTTTCTTAACCAATAAAACGAATACTTGTCATGCCTCTTTTGAATGCCATCAATGAATGTAAGTACTTTTTGTCTATCAGGGTTTGGATTTTCCGATAAACCTCAACCAAAGTACGGGTTTGACTACACATTAAATGGTAAATATACATGATAAATTTATGATTTCATCCTTAATCTTGTTGACAAGGTTCATGTAATTTAATTTTCAGAATATGTTTCGTCTTTAGAGTCGTTAATAAACGAACTTGGTGTCGACAAATTTTCACTGATCGTTCAAGTACGTAGCGAGATCCTTATATTTATCAATATATTACCATTTTTTTAATTTAAGATGACATTAAATTAATGCTTTAGGGATATTTTGCTCCAGTGGTAGTGAAGTATGCGAGTTTGCACCAAGAAAAACTGAAGAACATCATACTCATCAATCCTCCTGTAACAACCTTTGTCATTACTTCAGAATATCAAAATTTGTAACTTTATATATTTCTTTCATTTAAAAATACGTAAAAAACATTACAGTTGACAGATAAGCACGCGAGGCTGAAATCAGATCTCTCCATATTCAGTAATTTTTTACTGGGGGAAATTTTTTCTCAGGTATTAGTTTTTCCAACATTTCCAACATTGATATATTCAGTAATCATGGGTTTTCTATTGTTTATTTTGATTGTCAGGATCCATTGCGTGCAAGTGACAAAGTGTTGACTAGTTGTGGGCCGTACAAGATGAAAGAGGATGATGCAATGGTCTACAGGAGGCCGTATCTGACATCTGGATCATCTGGTTTTGCTTTGAATGCAATTACCAAATCCATGAACAAGGAACTGAAGGTAACTCTCGCTCTCTCTCTCACACACCTTTAATTTATAGTCTCCTTCTCTTACCTCTCTCTCTCTCTCACACCCTTTACTTTATAGTCTCCTTCTCTTACCTCTCTCTATCTCTCACACCTTCACTTTATAGTCTCCCTCTCTTACCTCTCTCTCCTTCTACTCTCCTCCCCCTCTCTGCAACCTCCTTCCTTCTCTCTAACCTCTCTCCTGATCATTCTCTTTCCCCCTGACACCTCTCACTTCTCTCCCTCTCTCAAACCTGTGTCTCTCCTCTGTCTTCCTCACTCTCTCTCTCTATCTTTCTCGCCTCACTCTTTCCTCCCCTTTTCTCTGCGTGGTCCCCAACCTCCCCTCGATCTCTGTCCCCCGGATGGTTTGAGCATCTGCCCCGTTGATGGTTTGAGCATATCAGACTTACAGCGAAGAAATGAGGAACATCCTATCAAGTGAATCGTGGAAAATTAAAACGACGGTGTGCTGGGGTATGAGAGACAGATGGCTGGATTACGATGGAGTGGAAGATTTCTGTAGTCGGTCAAACATCAGACTAATTCAATTGCCAACGGTATTTTATTCTTCACAGCTTCAGAAAAAACAGCGCACAGAGAAAATTCCGCCTCACTTTTTTTCGGTTTATAGAAAACCCCCCTTTAAAATTCAGCTCATCTTTCGTGTTCCAGGCTGGACACCACGCGCAAGAAGATCTCGGAGAAGAGCTGGGCAAGATCATAAGCGGTGTAATTGGCAAGAACAAATAAGTTCTATTGTCGGTAATAAATATTTTTCATTGATTTTCCTCGTAAAAATACCTCTATGAGATAGAATTGAAGTCAAAGACGGCCGCGCGAATTATAATATTTTGGGCACGTGGCAAGGACGTGCAATCCGCCAAAGCCGACAATCTGACGTTCGCCGACGGTTTCAAAGTCTCCATTCCCTGTATTTGTCCTATTATTTTGAAACATGGGCGGAAATTGGACATTATATATTCCGTTCTTGACAAAAATCGAGTTTAATGAACGGCCTGCTTGTGCATTGAAACAAATGAGAAAAGTCAAGGGGAAGTCAGAAGGATTCAGAGCGGCGGCGCCGGTTCTATGCTGCTAGCCGGCTGATGACGAATCTGCCACCGCCCACGTGGACTGCTTGTTTTGTCGCGGTGGATGGAGATCTCGCCCGTCCACGATCTTGAGATGATCTACTTTCCAAATATTTTTCCTGCAATTATTTCGCCGACTACCTTTCTCACAGGGAACGGGACGATGCTGATGTAACGCACGGGTTACTCTACTGGCTGCTCTCTCTCTCTCTCTCTCTCATCCCGCCTCGCCCCCAGCAGGCAGGATTTTCTTCTACTGGCAAAAAGCAGCGCTGTCGTCTTCCGCGACAAGGACAGCTCTGATCCTCTCGTAAGCCGAGTAGAGACCGATCGGAGCCCTCTCTCTAACTCCTCTCTTCTCACATCGAGGAAGGAAACGAGGAGATGGGCTCCTGTCACTCACTCTACAAGGATCTGGCTGCGGCCGGGAGGTTTAATCCTTCCAAGAAAACGTCACCGCCGGTTGTGGGAGAGTATGGAGGCGGCGCCGCCACGAACGGCGCTGGAATGGTCGGCGAGTCCAAGAAAGCGGAGGCGGTGGCGGCCGTCTGGAGCCCGAGATATGGTGCGGCTCTCTCCTCGCTCCGATTTCTATTTTATGTTTCTTCATTTGGATTAATCGTAGGTGCCTTTCTTGATCTTCTTTGAATTTGCATATGATAAGCGGATAACATCGGCGTTCAATGAGCTCTGGATCCATCCATCGCTATGTTATGATTCCTGTTAGGGTTTATGAGAGTGAAGTTCGATGATGAGGCTGATGAAGAATTGACGACGATGATGTTTTGTATCTGAAAAGACTTGTTTTTCCAAAAGTAGCAAATTTTTCTGCTGTTAATCCATGTTTTGGCTTTGCAAATATCAAATATCTGGTTCCCTCAGAAGTTTTAAACTTGTTAGCGAGCAGTATTTCGTGCGGGAAAGACAAATTATTTAATTAATTACAAGAAAATTCGGAGAAAATCAATTTGATCATTTTTCGTTTCTGTCATCGCAGGAAGCAAGGATGAAACCTTCTTTGACGCTCAGGCATGGCAGGATTCTGACTGCGAGGACTTCTACAGCGTCAATGGAGGTCGAAACTCTCAGATTTTTAAAGAAATCCGAAATATTCATCTTGTAAACTAATACGATGAGATAGAGATCAGTGAGGCATCCGGCACCTCCAGTCCTACTACAACGAAAGAAATACGATTTTTGAATACCGCAAATTTCCTTTTTGCAGAATTTACGCCCTCCCGGGGGAGCACGCCGAATCACCAAGCGGCCACACCAGGGAAAGGGATTGCGAACATGATGTTCATGAATGGGCTTGGAGAAACTCAAGGTCAGAATGAAAGCCAACCTTCTCCTCGAAAGAAGCTGGGGGAGCTGTTCAGAGAAAACCCGAACCCGCCTGGAGAAGAAGAAAGCCTCAGTAAAGACAGGGAAGGGTACCCGACGAAGAAGAAAGTGGAGAACGCCACCTGGTGCTGCGTACCCAGTCTGACTTTCGGTCTCGGCTACATCGAGAGGAAGGAGTGATACTCGAAAGAAAATGGAGAGGTCTGGACAGATACGCTCGCTGCTGGTTGCCTGGGCCGGCGTGTACAGTACAGAGAGAAGTTTAATGCTCATACGACGTTTTTTTCTTTCCCTCTATCCCTTTCTTTCTCTCTCAAGATCACGATATTCTTCTATAGTAGCGGGAGGAGGAATCGACGGATAGGAGATGCCTCGTTCTTCCACTGGTTTTCCCTCTTGAAGAGAGAGAGAGAAGGGCCTCTCTCTTTCTTCCCTTTCGCAGAAGCCAGGAAAGGAAAAACAAAAAAATTGCTCATGCTGATGAATCTGCTAGTTACCCCAGAAACAGGGAGAGCCTTATCGCGAATACAGGATCTGCTTATCGCTTCTCATACACCACCAATTGCGACCAATGAACGAAAAGTCAACGAATAGGGAATCAAAGACAATGTAAAGTCAATCCTCGTCCTCAGCTGCAGCAGTGCCAGTTGACCGCCGCACCGTCCCTGGGAAGCGGATCCTCCTCCTCGGCAGGGCAAGCGTCGGCCGGGTACTTGGCGGGAGACTGGCAGAAGCACTCGGGCCAGGGGTTGGAGAAGAAGGACTCGGGCGGGACTCGGCGGGCCGGGCCCCCGACGTTGGTGAGGGCCATGACGCGGCGGACCCGGGCATCAAAGTCAGCGGCCTGGCCGCGCTCTCTGTCTATGAAGACTTCGGCGAGGCCTTTGCGGTCGGGGTGGAGGGCTGTGCGGAAGCCGTAGTAGAGACGGTGGCCCAGGAGGTTGTTGGCGAAATTGCTGGGGCCGTCGTACGTGGGGAGGAAGATGTCGGAGAGGAGGCAGACGTTGTAGTCAACGGCCGAGCCTAGAAGCCCGTTGTTGACCTCTTCCGGGCCTTCCATTTCGCCAAGAGAGCTATGGTTGTCGATCCGGGGGAACAGGTCTTGCAGAGGTTTGAGGAAGCGGTCGCCGCCGAAGACCGCGCCTGTTGCGAGGAAGATGCGCGTGCTGTTGTCGAATCCCATCGCCCGCAGGACACGCCCCACCTGCTCGGACATCCATGGGTGAATGGATAAGGGATAAATATAGAGGGAGAGAGAGAGACCAACACTGGATACCACATGAGAGCAACGGCAGAAGCTTAAGAGAGAAAAAGTTACCTCCTCCGGAGTCAACGGGCACTTGCCCATGGCCCTCCTGGTCTCATAGTCCAGTTCCTTTTCCGCAAAATTCTCCTTTCGATACTTCCGCAGGATCTCCTGCTCCTCGGGGGAGAACATCTTAAAGCACCTGTCAGTTTACGCCAGAGAAATCAATTCAATTTATTCGAAAGATAACTAAATAAGAAAAAATCGCTTTTTTGAAAAAAGAGAGAACATGCATACCCAGAGAAAGCCAGCATGTCCTTCTCAAAGCGGAGGTGAATCGACATGAAATGCCCTTCAGCACGCAACTTCCTCACAATCTTATTGCTCACATCCATGACGAACGGCTTAAATTTCAGGGCGTGGTAATTAACTCGACATCTGAGCCGTTGAAGCTCTGGATCACCTAGCTCCTCGGCCAATCGGTGGGAATAAGGCGTCATATAGATGGACCTATGTTGCTTCAATTTCTCCACTGCTTCTGTCGCATACCATAAAGGGGATGCATCTCTTGGTGGCCTAATCTGAAAATGGATTCTAGGTCAATAAAATAAAATTAATTTCCCCTAATTTCTAGCAATAACTTACTTGAAAAGACCTAACTTTTCTTGTTTTTCCATTCTTCTGGATCTCGGGGATCTTTTCCACGACCTTCACATCATTTCTCAGAGATTTAATGAAGTGCTCCACATCGTATATACCAACAAAGCCGCTGGAATAGAGACATTGACCAAATCAAAATCAGCTGCGACAGAAATAAAGCAGATTTTTAGGTCGATTTGTGATTTACCTGTCATAGTGCCAGAATGCAGTGGTGTCTAATTCGGGTAACACTAGTGTGGCGTTCATGATTCTAGCAGCGACAACTGCATTGCATATCTGGTGAGAAGAAATGACAAATCTCAACTTACACGAATTACTTCCATCTTATAAGAACAGCCATAAAGGAACTGATGAACGACATAAATGCATAACTTTTTCATGAACTAAAACGGCAAAGTAAACTATACCGCACTGCGCTGCTGAATTAAGCCACCATTGCAGCGAACTCTCAGATACCCGTTTGTCTCTTCTGAGGGAGCTGCATATAGAACGAATCAGTAGATGAATTCTGAGGTAAATAAAGGAAATCAACTTCCTAAGAAATTTGCATACGAGGCCAGTACGATCTGGGAGCAGAAGAGGGTCTCCACCCCCCAGAAGGGGCGGTTTGCCAAAGTTTCTCCACATCCAAATCCTAAAACATTTTTAAAACAAAAGTACAGAAATTCTACCCCAAATTGGACTCAATCTCAAAAAGCTGAAGTACAGCAATTAAGTCGGAGCATGTAAGATCAAGTTTCCCCGATCTCCAATCGAAGAAGACACAGGATCTAACCTCACCGACGATGGAGGACCTGTAAACCATAATGGTGGAGAAGAAAACACATAACACAAGCCAGGACAACAATCACAAGCACCGGAAGCCGCCCAGACCCGGCTTTCCCTCCACCACCCCACATCTTGGCCTGCGTCTGAGTCCTCTGATTCTGTCTCCTACCCCAGGCATCTCCCTGCCTGAAAAATCACACCGCGATGGATCACGAACCAGAATAATCAAAGACTCAAAAAGGAATAATTCGTCGGGAAAAAACACCGATACCTCTTCATTTGTCTCCAATCACTCCACAGAATGATCCGAGGTCGCGAGGATCTGAGATCTAGAGTAATGGTGGGACCGAATACCAGCTCGTGGTAGCCGGGATCTGATCCTCGAACTTGGATCTTCCAGCTCTGCTATCTCGGAGACGTTCCTTGCTTGGGCTCTCTTTTTACATTTAGTACGGGAAATTTTTGCAGTGATGGTCCCCTCTACCAACCGGGCCGAGCCTTTTCCCTCCTAAATAATGATAAACGGGCTCCGGGCCGATAACGAACCCTTTTTTTATGTCATTTCAAGCAAATCGGCATGCGGATCCGGAACCGTTAAGTTCCGTTAGCGATTCTACGGTTCCGTTTTCGCCTCTTTCTAAACGAGAGGTCGACTGCGAGCTTGTTCGACTTCGGCCGATCGATCTTCCCCGCCGACAATTTCTTCTCGCAAATATGGTACGCCTTCCTCCCGATTGTGTATATTTTCTCTCGATGATTTTCCTATACTTTTCGGTGAGCGTTTAGATTCGATTAGGTCTCGTTCACCTTCTAGAAAATCGATCTCCCGATCGATCACAACTACCGCAGGCAAACAATTAAGAGATCAATTTTTTCCTCTGAGACTCCCGATCGATTGAATTGTTGTTCACCCCTTTGGAATTCAGTTGATATGTGTGTTTCTTGTTTATGGACCAGTCAAATACGCTGAGGCTGTACTTAACGTGCATCAGGAACACGCTCGAGGCGGCTATGTGTCTTCAGGTGAAAACTAATTTATGGTCTTTCCTGTTACGGTTTCGAAAAATAAAAGAAATCCGGGTAATATCTGCGCAACACGAATAATTGCAGGAGCAGACATTTTAGAATAATCTTGCAATTGAAGACGACAAAGTAATCTTTACGCGCCTTGTATGAATCTTACATCTCCCAATGTGTTTCAGAATTTTCCCTGTCAAGAGGTTGAGCGGCATGATAAGCCAGAGGTTGAACTGAAGTAAGTTTACCATCATTCTGGTTTCTACGAGCTCCTTTTCAGACTGTTTCTCCACCGTTAGTTTCTACTTAAAAATGCTTCCAATCCTCTATGTTGTCTCGATAACGCATCTGATCCGTGTTGTCTAAAATTTTCAGGACAAGCCCAGAACTCCTGCTAAACCCTGTAAGGAGCTGGATTGTGCTCATATATGACTCTTCATGGGGCTCCATCGTTATCCAAATATCCCTCAACCTAGCCTTAGTCCTCGAGTACATGGGATGCTTATCTTACTGAGCCTTAAAGATAGGCGTCAGGGAGAGCATTGACCAGGTTGATCGACGTACTGTTGCCGCAGCTGCCGTCACTTCTAGAAAGAGAGAAGACTATGATTTAGGTCCATTAAGATCATGTTGATCGACGAGCAACCTTGGAAATCACAACTGCTGACGAGGGGCCCCGTGATCAACCCAGTTGCGGTCACCACCAGTCGCCAATCTATTGGATGTCTCAGGAAGAGACATTCGACATATTGGTGCTATAACGATATCATGAACAATTTTCTGTCTACAGCATATTTTCCCTTCTCTCTGCTTAACCATGGTCCCCAAATTCATCAGTATGATTATCTCACTAGTCCCCTGGATAGGCATCACGGAGCGCCTTGAGCTCTATCAATCAGTCGTTCACCACTTGTGGCTGGATGATCAATCGGCGATAGTAAGAGAAAGGGAGATGTCTGCACAAGAAATGCTGCCACAGCCATCATCGTCAGAAATAGAGAAGACCATGATTTAAATCCATTAAGAACATGTTTATCGATCAGCAATCTTGATAGTCATGTTCAACTGATCAGGGTAGCCCAATGATTGACAAAATCACAATCAATGATTGACAAAGTCCACATGACCCGATCCCGGACCCCTGCCTGAGGAAGAGGCATTTGATTTTTGATCATTTACTTTAATGCAATATTATATACAATTTTTGGTACATCCGATGTTTTCTTTCTGACAAATGATAATTCAAAGTCATTCTTACCTCTATAATGTTTCAATTTCAGGTCATAATATGCAGGAATGAGGCCGAAAAGTGCCTGATAGAGACTTCTATCAATTCCCTCCGTGTGAGTATAAAGGTAAGACGTACTTTCTTGATGTGTAAAAGCTTAAAGCATTCTGACATGTATCCCCAAGAATCTCTTCTCAGGTGAGGCAGACGGATGAGCTTGAAGGTATATTGAGCAAAAGATTCCTCAGATTTTTGTCCATGAGGGCCGAGGCATTTCAAGTTCTCAGGAGAAAACCCGTGCAGGTCAATTTAATTATTATAAGCTTTACTCTGTTGATTGCATTTTTTTAAAAATGCTCTGTTGATTGTATTTTACGGCGTCGAATTTGTGTTTTTTTTTTGTTCCAGGGCTACGACATTAGCTTTCTCATCACCAATTATCATTGCGAGGAGATGCAGAAGCACAAGCTCATCGATTTCATCATACAGTTCATGGAGGTTATCTTCATGAAGTTCTTCGTGATTCTGTTCAATGTGCGAGTTACCCGACTGAACCTCGTCTCATGGCTGTTAACAGGACATCGAGAAGGAGATCGGCGACCTGAAACTGGCGATGAGCACAAGAGGGAGGCTCGTGGCCACAGAATTCTTGAAGCAGTTCATCTGATTTCTGACATTGGAACTTTCACCATTTCTTCGAGTTTTCATACCTTCGTCTTAATTTTGATCAGCTTCTAAAAACCAGTGCCTGGCGCTGTAGGTTCTGGTTGTCCTCCAGCAGGCGGTCGTACTCCAGAAGAAGCTCCTCCAGCTGCTTCTGCAGGGCCGCCACGTGTCCCTCCGCCGCCGCCGCAGTCTTCGCCTTGCTATCCACCTCTTCCTTGAGCTTCCTCATGGCCTCATCCAATTCCTTCTTGTGCCCACTCGCTGCCTCTTTCAGACCCATCAGCTTCCTCAGATAGTGATGCAAGCGATCGATCACCAATGCCAGGAAGAGAGCGTAACCTGCAAAATCCTTTACTTTAAGAACCTGAGTTAGATAAAAAATTGATACCTGGGCTTGATTCTTGGCTACCCGTGAGAGAAGTTTCCAGGAGATGAGTTCTCCAGAGGACTTGGTCCATGGGAGTGACGGTACCGAGTTTGGCGCCGCGGTTCTGGATCTTGATGATGCTCGTAAGGCTGGAGAGGAAGATGACGCCCATGGTGCAAGCTAGGGTTTTTAGGGTTGCGGGTCCTTTGCCTGTCTTGAGCTGATCGAGCCCTCTCATGGTTAGCTCCCTCAGGGGTCCGATCTTAATCATTAGGAGGGAAGCTACTGTTCCCTCTGCGAATAGCACCAAGAACAGAAGAGGAATCATCCTGCAACTTGAGCTTCAATGAGGGGAATTTTTTTCTTCCTGCTGGTCGGAAATAACCTGAGTAACAAGAAACGCCATGCTAAGAGTGAGAGAGACAGAGGAAAGATTTCGTTACCTTTGGCGAAACAAGGCTTCAGAGGATCATGCCAGCGAGCATTGATAGATCGAGGTCATGAGATTTCCGTTGAGGACGCAAAGAAGAGAGATGCGAGAAAATGAGATGGTCGGTTTTCTTGGAGTTCTTCTCAGTCTGTTGGACGACGAAGAGAGGAGCCAGATCCGGAGAATAGATCGACGGAAAGTCGACTCTCCGCAGCACTTTCGAGGAGAAAAAATAGGGAAGAAAAGGAGGAGATCAGGATTCTTAGCAGTCAGCGCAGTCTACTCAGGGGAGAAGAGAGAGAGAAAGAGAGAGCGCACCAGCTGAATCTGAAGAGAATTTCACCATCAAAAAGTTGCCGCCGACTCAGGATTTTCTCCTTTTAAAAATGATTAAATGAAATTGACTTTACTCTGAAAATAATTAACTTCTATTGAATTAAAACTTTTTTTTTTATTTCATCAATAAAGAATCGTTGGGGTTAAACCTTTAAGGGGTTTATTGGAAATACGTCGAGCGCGCAGCTCTGACCTCTTGGGGAACAGTGAAGAGGACGGAGAAGATGGAGGAGTACGGCGCAGAGCTGCTGCAAAGTCTAGGGGACTTCACGGTCAAAGAGAACTGGGACAAATTCTTCACCCTACGCGGCGGTGAAGATGCCTTCGAGTGGTACGCGGAGTGGACGTTCCTAAAGTACCCTCTCCTATCCCAGCTTTCCTCCGCCGGCGGTGGGAGCGATGCGCCGCCGGTTGAGATTCTCGTTCCGGGCTGCGGTAGCTCGCGGATGTCCGAGCATCTCTACGACGCCGGTTACCACAATATCACCAATATTGACTTCTCCAAGGTCATAATCTCCGACATGCTTCGCCGAAATGTGCGCGTGCGTCCGGAAATGAAGTGGCGGATTATGGACATGACAGAGATGCAGGTAATTATAAATTTTAGTAATTTGCTTGCGTCTTAGATAGCGGTTGCTTAAATTTTTCGCTAATTTTTTATTGATGGACTTATCAGTTTGCAGATGAAGTTTTTGACGCCGTTATTGATAAAGGAGGTCTTGATGCTCTCATGGAACCAAAACTGGGGGCAACATTAGGTGGTAAATTTTTGAAAGAGGTTCGTCGATTTGAATTCTTGATCATATTGTCTGCCAATGATATAAGAAATGAATTTCATTTCTTCCAGGTGAAGAGGGTTTTAAAACATGGCGGCAAATATATTTGTCTCACTCTCGTGGAATTTAACGTTCTGAGTAAGATTCTTTTTTTTTTGGAAGAGATTCTGAGTAAGAATTATATAATTATCTGATGTTATTTCGGCTGACATATCTCGTTAAAAGTTTCCCCTGCGAATTTCGTTCTGCAAGTATTATTGTTGTGCTACTTTTTCAGGTTTGCTTCTTTCTGAGTTCAGATATGGATGGAAAACAACGTTTCATATTATACCCAGTAAACTTAAGAGCCAAT
The DNA here is from genome assembly GCA_024174645.1 of Lemna minuta. Lineage (NCBI taxonomy): Eukaryota > Viridiplantae > Streptophyta > Magnoliopsida > Alismatales > Araceae > Lemna > Lemna minuta. The sequence goes on from CM044101.1 coordinate 13,943,645, forward strand.
CTAAATTCCAGACTTACATGGTCGTCACTGAAAAAGAAAAATCTAATGAGGCAATTGCCGTTCAGTCATCATTTGATCTCAATCCAATGCATAATTCAACTGAGCAGGTAAAAATTAAGTAATCAAATTATAATTAACAGATTAATGGGCAATTAAGTAGAGTATCTGTGATCTGTGCAGTATCGCACCCTTGTAGACGCCATTGAAAATGAGAACAATAAAAGAAGTGCTGTGTCTTCCGCTGAAAATCGGATGGCAGAGGCTAAGGCAGCTTTCAAGGAGCTTAATCCTGGCAGTAGATTTCGCTTGACTCTGGGGAAAGAAGATATTTCTGCTTTCAGCTATAATGCTGTGCTATTGGATGCTTGCCAAGGGACCGATGCATTCAATTATCATTGTGGTATCTTTCTTGTGCCCAAGGTTTGTATTTGTTCATATTCTCTAGACAAGGTAGTACATGTTATTCAATTTCAGACTTTGTATTCAGAATAGGGCTCATGAGTGGCTTTTCTCCTCTGAAGAAGGTCAATGGATGGTTGTAGAGAGTTCTAAAGCTGCTCGCCTAGTAATGGTAACCTTGCTGTTGGTTCGAGAGCATAGCTTAAAAATGAAAAGCTATCGATTGAAGATTTTTTTATATTTGTATTAAACAGGTTTTCCTGGATTCTAGTCATAGCACCATCGGCATTGATGCCGTCAAGGTTGAAATCCCTATGTATCTAGTTTTTATTTTGGATTCTGGCAGTATTTTATTTTGGTTAATATTTGTGGTTCATGTCAGAAAGATCTGTCCCCACTTGTCAGGGAACTGGTGCCTGGAAATATTTCTGATGAAGCTCCAATCCCGTAAGCTTTCTTTACTTGTAGATGAAGTGTGGGGATTTAGATCTGTATACATAATTTGTGATTCATGTTTCCAGGTTTATGATGGCGAGCGATGGTATCAAAGAGAGGACAGTTGTGAAGAAGGTATCAGATTCCCTTTCCCATCTCCATCACTGACTAACAGGAAGCAGAGTCCCTCCCCTTTTCCTTTTTCCCTAATTCATTTTCCAACCCTCCCTCTTGTCTCTCTTCCTTTGTCCTTTCTCTAAAACATCACAGGATGACTATCATTTTTGCTCTGTCCCGTCGGATCATGACTTCCCAGGGATGAAATTAATTAATTAAACCTAAATCTTGATCAACCAGTTGATCAATCTCACAATGCCTCCTTTCTAATTGCACAGATTAGAATGATTTCTTCATTTACAGGTCACATCAACCATTACTGGGCCCATTATTGTTGAGGACATTATTATGGAAAATGTCAACAATGATTTAAAATATCAGGATTCAACCTTTCGGCGCCTTGTGTTCGAAAGGAGTTTGGGTTTAGTACAGTCTGAAGCATTACTTATCCAGGAGTCAGTCAATTTTGAGAAAAATACAAATAGTTCATCTTCAAGGCACAAGAAAAAGGCCAACCATAAAAGAGGAGATCGACAGAAATCAATCAAGGGTATTACATATTGAAGTGAAAATATCTTTTTTTTGGCTGTTTTTCATGTTTGATGTGTTTTCTTGTTTATGTAAGGACTGCGGAGTATTTTAAGGGTGGATCATGGTTTCCTGGCAAGTTCTTATCACAATGGTATAATCTCTGGATTCATTCTGGTTGCGTCTGCTTTAAAGGATGCTGTTACACGTGGGAAACTGGTAATTGAAATTATGAAATGCAACCCAAAATCAATACTTTTGTTCCTTTTTATATAGTGTAGAAATCCTGTAATCTCAGGTCAAAACTGCCATTATTGGCCTCGGAGCTGGGCTTCTCCCTATGTACCTTCATAAGTGCTTGCCGTTTCTGGGTATTGAGGTAATCTTCCGTTCACTGCTCAACGTTTGACTTTTCAGGGGCAAAAGTGATATTTCTTGGGTGTTGCATAGGTTGTAGAGCTGGACCCGGTGGTTGTAGACCTGGCAAAATCATATTTCGACTTCAAAGAAGATGATCGACTGAAGGTAACCCCCTGAATCCAAATTGGGTTGAATATTTTGTGGGTAAAATAACACGTGGGTCTTGGAAAACGTAGGTGCATATTGCTGATGGAGTTAAATTTATTCAATCTGTCAACACCAAGGACCCTAATTTTTTAGAGGAATGTCCTATGAGGATACTTATCATCGACGCAGATGCATCCGACGTGAGGTGAGAATCTGTCATCTTTTCCTCATTTTTGCAAATCTCTTGTACTTATGTGGCTTTTGACTGATGACTTGTCATTTTTTTGTACAGCTCCGGGTTGACCTGCCCACCTATTGATTTTTTGGAAGAACCTTTCCTTTCTTCTGTCAAAGAGTTCATTGGAGAAGGTGGCCTCTTCATTGTTAATCTGGTCTCAAGATCCAAAGCCATCCGGCAGATGATCATTTCAAGAATGAAATTGGTGAGATCTACAAAACTCTCTCTCTCTGTCTCTACGTTTTCTCATCTCGTATAATTTGTGAACTTCAGATATTTAGGCAACTCAACTCTTTGGAGCTAGAAGAGGATGTCAATGAGGTTCTATTTGCAATGCCTGTGGCTTCCTGTATTACGTCTGGGGATGATTTTTCAGCCGCTGCCTCCAAATTTGAGGAGTTGCTAAAGTTTGACCAGCAGGACAGGGGAAAACCCATCCTTGAGTCAGCCACAAAGATCAGATTCCTTAAATAACCAGCTGGTCAACGCGTGCTAATGAGTCATACTTACTATTTGTGGACAATGTGGGGTAGAAAATTGAGAATCCTTGAATTAATTGCCTTGACATTTGACCCAAATGATAGAGGTGAGATAGAGAGAGAAAGAGAGGGTTAAGGAAAAGGATGTTAGAGGGCATTGACTGACATCAATTGACATCTTCCTTTTACTCCACAGCTTTAGTTCGGAATTGCCAAGAATCGTCAAAGCTTTTCTCTCAGGATCTCATCAACTTCGGGCAGGAATATGGAGAGTAAATCTTGTTATCTGCTAATGGGCCAGCTGGCCTTCTTTTTAATGTAAATGTAATAGCATAGGGTTGAAATGAAATCTAACCTAGTTAGGTCCAAGTAAGACCTTATTAATAGGTCTAAAGGCCTAATAGCTGAAAGGTATAATTAGGCCCAAACTAATGGGCCTAATACCTACGTTACCCGATCGGTTAAGATCAGGTAACGGCTAGAAACTAGACGTTACAACGGCTAGTTTTTTAAACTAGCTAATAACTTTATTGTATAAAGAGAGCATATGACAGAGGAATAAACTTATCCTTTTCGGTACAAGTATTGACTCTCACTCCATCTCATTATTTCCACTCTATGTAAATCTGGTGCGTGTTTAACATGGTATTAGAGCCAGGTTCCTGAGAAGAGTGAGATTTGATCTGGAGACCCCAAGTTCATCCTACGGGAGGAATCTTAAGTCATCCAAAGCAGCATATTTTTAATGGTCGAAGAAGTGGTATCAAAGCAACCTTGTGAAAGGGAAGCATCACATTCATCCACTCAGGTGACATCATTAGCAATAATTTTTTTGTTTCTACTGATAGATGGCTCACTCATCTTCTAGTGGTTGAAAAATATAACATTTTCAATGGAAATAATCTCATTTTATGGGAGAGAACCATCCAAGCAGCACTAAAGCCAAGGAAGCTTATCCATCATCTCTTTGAAGAAGGTCTACCGGAACATCACATAGACTTTCAAAAGTGGGTTATGGAAGAGGAGTTTGTTTTTGCATGGCTGTTAGACTCTATTGCTCTAGAATAGATGGCTCGATATGCTTCTTATGATACCTCCAAACAGCTCTGGGAGGCTATCAAGAGAAGCCACTCCAAGAGAGATAATAAGGCCAAGATTATCGATCTTATAATCAAATCATATACTCTCAAGAAGGGGGAAAAAGATGTTCTCACATACTCTAATGAGTTGAGAGATACTCACACTGAGCTTGATCATTGCTATCCACAATCCATGGATCATGTTGCTAGAGCCCGAGAAGCTACCAACTGACTCTGATAGTTTCCTCAAGGGTTGAGGCATGAATTTGAAATTGTTAGAAGTCAACTTTTTAATAGAGATGAAGAGCCAACCTTTGATGAAGCAGTGACTAAAGTCATGCAAGAAGAGAGTCGTCTTCAAGCTCTGAAAGGAGTCATTGAAGGGCACACTTATGTGGCTAAAGGGAAATCAAACATTGGTCGATATCAAACTTCTCATTCAAAACGAAATGACCAAGAGCGGGTCAACAAAGAAGATCTTGTATGCCACTACTGCAAAAAGGTAGGGCACATCAAGGGCAAGTGATGGCAGATCCATCCAGAATTGAGACCCCCTCACATTGCTAGAGCTCATCTAGCACGTTCACAGCAAGGGGGAGCATCCAATCCTGACATTGAAGGTATCTCATCGACACTGGACTTCCAAAAGATGATGTAGGAGCTCCAGAATCTCGAAATCAATGATCAACACATTCGGCACAATTATTGGGTCAACCTCCATGGCTAATTCAGGTAAAGGTGAACTTCTTACCAACTTATCCATGTTTACAAATAATCTTTCAAATGCTTGGATACTCTTGAGCAACCGATTATATGAAACCATTGACTGATCTCTTTAAGTCATATGAAAAGATTGTTCTAGGAAAGCATGTTTAGACAATCGATGTTACACTACTACCAGTAGTTGGCATTAGAAAATTGAACATATTACATACACCTTGGACAGATATTCAATGTACATGTTCCTAAATTATTGTTGAGTTTTATATCTATTCAAAGACTTGCAAAAATTGAGAAATATAACATCCTATTTGACGATATTGATGCTTATTTTTGTCACAAGGTGGATGGGTGGAAGATTGAACTAGCTAAAGTCCAACAAAGTCTCTACTATCTCCCTTGGGGAAGTCCGAATGTCATGATAGGAGCTGGATCCCCAGTGACTACAAGGAAGGCAACACCCAAGGAAACCACTCTGGAGGTCCATCAACGGATAGGCCATCCCTCATTTCATCTTCTCAAACACATGTACCCATATCTGTTTAAATATTTCCAAATTAATGATTTTATCTGTGATGCGTGTCAACTAAGGAAATTTAAATGTACTAAATATCCCTCTAGTAATAACCGAACCTTGAAACCTTTTCAATTACTCCATTGTGATGTATGGGGACCATTACCTACTAGGAAATAAATATTTTATGGTATGTACAGATGACCATAACCGTTTTAGCTGGTTATTACTTCTTAAAACTAAATCTGAAGTCTCCAGTAGCATAAAAAATCTATGTAATTTAATCAAACGACAATTTGGGGAACATGTCAAAGGGTTAAGAACTGACAATGCGAGAGATATTTCCTAAACAATGAGTTAACTGAAATTTTTTGTATTTGAGGGGATTAAACATGAAACATCTTGCCCTTATACACCTCAGCAGAATGGTCTTGCTAAAAAGAAAATTGGGGATATAGTTAACAAAGGAAGAACCCTTCTAATCCAAGCTAATGCCGCAACAAATCTTTGGGGCTTTGCGATTATGACTTCTGCCGACCTCATTAACCGATTACCCTCACAAACATTAGATCTTCAAAGTCCTACAAATATACTTGAAAATTTTTTCCCACAAGTTTGGCTCAAAACCGGATTGGTAGTTAAAATCTTTGGATGTGTTGCTTATGTACATAATTTAATACATAAGAAAAATAAGTAGTCCACAAAGTCACTAAAGTGTCTTTTTTTAGGATACTCCAATACCCAAAAGGGGTTCAAGGTATATCATCCTATTACTAGAAAATACATGGTATCTAAGGATGCGATCTTTGATGAGAAGACATTCTACTATAGAACTACTGGGAGTAACAATCTTAGAGATATACCACTGATTATCCCCTCGAAAGAAAATACTATACAACAAAGGGAATCATAACCAATAAAAGCAAAAAATTATTTTGATACCCTCGATTTCCATCTCCAGGAATTGAATAACGAGTTAGGAGGAGAAGAAAATGTAAAAGAGGAAATAAATGCAAAGGAACCTCTGGATGCATTAACTCCATATCCAAAATGTTTATACCAGGAGAAGAAAGGAGCAACCATTAGAAGAGGAAGGAATGACTGAAAAATTAAGTGAATGACCGATTGCAATAAGAAAGGAGAAACAATCATGTGTGAAACCTCTCCCTCATAACATTGCCAGTTATCTGAATTATACGAATGTATCCCCTCAATATAGGGCATTTCTTCTAAAAATTCAGGATATAACAATTCCAAAGAACTCTCAAGAGGCACTAAGGAATACTTGTTGGAAGGAAGCAATGGATGAAGAAATGAGGGCCTTATTGCAGAATAATACTTGGGAAATAGTTGATATTCCGAAAGGAAAAAAACCAGTTGGATGTGGATGGTAGTCTAGATAGATATAAATCCTGTCTTGTAGCCAAGGGATATCCTCGGACATATGGAATAGATTATCAGGAAACCTTTGCCCCGTAGCAAAGATGAATACAATTAGGATTTTAATTTCATTGGCTATAAACTTAGGTTGGCCACTGAACTTGTATGATATTAAAAATGTTTTCCTTCATGGCGATCTAAAATAAGAGATCTACATGGAGTGCCCCCTAGATATGAAGGGTTAAAAAAATAAAGCTCCATAAGGCATTATATTCATTAAAGCAGTCACATCGAGCCTGGTTTGGAAGATTTTCTCAAGCTATGAAAACTCTCAGTTATCATTAGTGTAATGGGGAACACACCCTATCCTTCAAAAGAGCTCAACATGGGTTGATTACTATTCTAATCGTCTATATAGATGACATAATAATTATAGTAAATAACTTGGAGGAAATTAAAGAGTTAGAGGAACACTTGGACAAGAACTTCAAGGTAAAATAGTTAGGACCACTAAAGTACTTCTTAGGGATTTAATTCGCACGATCAAGTGAAGGGATCCTTATGACACAACAAAAGTATATTTTGGAACTATTAGAAGAAACTAAGCACACTAATTGTTGTAGAAATGAAACCCCTATAGAAGAAATCATCAATTAGTTATCCTTGAAAATGATCCTAAAATAGAAATAAGCTCCTATCAAAAGTTGATCGGAAAACTTCTGTATTTATCCCATACTAGGCCAAATATATGCTATACAGTAAACATACTTAGTCAATTTATGTACTCTCTTAGAAATTCTCATTTTCAAGCAGCTAACATAATTCTCAGGTACTTGAAAGGCACATTAGGACTCAGTATCACTTACAAGAAGATAGGTAAGCTTGATCTAATTCTATATACTGACTCAGATTTTACTGGTTCTCGTGTTGACTATAGGTCAACCACGGGGTACTGCACCATATTTGGGGGAAACCTAGTGACATGAAGGAGAAAGAAACAAAGAGTAGTCTCAAAATTAAGTACAGAAGCTGAATTTCAAGCTATGTCAAAAGGAATCGATGAAGCAATTTGCATTAAACATCTATTAGAACTAAAAATTTCATACACAATGCCAATTATTATCCGCTATGACAATCGATCGGCTATCAGTATAGCTCATGATCCAGTATATCATGATCGGATGAAACATGTGAACATAGATAGGTCTTACATTCAAGATCATCTGGAACAAGGAGTTTTGAAAACTGAACATGTGGCCTCTGAAGAACAATGTGCAGATATTTTCACCAAGGGCCTCCCAACTAAGACCATGCAATACCTAATATCCAAGCTTGGAATGAGGAGTATACATTCCAGTGCTTGAGGGAGAGTGTTATCTGCTAATGGGCCAGTTGGCCTTCTTTTGATATAAATGTAATAGCATAGGGTTAAAATGAAATCTAACCTAGTTAGGTCCAAGTAAGACCATATTAATAGGACTAAAGGCCCAATAGTTGAAAGGTATAATTAAGCCCAAACTAATGGGCCTAATACCTAAGTTACTCGATTTTTTAAGATCAGGTAACGGCTAGAAAACTAGCCGTTAAAACGGCTAGTTTTTTAAACTACCTATTAACTTTATTGTATAAAGAGAGCATATGACAGAGGAATAAACTAATCCTTTTTGGTACAAGTATTGACTCTCACTCCATCTCATTCTCTCCTTTCCCTTCGTGTAAATCTGCTGCGTGTTTAACAAATCTCTTTCATATGGCCCCACCTGTCCCCTTCGAATGAACAATGTTAGGTATGAAATAGCCAACATAAGGAATCCAAATCTATTTTACATTGAATATTAAATCTATGAAAATAGAACTACCTTAATATAAACTAGCCCTCTATATTACTTGCATTAGGCAAATGAATGGATGTTCTTCCTTCTAATCTCTTGCAAAAGCCCAGTGAATCGTTCCATCCTACGTTCTTTGGTAAAATGTATGTGTATTGACTAGTTGATTTGATGATGGACAGCACGGATGCCTACATCTTCTAGATTTTCTTTAATGAAATGCTTATCTACCTCTGTGTTTTTGGTGTGGTCATGTTGTACATGATCGCACGCTGCACAAATAACAATTTTTTATAGTACAAATAACAGTACAAACTCTTGCTCATAATGATCATTAATTCTCCTCAAATTCATATTATCCATGAGACTCCACCAATTCCACGTGTCAAGGTTGTATCCCATCATAGTTTTTAGTTTTTACTTCATGTAGTGAGGTTCCCTTCTAAGAAAGAAAGATCAGCAACATGCCCATGACCCTTGGAATCGGTATTTACAGGTATAGATCAATCATTTCCCTTGTTAATAAGACCAGAAGCCCTTTTAAAGTATCTCAAAACTCCATGTTTCCTTCGAAAGAGACCTCATAGGAGATTTCTTATATTGGACGCCTGGATTCTCAGCATATTAAATGTCTGGAGTAGTATATGATATCCAAGGTTATGGTCTTGATGAACTAGTATACTGATTGGTTAACGTTCATGATGACCTTTTTCAGAGAAGAATTCTATTCCATATTTTGATCGAGACAATGTATGCATGAAGAAGAGTGCATGATCTTAATGCCCATAAAATATTGAGCTTGTCTTGAAGTTTATATATATTTTTTGAAATCTTGACTCAAATTTTTAACTTCTTTTATATCATAACTTGTAAATAATATATTATCCACATGAGTAAAATGGCTACTACAATTGAATGTTGTTGTTTTTATGGATTGAGTATGATCTCTATCACTTTATTTAAACCCAAACTTCTTCATTTTCAATTAAAAGTCCCACTCACCATCATGTTGACTGCTTAATTCCTACTTAATAGACGTGTTAATCTTGTTTCCAGGTTGAAGATTCATATGAAATCTTCATCCATGTTCTATTTTAAGAAAGAAATTTTTAAATTGAATAGTATTAAATCTTAACCCTAAATTTCTATTGGGAGATAAGAATTTTTTTACCCCATAGAGAATAGTTTCACATGAGTAAAATGGCTACTACAATTGAATGTTGTTGTTTTTATGGATTGAGTATGATCTCTATCACTTTATTTAAACCCAAAATTATTCATTTTCAATTAAAAGTCCCACTCACCATCATGTTGACTGCTTAACTCCTACTAAATAGACGTGTTAATCTTGTTTCCAGGTTGAAGATTCATATGAAATCTTCATCCATGTTCTATTTTAAGAAATGAATTTTTAAATTGAATAGTATTAAATCTTAACCCTAAATTTCTATTGGGAGATAAGAATTTTTTTACCCCATAGAGAATAGTTTCAGTAAAACGTTTTACTAAACCATTTTATCCCCTAGATTTAAGTAAAACATTTTACTAACTGATCTTTATATCTATCAATTTTTCCACTGGATATACATAGATCTAGTAATCCAAATACCTTTTTTTTGGGGAAAATATGATCCTCATTCCATTCCTTTGAAGAACGTTGAATTCCTTATTGATGGATCTTTTTTTCATTTGGGATCCTCAAGTGTGTTGTAATGTTTTCATTATAGAGTGAGGTAAGAAGATCTTACAATGAGAAGAGACATGTTAAGTAGGTCAAAGAGTCCTACATGGATATAATTTTTTGGAAGTCATATTTATCACTTCCATGCACTATTTACTTTTTTCCCAATTTATTTGGTAGAAATTCCTCTAAATTTATAGTCTTCTCATATGCACTTCTCATAAATCTTCCTTTATCTCTATTGGTGTGAATAGGAAACCCTAACATTGCATTGACCAAAAAGAAGAGACTACAGTTATATAGAGAGACGGAAGTGAGAGGATTTGAGATCATTGCACATGGGATAGTAGCATGATGACCATGTAATTGACTTGCATTTATGTTTTATACTTGATGATTTAAAATTCAAAATTATGAATTTATACTAAATATCATGTGATTTATCTGAATTCATGTAATACTATGAATTGTTTGTTGAAGTGCATAAGTTGCTAAAAATATGCTTTTAGGAATGAAATTTTGATCTTAGGAATCTTATTTTTTAACTAAGCCCACTTAAGATCACTGAAATTTTTAGAGAACATTATCCATAATCATGGACAGCCTATTAAGGACCTCTCCTTCTAGAACTCTTTTCTTCTAGATTCTTATTCACTTCTCTATATAAACCAATGTAGTATGGTTTCTCTCTTTTACAGAATACAATGCAACTTGTTTAGGGTCTCTATTTCTCTACACGGTATCAGAGTCTCTATTTCTCTGTCCTTGTATTATCAACAATGTTATGAATGGCCATTTCTTCTTCCTCTATTCAACACATGTTTGTCTTCTTTGTGTGAATTTCTTCAACGTGTGAGTTTTGTCAATATGACAATTTTTTTGGTGATTTCGGAAAAATTACCAATATCTCTAGTCTCTTCACAAGTTTCCTTCCCTTGTTCTTACCAGCCCAAAATCTGCGAGTATCTTCTTCCAACGTTCCTTCTTCCACGCGACATTTTTTTTCATTCCCATTTTTGCCTATGTGCATGGATGATTTGGTGGCCATGCTTTAACTCTAGCGCGCACAACTTCCATGCATGTAATTTTGGCACTGCATGCAACTTTGACGGGTATTGACTCTTGAGATGTGTGTTAGTTGCAAAGTCAGGATTCTAGACATTTCTCTCTAGAATGTTTGATTCGTTTGCCACATGAAAGTCACTTTCCACGTGTGATTTGCCTCCTTGTCAAATTTTCTTTCTAGTGGAATTTCTCTATTTGTCATCATTGCATCAAGGTCTCTCCCCTCTCGCTGATAAAGCCAATTGGGGAGAGAATCGCAACTCCCTCCTATTGGTCTATTCCTATTGGTGACAATGAAGGAGTATATCAGCCTCCTTTGCTGCCCCTATTGTTGACAACCGCTTGACCCCTTGTTGCCAAAATTGTTGTTGACTCGACCTAGTTGACACTATTGTCAGCTCAACTTGGCCATCTTGCTACAAGAATGTTGTAGGTGCAAAGATTCATATGGATTAATTCAACAAATTATTTTTCCAAAGAGCACCTACTATCTTTCCTTGGTGTATTCAAACTTATAGTTACATGATTTATTATGTTCATCATGTGTCTGATCATATAGTGTTATTCTTTTTGTATAATTTAATGTCCTTTTCAAATATTCCTTGAATACGAATGCTTACGACATATGATTAAAAATTATTGATTGTTGTATTGATCTCATCATAATTCACTAAGTCAATGCATATGCTCGTGGACTTCAGTATACTTATCACACGAGAATAATAATTAATAAATTTCATTTAATGAATATAAATGAGACATTGAAGTGTGATTGGGTTGTCAGGCTTATAATATACATCAATCTCACACTTTGACTAAACACAATCACTCTCGTGCATCAACCTCTTGGTTCTATACTGATGCTCAAAACCTACTTGAGCTAAAGGATTCGTTAAAGGATCTATAATATTGTTGGTCGAGGAAACTCTTTCTCTTGCTACATCTTCTTTAGTAATAATCTCTATAATGTGCTTCAATTTATAATAAGACCTTAGCTCTTTTTCTTGTATTATTGCATAAAAAATTATTATTAACATGATGAATACTAAGGTGAAAATAACATGATGTGCACAAAAAAAAGATAAAATATATTAAATTATGTAATTTATACATTTAATAGTTTAATTAAGCACATATTTGTGGATATGAATGCACGTTATCACTATGCATATGATATCCAAAGTATGATCATTTGGGAACTTCAAGTTGATACTTTATTGCACATAAAATAGTACATCTTTGAAGAAATTATATCCCTTCATGTCTCAACCTGATGCAAATTCACATATGTGTTGGGATCTGAGGTTGATAGACCTTAAAAAAATGATAAAAAAGTGAACACATCAAAATACAGTGAATAAAAAATTCAAAGCACCAAGATAGTAAAGAATCGATAATCTTATTATCTAGTATATGTTAGAATCTATACTTACAAGGTTCACTTGAAAGAGCTCTTAAAGCTATTCAAATGTCTAACATCTATCAGTATTCATGCGATCACTAGATGGTTGGATCTCCTCTTCAAAACTCTTCACCAAGAGAGAAAAAGAAGAAACATGAAAATTTATATAAGACTTGTATGTGCACCTTGAGTCGTGGTTGTTCTCCCTGTATTTGTAAATATTTTGTACTTAGATTTTTCATAAAAGCCTTCATAGTTATGTCTATATCTACGAACCTCCATAGACCTTATGTTGGTGACCCTCTAAGTTCATATATCTTGCTAGTTAGTAACTCTATGGACCCAATCAAACCTGATCAGTTAACCTTTATTAACTATCTATATTAACATATAAATTAACTAATTAATTAAATATTGATTTAACCTAATCGGCAAGTTGAGTTTCCTGTCTGTTGGGTGTCAAGCTACACGCGTACTCTAGGAGATATGGAGCACATAAGAAATCTCGTATGAAACCTTGCCATCATTGGTTACCGTGTATATATAATATTTTGTACACATGAGACTTGTGAATAGTAAAATATCAAACCCCTAATCAATCACTCAAGTTAGTACTGATGCGTGAAGGAAATCATCGAGAACTCCTTATCTGATATTTCTACTACTTTAGCTAAGAATTTTCATTACATCTCATTCTTTGAGTCAATCTCCTCGTATATTGAGGATCGGATGATCCCATCTTGACCACTCAATCACATTCAAGGTCATCATGTTGTATGTAACATTTGCTATTTTGGAGATCTTATGATTTGAGATTCATAAGTCTTAATCAAAACAAGATCTTTCATCCATAAGATATCTTTGGGGTCTCAAGTCAAAGGACCACATACATCACTATGATATAAATTAACCTTGTTGAAAACATGTATAATACTATTCAAGGATCAATTATGCTCTTCCTCTATAGAGCACCCACTATCTATCTTTGGTGTCTCGACATCGATGGCTAGATAATAAACTATACTCATCATATGAGTTGGATCAAATAGTGATATTCTTTCCAGATTATTCGATGTCCTTCTCGAATATCTCACGAATAGGACTGTTTAAAGACTAGTGATTAGTGTATTATGATCTCATCAAAATTCACTTAGTCATTGTATATGCTCATGTACTTCATTGCAAAAATAACACAAGAGTGATAATAAATAAATATTATTTTAATGAACATAAACAAGATATGTAGAAGTGTGACTAACGTAGATGTAACATTATATCTATCAATTAAAGTTTATATATTTGAGGCACTCTCAAAGTGCTTCATTTTAAGAAATCCTTAGATACTAGCACTTTTAGAGTGGACCTTTTCTCTTGACTCTTTCATTCAATCTTTGCAATAGCCCCGTATGAAAAAAAAAGAATGTACTTATAAAGTTCTCTTGATCAAAGGATTATTGATGTACTTAATTCTATCCATTTTATTTAAAGCTCTCATCTTTTTGCCATAAAAGTATAAGAGCCTTTGATGTAAATAAATTAACCAATTTTGAACATGGCTTTTTTTTTGTTCTTCATGATGATTATTTTTTGTAAGTCCCTACACCCCGTGCAACTCAAAATGTAATTGAAAACTTGTTACTTTTCTTCGATGATCATTTTGATGGATAGAGGCATGCATTTGATGATTATGGATGAAATATGTGATTTTAAAATGATAATAAGATAATTGACGCAATCATGTGAATTTGAATAATCTAATACTAATGCATAAGTCCATGTATACTAATATTATCTTGTGTATATCTCACTAGTTGAGCCAGCTATTAGATGAAGATCTTGGGGAACAAAACAATCTAGTTTTAACAAGAACAAAGAACAAAGAGGATGATGATCTCGAGGGATTTTTATCCCTAATTTCATTGTTCCATCGACCCAACTATAAAATTGGAATTCTATTGCTAATTTTGGGTTTTGATTTTTGAAATAAATAGAAATGATCCATTTTTAGTTTATGTTTAGGTGATATTAGTGATTAGCATCATCATCATCATCATGCTTATGGTCATCTTCATCTTCATCTATTTGCTAAATCCATATCATGATTGGCATAATCTTATTTGATTTGGCTCCTCCATCTCATCTACCATGAGCCATTCTATTTTGCACCATCAGGATCGTCCATCTCTTCTTGATATGATCAAAACAAAAATCTTTAATAAAATTCTAAAACAAAAGTTTGAGGTTTTTAATGGGCTTTTCATAGCTATATATCAGATCACCATCCCTCTTGATCGGACGGTCAAGGATGCTCGTCAATAGAAGTTAGAAACCTTCAAGGAAGATCCCTCCTTAATACTCCGCCAAGTTTCTTATTACCGGCGGCGATGTCGTCAAGATCTCAGGCGGGTATTCCGTGGACCCTTTCAGTCCACGAAACCCTCGCCGTCGTCGTAACAGCGGCGGCGCCATCATGAGCCAGGCTTCATGGAGGCTAATCCTCGCGGCATTCTCCTCCTCCTGAGGAAAAACCGCCTTTTTCTCCCATTGAGGCGCTTCCTCGCCTGCTCTTCCCAAAACCTCAAACAGAAGCTCGCTCTCCTTCTCTCTAAACCGGTTCTCGATCATGATCTCTCCAAGGAGACTATCTCGCAGCTCTCCCCCGAAAGCTTCGATCTTTTTCTCAGAGACGTGGAGAATCACGTAAAAATCGATCCTAGAGCGGCTCTCGGGTTTTTCTCCTTCGCATCCGATCGCTGCGGATTTCAATTCACTTTAAATTCATATTGCTTTCTCGTCTGCGCTCTTCTGAGAGCAAATCTCACCGCGCCGGCCAGATTGCTGCTGATTCGACTAATCGACGGCAACGAGGTTTCCGAAATTGTTCCTTTCTTATCGGATTTAGAACCCAAAAAAAAGGGTAATGCAGAGAATTTCGGTCCAGCCGATTTGCTTGTTCACGTTTGCTGCACGCAGTTTAAATCTGATGGGCTCCAGAGAGCGTTTGATGCGTTCATGGCGTTGATTGATGGCGGAGTTTGTCCCACATTGAAGACTTGTAACTATTTATTGAGCTCTTTGGCAAAGACGGTTGGTGGGCACGAAAACGTGATATCTGTGTTTCAGGCAATGAGGAAGTATGTCTCCACTGATGTGTACTCGTATACTCCGTTGATAGATTCGCTCTGCAAGGGAGGACTTGTGGAAGAAGCTAATCGGGTCTTCTCGGAGATGGAGAGCTCCGGCGTTCATCCGAATGTGGTTACGTATAATGCGCTTATTCACGGATTCTGCAAGAAAAAGAAGTTGGCTGAAGCTTTCGGGTTCAAGGAGAAAATGTTGAATGGAGGGGTCAATCCTAATTTGATCACTTATAGCATCCTCATTAACGGGTTGGCTAAAATGAACAAGTTCAAGGAAGCGAACGACCTGCTCGATGAAATGCTTCAAAGGGGAATGTCCCCAAACGAGTATGTTTACAATAGTTTGATCGATGGATACTGCAGAATTGGGATGATCCGAGAGGCTCTCAAACTGAGAGATGTGATGACATCCAAAGATATGAGGCCGACATTCGTGACTTACAACTCTCTCTTGAAGGGTCTTTGCAGAGCAGGAGAGATGGAGAAAGCGGAGATTCTCTTGGAGGAAATGCTGGTTCTCGGGACACATATAAACGTGGGTCCCTTCAATTCTTTAATTTCATGGCTTTGTACAGTGAAGATGAGGTTTGGAGCGGCCCTCAGGCTGTTTAGAGAGATGGTACTTAGAGATTTGAGTCCTAATGATGCCGTTTTGGCAAAGATGGTTGAAGGGTTATGTAAAAGCGGTAAATTTAAGGAAGCTATTGATGTTTGGTGGACGGTCATGGAGAAAGGGAAGAACTCAAAAATGACTACTTTTAATGCTCTCATTCTTGGTTTATGCGATTCAGGGAAGACCGAGGAAGCAATAAACCTTCTTGATTCTGTCATCGATAGAGGAGAAATTGCTGACTGGGTAGCTTACATTACACTGATCTCTAAATGTTCCATTGAGGGCAAAGTAGATGAAGCCTCCAGGTTCATGGAGGATAAGAAAAATAGAGGAATTACACCGGATGTTTCAACTTTCAACTCACAGTTAATTATGCTCAGTTGCGAAAGTAGGATGGAAGAAGCAGTTGAACTCTGGAATAAGGGTAAGAAGGACGGTTTAAAGCCCGATACAGTCTCATACACTGCAATTATAGACGGGTATGGTAAGTCAAAGAACGCTGAGAAAGCGGAAATTTTCTTCAAAGAGATGGTATCCGAGCACCTCGAGGTTAATATTGTAATTTATAATTGTCTAATCGGAGGGTACATTAGGGTTGGGGATGTCTCTCGGGCTTCTAAGTTGGTCTCTGAGATGAGAGAGAAAGGAATCTTTCCCACCCACGTTACATATTCTTCTCTAATGCATGGTTTTTGCAATATGGGCTGTGTTAAAGAGGCTGCTGACATTCTCAACCAGATGAAAGATGATGGATTGATGCCGAATGTCATATGCTATACCATCCTGATGGATGGGTATTGTAAAGTTGGCAAAATGGAGGAGGCAGTTAGAATCTTTGAGGACATGAGGAAGCAGGGTTTATCTCCCACCAAAGTTACATACACTGTTTTGATAGATGGTTATTGTAAAGCCGGTGATGTGAAGAAAGCAGTTGATGTTCTTCAAGATATGGTACATGCCCATGTCTCTCCGGATATTGTCACTTTCAATGCTTTGATTTCAGGGTTTTGTAAAGAAGGGAAGATGGATCAGGGTTTTAGCATCTGCGATGAGATTTCTCGAAAGGGTATTGTTTTGGATGAAATCACATATACTACGCTTGTTGATGGGCTACTTAGTGTTGGGTTTCCAAACGAAACTGTTTCCTGTTCATCCTTGAAGAGTGAATAAACTCAGGTTTGGTAAAGAAGGGAAGATGGATCAGGGTTTTAACATCTACAATGAAGAATTCTCGGATGCATATGTGCTGGTTGATTGGGCTAGTTTGACCCAGATTTCCGAAAGGAAGCTGTATATGGTTCATTCTTCTGGAGCCTATATTTCTGACAGCCGTATCAACTGCTGATAGATCTGGGCAGAACGTTTTTTCTGACGAGTATGTCCTTTCTTTTTTTCATGTCATTGAATCTAGCATATTTTTTTTCTTACAAAGTTTTACTAATTTCACGTCCTAATTTTTTGGCAGGAATCTCAATCAGGGATTCTATTGAAAGTTGTTCGCAATTTGGGTGAGCATGGGGCTGTCTTTTTGAGAAATAAGGCTAGTCTCCTGCTATGTACGTTTTGGATTTCGTTACTTGGTTCAATTCCCTAAATCCAAGTATTCATTGAACAACTTTCTTCCTAATTGCAGTGAGGGCATCTCATTCACGATCACCCATTTGCCGCAGACATTCGAAAAGTCAATGCGGAATTTGCAATAAAATGGAGGAAAGGAGCAAGGGTAAGTCAACCGGCGCATGGACCCACTGCATGGCCCTCCCGGTCATCCTGATGCCGTGTTTTTGCCTCCATATCATCTCCCCTCATATGGAACTATGGAAGACTCTGTTGACCTCATTCTTAGAGAGAGACAGAGAGAGAGAGAGAGAGGATTACCCATAATAGATTCATTGATAGACACTGAGAGTGAGAGAGAGAGATTACCCCAGAAAGGAGCTCTGGAGAATATGGGGATGATTGCATGCCCCTGTCTGCAAAACTACATTCTTTTTGTAAGTGAGTAAAAGAGAAAGGGGTTGTGTGAAAGGCTTCTTTCTTTTCCCTTTTAGATTTTAGCGGCCACTCTATATTCTGAAGTGTCTCGCAGCCCAAGCAATTTGCTTCTATGCTAGTTTCCTTTTCTGCTCTTTGAGACCTAGCAGCTAAATAACTACCCAGTGACCTGATCGTGAAAGTCAACGCTTCCATCAAACTGCACTCCTGCCATGATGAATCCGGGTGGCTAAAAAAGGGAGAAAATTTGGAGGCGACCTGTCTGTTCAACAGTTAAAAATTCAGATAGATGATGACCTTTCTATAATTTCCTTTCCGGCGGAAAGAGGGGGTTGACCTTTCAAGTTATAGGAGACTTAACCTACTGTTTGACTATCAGCTGCCAAACAATACCAAGAAGAAACGCTTTTTGTTTTACTCTTATCAGTAGAAGAAAGCGGCATTGATCTTCCGAAGAAAAATAATAATGACAATAAAAAAATGATGGCTTGATTTTTTAAGTCAACGGGAATGTTTTAGCATCAAATACCAGGTACATGGCATTCTTTCCGGGGACTGATCACTGCGAAGAAAGGTCATCCAGTTCACGTCCCTCGCAACTTGTTGGCGACGTACAAGAGATGGCCGATGTTTGGCGGAGGGTAGTTCTGCAACAACTTCAAATTCGACGTGAAATCGCCCGCCAGGAGCCGCCGGCGGACGAGAATCAACATTGCGCAGCAAATCCTGAGGAGGGTCTCCTGCGCAATGTTGCCGAAAACATATTCTAAGTGATGAATGAATCCCAGGATTATGAGATAACGAATAAAAAAAGCAGCGGTTGAATCTGTAAAAAATTCCAGACCTGGGGACCCTCGGGATCGCTCAGAAGTGTGTCCCAGATGTGAAGGCAGTCAGCGAAGTTGAATTCTTGGGTCAGCAGCAGGGTAATCCATCTGAATGCGTAGAACTGGGGGTTGACCTGAATAATAAGGAAACTTTATCACGGATTTTGTGTATATCATAATTGAAAAACAGGCCATTACTGAATACCTTTGTTGTGACTTCTAGATGGCGCCAAAGCTCTTCATCATGCTTCTTCAGAAGTTGAGAGAGCCTTGTGATCGTGGATCGGATGCCCACGACGCTGTTGTCAAGCTGCTGGCAGAAGTTGTCTCTGAACCCACTCAATACTTCAACGAAACAGAAGAATGTGTCTGCTTCAGCCGATGACTGCACATAAGAGATGAAAAGTCGCACAGAATAATTTTTAATCAAATCACATTTTTGTTTCCAATTTTATTTCACACAGATTTTTTTTTTCTGACAACTAAATCATGCATTCCCACATGTTTGGGAGATTCAAAGAAAACATGAAACATGAAAGTATTATAGAAATTAAAGCGTTCATGACTAGCGCCACCTGTTCACCACAGCCCATTAAGGCCCATTTTCTTGAGAATGCATATAATACATACGTTTAGTAGAACATGGTTATTTTACAGCATGTGCACGAGAGGGGGAGAGAGAGAGAGAGAGAGAGAGAGCTGAGGTGGCAATGGCAAGGAAAACACTAATCCCGTATCTCTCTCCCTCTCTAACTCGAACAGAAATCTCGGACCCGGCATGAAAGTAATTTGTTAATTGATCTTTGAAAAAAGTCAGTTGACAATGATCAATTGCTGACTGTCAGTAATTAATCACGTGAATAAAGGCAAATGAACCTTTTCAAGAGTAATGGCAATAAAAAGTTTGACTCAGAAAGTCAACTGGATCTAAGAACAGAACCCAAATATTTACTCACAGCGTTATCCTCATCGGGATCATTTCTGAATACATAGAACAAAGGTGCCAAAATCTCATTCATTCCTTGAACATATCTGATGCCCGGATTCAATTTAGCAAAGATGATGAGTATTCTTCTGAGAGCTTCCTAATAAACCAAAAATACAGATTCAGCAGATGAGAAAAAAACAAATAGAACACTATTGTCCATACTTGATTTGATTTTGCGAAGGACGAATCTCCGGAGAAGAAATGCATATCTGGATGAGTGCGCTTTACATCTCGATCAATCTGCTCTATGATCTCTGAATCCTAATAATGTCAAGAAGATATTAATTCCACATTAAGAGAGATAACTGTGGATATAAGGACTGGTGGGGAGGGGATTCCCCACCACCTAAGGTTAGAACTGCGGTGCTCATATCTATTTAAGAGAGGGATGCCTTATATGATCCTGGATTAACCAAGAACCAGAACACTCCAAAACTTTGAAAATTTTTAACTAAAGGACAGCAAGGAACGAGAAATTAAGTGTAGTATTACCTGGAAAAACTGATTCCACACACTACTCTTCCCAAGGCTCAGAGGATGTTCTCCTTGAACAATGTCGGATCTTCTAACTAAGCCACCTTCATCGCCTCTTAATAGCTCAGTTTTCACCCCAGCAGATTCATCCATCCTCCACACAACTTCTGACTGACTAACCATCCAGTTTTAAAATCCCACAAAACAAACAATCAAGGAAATTGATTCACACTACATGACTTACAGGGTTAACCAAAAACTCGTCTTTGAAAGCCTTGTATTGAGACCTCTTCTTAGCCAATTCGGATCCCCACAAACTTCGATCTTTCGGCAAGTAACCTAAAAGAAGCTGCAATAAGAAACCTTCATAAAAATCAACGATTTAGTCTCAAGAAATACAAATGTCCATTGTTTTCTCGAATCGACACCTTCCACACTGCGGGACGAATTCCAGCACCATCCGGCATTCCCTGCGTCGCTAGTCTACGGAGCTCCGTGAGATTCACTACCTTCTTTGAAAGCTATTAAGGAAAAAAATAAATAATAAACTCCGAAAATCGACTGAATAACAATGTTCCACCTCGCCTAATAGAAGCGACTGCCGCGAAACATCCTCTTGAGAGATAACAGAGGCACTGGAGTCGTAACCTCCGTCTCTGATCGAAGGCGGCTCTATACGAATGATCGGCGGCGGCGGGGGAGGAATTTCGCGCTGAAGAGGCGGTTTAGGGCGTACGGGTTCTTCCGGTTTGGGTATCTCTGGGGAGCGCTGGGCGGCGTACGTGGCGACGTTGGGACCACTGGCGGCGCTGGAGGAGGAAGGACTAGATGACCAGAGAGAACTGTTCAGCCAATCCGGCACTCCTTTCTTCCTCATCGCTTCTCTACTTCACTCGGTTTTACTGGATCATCTGTGACATTGTAGGATCTACAAGATCGGTTACGGTTTCCGTTTTCCGCGCTAGGGCTCCCCAGATCCGACGCAGGAATCTGCTTTCCCGGTGATCGCTGGAGATTCCGGTGGTCCTGTTCCCCCGCTTTACAAATTATTTATTGTATATATTGGTAGTTTCTCGGTTAGCCTTGTATTTTTTATTTTTTAAAACATGACGTGGCAGCGTCGTAACCGTCCAGTTTCTACGATCAGATTTCGATGATGAATTTAAGACGTTGGTCTTCTTCGGTTCGTTTCCTGCCATTTTGGTTTCTCTTTCCTGAAGATCCAGGATCGAATTGTTGATTAATGATGTAGATTTCAATTCGGCGATCGATTTTGATAGTTTTGGATACCGAAGAAACCTAGAAATTTGCATCAAGAGCGCGAACTTCCGGATTTAAATGCGCGGACTGATTTCACTCGATCAAGACACCGTGCGATCTTCCAAGAAGCTAGCTCCGCAGTCTACCAGGCGATCCTCTTAGAAGGAAGCTCCGCCATCACCCGATCATCTTCTCTCGATCGCTTCATCATGAGTCGCGCTAAACAGTTCGACGCGGCTACTCGAGGAGCGAACAAGGCGCCGGAAACACCGTCGCCACTTCTCATTCTTTCCGATGATTCACGATCATCATAATCACCATCTAGGATAAGATTCTCCGTTTTCAGAGGTCTCTCCCAGCCGACCGATATCCGTGCAGCGGAAATGGGGCGGCCGTGCAAGCTGATGGGATAGTCGGAGGGCCCGCCGGTGGGGAGTCGGCGGGCTGAGAAGTGAGAGAGGAGAGAAGCCCAAGTGACGGAGGCGGCGATGTAGTCCGGAGGTCGGGCTCCGAGCATGTAGCCGTTGATTCTTATGGAGAGCGGTTCGAGCGCCGTTAGCCGTCCGAGGGCGCCCAGGTCCACGCGGCTCTCCTCCCATGCTTTCTCCAACTGCAGGCTTACCAGCTTCCCGACGCCGCCGCTTAACGGGGCTGAAGAGGAAGAAACCAGAAGCTGCACCGTCGTTCGGGAGTTCCGGTTTTCACCCGAGATCATGGCTGAGTTTCCCGAAGTGTCAGAGAGTGAGAGAGACGACTGACAGAATTACCGAAAAATTCAGATTCGAGAATTCCAGATGGGGGTTTGATTTATTGAATTCCTCGTTTTACAGAGAAAAATCATTTTGCAAAAAAATAAAATATTGATTGATTTTCGGATTATTTCTTCTGAAATGCGAGGATCCCAAGAAGCTTCTGGACTCTGGATTCATTTATTCATTATTTAAATGGATTTCTATAAATCGCATAGCGGAAAAAGTTTTCGGGTCTTCCTCGGACTCGATAGTGAGATCCGTTCATCTCTTCAGTTTAGCTGTTTAGCCCCTCCAGTCTCACCTTCTTCGCAATTTGCTGGGGGATCTGGAAGGGGATCGCCGTCGAGATCCTTCAATGGCCGGACTTTCTCTGAGATGCGGCGACTGCGGGGCACACTTGAAGAGCGTGGCGGAGGCGCAGGAGCACGCCGAGCTTACGTCTCACACCGACTTCTCCGAGTCGACCGAGGCTGTGCTCCATCTCGTCTGCGCCACGTGCGGCAAGCCTTGTCGCACCAAAATCGTATACCAAATCATCGCCCTCTCTATTTATGCGTAGACCAGGTTTTACCCGGATGTGATGATTTTCTAAATTGATCCATCTTTCTCTCTAATCTTTTATCGAAGGAAAGCGAGCTGCATACGAAAAGGACGGGACATTCTGATTTTGTTGACCGGACGATGGAGGAGGCCAAGTCAATACAATTGGATGCTCCAGTTAAGATCGACGATTCTCCGGAGAAGAGCATCGCCTCTGACAGCGGAATTTCGCAAGGCAACTCCAATTCTTTTTCATAACTTTAGAAACAAATAACACCTGTAATGCCGTTTAATGCATTGTGCTGCCTAGCTTTCGCTGGAAATGATTAGAAATATTATACTTTACCATGAAATCCTCAGTGAGTCGTGAATGGTGTTTTGACGATTTCTTGATTGTTCATTTCATGAAACTTTTTTTCTCTCTAGAGATGGTAATTCCTGAAGTCGACAAGAAACTACTCGAGGACCTCGAGTCCATGGGATTTCCAACTGCTCGCGCAACAAGGGCCCTTCATTTCTCGGGTGAGTTACTTATAGATTTCCACTGTCCTTTGACTCTGGACGTACAAGGTTCGTCGGCATCATGGGCAATGATTTGTTAATCTTTTTTACTTTATTAGCTATGCTGAAAATAACCAACCTACATCTTTGGAGAAAATTGAAAAAATCTAAGATTAGTCTGTATGCTAATTCCTTCCTTTGAAGTGATTGGTCTTCCGATTTTAGCTGTTGTAAACTGAAGGCTGGTCACTCATTACTAGTATTCTTTTCTCTCTATTTTCAGGAAATGCCAGTGTCGAAGCAGCAATTAACTGGGTTGCTGACCACGAAAATGATGAAGATATTGACGAAATGCCTCTGGTAGATTTCTCTACACATTTCTCATGATTTTATCCACCATTTGTTGCTTGTTTTAAAGATATACAAGTTGACTTTCGTTTTTTATTATTCAGCTCTTAATTATCCCATTAATGATGTTGGATGTACGATGTCTAATCGTTTATATCTCTAGGTACCTGCAAAAGCTAATGTCGAAGTTTCCAAAATTACCTTAACACCAGAGGAAGCTAAGTTGAAGGCACAAGAACTAAGGTTTC
This sequence comes from Lemna minuta, assembly GCA_024174645.1. Taxonomy (NCBI): domain Eukaryota; kingdom Viridiplantae; phylum Streptophyta; class Magnoliopsida; order Alismatales; family Araceae; genus Lemna; species Lemna minuta. The sequence continues at coordinate 13,967,704 of CM044101.1, forward strand.
TCTTTCTATTTGATCTCTCACTTCGAATGGGGGATTGGCGTTCTATGTCCTGGTCCCGTTGTCCCAGATCCACTTAGCAGGAAAACATAAACCCAATATTCACGTTCTATCCAACCGGAATATCCGTTCTCTGTTTTGCATGCAGTTTCTCTTCTAATTTTACATAATTTCTTTACTACCTAAAAGTGTCAACTTTTGACTACTAATATTAGTAGCAGTTGAAAACCTTTATATATGTGCCTATAAAGGAGGGTATTTCCGTCTTTCCTTGTCATTGTGACGTGCATATCTAGGATTTTAGATTGTAGATATTTTGAGAGTTTGTATGTCTCGCTCTCTCTCTCTCACTCTCTCACTCGACTCTCAATCACTCTCTCTCGTATTTTGGTCTCCCATAGTGGACTGGACATGGTGAATGAATGCCTTCAATCGACCAGAAGTTTAATGGATGTTCATCTCATTCTTAAGGGATTTCCATTCTAGTTCATGATGAATGAATTGCCATTGATCACAAATGATACAAATAATATCAGAAACAGAAGCAGGAACAATAGTTATGAACATCTTTAATGGGAAAGTTTTTTTTGCATGCATCAAGGGAGCGTGCCCGCAAGAAAAAAGAGGAAGAGGAAAAAAGAATGGAGAGAGAAAAAGAAAAGGTATCAGACCACCTTTTGATGGTTTTTTTTAATCGGCCACACTCTTTTTCCATATTCAGATAACTGTGAGATAATCGTTTCTGATTTTTATGGGAGTCCCAGACAAACTAATAAAAAGTAATCAGTAATTTATTCAACTTCTCACTCACTCTGTTTATTGATAACACGTTATTTTCTTTTTTCTGTAAACTCTCACCAATCTTCAAAACTCCAAATCTCTCTCTTTGATTTTGCATCTTTAGGACTCAAGTAACAGTAGAGATGCAGGTTCCTGAATTTTTCTTTTTCCTGTAGGAGAGAATCCGTATCGGAAAGGAACTTCTTGAAGCAAAAAGAATCGAAGAAGAAAATGAGAGGAAAAGGTTGGGATACATGCCAATTTCATAATCACTGACCTTGTAATTTGACCAGTGTTTCTTTTTCACTTTAGAATGTTGGCCTTGAGGCAAGCAGAGAAAGAAGAAGAGAAGAGAGCTAGGGAGAAAATCCGTCAAAAGCTGGAGGAGGATAAGGTATTGAACTTTTTTCCCTGTTCTCTTTACATCTTTTTCACTCTGTTATTGAATCCTCAAAAAATATATAGTTTTCTTTGGAGATGGAAAGGGAGAGAATTAGGAGAAAAAAGGAATATTTATTGGCTGGAAAGCACTTTTTTGGTTCTATTAAAAATTTATTCTCTCAAAGGAAGAAAAGGGTCAAATCATTGTTCATTTGTTGCTGATAACTATCCTTTATTCAATTCATCATGTGTAGCTGATAATTATCTAAATCAATTATGCCTGCCAGGCTGAGAGAAGGCGGAAACTTGGACTGCCACCTGAAGAACCAGGGACTGCAAGACCTTCAGCCCCACCTATGAGAGAAAGGACGGTAATGCCTTCGTGTCTTCCCTTCAGATACTCAATATGCTTCTCTTAACTTAAATTTCTTTGTTCCCATTTCCTGCCATGAACTAGAGCGCGCTCCCCATCAAGCCTGCAACAAAGACAGAGCGAATGAGAGACTGCCTAAGATCGCTTAAGCTAGCTCACAAGGTGTAAAGAAACACCCTCTTATTTATGTGCATGTCAGGGATTTTCATTATTTTTCTGGAGACAAAAAAATTAGGATTTTCTAATGATATTCTGGTTTATTTCAAATACGGCAGGAAGATGATGCCAAAGTGAAGAGAGCATTCCAAACCCTTCTAACATATGTGGGGAACGTTGCTAGGAACCCTAATGAGGAGAAATTCAGGAAAATTCGAACGACGAATGCTACATTTCAGGTGAAAGTCAAAGCTAAAGCTAGAGAGTCTCTTCAATCAAAGCTCACAAAAATTTTCAAGATCTTCCACCTCTTGCTCCTTGCAGGATAGGGTTGGTTCTGTCACTGGTGGGGTTGAATTTCTTGAGATATGCGGGTTTGAGAGGATCGAAGGTGGAGAGTTCTTGAGTTTGCCCAAGGAAAAGGTAGAGATGGCTGTGATAAATTCAGCTGGAGCTGAGCTGACTTCTGCCATCAACAATCCCTTCTTTGGAGTTCTTTGATCAGAAGATCGATCACATCATGGTTGAAAAATAGACAGAGAGAGAGAGACAGACAGAGAGGAGAGAGGAGAGGGAGGGAGGGAGAAAGACTATTTTCATCATGGTTGGGATCCGACTGTAGTTTCCTTGAGAAATTTGGGTGATTTCTGGAAAAAACACATCCAAAATATGTACTTTTATCTTACATTGTACTCCTCCTGAGACTTGCTCAGTAGAGAAACAAAAAAGAAGCAAAAAAGGAGGTTGCTCTGTCATTCATAACCTCCTTCTCTGCTCTAAAAAGGAGGGCTTTTTGACTCCCATTCATGTTGGACCATGATTATGTACGTGCCCCGCTTGGACCATAACAAGCTAACGCAAGATGGAGATATGTTGGGATTTGATGGCGATTCACTTTATGTGTCAAGTAATCTTCGCCATTCTTTAAAGGAGTTATAACAACCAAGATTTGATGCGCTCAATGGACTCCTATGGACGCTCAATGCGATATGAGGTATTGGATCAAGATCCAACGAATGAAATCAGATGACATTTTCTCTTCATGTGAATGTGCGGCGCAATTTTGGAGAGAAACCTTGAATATTTACTTTTTAATATTTTTTTGAGGAAGTTTAACCTTTTTACTAGTTACCTTATCAGATTAAGGGGATGAAAAAGTTAATTTTCATTGTATTCCTCTAGCCTTGGCTAGGGAGAAGAAAGAAGGTTGTGACAGATTGTCATTTGTGAGCAAATCATCAAATCTAGTGAGCTTTTTCCTTGTTTTTGTCATTCCTCATGTTGGATTCAAGACGCCAAGTTTGTGCAAAATGTAAGGGTTCTTGAATGAGTGATCAAAACAAAATCATTAATAGGGTAAGATCTTGATCATCTGTATAATAGGATTTCGTTTCTCTCAATCTTTAATCCTCTTTTTTTATAAAAAACTTTTAAAAAGCACCATCTTCATCTCTGGTCTAAAATATTATAATCGTTGATAAAAGATTCGAGTGTTTAGGATTGTCATTTGCTCATCGTGTATTTCTCATATTTTGATCGATTAGATCCATTTCTACCAAAAATCTTACATTTTTATTTATATTTGGTGACCATCCTCTTCATGGTTCGACCTCTTTCTCACTCTATACTCTGTTACTTGTGATTAAGTGAGAAATATTATAAACAGCGTTGTATAAGTTTGACTCCCAAAATGACCTCTTTAAATACTAAAAATTGCCTTATCATGCTCCATGTGAGTGGTCTCCTATATGCGGGTACTCAGAGAATGTAGTCGTCTCTTGCATAAGTATTGTGATTCAATATGGATGTTTGCTTCTACCTTTAGGTTGCCTCCTACATGCGAGCACCCTCAATTGTGGGCATCAACTGCATGGGATGCTCTTGATCAACATGGATGATCTTGCTCCTATCTTTTTGTTTGATGATGTTCATAAGAACTACATATTGATTAGAAATTTGATTTGTAATTTTTTGCACCATTACCTAATCTTTGGGCTGTTGAGTCATCTTATGCATGAATCTGAAAATCCCCATTAGAGTAGACCACTTCATGTACGTATTTGTTCTCAAGAATGATCAAGCAAATAGACCAATATATAAGAGGCGGATCACTCTATACGATATTTTTCATAGGTTATGAAAAATATTACACTAACCTTGATATATATTTTAGTGGTAGGAAGTCAACATCTAGGAAGTGAACTTCTAGAAAAATGGGGCCTAGTTAGAATACTCATTGTGGCCTACTTAGAATACAACATGAAACGTGGCACCATAAAATTGCAATATGGGGGTCATGCGGTACACAGGTGCGCTTGTGTGGTGGCAAAAATGGGAAGTATATTTATTATATTATATATATCTCAATTGCAATCACCAAATTCACATGCCTTATATAGTGTAAAATTCTGAAAACTTTATCAATGTGGGACATCTTGCATGACATGATACATGGCTATATGATGAACACAATTTCGGATATTTTTAGTCGTTGTAGATTGAATTCATCTAACAATATTTATATTTTCCTCACTTAATATAGGTTCAATTGAGGGTCAAATCCTCAAGGATTCTAGGTAATGAGGTCAGTACTTTTAGGGAGTAGAGATACTACTATAGCGAAAAATAAGATTAAAAGGGATTTTAGAGAAATAGAGAAGGACGAATAAATGGAATATGATATGAACAAAAATATAAAGATATAGATTTATATTTTATAAGAAATAATGAGAAAAATATTGAGAATGGAATGATAGAATAGAGAGAAGAGAGCAATGAGGAATGAAAGATGATGAAAAATCGAGAAATTGGGTAATTGGTAAATCAAGTAATGATGAGAGATTGTTTGAAGAAAATAGAAGAAATATTAAATTTAAAAAGGGAAATAGGGTTTACACTATTTATGGAGGGGGATTAAAAATAAGGAATAGATCCAAATCATTATACAAACCCTCTTTTTATGCTAGTCCTAGGTCAGGTGATGTTAGACTCGTTACGATTTATATTCTGTGCTTGATCTTGCCTCCACGACATAATCAAACACCAAAAAATTTCAAGCTTAGGCCTAAGCCTATCCTTTTCCTTATGATAACCTGATGCTAATAGAGAACCAAAAATAAACAAAAAAAAGGGAAGAAGAAGGTTCTTTTATATGATAGGTTTAGAGATTCCTTTAGATTAATGGTAGATATTTATTCTTTTTGGGTGGCACCAAATTAATGGTAGAAACTAGATCCATAGGCGAAAAACCATAACCACCTCCTAAAGAGGTAGGAGGGTCTCTCCTAAAGAGGTGGGCCCCAAAACCACCTCCTAAGGAAGCGGGGTGACAATTCTCTAAAGGGTGATAACTTTACCCCTTCCTTAAGGAGGTGGGCCTACCCCTCTCTCCTCCTATAAATCTAGATTCTTCCCAAAAATTAGGGAAGATCTAAATTGATTAATAGTAAATCAAAGAGAAGAAATTTGAACTTTTAAAACCTTCAAGAATGCTTTTGATTATCTTTGACTTGTCAATAATCACTTTGACCTTTATTGACTTCCAAGAAAAAGGGGAACGACTAGTCTCCTAAAAAGGTAGAATGGGATGACCCCACCTAAGTAGGTAGAAAGGTTTGACCAATCTCCTAAAAAGGTGGAAAGGTTTGAATAACCTCCTAAAAGGTGGAATGGCTTGAACAACCTCCTAAAAGCTAGAATGGCTTGAACAACCTCCTAAAAAGGTGGAAAAGTTAACAAACCTCCTAACAAGGTGGCAGGGTTCGAGTAATGTCCTAATAAGGTGGAAAGGTTAAGTAACCTCTCAAAAAGGTGGTTAGGCTTGAGTAACCTCCGAAGAATGTGGAAAAGGTTGACTGATAACATGCAATCTTAACATGATAAAACATGATTATTAATGCAAAATAAGGCATAAAACATTTCATTTATATGCATGTTATCATACTTTGAGTGCATTTCTATCATTCTATGCAATTTTATGTTATAATCTCAAAATGCATTAATTTAGGGTTAATTATGATGAATTAAAGATTAAAGATTTTATAACCTATCTTTACTTGAGATTATAAATGGTTTTTAAAGTTAAATAACAAGAGAAATCATTTTTATGAACATTCATTTCATTTTCTAAAATTAAAATCTTACAGAAATGAATGTATTTTTGAAATAAGAATTAAATCTCTTGTTATTTAAATAATTTGACTTTTTAGAATGATAGATAATTAAATTTCAGATCAAATGAAAGAAATTTAGATTAATTTGGAGTTGTATTTTGAAATTTATGGATTTTACAATTTTAGGGATTTTTTCTGGGATTTTTGGAATTTATTTCAATTTTTAAATGATTAAAATGAATTAAAAAAAGAGCAAAAAGCGGGTATAATCCGCGCGGGTCCCACGTGGATGCGACGTGGCACTTAGGGCCACGTGACAGCGCCACGCGGGCCCACGCGGCGTCTACAATTTATATATTATATATAGTATAATATGTTCAGCCTTCCGTCATATGGAAGGGAATATTAACCCCTCATTCCGTCGCACATTATAAATCCAAGAGATGCTTTTAATTTTTCCTGTGTGGGACATATCTTCATTTTCAGGCGACGTGGCTGACGGAAGAGCGTTGGATCGGGCGGAGTGCAGAAAATCCGCACGTTGATCGCGTGGACCCGGACCACCGATCTGTGATCAAGCACGTGTCTTCAAAAGCAGCGTTATAACGGTCTAGATTTCACGTGACGTGGAGGCATCACACGCGCCGATCGAGTGGACGCGCGGACCACCGATCATCTGATCGCGCACGTGGCTTTAATACGGAGTTATGACGGCCACGATTTAATCTTGGGGGGAGCATCTGACGCGTCGGATCAAGATCCAACGGCGAAGATTAAAAGCGTTTTATAACGCATCTTTTAAAGGCTTCATCAAGACCGCCAGATCGCGATCCAATGGTTACAAAATGACGCGTTTTTAAAACGCATATCTTGCGCAACATCTTGGCGCTCCATCCGCGATCTAATGGTTCGATGAGATGCGTTTAATCCGGACCGTTGATGCAGATTAAACGCATCAATCGGACGGTGCCCAATTTGGCCTATATATTGAGGCATTCTTTGATTTTGTAAGACATTCGAGGAAGATTTCACTTAATCGACCGTAGGGAGATAAAGTTGTGGCGAGTTGCGAGGTACAAAAGTGCGAGTTGTAATCTCTCACTTGTAATCGCTTCTAGACTCGATTTCGCGTCCACGGAGTGTTTATAAGTGAGATTTCGTCGATCGATCGAGGAGAATTTGTCTCTTGAACGCCGATGTTCACGTTTGAATTCGCGGAATGAATAGTCGTCGATCCGGCGATCAATTGGATCGATTTGATCGTTATCTCGGGTTAGAAAACAAGTTTATTCTCTTATCTATCGTCATGTATCATCAATTTTAGGTTTAGGATCTTAATTTAGCTCAATTTCGATTTTAATTTCAATGTATGTTCTTCGCGATTCCGAAAATTTCCTCCCACTTCCATATTTGATTTCTACGCTATTACTAATCCAAATCGAGAGATTTTTGATTCCGTGGATAGATCTTTGAGTTATCTTTCTAAAACTACCATTTTCCCTAATTTCTCACCTCAATTCATTGTCCAATTTGATCAATTTCCAAAAGATATCTCAAAAATACCTTAATTCCCCGTGGATTCGACCCTTATTTACCATTATACCCTTCAATTCATTATAAATTCCCAAAATTGGCAAGTTAGGTTTTATTTTTGACACGAGACTGTGTGAAATCGACGACCTCGCGGTCTCGTCTCGTCATTGACTAACCCCCTAAAAAGGTGGAAGACCTATTTTCTTCATAACCCATGGATAATTTTCATCCATGCTCTCATTACACTTCACCTAAGTCCTTGCATCTGATGGGATCTGAGGCTCGAAAAGCTCTCCAAATCTTTGTCCAAAATAATGATTTCAGCGGAAGGTGTTGAATCAAAACAATCAACATCGAGGAAGCACCAAGAATAGATGATCTCATCATCCATTCTAGGTGATCCTATCATTTAGTATAGAATAAAATTCATACTTGGATCATTTGAAAAAGTTCTTCAACCGTTCAAGCATCCGGCCTCTAGCGGTATCCACACAGTCTTCAGACGATCGGATCTCCTCTTGAACACTCGTCACCACGAGAGGAAGAGAAGAGGGAGGAGAAGTTCCACTAGGCTTGCATGGGCACCTCTATTATGGTCGTTCTCCCCCTATTTATAGACTTTGGGAATGTGAAATTTTCATAAAAACCCTTATTATTATATCTATATCCACCGACGTCCATTGACCTTATGTGTGTGACCCTCTAGGTCCATATATCTCGCCAGTTAATGACTCTATCAACCCAATAACACTTATTGGTCCTTCTTATCAATTAACTATATCAACATATAGATTAATTGACTAAGGATCGATTTAACCCAATCGACAGGTTGAGTCGCCAGCCCGATGGGTGCCAAGCTACACCACGTGCTCTAGGAACCCTGCCGTCATTGGTTACCGTGTACGTGTAATCCTTCATCCACACGAGACTCATGAATGACTTAGGGTATGGTTAATTGTCAAACCCTAATCCGTCACTCAATTTAGTACTGATGCGAGTAGGAAATCATTGAGAACAACTTCTCTAATACTTCCGCTACCTTGGCCAAGGATTTAACCGCATCTCATTCCTTGAGTCGATCTCCTCATATACCGAGGGTGGATGATCCCATCTTGACCACTCAATCACCTTCGAGGAGTTCATGTCGTATCCAATCTATGACGTTTTGGAGATCCCGTGGCTAGGGGGTCGTAAGTCATAATCAAAACACGATCATCCATCCACAAGATGTCTTTGGTGTCACAGGTCAAAGGACCACGTACACAACCGTGACATGAATCAACCTGATTGACAATTTAGGTATATTACCATTCAGGGATTCATACGGATCAATTCAGTGAACTCTTTCTCCAAAGAGCACCCACTATCTATCCTTAGTGTCTCCACACCAATGGCTATAGGATCAGCCATACTCATCATATGAGTTGGATTAGATAGTGTTATTCTTTCCGGATAATTCGATGTCCTTCTCGAATATCCCACAAATAGGAATGTTTAGAACAAATGTTTAAAGACTAGTGATCACTATATTATGATCTCATCATAATTCACTTAATCATTGCACATGCTCATGGACTTCATTGCAAACATCACACAAGAATGACAATGAATAAATTTCATTTCAATGAACACAAACAAGATACATGGAAGTGTGATTGGCTTATAGGTCACATAATATCCATCAGCATCCATATAACTAAACAAAATGTGATAATTTAACCAGTGGACTTCCAAGAAGTCAAGTGGGGTTAGTCTTGTAATATAATAAAAATTTAAGAACGATGTATGATAAAACTTAGTCATATGTTCACCACATTTAGCCAAATAGAAAGAGATATTCTTATTGTTAAAATCTTTATCAACATCTAAACATGATAAATGGTGCACAAATTTAACTTGTATTTTAGAGGTATGACTATAGTTGAGTCATTAGATTTAGTGATTCAATCAAAACCGTCAATCTTCAGTAATGTAAGGGGGTACATGGCACAACCATAGCTGCAATCATATTTAAAAGAAGTCTTTTAATTAGAGCCATTGGCTGGCCTAACTAATCAAGGCTGTTGATTGTAACTTATTCAAGAAGGGGAGTCATGGAAGAAGCTAATTCACAAGCTAGAAACATGGGCTATGAAGCCCACATCTCACTGTATGCGACATCATGGTCATTAGATCTTCATTGAGTTCATTCAATGGTTTGATTTTTCACATTACGTGATCTCATCATGCACCATGTCCTCATAAAAGACAAGTGATTGATCCAACACCAAAGATCAAAAGTAGTATTTCAGTCTTAAGATCGTCACTTATGAAGATCTAATGGCCATGAAAATTTAGAAGATTTTTAGACTTTATTTAAACTCTCTCTCCTTGATAGTATAACTATCTTTGGAAATTCAAATGAAATCCTCATGGACAGACTTTTCTTCAATTCTCTTTATTGGATTCCTTTATAAACTCCTTGGCACTTCTAGAGAATGCTTCTAATCAAGATTTTGTTAAAAGAATGGGGAGAATGTTCCACTTGAATTTGGAATCTCCTCCAAGAGAGTGAAGAGTCAAAGGCCCTTGATATGGAAATTAATTGGATTAGTTTCTTAGAATTTTTTATACAATGGTTATAAACAAATCTCTCTATTTAAGCACTCTCTCTCCTCACCAAGAAAACATTCTTGAAGAATTTGGATGGATCAAACCATTTGGACTACTCTCTCCTTGAATATCTTGATTATAACATGTTTATCACTCCTTTTCACAGTTTATAAATATTTTCAATCCAAAAATCTATCTTTTTAACCCTAAATCAAATTTCCACCATTCGATCAAGAATTTTTTTATCTTCAAGAGGACATTAGAGGTATTTGATTAGTTCATCATATCTTCCATGGACACCTCCCTTTTCCATCGATCATTTCCGCCTTCATAATCTAAAAATACTAAAAATAATCCTTCATTTCAATATTTTAACTGCTGTCCTCGTAGAATCAACCTTGACTCACCACTATTCTAAATTTAAACATCTAATTCACAGAGTTGGGTATGATTTTTTATACGTGATTTTGCACTTTCAGTGACTGTTATTTTACGCATATCATGCCTACGTTCACTTTACCAAAATTAATCGTACCATTAAAATACCCATAGCTTCCTCTTCAAAAATAGTATCGTCTTCAACTAGAGTTCCCTTATCTTCAAAAATTGTAAATGGAAATTTGTTTCTTAATCAGCGAAGTCACCATCTCATGATGCTTTGGGATGATCAATCAATCTTCAAATTTGGATCTTTGAATTGAAGATTCCAGAGAACGTGTGTTTATCCAATGTACCAAAACATTTTGACCTTTTTTTCAAAAATCGATTTTTCCCTCAAATGGTCTCTTTGAAAAGCAATTATTCATCTTCATGCCAAACTTTAGTTGTCATCCTGATGATCCAAGTCTTGAACTGAAGATATATGAGAGCACAATCATCAGTAATGACGTAAATTGTTGGGTTTTTCAAGAGCACAAATAGTTGGTCGAGATGATCATCGATAACATCAAATGATACATATGATAATGTGATGGGGCTACATTACCATTTGGGATATGAAAAGCAATAACATTTGATAACATTATTTCAGCTCTTTTTTCTTCCCAAATGATTATGAATGCGGTTTAATGCAGTACAATATTAATCTGACTATATGGAGTTAGGATTCTTTTAATAATTGACACTTCATTTTCTTAACTGATGTTTTATTTTTCTTTAAAATTGTTTTTATAGATATATCCAGATCAAGCAATCAAGATTTTAGAATTAGACGACCCTTGGAAATTAGTATCAATTTTCTCAAACACGGATTTTACTGATTGTGATAGATGTCAGTCATGGTTGAATTGTCGATCTCTCTCTCTCATCTCTCTTGCCTATGGTTGCTTGATGGCATCTGATGCATTATTCATCAATGGAAGTTAAGAAAAAAATGAAAATCATATCATCATTTTTTGAATATTTATCTTGATCAATCATCCCAGCTAGGCTCTGACTAAAGTCATCTGTCCATCATCCGATATTGTCATTGGGCGAGATGATGGTATTTGATATCGGACACTCAGTGCTGGTCGGGTGTGGTTCTGGGTGACGGTTGCAGTATGATGATATTGGATGAAGATAAGGATGATGGATGACAAATGACGGTAAGGATGACGGATGGTATTAAGCATGATGGATGCCATCAAGGATGATAGTAAGAATATCATTGGTTTTCTGAAAAAAAAAATTTGTAAAAAAAGTTAAAAAATTGATAAATATGAAAACAAAATGTGAAAAGTCAACAGCCAATGATAAAACATCATCCAAAACTGTATCAATGACAGGTATCGCTAAGAGTATCGATATTCGATACCCACATCCCCTGAAAGATACCCATTAGCAAATGACAATATTGGACATCGGTATATCAGATATTGTTAAATGTAATAATGATATCTGATACCGTCACCTGAACAGCAAAATCCTAATCCCAGCTCTCACCAGTTACACTCCCATTGCTAGAATATCTCAAATTATACAGTTAAAAGTCTCAGTCCCTTTTTTTTATGAGAGAAAAGTCACTTGATTAGCAATATATAAACAGCAAATTAAAGTTACCAACGAACGATCATTAAGCAATCTAATGATCCCGCTTGCACGATAAACATGAAAGATCATGATCATCGATCTGGCAGGTCCGACCATGAACTGATGATCTGCAATTGTTGGTTGCCTGACACTAGAGATAGAAGAGAGTTCTGATTAATTCAGGAAAAAAAAAATGAAGGCCTATGAATCCAAATGTTTGAATCAATAATTACACAGATTAAAAATCAGCAGGCGGGTTAATTCAGAGGAATAGTCTCCCCACATTGACGGGTCATTTCTAGCCATCACTGAGATAATATTTCCAAATTATCCCAAACAAAGCCACAAAAGCGACCTTAAACAATGCTCCAGTGCCACCGGAAAGAAGAGATGACTGGGACTGCGCTGACTCAAACTTCTTTCCAAAAATCTTTGAAGAGATTTTTGATATGAGCTTGGGAATCAATCCCTGTGTGCCTGCAGCTGCTCAAGCAGACCAAAATGCCTGCATCAATTGATGAAAGCTAACAACAATCAAAACAAATAAATCACCTTTGGCTGATAATCTATCTTCCTCTGCAACACGCCGCCGCAAGACGTTGAGAAGAGACCCAAAGTATAATGCTAAAACCGTGCAAGTGAGAGTAATAACATTATATGGCATGCTGAAATCAGGGGTAGTTAAAGGCACCAGCAGTATTTCAGTGTACGACTGAACAATATTTCTATCCTGTGAGGGGAAAAGATAAAAGTGAACATAATCCAATTTATTTGATGCATATCTGTGCATAATATTACCTGAAATTTTGACAACAAAGGCGATTTATCTCCGTTTCCTTCAAAAATGTTATTTCTGGCTTGTAAACCAGGAAAACCAATGATTGCTGCAGGAATGTCGAATCCTTGATTGGCATCAGGGGGATACTCATCGATGTGAAGAAAGCCCTGAACAATGATAACATGAATAATTAGAATAACAAAAGAAATAACTTAGATTACTTGAAAAACTAATCTAAGCTTGCCAAGTAATAGGCTTTGGGTATCAAATAGGATCCTCACAGTCTGAGGATGATGGTATGAGCCTGTGGTCAGCACAATCCAAGGATGATGATAGTGAGATATGAACCTCAGATTGGTTTATATCCGTCTCTATTTCCTCCACAGTGGAATCTAGATGCAGATCTCAACCTAGGAGATTCACATCAGTTTTATGTGAACATGAGACTCACTAATCCGATAGTCACAGCTGTTATCATCATGTAAACTCAGATCGATAGTGCATTTAGTTCATTGAATAATGAGTCGTATCAAGTTTGAATGTGGGGGCTGTTCTTATTTTACCTGAAGGATTTGAATTAGCCCCTCCCGATCGTATTTCCCCAGAGCTCAAAGAAAAGATAAACCCATTTTAACATATCATATTTCTCAATTTTTCAGATAAACAGGTAGTAAAAAGCTGATCTCTCTCCCTCACAAAAAGAAAAATTTCACTGCACACAGCCGATATGACTTTTCTAGGGAACATTTCAAAATCCGAGCAGTCAGATAGGAAAACCTAGAATGAAATTCCCTTCATCTTTACGATGTTAATTATTATGATAGGAAAAACAATCACCTAAATTTATAAAAAAAATGACTTCAGAAAACAAACCTTGTCAAAATCCATGGATAATACAGCAGACTGTGTGGCACAGGGAACTGTCATCATAATTTCCAAGACTCCAGGAGCTAGTTTATCCTCTGAAGGAGAAACTCGTATCTTTGAAACAAAATTAGAGACATTGTGGGAACTTCCATTCACCAGAATTTTCAGTGTGTGATAATAAACTCGGACATACCATGGAACCATATGAAAAATAACAACTTGCTGTGAACATGAATCATCTGATACTTCAGATTTGTGTGTCGACCGCAAGGAAATGGAGATTGAGCCTCTCTCATTTCCACTTCCCATGAGAAATCTGTTGGCATGAAAAGGAGCCTGTGGTGTAGACCAGTCAACAGCATGCTTCCATGTAACACCAAAGTCTAAAGGATAACCTTCACTGTATCTCGAAATATCATACTCAAAAAAGACAGAATCCACTTCTGTGATCGTCTTATCTGGTGAAACAGAAAGATCAAAACTTGCACCAGATAGGCCCTTGTCTGCCTCGATGAACACCTTTCCCAACTTGGAAAGTGTACATTTCCCAGTAATACTCTTTTTAAACAAAGAGCTGACAGACCAATTTGGCAGAAATGATGTCTTTGACTCAGGCTTAATCACAACTGTCAACGTCTGCGCAAGAGCTATTCCGGTCAACTTAGTTGAACGCAAATGCAGCCTCTGAGAATGATAGTAACCCTTGTATATGGATGGCCTATCCAATAAACTAGCAACACCGGCTTTATCTCGACAAGGCAAGAGCTTCAACCAGGGTGTGAGATTCTCTGTGCAGACAACCTCACGAGGCAATGCTCCGTATCTTAAGTTGATGGAGGAACCTCTGAAGCTCCACTTAGGGGCAGTGAAAGCAGTTGGTGACTCCAAAAAATTGATGGAAGAGCAGAAGAGGCCCGACAAAGCATGTGTCAGATTCTGCCAGGTGGCATCGACTTGATCAGATGGAACGTCAAAGATGGCCCACAGTTCAACTCCGGGAGGTTTTGCGTTGGTGCTGGACATGGAATCTGATCCTCCCCACTTCTCATAGTTCCAACGCCCTTGAGTGAATGATAATTCCAGCTCTCGGATTCGAAACTTATTCACCTGATTTGTGTAGATTGAAGAAAGAAGAAAACATTGAAAATGCTTGCAATCATGAAATTAGATGTCCAGGTCGAATTTTGAAAGAAGTAGTGAATTCGATTTATGTCTGAAGTTTCACAGAGAAAAGTAGACGAAATCTTTTCTCGAGTGACCTACCCCAGCATTTGGGATCAATAAATCGATATGAAGTGGGTCGACAGATCATGGGAAAATGGAGAAAGGATACTTAAGGGTTTTTACAAAAGCAATTGTGTGCGATATTCCTCGTGAAATTTAAATAAGAAGACTAGATGCTAAAGACTGGAATCCATTGCCCGAGAAAAAACATGAACAAATAAAAAAGCAAGAAGGGCTAAATTTAACTCCGCAGTCGATCGCTTTAATCAGAAAACTAATGTCCGGTTCCTAAACTCTATATTTCCGTGATTACTTACAACGAAAAATTCCATAAACGCAAGAAATTGGAGGATCAGGGAAGATCTTACAAGTTGTGCGATGGCCTTCGGAAATAGCTTATGATGACGGCCATTAGTGCTCGAAGGAGGGGCCCTACTCTCGAAATGGAAATGAGTCAACACCTTCCGATCCGGTAAGGGTTTCAGCAGTAGTTCCTCAGTGAACTCTTCCTCCGACCATTCCAGTCCGGCGTGAGATCCTTCATTTTTGGCGATCACAGGGCAAAGAAGAAAATTACAGAAGACGAGGAGGATAACGAACAGCCCCATCAGAACCTTCGTCCTCTCGCTTCTACGAGAGTCCGATTCGCCATGTCATTCTGAGATCAGCTGCTACCGGACTTCTCCGGCCGTGATGAAAGGGTCATGTTCTCGACTCCTCTGAACAAAAATGAGGTCTTTCACAGCTACGGGGAACTAGGGAGAACCTTTGGGATCTAAGCACTGGTGAATAGTGTGACGACTACCTGGACATGGTGGGCAGGGTTGCGCGATCATGATCGATCGAGATCGATCGTCAAAAGAGCGAGGCCTCGATCGATCAAAGCGGTCCGTGCGCTGATTGATCGTCGCCTGATCGTCGATCGATCGAGGTAGACGATCAGTAAGAGAGAGAGAGAGAGGCGAGAACGCTGATTGCTTTGGTGAATCAACCATTAAAAAACGTTAGAAAGAAAAACAATTCAAGAGCAAGAAGGAAGCATAACTCGATTATAGGATCATGATCAATCATCAACAATAAGGAAGAAATACTTGCAACTATTAGGCATGAGTTAGTTTTGGATCAATCGGTACCATTGATCTTCATGATTTACTTCTCAAGCTCCATGGGATCTAAAAGATGAAGAAAATCAAAAGGAAGCTCTAGCTTTCTTTGAATTCACACAATCTTTGAAAATATCTTCAGTTTTGGCAATTCTCTAACCATTTCTTGAGCCAATAATAATTTTTATAGAATAGAAATTAAGTTGTCCATACCTCTAATAGCATTTCCACATCATGTCTTCTCGAGCCTGAAGACAATTCTCATAAAATTGAGTTTTAGCATGTAAAGCATCCCGGAACATCTCTTTACCTCGGTCAAGTGTTTGTCCTTTGCATATGAATGACCAACGATCCATTTTCAAGAATAATATTTTGCCCCTGCTAACCCAATCTACCAATATTGAGAATATCTATCTTTAATTTGGGCATTCTCAAGCTCAGTGTGAAAAATACCTTGAAGAAGTATCTCATTGTTTGATTCTTGAATCATCTTCACAACTGATGTGTCACTACCTTTGTCCTCTCCTCAGCCACATTCACCTTGTTTGACTTGTCTTTATTGTGCTTATTTTTCTTTGAGAGCTTGCATTTTTTTCTCCTACTCCACTCATCTCAGCTACAATGCATAAAAGCTTTAGAAAATAAACTGAGATCATTTTGACATCTTCCATCAAGATACTCTCCATATCCCTCTTCAGCGATTGAAAATCTCAAAAACTAAGGGACAAAGAGACTGATCCAAAAAATAATCTTGTTCTTGTTATAATATCGTGATTTAATCAGCATAAGTTTGGTAAATAATATTTTCCATTGGTCACAATAAAAAATCGAAAGCATTTAATTAGAACATGAAAACGTGTCTGAATTTGTTAATATTTAAGAGTTAGTCTTTGAGATGAAGTGGAAAAAGGGAGGAGATCCTTGAACGAGGAAAAAAATCCAATGAGTTTGAAGGAATTGAACAAGGAGCACTAGGAGGTGAAAACCCCATGTATCAGAAACAGGGAGTAGAGAAAAACATAGAAAAATCAGTGACAGTAATACATAATCTCATGGAATGGCACGTAACACTCTCTCTCCCATGTCTCTCTCCCATAACTGTCAATATTCAACAATGAGGTCAATTCCCCTTCTCTTCAGTCCAGGTCTTTCCCCTTCCTCTCTCTTCCTCTCCTCCCTCTCTCTCATGCTTAGCCTACTTCCTCACACCCTCAGTTCCCTCTATGCTCTTGATTCCACTTCTGCTTGATCTCATCTCTCTAGTCCTGTTCTTTCCCCTTCCTCTCTCTCCCTCTCTCTCTCTCTCTACTATTTTGTTTTAAACTTTTGATCACAAAATTTCTCTTGGCACTTGCTCTCTCCCATGTTAGTTCTTTTTATGATTGTTCTAATGACACAAAAAATTCACATTTAATCAGCAGATATTCTTAAAGTTACTAATTTAATCAAGGGAGAATGGAACATACTAGGAATATAATCTTACAAAAAGCTAATGAATTAGAAATATATTCCATGATCTGTAAAACATCAATTAGTGAAATTCATCATACTTAAGTATGCTTTCTCTCATGCAGCTTAGGTAAAGTCGCATGATTCCTTAAACAGAACCTTTAGTGTGTACTAGGCCACAAAGGGCAAAAAAAAAAACATTGAACGATCATGGAATACAAGTTAAAGGGTAAGTAAGTTTATGTGATTTAGGGAATTGGATGCCATGAAACCTAGTCCAAGAATTTTTTATCCAAGAAAAAGTCAAAATAAGGGAAAAAGGATGAATATGTTGATAGATATTATGTGGCCTATAAGCCAATCACACTTTCATGTATCTTGTTGATGTTCATTGAAATGAAATTTATTCATTGTCATTCTTGTGTGATGTTTGCAATGAAGTCCATGAGCATGTGCAATGACTAAGTGAATCATGATGAGATCATAATATAGTGATCACTAGTCTTTAAACATATGTTCTAAACATTCCTATTTCTGGGATATTCGAGAAGGACATCGAATTATCTGGAAAGAATAACACTATCTAATCCATCTCATATGATGAGTATGGTCGATCCTATAGCCATCGGTGTGGAGACACTAAGGATAGATAGTGGGTGCTCTTTGGAGAAAGAGTTCACTGAATTGATCCGTATGAATCCCCGAATGGTATTATACCTAACTGTCAATCAGGTTCATTCATGTCATAGTTGTGTATGTGGTCCTTTGACTTGAGACACCAAAGACATCTTGTGGATGGATGATCGTGTTTTGATTATGACTTACGAATCCCTAGCCACAGGATATCTAAAACGTCATATATCCGATATGACATGAAGTCCACGAAGATGATTGTGTGGTCAAGATGGGATAATCCACCCTCGGTATTTGAGGAGATTAACTCAAGGAATGAGATGCGATGAAATCCTTGGCCAAGGTAGTAGAAATATCAAAGAAGGAGTTCTCGATGATTTCTACACGCATCAGTACTAACTTGAGTGACCGATTAGGGTTTGACAGTTGACCATACCCTAAGTCATTCATGAGTCTAATGTGCATGAAGGATTATACATACATGGTAATCGATGACGGAAAGGTTCTATAAGTGAGTTCTTACGTACTCTATATTTCTTAGTGTATGTGGTGTAGCTTGGCACCCAACGGGCTGGCAACTCAACCTATTGATTGGGTTAAATCAATCCTTGATTAATTAATCTATATGGGGATGTAGATAATTAATAAGGTTGACCAAGAAGGTGTTATTTGGTCCATAGAGTTATTAACTAGTGAGATATATGAACTTCGAGGGTCACACACATAAGGTCTATGGATGTTGGTGGATATAGACATAATTATGAGGGTTTTTATGAAAAAACCTCATATCAAATGTCAATAAATAGGGGGAGAACGATCACAACTAAAGGTGCCCATGCAAGCCTTGTGGAAATTCTCTCTATTCTTCTCTTTCTCTCTTGGTGAAGAGCTTTGAAGAGGAGATCCAACCATTTGGAGACCGTGTGGATACCGTTAGAGGCTAGACACTTGAATATCTTAAAGAACTCCTTCCAGGAAACCCTGTAAGTATGTTTTCTCATTCATACTAGATGATGTGATCATCTTTTCTTGGTGGCTTGGTGTTTTGAATATCTGATTCAATGTTTTCCGCTGCATTTGATGTTTTGATCAAAATTTTAGAAATTTATTGACCTTAGATCCCATCATTTGTATTTGCTTGTCCGTAACTAATATGTGAATTTCTAAACTCTCTCCCCCATGTCTCTCCCCCCTTGTCTCTGTCCTCTCTCTGTGTATGTATATTTTTCTTTGAGAGCTTACATTTTTTCTCCTACTCCACTCATCTTAGCTATAATGCATAAAAGCTTTAGAAAATAATTGAGATCATTTTGACATCTCCCATCAAGATACTCTCTAAACTGAAGGTTTTTGCAATAATTTTTCATCATTTTCAATAATTTTTGCAATCCACATCATGAGAAGATTGAATTTTGTCATAAACTGAAGGCTATGATTGTCTTTGATCCACAATACATACGAAATTCGGTATGTATGCATGAAAAAAATTTCAAAAATTGTGTTTTTTATAAATTAATATTTATTTAGTCCGATACTTACGTAGACTTTATATCTTTGAAGAAAATCATCTTGGGTATGTAAATCGTTTTCTGAGATGAAGATAACTTCATTCAATGGTAAATCATATTGTGCTTATTTGTTTCATGGTATAAGTATGTCAAATGTTGAACATAAAATTATTGATAAAATTTTACCTGACTTACACAAACACATTGATCCCACAAAATAAATGAAACATAAGATTTCCGCAATTCAGGGACAAAATAAAAATTTATTTTGATGTTAGAATTTCAAAAAATTCATGCTCATCACATCTGCAGTCTGGCACAAGTATGTAAGTAGTGGCTGAAAATGGCAACCTATGGAAAACGATCTATAATTCATTATTGAAGAACAATTATTGCACTCCAAGGAATCATACTGATTTAGTTAATCATTTCTTAAGATCCTGATTGGCTCTTACACTAATGAATATTTCAATGACCGACTGAAATCTCAAAAACTAAGGGACAAAGAGACCGATCCAAAAACTAAGGGACTGAAATCTCAAAAACTAAGGAACAAATGCTCACATTTTCTGCAGAGATGGATTTCACAAGAAGCTGCTATATTAAGGGACTGCTATTATTTTTAGACATATTCAAATTTGCGGCGTATAATTTATCTCCATTTAAATTAGAAATTTATCCATATTCAAATTTATAATTAATTTAAAACCAATCTGAAAGAATAAACAACAAATATTCAATAAATTTCAGATAGATATGGAAGTAAAAGTTAAAATGATAGCCATATACAATAAACAATTAGAACTTCAAAAACAGGATCCATTGTTTAGTTCCAAAATTATGAGAAATTGACATCAATTATGAGTCATCATCATCATCTCCCCCCACAAACTCAAAGGCTTCCTCATTGATAATATCAAGCTCATCGTCATTGTCAACAAATTTATTATCTTCAAATCTTGCTTGTTGTGACCAACACTTCAATGTTATTAAAGCGGATATACTCTCGGCGTTCAATCTTGACCTCGTATAAGTGAGATTCCTCGTCCTGAGGAGAAGAACCTCTCTGCCGGGGCACTAGATGCACATATCGACAGAAAGTCTTTCGCGAGGATGTCAATCTTTGGATACGCTCGATAGTCAGCAACTTTCCACCATGTCAACGCATCTTCGTCCACAGTTGCTTGCTGCAGGTATGCATGAAGCTCATGAATGTAGGAGATTGGATGCATGGTGGCAGGTTTTATCATTCAACCAACTCTAAAGAGAATCTTGTTACCATTGCCCTTCAAAATATTTGAGGAAACTAAATCAGACCCAATTGTTTCAATGCTATGTAGGATATCTTGATTACCCTCATCTTGCACCTCTTTTAATGCTTTACAGATGTTGACCTTCAAATTTTCATGATCGCACGCTGAAATATAATTTAATTTCAGTTGCGGATCTAGTATTGTGGCCATAGCAAACGCATTGGTGCCTTGCAACAATCAAGGATGATGCCTTGAGGGAAGAGTCGACCTTCTTGAAGACACTCTTCATGCTCTTTCATCGTCTCGAGGGCTGCTCAAACAAGAAGAAGAGCGGTAGATGCAGTAACCTACTTTGACTGACATAAGAGTTGCGTGACATCCCTGAAATGGCTCTAGAACAGTAGTAAAGTCAGACACTAACTGCCACTTTTCGTTGGAGATCAAATAGTTGCATGTCAAGACAAACATGGCCATCTTTTCAAGTACCATTTTCTTCTCGTACACTTCTCTAAGCATATCATATGTGGAGTTCCAGCGGGTTGAGTTGTCTAAGTTTGGCATACTAGTTGAAGACATCCCTAAGTCATGACAAAATTGTTTGTATTTCTCCACACGGGCAGGTGACGAACGAATTACCTTGACGATCTTCCTCACGCGACTTAAAACATCTCCCAAAGACTTTGAACTTGACATGCACGATGTGGAAGTGTCTTCGTCAGCAGTCGTCTTTAACTCTTTTAGGCCATCTTGAAACTGCTAGGTTAAGGACGTACGCTAAGCATGGCATGTGGCGTTTACGATCAAAAACAATGGGTTGATTTGAGACATTGTCTTCACGAGTTCATCAATCATTGTAGTATTATTACTTGCATTGTCCGTTGTGATCGCACATACCTGCATCCCAACATATTTCTCAAAATAGTTAATAATTGAAGACAACTATGATAACAAAAAGTTAAAATTTGTACCTTCTTCTCCAAAGAAAATTCTTTCAATACTATTCTTGAGACTTTAGCCAAGTACTCACCAGAATGCTCACCCTCGAGCTTTTCAAGGGCCAATACGTGCTCTCTTAACATCCACTCATTATTGATCCAATGAACGGTGATGCCTAATAAAGAAATGTGGTTATATGTTGTCCAATCATCAATAGTTAATGACACTCTTCGCACGCTTGAAAGCATTTCTTTTAGCTTTGTCTTCTCCTTGACGAAATGTTTCTTGGATATGACCTTGAACAGTTCTCCTCATTGGTATCCTCAAATCCATCTGGGCACAATAACATAAGAGATTCCGAAAATCTAGGTCTTCAACAACAAGCCATGGCTAATCTTTCTTGTAGATAAACCTCCCAATCATTTCCTTTGTCTTTTCGAATGTTATTCCTGTGTAATATTATTTCTTTTGTGATGAAGGCGACATTAGGTCAATAATTGATCTTTGTTTTTTGCCTAACGAATTTCCCTTTAGATTATCATGAAGGGTGGCATGAAATATTTCTAGATGCCTCCAAAAGTTAGTAGTGCTGTTATGGGCATTCTTTGTAATAATTGTGCTAAAATGGGGATTCTTCTCCTTGAAAATTTGGCACATGTACTTATTTATGTCAACATTGACAAAGTATTTCCAAATATTCGATGCTCTTGGATTAATGTTGCTTGTTTGTATTTCGCTTTCAATTGAATTGGTGGCCTCATCATTCAGTTAGATAGAATTTGAACCACTATTGTTATTTTCATTCATCTCAACCTCTAAATAAGTTGTGATCTAAAAAAGAAGCAATCAAGATCATATTAATGAAAGTAGATATTAGAAGGCAAATTAATGAGCATTGGAATATCTAAAATAATATTTAAAAACAATAATATTACAAGAAATTTGGGAAATCAAAATCATTAAAAGATGGGTTTTCGCAGTAAAATTAGGCATCGAAATTTGGAAAATCAAAATATTAAAAGATGGGTTTTCGTAGTAAAATTAGACATCGAAATCCTTGAAACAGAACTATGGTGAAAAGAAGCAAATGACGTCGTATAACCTTGTTTGCATCTTATGATAGAGAAAGATTCACAAAAAAACATTCGAAAATTTATTTTTCACCTCTTTTCCTCGATTTTGCCTGATTTTCCCCATATCATTTTTCACTACAAACTAGATTAGTACTTTAAAAAAAACTATGAACTAGATTAGAATTTGCTAGGAAGCCAATCCTTACAGCTGCTTGTTTAATGGCCCTAATTGACATCGCTCCGAGCAATTTAAATGCATTTCTTTGGAAACTCACTAGAAATCTTTCCAAAAACAAGAACTACTCACAAACAATGGACATTTGGTGCATCAATCATAGCTTATCAATATAGAAGGGGAGAAAGATGATCATATAAAAACTCATACAGGGGAAATAATTTTTCAAACAAGGTAGATGTGAAATTGAGGGACGAAGAAGCAGGAAGGTTTTATATTTTAAAATTTAAAATTATACAGAACTGAGGCTCACTGGCAATGTGCAAAGTATCAAGGCGGCGATGAAGAAGCAGAGGCTTTGAAAGGTTTCTGAGAGAGCAAGAGAGCACGAGAGCTTCTGATGAAGCAAGAGCTTCTGACAAAGCAAGAGAGCTTCTGATGAAGAGATTCTAAGAGGAGAGAGCAAGAGAGCGCGAGAGAGTGAGAGAGAGCAAAAAAGCGCGCGCGCACGAGAGAGATTTAATTTCGAGAGAGAGATTTAATTTCGATCGAATGAGTGGTCCAGTCAACCACAAATTTAATTTTTGCGAATTAAAGCTCGATCACGGTGATTTGATCAATCGATCATCGATCGATCACAAAATGAAGTTTTCGCTAATCGCCGATCAATCAATCGGTTGATGAGCGACGATCAGATCGGCGACTAGATCATGATCGCGCAACCCTGATGGTGGGTACACGGAGTTGGCTTTGTGGCGTCAATGGTTCATGAGTACCTAGGGCATGAGGCTAGGCGACAATGGATCTCTCCCTTGTAATTTTTAGAGGAGAAGCTCAAGAATCAATCTTAGCCATCCATTCTCAAGAAGAACATCAAATCTCAACCGTCCAATGGAAGGCGCCTCCTCTCACTGGATATAAGTTGTCATACTCTTGCAGCTGTTTCTCTTCGATTCTCTCTTAGCATCAAGCTACCAGAATGGAAAGGGAGAAACCAAGGCTCGATCTCATGCATATTCATGTTTGAAAATTGGGTTTATGTTCGAGATCCTCAAGAATCAAGCATCACTCGGCGGAGGACTAACACGAAAATTGTGGAGGACTAACACTCAGCGGAGGGAGAAATGGAGCTGTGGAAACCCTGGGACGACGCATCCGCACTTGAGCTCGGAGACGAGAAAATATGGTGATCGTTTTCATTGTAAAAGTGAAAAACATACTAGATTTTGTTTCAGAGAAATGAATGAACAAGACGAAAACCGGTCTTATGAGAAGCTTACGGTTCCAGGCACGAAAGAAGAGCCGAGGGCCCTTTCTGCCTCTTCCCTCCTGGGGAGCTTGAAGGCTCTCCCATCTCCTAGGTCAGGAGGAAGATAGAAAGAAGGCATAGGGAGGCTCGCGGGAAAAGAAAGAGGGATTTATTTTCCGTAAGTGGAACTATCCGGATGAAGTAGATCTACACCAAAGAACCCTGAGATATTCCTCTGGAACTGGGCGTTGAGGTCGCCATGGATGGAGCTCTCGGGCGCGTTCCGGTTGCTTGTTCTTGAGATGGGAAGGTCATGATTGTGCCTCCCTTCGTAGGTGGTGACCACGGCCTTCAAATCGTGAGCGACCCTTTCGACGTGTTTTCTAACTGTGCAGCCCGGGCTCGTGCACTTGTAGTAGCTCCTGAGAAAAAAAGATACGTTCTAGAGATTAGAGAGAGAAAGAAGCAGAGTCATGGAGAAAGATGGGCATTAAATCTCTGACCTGGGATTAGGGTTCCCTTTGACAACCTTCTGGCCGTACTTCCGCCATCGAAACCCATCGTCGAGTACATCCACCTCGCTCTCCGTCTGCACCACTATTCTCGGCTCCTTGATCCTTCTGGAAGCCGAGCTCTCTTCCTCGCTGCAATAAAAAATATTAAAAAAACCAACAAAATCCCCAAAATGAGACTCACATTCTCAAGTACTCGAGCTCGTCATCCGCAGCCGTGTCTTCATTCGAGGGCCCGGGGTCGTTCTCCGGCAAGTCGAGCTCGTAAAACTCCCTCTCAATGTCGGAGAGCATCGGATTAGAGGTGTCCGACGCGGGAGAGACAAAGTCGCCATGAGCCGTCGGCGTGGGGCAGCGAGCAGGGACAGGCGTGGGATGGTTGTGGGTCCCCTTATACTCGATCTCCGTGATCTTTCCATCGCGAGATCGCTCGATTTTCTTCCTGACGGTGCAGTTGGGGTGGGTGCACCTGTAGTAGCTGCGGGGATACTCGCAGCCCTTGACCTGCTTCTGGCCGTATTTGCGCCAGTTGAAGTTGTCGTCGGCGGGTGGTTCGGCGGGGGGGAGAGGGTCGGAGGGCCCGGGCCCGCGGAAGGGAGGCAGGAGAGGGACATCGTCTGGTTCGTCGTCAGAGAAGGGGGAGGAGGAAGGGTTCTCCTCGAAGGTGGTAGCGCGGCGAGGGGGAGGGAGAGGACTCCGGTTGTGGGAGATTGCGGAGCCTGCGAGACGAGAAGAGATGGAAAGAAGATGCGAAATGGCGAGACTCGCGGAGAGATAGAGAGAGGAAGGATATGCATGTCCCATGAAGGAATTAAAGTGCAGGGCTTGCAAGCTTGCAAGTGGAAGACGGGGGAAGGGTCATATGAATTAAAAAAAGAAGATGGCGAAGTTAACGAAGAACGAGACAGATCATAAAGAAAAAGACGACGGCGACAGTTTTGTGTGAGAGAGAAAGAGAGAGGCGCGAACCTGAGACCAAGTGATGAGAACGGGAGAACGTTCCCCTGGAGAATCCGGGAGCGCGCTATGAGTAATACCGGGAGGAGTCGAACAAGACGGAGAAGGCGAAGGATGCTCGATCCATAAACTCCCCTCATCAGTACTCGGCGTACAGAAACTTCCCGTTATCGCCGTACTCGCTGCGACGCTCATCGTCTCCGCCGCCGGAACAAGAAGCGGCGCCTGCCAATCCTGGTGGTCCTCCGCCGCGATAAGCTCGCCGCCGTCGTAGTCCGCCGCTCCGATCTGGCCGCCAGACATCGCGGGATCAAAGCTCCAAGAGGAGGGAGAGTGAAACGTGCACCAATCCTCCCCTCCCGCCATTACCGCCGAGAGAGAGAGAGAGATCCGAAAAAATGGCGTCGCAGAGGGCGATAAATTGGATCCAACGAAAATGGCCAATATTCCTTCTAATTAAAAGAGTTAATTCAACTATCAACTCTTTATTTTCCTTCTAATTAAAACCTTCAAAGCTGTTTTTTTTAAATTAAATTAACTCTAGAAAAAAAAAATGATTGACGGAAGATTTCATGCTTTGATGTGAATGAGAAAATATGAGGCACTTTTTAATGTTTTGTTTTTTTTTCTCTAGATTAATAAAAAAACTCGTATCTATTTTATGAGTGAAAAATGGTTCCAGGGCCGGGCTAATGGGCTGGAATCGTGTGGTTCCTGGCCCAGCCTCATAATCTGTCACAACTCACGACTCATAAAGTCGAGAGTTCAAGCGATCAGTTGCTTCAGCCTCAGACGACTTTCAGTGCTCCGCCGGCCATGGCTGCTGCGTATTCCGCCTCATTCAAGGTCCGTCTCTCATACGATCTCTCGTTTCATCCCGATGACGTCGTAAAAGTTGTTGATCACGTCGTTCAATCTGTCTCCGGGTGCTCAAATTTCTTTATTTTGGCGGAACCTTCTTATATGAATTTCCTTCCTCGCGATAAATCATGAGCTTGTCATCATGTAAGGTGATTGACTCTGCAGAAGACGCTTTCTGAGTTCTTTGCAATGTGTTTGAATTGTCACAAAACTATCGGACAAAAGAATTTTATCTCTTTCTTCATTCCATATTTCCAATAATATGTTACATTGGACGTAAGGTTCTCCGGTTCCGGTGTCGGTACCGGTTTTTATACCTAACTTAGGTTCGGTGTCGGTGACGGTATTGTCTGGTGTTGTCCGGTGTCGGTGACGGTATTGTCCGGTGTTGTCCGGTGTCGGTTCGGTGAAACTTATACTTTCGGTGATTTTGTCATTTGAAATGAAAATAAATTGTATAAAGTTTTTATGACTCCATAATATATAAATATAAAAATATATGTTTCACAAACAAATGATAATAGATTAACACTTCTCAACCACACATATATAATATAACAATAATTAAAAATAAAAATCATAAATTTATAAATTTCAACTTTTAAAAATATTTTAAAAAATAATAAAAATAATTTAGTTTTAAAAGTTGGGTAAACATCAAATAGTGTCATGACCTTTTTCAATTACTGAGGTGGTATTCTTTATTCTTTCGTCGCCCACCTGGCTGCCACCTGGCGGACACGTACTTATCTCTCTCTCTCTCTCTCTCTCTCTCTCTCTTTATCTATGTATGTAACTATATATTTTGTATATATTTGTAAATATTTGTCTATCCCTAGCTCCTTCTTCATCTCCATCTCTTATCTCTATCTCATTCCGTTTTGTTGTTCCGAGGGAAACCAGTGATTAAAAATTCAATCAGAAGCACCACTTTCGATTCTCACCCTCTCCCCCGAGTGGTCTCCGAAGTAAAAAAATGCCACCTCAGCGGGAATGCTGAGGCGGTGCCAGCCCCCCGCAAACTCATCGAACCCAGCTGAAACGAGATTTGTGAAGCCCCTGGCTAAGCGCGTCAGCGAGCTGATCCTCGCCGGAGGCGAAGGCGGGGGCGGAGCAGCTGCACGATGGTCTATGGTTTCTTGTTTGAAACCCTGGGCAACAAGGCGTGCTTTGTGATGATCTATGCTTTGGTCAGCATGAGATTTTAGCCAGTAGATCCATTTGCAACCGAGGACGTTCATCTTCGACAGTCAAGGGACAAGCATTCGAGGGTTGTTCTACAGGACAGCCAAGTGATGAACTCGATTTCAGGGGTTGATCCACATAGAGCAGAGGAAATGAGATTAGAGAATTCGTGGGGGTAGAAGATACTCGTATATTGGTGATCTAGAGAAAGGTTTTTTTATGTTTTATAGATGAGGGAAATGACTTGCAAAATCTGAAGCTGCTCTTGGTGTTCTATGTTTATGCTAAGTAATTTTTATGGTTTTTAGTTGTATTTATGAAAAGACAGATCGTTGAGAAAGAGTTTTCTGGTTGATGGCGGAGACAGATCGTAAAGGCCTTGCTTCTTCCACCGGCGAAGGCAGCATTGACTCCGCCGGTGAAGATGGAGTTGGCGATGTACTGCTCTTCCACATGGCCGGAAATGGGGGGAGAAGGCTGATTGTTGGGGTTTCCAGGGAGGAGGGTTCATCTCTCTCTCTCTCTCCATGACCAACAAAACTAATGAGAAAAAGGAAAAATCGACTCTCTGTTAGAATATTGTCGATTTGATAGGAGATTCCGATCGGCTGTATTTACGGTCGACCCGATTCGACTTCCCTAATTTCACGGCAGAGCCTCTCTCCCAACCAGCTAAATCAAAAATCGCAAATGGGTGCTCTGCGAATCAAAAATCAGAGCACCCATTTTCGTTGGATTGTTGGGAACTGGTATGAAGAACATGCCGCGCCTTACAGACTGAGGAAATTTTTTTAATCTTCTAAGATAACATGTTAATTTTAATTTCTAATAGGGCTAAAAGGGACAGATGTTGATACCTTTGCCTTCGCGAGGACTGACACTAATTCCTCGGGATTCTCTCTCCTTATGCTCTTTTCATCAATGTCTGCTGTCTAGTCCACGAATGTTGAAAGATTTGTAAATATGCATGCAATCCAATGGCCAAACAGTAATACAACAATAGGAGCACATAGGTAATTCATGGCATCTAATTGAGGGAAATGGGGAAGAATATAAACCCTAACAGTGAATTTATATCCCATGTCAGCTAGGATCTTGCGGCGTGCCACCGATTTTGACCCCAAAATTATCTGGCACAGAGAAGTAAATCAGGTTTTTTTCAGTCTTCTAACATAACAGGGTAATTAGCGCCAACAGGTACCTCTATCTTAACAGGTGAAAACGAAGATTTAGATGATATGCGTCCAATTAAGGTTCTCCAAAACCGGACACCCGAAAACCGAACCGAACCGACACCGGCGGTGGCAAAAAAAAGTCAAACCGAAGGCTTCGGTTCGGTTTTCGCTTGCGGGGTCACCGGAAGCTTTCGGTTTCACGCGCGAGATAGAATTTCTTCCCGCGCGAGGGAGAGAGGGAGAGAGAGGGGGGAAGGGGGAGTAACAGAATTTAATGCAGGAAAGTAACGCAGCGGGGAGAGAGGGAGGGAGAGAGAGAGAGAGAGGGAGGGAGGGCAGGGGAGAGAGAGAGGGAGGTAGGGAGGGCAGGAGCGAGAGAGAGAGGGAGGGAGGCGGGAGAGAGAGAGGGAGGGAGGGCGGAGAGAGAGAGAGGTAGGGAGGGAGGGCGAGAGAGAGAGAGGAGGTGAGGGAGGGCAGGAGAGAGAGAGAGGGAGGCGGGAGAGAGAGAGGGAGGGAGGGCGGGCGAGAGAGAGAGTAGGGAGGGAGGGCGAGAGAGAGAGAGAGAGGTAGGGAGGGAGGGCGGGAGAGAGAGATCGAGGGAGGGCGGGAGGGAGAGGGAGGGAGGGAGGGAGGGCGGGAGAGAGAGAGAGAGAGAGGGCGAGAGAGGAGAGAGAGAGAGAGAGAGGGAGGGAGGGCGAGAGAGAGAGAGAGGGAGGGAGGGAGGGAGGGAGGGCGAGAGAGAGAGAGAGAGAGGAGGGCGGGAGAGAGAGAGAGAGAGGGAGGGAGAGAGGGAGGGAGAGAGAGAGAGAGAGGAGGGAGGGAGGGCGGGGGAGAGGAGAGAGAGAGAGAGAGGAGGGAGGGGGGAGAGAGAGGAGGAGGGAGGAGAGAGAGAGGGAGGGAGGGAGGGAGGGAGGGGAGAGAGAGAGAGAGAGGGAGGGAGGGCGGGGAGAGAGAGAGAGGGAGGGAGAGGGAGAGAGAGAGAGAGGGAGGGAGCGCGGGAGAGAGAGAGAGGGAGGGAGGGCGGGAGAGAGAGAGAGAGAGGGAGGGCGGGGGAGGGAGAGAGAGAGAGAGGGAGGGCGAGAGAGAGAGAGAGGGAGAGAGGGAGGGAGGGAGGGAGCGCGGGAGAGAGAGAGAGAGGGAGGGAGGGGAGAGACGAGGGAGGGAGGGAGGGTGAGGGAGAGAGAGGGAGGGCGGGAGAGAGAGAGAGAGGGAGGGAGCGCGGGAGAGAGAGAGAGAGAGAGAGAGGGAGGGAGAGGGAGCGCGGGAGAGGAAGGGAGCGAGGGAGGGAGGGCTAGGGAGAGAGAGAGGGAGGGAGGGAGAGAGAGAGAGAGAGAGAGGGAGGGAGGGAGCGAGGGAGGGAGGGAGGGAGGGTGAGGGAGAGAGAGGGAGGGCGGGAGGGAGACGAGAGAGAGGGAGGGAGAGAGAGAGTGAGGGAGGGAGGAAAAGAGAGTGAGAGATGGAGGGAGGGAGGGAGGGAGAGAGAAAGATAGAGAGAGGGTGGAGAGAGAAAGATAGAGAGAGATAGATAATTTTGACATTTAAACTTTTGATAGATGATTAAACTTTTAAAACATTTAAACTTATATTAATTTACATATTTAAAAAAACAGATTCAGAATTAAACCGTTACCTTTCTACGTCCAATATCTTTTTCTCTCTTTCCTTTTCTTATTCTCTCTCTTCCCCTGTTTTCTTCCTCTCCCACTGCAAGACCGACCACAACAAGGCATCAGTCAGTAGGAGATCGATGAAAAGAAAATTTCTAGACGAATAAAGATCGTTGCAGTCGTAGCAGTTCTTACGTCGTGCTGTCTCGCCGTTTCCAGTTCGACAAGAAAGTAAATAGCCCAGTCAAGACCGTTTTCATGGACCCCCAAACCTGTGGAAAGTAGGGCGAAATGGTAAGCCCGAGGACTGGTGTGTGTAACTTAGGGTCTTTGGAGCTGCACCTCCCAGGAGAGGAACTCTTGCGGAAGATCTCTCCAGCCGCTCTGTGCTGAGAACGAATAAAGAAGTTTCACCAGGTCCCTGAGATAGGCTCCCGCGGTTTCCGCTGCGAGTTTCATCCACGGCCAAATCAGGCTTTTTGTTGAGGGTACAAATGTATCAAATTTTTCATGGGTTGTATTTGTCTGACCTTTTTGGGCAGTACAGGTGAAAATCAGCACGAAGGAAGCCCTATCCAGACCGAGAAATGGATATCGAGGAATCAATTCCACCATGCCGATACAGGTCTTCCTTAGGGCGCCTAACGACGGCAGACCTTCAGCGAGCAACTTCGCCGTCCCGAAATTCTGTAGCAGGAACAACGTCCCGCGGTAGGGAAAATATAAAATCTCGTGGGATTCCTGCCACCGGACAGTGATTTTGCGGATGAACTCGAGCTTCAATGATCGAATTAGCCGAGCAGGAAGTGTAATTTCCCATGTCGTGGTAACGATCAAATGGATCTGATTGGCTGACAGGGAGGACAAAGTGGATCTCGGATCATGAAGCATACATAATAAAGAAATAACAGGCGCCATAAATTTTACCTATTTTACCCGTCAAGAAATAAATGAAGATTCCAATGAAACCGAAGATTGTATGCACTGCCGCACAGATTGGAGCGATGAAATTCCCAAATCCTGCTTTTACCCTTTGTTTGGCCAACAGTATCCCCATCTTCATTAGAAAACTTGTCGCTCTCTGTAAGTTCATGAACAAGTTCAATTTGCATTGTTCAGCCCGCCGGAAAATGAAACTGGAGACCCTGAAAATGTCTGCTTTTATGATTGGGACGTTCCTGTAGAGATCATAGAAGGCGATCATAAAGGAACCCAACAAGATCAGGCCGTGGATTGCTCGCACCAGGCGTCGCATCCAGGAGCGGTAGCACCTAAATAACAGGGGATAAGACTGGAAGAATATCGCCCAAGAAGGGATCCCTGATTCGAGCAACTTCCGGAGTCTTTTATCATTAAGGACTGCCCTTCTTAGGTCAGCGTTGAGATTATCGTCACTGAAGTTGAAAACGATGAAAGCCCGGTTTACATCTGTGCCGGATATTTCTTTTTCTTGGAGACGATTATCTGGTCCACAGGAAGATTTGTGCTCTTCGTCCAGTGACATGATACTTAAGCAATTCCTCATGACCCCGGCCTCGGAATCCGTTCCCGAGAACCAAGAGGATAAGCATCGTAGTGCCTTGCTCGGATCATCGAATTTCCATTTCCGCATTGATTTTGCTTCCAGAGCGATGGATGCGTCTGTCTGTGAAGAAAAAGTTTTTATTTTCCTGGTCGACACACATGAGAAAGAATTGGAAAAAGAGAGAGCAGATGAAATTAACGAGCTACCAGAAGGTCGTTCTTGTACTTGATGCCGCAGACATCCGTCCAGACCACTTCAAAGATAAGGAGATCGTCGAGTTCGACAAGTATCAGAAGCTTGTTGCTCTCTGAAGCCGCGTAGAGGAAAGATGACGAGGGGTCAAGTTGAATTATCCTGCATGCTCGTCCGAGAACATCAACGAATATCATCTCGAGATTGCTGCTCAGAGTTTTTATTGAAGGACAGAGTGCTCACCCGATCTGTAAATTTGTTAGACGAAAAATTTGGCGGATGCTCCATTGCCGTTGATGAATCTGTCGAAGAGACGCGTGATATTAGTTTTCATGCGAAGAATTCGAGAATTCAAAAGCCTACCTCAGAAATTTGAGCGCACAGGCAAATAAGAACGATGGAAATTCGCCAGAGGTGAGTGTGACCGTTAAAATTGCAGGTAAGGAAGAAAATATGAAAAGAGATCGTTCAAACGTCGATTCCAGTTCCCAATTATGAAGAAACGGATGCAAGAATTCGACGAAAACTGGTCTCAGTATCTGCAGGATATGAAAATTTATGTCGAACTAAATGACGGGATTCCTTACTCCGCGTACCTCCTTCCGGCAACTCTTTCTAATATTTAAATTTTCCCACTCCGCGTAACATTTTTTATTCAAATTGTCGTCATCGACAGATTCGTCCCGCCTTCTGCGTAGTTACCACACTCCGCGTACTTTGCAGCCGTCTGATCGTCATAGATCGGCGAAATTCCCCACCTCCTGTTGCGCCGCCGCGATGATCGTTCTGGTTTTTGAAGGCAAGACGCTGGGATTTCCATTGAACTGCGGTGGAGACTTGAAATAAAATTTAACCTCTAAATAACTGATACTATTATAATTATTTTAATTATGAAATAGATATATAGTTTTCCCGTACGCGGGAGACGAACGTTCGCACGTGCGTATCTTCTTCAAGAACGAAGCCCTAATTCTCTTCCTCTCGCCGCCCGCCCCGATTCTCCACCTTCGTTGGAAGCCATGGCAAACCGTAAGTGCATTCTTCCATTTCCCCCCACCAACCCCCAACCAGCTTTCTACTGCAATCATAGGCTTATGCGTTTGTTACCGTTTAACGCTTTACCCTGACGGAGGTTTTTGTTGTTTGTGTATGCTCAATCTAACGATCAGCCGGGGCGAGGTCTTTCCTGCAAGCGGTGACAAAGGAGGAGGTGGTGGTCTCGCCCCTTAGAGTCGTTCAGATCGAGGGAATGGTAAGTTTGTTTTATGTAGCGTCCTTTGTTAATTCCGGTGAACGATGGTAACTTTCACTTTTGAGATGTGGACGGAAGAGTATTCGTCCCTTATGCTTCTGGTTCTGCTAGATAGATGTTCCCTCTTTGAATAGTCACAGATAATGTAGTGCGATTGATTATCAGGAAGTTGACTTGTGAATTGTGGTCAAGGTCTTATTGATACGCTTTCCCCTGTTTCTTTTTAACTGTTAATTTGGGTTTCTTACGACATACGTATAAATAAGGATATAGCGTGCTTGATCTTTGTTGAAATTTTCGATGCAAGTGTTTATCCTTTTTACTCTGTAAATTTTGCAATCATTTTCTGCCAGATTGAATGAGTCCACGTAATTGACATTTATCATGCTGAAAAATTCCATTTGATCGATGAATGCAGTTATGCTCAATGAATTTGTGAAACTTATCTCCGCCAGTACTGGAGCTATTTTCTGAAAATTTCTTTTGTCGATGTTTTGATCAAGATCGTACTATTTATTACCTGTGTAATGGTGCCCGCCAGTTTAGACTCGATGTTCTATAAAAGCATTTAGACTTCCATTTTTCTATTCTATCGATTTCGTCATTGTCTATCCTTTGGTGTTTCAAAATTTTTGCCTGTTGACTTTTTTCAGGCTATTTTAAAAATCATTAAGCACTGCAAGGATTTTTCTCCAGCCCTAGTCACTGGACAACTTCTTGGACTTGATGTTGGAAGTGTGCTCGAAGTCACCAACTGCTTTCCGTTTCCAGTATGCGACATTTCTAATTATTGTCGTATTTTATTATTTTTCTCTATAAAGTCAATTATTTGAAAATTCAGACGCGAGAAGAAGATGAAGAAGCTGATGCTGATGGAGCAAGTTATCAGCTTGAAATGATGAGGTGCTTGAGGGATGTCAATGTGGATAATAATACTGTTGGCTGGTATGCTCTGTCTCCTTCCATGTTTATGTGATATACTAACTGTTTATTTAACCTTGTTCATTTCTTTGCTCTCCGGCTATCTGGTTATATATCATCAATACCTGTTTCAATTTTTCATAGTAGGCTGGATGCTGATCTTCTTTGACATCAAGTGGGGTGATGTTTTCTGAATAAAAAAATAAGACTTATGCTTTAGTTGGACAATGCCCTAGAACATTTTTCATCTATTTTTTTGGCGATCAAGAAATGTTAATATGACTGCTTGTCCATATATTCTTCTCAAAAAAATATACCCCGAAGGAGGCATTATTTTCTTGATTCTTTTGTATGTGTCTTAAGTTTGAATGCATCATTCTAGTCATTCTTATTCATTTTTCCTTGAAACGAATGAGTCTTGGTATGGATAACAATTTAAAGCCTTACCGTGACCATTTTTTGACTAAATCTTTTGTTGATGATATATTGGGAAATGATCTTTTTCATACCCAGTTTTAGACTAGACTACTGGAGCAATGTCCTATTTGGCTTTTCACACGGTCAATCCTAGCTTTTAGATGTCCATATTTACCATAAATATATCATTTTGTCCAACTTTACTTTGTCTTTTTTTGTGCTTGAGTTTTCAGGCTCCTTCTCGTGTTATGTTAAGCTTTTGTTGATTGATTGGTTTTCAGGTACCAGTCAACTTTGTTCGGGTCCTTTCAGACTGTCGAGTTGATTGAGACATTTTTGAATTACCAGGTAAGTATTCTCCTTCCAAGTTGTTAATGCAAATATGCTATTGTAACGTATATAGTTACAGTCTACTGCTGTCAAAGTTTTTAAAGTAAATGTAACATTGAACAAAAAGGAAATGAATTAAGTGAAAAGAAGGATCCTGTTAACAGTTGTGTTCAATCTGCGACAGCTCAATGTCACAAGACATCTATTAATACTCTGATTATTTAGCCTAATACACCATGAATTTGTGTGCTTTTATTAGATAATTGATTGATTTATGTTGAACAGGAGAACATCAGACGTTGCGTCTGCATCATATATGATCCTACGAGGTCGAATCAAGGATCATTGGCCCTTAAGGCCATGAAGTTATCAGATTCATTCATGGAGCTCTATCGTAGTAACAATTTCACCGGAGAGAAGTAGGGATAATTTACAGTGATGTTCATGAAATTTATGTTTTTGGTTTTGACCTTGTGTCGCTGTTCTTTGTCTTAGGTTGAGGGAGAAACATCTCACGTGGGTAGATATCTTTGAAGAAATCCCGGTACACTTTTCTTCAAAATTCTTCTTGCTGTTTTCCCATTCTGGTAGCATCTCATGCGAATGGATTTCTTGCTGTTTTCAGATTGAGGTGTCCAACTCGGCGCTGATAAGTGCTTTCATGACTGAGCTAGAGACAGATGCCCCTGTCACACAGGTTCTGAATCATACTAAATTGAGTTATTCATGTGCATTTACTTATAGTTATCTTAATTTTGTAACAAAAAAATTGGCAGTGTGATTTTGATCGCTTGCAACTGTCTAATAAAAATTTTGTGGAGAGGAATGTCGAATTCATGATCGAATGCATGGAGGACCTGACTGTCGAACAACAAAAGGTGAACTTCATTATCCATTCTTCTTCTCATTCATCCCGATGCTGTTCCCTTACCTGAAGTTAACTCTCATCTCTCTCCCTAAGTTCCAATACTACTACCGCAATTTGTCACGTCAGCAAGCTCAGCAGCAATCCTGGCTTCAGAAAAGGAGGTAAGCCCTACTGTTCAAATTAAAGAATGAATGTTGTCTGACATGCCTATTTTCATTATACAAGAGCGGAGAACATGTCAAGGAAAGCTGCAGGAGAAGAGCCTCTTCCGGAGGAAGATCCGGCAAATCCACTCTTCAAGCCTCTTCCTGAACCATCGCGCTTGGAAAGCTTCCTGATTACCAACCAGATTTCCAACCACTGCAACCAAATTAATGGGTACTTTTCCTCCCTCTTCATCCTCAGAATGTTTGTCGATATGCCATCGTGTGGAATATTTTCCATTTATAGTAAACTTTTAATGTTGGTTCCATGGATTGTTTGGTTTGTCTCCAGGGTGGCAGGTCAGAGTTTGAGCAAATTATACCTTGCAAAGGCTCTGCAAGAGAACTGATTTCGCTGCAATCTCCTGAAAGTGACAGTCGCCGGCGAATATCTGTTTACTTAAACCCTTTTCCCCTCTGTTTGGTGAGGTCCCGTCTATTTTCTCCAGGTATCAATTTTTATGATGTTTTTTGGGACCTTTGGGCTGGTGAAATTTCATTAAATATCGAAATCTTTCTCTGCCTTTTTTGATCTCTTTGTATGATATGAGCGGAGTTCACGATTGACATTTTCAAGTTAGTATTTTGACATTACATTTTCAAGGTAAATAATTGGATATTGACATGAATGATCTCAAGAACAAATGTTTTGATCCATCAGATGGAAATTCAACAATGGAAATGCGGCGGTGATAGAGAGAGAGAGAGAGAGAGAGATTAAATCTTGACCAGGGTTTTAAGTGTTGACATGGCTGAGAAGGATTTATTGTAATTTGAAGTGCCTGCCTGAGATTATGGTGTCAGTCAAGCCGATGATCGCTCTTCGACTCCTTGTAATCACTCATGAAGCAGGATGGCGATCGAACACAAGGTCACAAGGATCGATTCTGATCAATGTCTGCATTCTGATCGTATCTCAACGAGAGAATAATTCGGCTCACGCATGATCATTTGTTAAGAACTTGCATTCTTGATTGCACTCCGAAAAGGTTACCAGAAGAAGAGATTGAATGGTCTTATTCTCCCATCATGGGAAGAACATCGTCTCCAGATTCCATCCAATCGACTATGAACTGAAATTCATCGTATTCCTCGTTCCACCAAAGATAATGAAAGGGAGAGAGATAGGGACAGAGGAGAGGGATAGAGGGACGGCAGTCAACGGGCTGAATAGATTCTTTTTTTTTTGGCAATTGGAGTAGCAGGCAGACGGACTATCAAAATAGAAAGAGATGCGCGGTTCGCAGATATCCAATCTGCCATTAAATGTACACACCAACGACATGCGCGAGACGAAGAAGAAACCCTCTACTTGACGTAGTAAGGCAGGTCGAGGACGTAGAGAAGGAAGTAAGCCCAGGTCACACCGGAGATGCCTCCGAAGAAGAAGCCCCCAGAGAACTGCGCCCATCCGTCGGCAGTCTGGAGCTTATCCGCCGCCTTCTTTCTTCCGGTCAAAGTCAACGCCGGCGCAGTGGACGCGTCTCCCTCCTTGAAGGAGGCGACGCCGTACATGGTGAGGCAGACGCTGAGGATGACGACGAGGCCGGCGGCGGCGAGGGAGCCAGCGGGGCCGGCGACGGGGGTGTCGCGGAGAGGGCCGGTCTTGACGAAGGGGCCCACAAGGAGGTAGCCGTGGGCCAGGCCGACCTCGATGCCGCGGAGGAGGGGGCTGACCGCGGTGCGGTAGGCGGGGAGGTTGGAGAGGTACCAGGCGACGAGTGGGCTGGAGGTTACTGGAGTCTCTAGGCTACCAACGAATGGGTCCCCGTTGATCGGCTGTACCACTTGGAATGTCGGCTGCAGACATGCAGATCACTGGTTAGGTCAGATCACTGGATCTCTCTCTTCTCTCGCTCGATCTACATTACACATCGATTTTTCTTCATCTAATCTTGATATATTTCTGAATCGAATTAATACCCACTGATTCTCTTAGTTTAATCTTGCCCGAATCGATATCTCTATCCGTAGATCTGTATTTCTCTACTTCTCCGCTCAATTGATCTACCCATTTATCTATCTCTCAAATTTCTACCTCTCTCTCCATTATCTCGCCATCTGTATCGCCCTACCCATCTATCTAATCTTTCTCTTTACTCTATCTATATCAAATCTACAACCCTTTCTCTCTTCGCAGATCTCTGTCACTCTGTAAGGCGCGAACGAGACTAACCTTCTCGGCCTGGATGGCGCGGACGGTGAAGAAGGTGCGGCGACGGGAGATGAGAGAGGCGCCGGAGAGGCCTCTGGCGGGCGCCAACGCTCGGGAGCGGAGGCCGCTGCTCTTCAGAAGCTGGCTGGCCATGGGAGAAGCCGACGCTGTCGCCATCGGAGGACGCCGGGGAGGAAGGAGTACAGACTATGGAAAAAATGAGAGTGGTCGGGTAGAGATAACATTGCGGAAGGGATGAGAAGTGGGGAAGAACTTCGATATGGGCCCCGCGTTATCGAATGCGAGGCCCTGATTGGCTGGCCTCCTCCTCTGCACAACCCAATCTTATCCGGAGGAGAATACCACCACATGATATGGATCACCTCTCTCTCTCTCTCTCTCTCTCTCTCTCTCTCCCTCTCTCCCTCTCTCTCTCCTCCCCCCGGTCACCAAGCTCACATCGGTGGGTAACTGATTAAGATTTTCAGATCAGCATGATGATAGGTAATCAATAATTTGAAAAAAAAAATGGAGGTTATTCGTGAAAGGGTTGTATGAGTCTCAACTATCCTATGATGAGGGGATGATATGATCAAACTGAAGGGGAGAAAGAGCTTGGCTAGAATGGCAGATTTCCATGAGCTGAAATGTCCATGGAATGAGATGAAATCCAAGATCATATAGAAATCCATTAGAAATCCAAGATCATATAGAAATCCATTAGAAATCCAATATCATAGAGAAATAAATTACCATTGATTAAAAGACCAAAAAAGTAAACAAATATCAAAGAATTTCCCAGAAAAATAATTTTTTTGCTTAGTATTTTATTGACATTGAACAGCTAAAAATGAACTTTGGCTTGGGTGGATAATCTAGAGTTAATTTCTCTACTCTAAGGACAGACTTAAAGAAGAATTGGGGAATGAAACACTTCTTACAGAAATGTTATACCCAAAAGAAATCTGTAAATCAGCCATTGGCTTGGATTTCAGATTGAAAACTTGTTCTTGTTCTAGTTCTACTGCCTAACCTAGTTCTTATAGAAAACACCCAAAATTTAACAATTCACATCTTCTTAATCTACATTTGCCTTTTGATTAATCACAACCAAATCATTTCTTAGTGACAAGTAAAAAAAATTCGAATTCCTCATGTGAAATGCACTATAAAGAGAGAATTAGAACCACAAGAGAACCATTCACATGATGTTTACTTAGGCATTAATCAAGTGAAGCATATTTTCTCATGTTAAACAACTACATGTTCAATTTTGGCAGATTTATTTCATCCCAAAGCATGTAATATTTATGATTCATTGCATACTTAAATTGAAATTTTTTTTATCATATTAATGAATTAGAGTAGTTAGAGAGAAAATTTCTCTTCGTATCGTTCTCTAATTTTTTTCATCTAATTTTCTCCACATACTCCTAATGAGCATATAATTTATTGTATTTTTTTGTATCTAATCTTAGAGAATATTGTGTTTTGTCCATGAATTTGACCTCTAGATCTCCTCTAACTCAGGCTTGG
The DNA here is from genome assembly GCA_024174645.1 of Lemna minuta. NCBI lineage: Eukaryota > Viridiplantae > Streptophyta > Magnoliopsida > Alismatales > Araceae > Lemna > Lemna minuta. Next base: position 14,007,582 of record CM044101.1, read on the forward strand.
ATATTAACAAAAATTAGAGCCAAAATCTAACAAGAGAAGGACCATAACTTCACATGTAAACTAATAAAAAAATTACCTTGAATTGTCTAGAGATTTGACCATGAGAATAACCTAGAAGTGAACATGAAACAACCTAAGATCTAACTAGAAATAAAGTAAATCAAAAAAATCAAAAAAATAATCAAATAATAATATGCAATTCAAAAATCAAAATGAAATCAAAAAAATAAAAACTGAAGTCAGAAATTCAAATGGAAATAAGAGAATTTAAATGTAATCCAAAAATGAAAAATGAAATCATAAAAATCTGATTTGGTCGACCTTTTAAAAATCTAAAGAAACCCCAAAATAAAAATTTGAAGAAACTCAAAATATGAAGAAGAAAAAATAAAAATAAAAATAGAAAACATGATTTGATTGTGAGAGATCCTTGAAAGGTTGTGCGTTCTGGTTAGAGAGACATGAGATCTGATAGAGAGAGAGAGAGAGAGAGAGAGAGAGAGAGAGAGAAATTGCAGGGGAGAGATGATAACATGCAATATATACTTATCATTGCATAATTATTGCTATGTTTTAAGGCACAATTCATACTTTTTTATGCATGTAATCATATTTTAAATGCATTTCAATCCTTCTATGTAATTATCTAAAAAATCTCAAAATGTATAATTTTAAAGGTTGATGTTTCACAATCTAGTAGTTTAAATTTTCAAACTCCAAAATTCTCATAAATCTTATTTGAGAATTTAAGATTCATATAAAAATGATGAGAGAAAAACATTTTTAGTAAAATTTGAAATTTATCTTTAAGTGAATTTATTTAAGTTTGGAGTTATATATTTTATTCGCTTTTTGTTTTTAACATTAAATTGATCAAAACGATAGATTATTTAATTTATGATTTAATAAAAAATGAATTGCAAAAGGAGTTGTATAACTAAATATATAATTTTTCTAATATTTAGGGATTTTCTGAAATGTTTAAATTTTATTTCACTTTTTTGTGAATTTATTTATTTAAAAATAGCAAACAAAGGGGTTTAATCACATGTTAACGTGGCATAGAGTGCTCGAATGATAGCACAATGCATCATTGATGGGCACCAAGTTGCGCGTAGGCAATGCCTAAGTGGAACCACATCATGGCAGTAATAACATAATTGAGCTCATTGTCAGAGTATAAATGATAGAAAATCTTGAATTTTTTCAATATGGGATTATATTTATTTACTTTTTTATGAAGGTGATATAGTATGTTGTGGAGCGTTGGATCTTAGACTTAATCTCAACCATCAATTTTCACTTAATCAAGGGGGCACATGGTTGTATTTCATTTAATGAATGTCGATCAATCTTGGTCATTCATCAAGAAAGTTATTGTGGTCTAGATTCAATGTGCCTGACACATTCCCTCAACATATGTGAGTATGACCTAGAGCATCAGATGAAGATTCAAGAGACGTAATTAAATGATGATTCGCCTTGACATAAAGGCACGACTTAATCTAGGCACTTTATTGCTAATCAACATCCATGGAAAAAAGGAATCGATTCATCTTCTTTCATTTTATCTCAATCATTGATCGCATCTAAAGAGAAGACTGGATAGTCATGCCCAATTCAAAAGGTTTTTAAATTCAACGATGAGTGTGTATTCTTGGAAAATCTGATTGACAAGACCATTTGGACAACTTTTTCCTTAAATAGCTTGGTTGAATTGTGTTCTAGACTCATTTTTGCTTTCATCAAGTATTTTTAATCAAGATTTCAAGGAAAAATTGGGGAGGAATGGATGCTAAAAGTTTAAAATTTTCTTTTGAAATTGCGAAATGAAAAGCCCTTGATCTGGACATTAATTGGATCCATTTTAACATAGTTTTGGGTTAGTTATTGATTATTCTCCCTAATCTGTCATTATTTAGTTTTTAGATTTCTATTTTAAACTGCAATTTGATAGAATTTCTTGATTTTTTGTCATTTTATCTCATCGTGAACGATTTTCTCTCTCAAATTTCTCTCTTTGATTTTTATATGGATTTCAATCCTATTTGCATGATTTTTAATTCTATGGATATATCTTTGAGTTCTATTCTTAAATATATATTTCCTTGATTTCCTACCCTACTTTATTATCCATTTTGATCGAGTTCTAAAAAATCTAAAAAATAAAACCTAATTGTCTACTGATTCAACCCTTTCTCACCATTTTTGCTAAATTCATTGTGAAAAATCTTAATATATAAGTTATTATGATGACTGCATGATCACATTGTGTCAAGAGATCCACTAGATAGAATGTTTGGAGAGAGATGCATTGGAGAGAAATCGCTAGAGAGAGATAGTGAGCTCTTGATCATCGGAGACTTGGAATATCTTCCAAGAACTCACAATAATTTTTTTCTTAGATTTGGAATATCTTCACAAGAGCTCTTCACTTAGTCATTGTATATGCTCATAGACTTCATTGCAAACATCACATACGAATGACAATGAATAAATTTTATTTCAATGAACTTTAACGAGATACATAAAAGTGTGATTGGTTTATAGGCCACATAATATCCATCAAAACACATAAGGTTTATAGACGTTGGTAAATATAAATATAATTATGATGATTTTTATGAAAATCCACATAAAAATGTCTATAAATAGGGAGAGAATGATTACAACTCAAGGTGCCCATACAAGCCTTATGAGAAATTCTCTCATTTCTTCTCTTTTTCTCTTCGTGAAGAGCTTTGAAGATGAGATCTAATCATCCATATATCGTGTGGATACCGCTAGGCTAGACAGTTTGAATAGCTTCAAGAACTCCCTTAAGAGAACCTTGGTAGTATGTATTATCATACATTGAGATTCAATGTATTCTGCTGCATTCAATGTTTTGATCAAAATTTTGGAAGGCTTCTCGACCTTAGAATCTAAAAAGATGAAAGTATGATTGGCTTGTAGGCCCCATAATATCTAATAATGAGAATGGCTAGCACGAGCACAACACCGATGCAAGTAGAGTGTTGCCTTGCCGACCGACTAAGGGACCATCATAGTCTTCACAAGCAAAGGCCTCATGAGTTGAGTGTTGATGTGAGAAAGGCACCATAGAGAACAACATTCTACCATTAATCAAGAGGGGGTCGATGTGAAAGAGAGGATGTCACTGCTCAATGGAAAAGGTGCCATTGTGCAAAATGAGGTGTTGTTGTGCTGATTTAGCTTGCAAAGATTGTATGTTAGGGAGGTGGGTCAACAGTACCACATGAAGCCTTGGATCACCACTTTGATACCTTATGGAATCACTTGTAAATGATTTGAAGCAGCGATCAAATTGAAGAAGAAGAGAGGAGGAAGGGTGCTCACATCTTGAGAGAGAAACCCTACGTTCGCACAATCTAAATGGGAGAGGGAGAGGAGAGGGAGAGAGATAGATATTAAAAGATATTCCTCCAACAGGCTATATTTTCTCATATTTTTATATCAAGAAAGGTCAGACCCAAAACACGGCCTGCGAAACATAATGACTACTTCTTGAACACCCCCAGATGGACATCATAATGAACTTTTTCCTAGTGCTACTATGAACACATTGAGGAGCAGGTTTTGTTTTGACATGGTTGTTTTAGTTTTATAAAATGGTTAATTGTATCTTGTGCATGAAAATAAATGATGTAGCTCACTTAGAAAAAATGCTCTTTAAGGAAATAGTATGTTGACATGGAGTGCTAGAAAAAATCATGTCAAATTGAGACTCCAAGTTCCTTTATCATTTTGAGATAACCCTATACAGAAGATCTAACATGATCTCAAATTTCAACTCTACTAATCATACTAAAAAAAGTTGTTACATCGAGGTCATGAAAAAAACCTTAGAAAAGTTAATTCAATTGCTTGATGGAGATATACTAAAGGAATGGGATCTCAAGCAGAGTTATGTGCAATTCAATGGTAAATTGATCTACTAAGCAATCACTATTTTTGATTGTATATCTTGTTTACCCAAAGATTTCTCTAGATTATTTGCAATTATCAAGGTAGACATGAAGGGGCCTTGCAGAAAATAACTTGGCCGACCACATCAATACAGTCCATGAAGATATACAACAAGCTCCCTCAGATGGTAATGTTGAGTAAAAACATGCACAAACAAGAGATGCCATGAAACGATTTTGGAATTCAAAGACCTTGACATGGTATATTTGTGAAAAGAAAGGTTCCTCATAGAAACTTATAATAAAATCAAGCCAAGTGAGTATAGACCATTTAAGATTCTAAAGAAGATTAATGAAAATGCTTATGTCGTCGGGGTAATGGACAACATGGGTATCTCTAACACTTTCTATGGCAGTGATATTTAGGGAAAATTCTTTTTAAAATGATTCTAGATAACTCTAGGGAAAATTCTTTTTAAAATGGGGTGCTTAATTTAGCCCAAGATGTAGCCCAACAACTCATTTCATGAAGTCTATTGAAATTTAGAGTGGGACTTTTCTAGGAGGTAATAAGATCTACAAGAGAATCGCATGGAGATTTAGAATATCTTCTAGGAACTCTCAACTACCTCGTTAATTTTAGAACCTTTTGTCATATGAAAGCCATATGTTTTGCCTTTTCACTCAATCCTCTGGCATCTCTTTTGCCACATTGTCATGCTATATTTTTGTGTTGTCTTTTCATGGGTATTATTCTTTTGGACGACCCTTCACTTTTTGACGGCTACCGTATCTTCATTTGACGGCTTTGCTTTGGCCCCTTTGAGTGTTATCGCAGTTTGGGAGTTCATTAGCACTTTTGTGAATTCAATCACGACCCCTCTTGAATTAAAAGGTTCAAGAGAATAGCTATTTAGAATGAAAGACTTAGCATTATCTTGTAGAACGACACTCATGAAATCAAACCAAAGTTCTTCAATACTTTTGCGCCAAGGCTGCATCATAAAATTTCAATAAGCAAACAAGTCCCAAATGATTCTTACAAATTTTTGAAATCCCAATTACTAACAAAATTTCCAAAGACACCCCAAAAAGTTTATAATCATATAAAACCTACATAATTTTTTAATATTTACGGATTTTGATGAAAATAAGCAATATCCAGTAGGTTTCTCAAAAACAATATATATAAATAGTGAAGACAAAAAACAATTACTTCCACCCAATTCTATATTAGACAACAAAATACCAAGAAAATCAGATGCATTATTATATTTCAAGTATCTGAAAAACTTACAACTACCAAAACTCCCTCAAAATCCTTAATAAATCCAATACAATCTTTAAAAACCCAAATTAAATAACTACTTATAAAACTAGGACAAAATCATAGATTTACATTCTAAAAAAATTCACAAATCAATTCTTGCATTTAAAAAAGTATAAAAAGCACAAAGTTTGCAGTAGCTTATAAATACGCAAGATCCTCGTAACTCTCAAAATATCTAAACAATCCAGAAAACTTGATAAACTATGTTAAACCCTAAACTTTGAGGAAGAACACAAAAATCGCAAAAAACTACATTAAATCTCAAAACATTTCTAATCCATGCTCATCGACTTCAAGTATATCACTAAAAATGATCTCCAATCCAATGCTAACTGGAATAATGTTCGTGCACCAGAAGAGAGAGAGTGGGCCAGAGGGAGAGAGGTATCTCTCTCAAAGGTAATCAAGGTACTTTTTGAAATAAAGGATTCAATTAGGCATCAGATTATTTGCTTTGAATGATTTTCAGAGTCCTCTAGTTGACATATATTTTTCTGTCTTTGACATCTGTAACTGGAAGGCATCGTTCTTCATCGTAGTTATCTGTCTAACCGAGCAAATGAAAGAAATTGGGGTAGACTATCTGTTGATTGAAGATGCCGTGCTGTCCTGGAGGATCTCTAGACTCATATCTATGAAGCAATATGCCTATGTTTTTAACAAAGCAATCCAACACAGTTGATTGGTGATGGTCTCACCAGTGCAGATGATAGCTTGATGCCTGCATAAGGGGGTGAGCCAGGTATGCGCCAACAGTGCCGAAGGTGATCACCAAGTAGGGTAAACGGAGGAACTCCTTGTAATAATCCTTGGGCAGCTTCTGGCGGCCATCGACTATGGCAGCAAATGGGAGCACACTCGTCCTCTTCTTTAGCTCGAAGAAGGCCTCCCCATGACGCGCAGCCAGCCGACGATCTCCATTCCACACACCAAACAGGTGGTGGGAAATAAGTCCGAAAGAAGCTGCCATCGCCACCGTGTTTCCCATCCACAACATGTGCGCTAGGCACCATATCACCTGCCCCACCATCTGAAAGCCCAAAAAGGACCATATGGCGTTATATCAAACATCCTGATGACATAAACCAGGATCCAAGCTCTCTCTATCTATCTAACTCTCTCTACCTGAGGGTGCCTGGTAATTCGAATGATGCCAGTTTCCCAGAGATGCATCTTGGGTTTGTCCACGGCGGCAACTTCCAGAAGGTTGAAAGTGGAGGGGTAGAGGAAGAAGAAGGAGATAAAGGAAGCCAACCATACTAGCTCATGCACCCCAGGAACGCCCTGGACTTGCCAAAGCTGTGTGCCCTCGTACCGGTGGTTGATGAAATAAACCTTCAAAAGTCAGAACCAAAGAGAAATATAAAGAGAAGGTAGAAAGAGAAGGTTAAGGAGAAAGAGAGAGTCTTGATGCTTACAATGGTGGTGAGGGCGAGGGGAAGGGAGATGCCAGCGAAGAGGACGCGGTATGCCCGCTCACCAATCAGCCTCTCTCCAGCATCTCTCAGGCTCGCTAAGCCGCTGTGAACGGCAGCAAAGATGCAGAAGAGAAGCAGCAGCACCACCTGCAACACAAGGGAAAATCCACTGAAAATTGAAGTCCAAATCTTACACTTGAAAAAGAACTTCGATGGATGGACTAAGAATTGTCCCAAACAGAAAGTAGGCAATCAATCAATGAGAAAGAATTGGACACCTCAGGGCTCTCAGATACTCCAGAAATGGTGTTGACGAAGGTAGAGCCGAATCCAGTTGAAGGATCAATCCAGATAACATTGAGAGCCAATAAGACAGCGCCCAGAATGGATGCAAAATAGACCCAAGATCGAATGCTCTGCTGGGAAAGCTCGAAAGCCGCCGAGTCCTCCCCCAAAGGGACTTCTCTTTGCTCAACCTCATCGCTTCTCTCACTAGCGGTGGCATGTATTCTCTCGCTAGCCTTGTACGCCGGAAGTAGTTTCCCAAATCCGTTAGAAACCTGGGCAGGGGAGTGTCGTCTCTGGGAAAATACGAGGAGAGAGTTAGATGGGATTGGTAGCAGAAGCTCCGGTCTTTTCCCGGCAATGGGGAGAAGAGAAGGGCGGGAAGATAACAGAGAGGAGAGCGCCATTCTACTATCCACAACGAGCCCAACGCAAAACGCAGTCTACCTCTAACGAATAAGGATAACAGAGAAAGCTTTCCACGTGGACGAATCACAGCAAATCGGTACTTCCAGTAACCTTTCCACCGAGCAGCTGGTGGGCGCTGTTAAACGAATGAACAGTAAGAGAAGATCAGCAAAAGCTTGACCTTTCTGCAGAATCTTTGAACGGAATCTCCCCCAAAAGCTTCTTCCGCTCAACGAAAACTCTTTCATCTTACTCGCAAGTAGATAGGGAGAGAAGATCCAGCACGTCAATGATCAGGACACCAGCGAATGAATGGAAGAGCGCGAATCGATCTCAACGGTCCATTTCGACGTTCGGCGATGGTGCAGTAAAACTGCCTATTTTAGAGGAGGTCTGGGTCCTCTGGGGAGAGCTCGACTGCCTCATTTTTCCAGGGCATGGGCTGGCAAAACTGTCTCGCACAGTTGTACCGGGGACCCAATCGCGCCCACAACGAGCGCCCATTGGTGCATGGACTCGGTCCCGCGGGACCTACTTCATAGGTATGCGTGCCCAAGCTACTGCGGAAGTGCGGATCTAATCTGCCTTCAACTCTCCCTGATAACCGCACACCGCAGAAAATTAAACAAGAGTAATGGGCAGCAGTCTCTCCTCTTCTTGGAGTCTTTTCCCACTTGAGATTGTTGACTAGAGAGAGAAAGAAGAAAAAGATGAGGGCTTAGTTCTGCAGCATTCAAAGACTGCAATCTAAGCAGTTGCAGGATTTGGGTGTGAAGGAGCAGAAGCCGAATGGCCTGTTGGGAATGTTGCAGTTTATTGCGTAGCAGCAGGGAGACGGGAGGCAGACGCCCCTGGGTCCGCCGCAGCAGGTGCACAGAGCGCATATCCGAAAGCTGCCAAGCCGCCGCCGCGTCGCCTCCAGTAACGCCGCTGCTCCCGGCGTCACCACCGCCGGCTTCATCGGCCACTTCTCCATCTCCGCCGCCGCCGCCGCCTGCCCAAGAAGGAAGGAAACGGGGTTAAATTGAAGGGCTTCAAAGGAAAAGAAGAAAACGAAAACCCACCTGAGTGGAGAAAGACCCTCCGAGAAGGAGCAGTAGGAGGAGGGAATGAGAGAGAAAGACATTGCGGGAAGGCATTTTCCTCCGGAGGAGAGGAGGAAAGAGAGAGTGGCACTGGAACTCTGTTGGTTCCAGCAGTCGGGAGGGAAGAAATAAGGTCGAGCCTATTAATGGGATAATAATGAAGGTCCGACGGGAAAGAGGAGGGCCGGGCGGAGAGGAAGATGGCGTCTTCGACTTCTGAGAGAAAGGGGAAAAGAATTATCTGGGCCCAACTAACACGTGATGAGCAGGCACATGAGAGAGAGATAATGGGCATCGAATGGGCCTTTGGCTTGCCCGTTATTTCGCCGTGGAATTAACTGGCAGTAAAAGAGAGAGAGAGAGAGAGCAGGACGGTGGGGGGACCGAGAGATGCGGCGGCGGGGAGAAGCTGCGAGCGACGATGGCGGAGGCGCCCGGAGGAGGGGGAGAGAGAGGGTATCGCTCCTTACGAGGTTAGTGGAGGCGATCTTCGCATTCGTGAAGCTGGCGGAGTTCGAGATCCTCTTCGTCGTCTTCTTCGTCGTCGCCTTCCTCTTCTTCAAAGACCTGGTGCGTTTATTTCAAGAACTCCGATTTCTTTTTCATCCGAATTCCATCATGTGAATTTCCATAATTCCGTGGAAACGTGTGATTTGTACTCGGCTTGGTCATTTAAGGAATCAATTTTCCTCATTACTTATGATTGAATAAAAAAAAAACGAGGAGAAGAATAGAATTTTCGGTTTTGTTTCGATGATTTTTCATTATTATCTTTCTAATGAACGGCGTGCAGACATCGAGACCACATTACAACCAGATCCTGGTGAAAAATCCGGATGCCGATAATTTCTGGAGTTTCTGGGGCTTCAAACGTACGGAATAAAGAGAACATTTTGGAAGCCGAAGAACTTACCTCCTTTTCGTGCACGGATCAAAGTCAAAGTCTTCGACGGCTCATTCTTCTCTAGTATGGAGAATTTTTATTCATAGATCCTCGGAAAAATTTCAGTAATTGTTTACGCATTGAAATACGCTTGGCTTTTGTTTTGTAGACGCCAATGATGTATGGCTACCTTGCCTTGACTTTCTGATTATCTTGCTTCAAAATCGTTGGATAAAATTTTTAATCATTTTCCCCCGGTAATTACTCAAATCTCTGCCAAGTTTATCAGTTTGATTTTACATCGGGTGTTGAGGCAGCCAAACTTTAAACTACACAGAAAGATTGTGCAGTTAACCCGTTTCGTTAGCTTCAGTGAAGTGCAGATCTTCGGGATGAAGCAAGAAAAATGAATGGAGATCAGAGAGGGAATGAAGGAACCAGCACGAGAGAGAGAGAGAAGGGTGAAGGGAATGAAGGGAATGAAAACAGGTGAGTAGGGACAGGAAGAGAGAGAGAGAGAGAGACTAAAGTTGACTTTAAGTTAATGCGCTTGTCGGGAGACAGAGGGATCACCAAAACCGTTGACATCGAGTTAAATTTCTACATGGAAAATGTGTATACAATAGTAGGTCCGGTGGGGGGTGGGGAAGGCCTTTATTGAGCAGAAATTGAGCTTCAGACTTTTCTCTGTTCCTCTTCGGAGCTTGAAAATAAACAGGCATTATGTGCACATTTACACTGCGTTCGAGAATTCTGTTCCGAATTTTTTTTCAAAGAGAGGAAGCTCTTCTCTTCAGCCGAAGAACTCAATTTAGCGAGTTGACTTTCTCGCCCACTCTTCTTCAGGATGGTTATGAGAGAGAAGAGGCTGACTTTCCAGCAGACGCCTCAAGGGGCCCTTCAGCAAATAACTGCTGAGTGCCACTTGACGAATGCCCAATTGACTGGCGGCGGCTGGCTTGGTCCACGGATGATATGCCATAGGTAACGGTACCCATGGGGTGGTCAAACTTACAGTTTGAACCAAACTTGCATATCCCATATCGCAGGTAGAACACGCATGCATTTTCTCCCTGGCAATGGAAACAATGAAGTAATTAGCATGAAATTTGATGCATGCACGCAAAGAATGGTTCACATCATTCAATTTAAACCCATGTTTTATCAGATTTTTTTTCTGTAAGTACTAAGCACCGTTTTTCTTTGGAAGGTGCAGAGGTGCAACTTACTGGACGCAGAGGAAGGCCCAATGGGCTCAGAGTACAGTCAGGAACAGGAATGATCCTCTCTCTAGGATGATGGAACCGGCAGACAGCACCAAACTTGCAGTCTCCAGTCTTCATATAATACTGACACTCTGGCTCCCCAGGTCTCTCAGGAAACATATTCTCCTTCTGAAAAGCATAAATCCCCAAAGGGATAGAGTTGACATGGTAGGGGGAAGTTGACCCTTGACTGAGCTGACCAGAAGCCTCATTCTGCTGGGAAGACCCAAAGAATTGACCAGTCCTAGCTGACATAGTCTGCTGGTTAGCGGGGGAAGAGACAGAGGAGCCAACTTGTCCCTGCTGAAAAATTCAACATCGGAGGTCAACCCCACGAGAATCAAAATCAAAAGTTTCGACAGAAAGCATTCGACTTACGGGATAGGGGCTCCAGCCTGGAACCTGAACCATCCCCTGAGGAATCACTAGCTGCGGAAAGCTCGATGGGCCAGGCATGAAGGAACCTCTAGAGAGAGACCAGTTGTTCAACCCTCCAGAGAAGGACTGTTGGCCCGGAATCCCCGTAGCATAAACAGAAGACCCCCGCAGAGAGACAACGGGGCTGGATGGCGGTGGATGATGAAACTTGCAGGTGCTCCCAAACTTACAAAGTCCCGTCCTCAGGTAATATGCGCATTCTTTCTCACTCTGCAGAGAAAACGTTAACAGTTTGAAGTTTTTCCCACAATTTAAAAAAGCCGTCTGAGGAAAAACAGACCGGTCGAAGAGGGTAGCCAAGAACATTCAGTCGAATTCTCTCTGAGTCTGTGCCCACATCTTTCGGATGATGGAACTTGCATGTTGCTCCAAATTTGCATGCTCCCGTCTTCAAATAGTACTGTAAAAGTTGAAACTCTCATTTATTAAATAAGACTGCCTAGACACGGATAAATACTGAAAAGTTCCTTAGGTCACATATGAAACACGACCTGAACAGTCGGAGGAACTGGTTATATGGCTAAAACGTTCAGAATTCAATAGGTTTTTTGAATCACTCTCAATAAAAGCGCTGTACCTGACAATCCGGCTGTCCAACTCTTTCCGGGTATATCCCTTTCAACCTGGCAGCGAATCCTGCCTGAAATTTTTGTAAAACCTAATCAACTGTTTTGATGAATTCTGTGAGACAGATAAACAGGCAGCAGAATCAAACTATATAAGCCTTTCCGAAAAGAAGTGGGAATTCACCAGCATTCGGTTAGGAGGATGGTTAAATCTACAGGTAAGTCCGAATTTGCAGAGTCCAGTTCTAATGTAGTAAGAACAGTCCGGCTCTCCAAGGCGTTCGGGGTATGACCCGCGTTCAGTGGATTCATCACCTCTCATGTTTAGTTGCCACATGTGATCTGCGATTTAGCGGCGGCCGATCATTTTATGGATCTTCCAAGAAAGCGGAAATATCTAAAATCCACGATAACACATCGATTCACCTAAAATTCGCGATTGCATTGTTAAATATTTCTCCGATCGAACGAAGTCAGCCACGGAAATGGGATAGAAGAAGAGGCGACGAGTTTCCAGGAGTAGGAAAACGAATTCTTCCCGCTGAGGTCACGCGATCGGACCCGGCCGAGGCCAACACTTAGGGTTAAAGAGGAAAACACGACAATTTCACGAAAATCAACCCGATCGCGGAGAAGACGGCCCTTATCGATGGCGTAGCCACTTCCGACAAAACCCGGAAACGTAATCGAGTACATTGGACCGCCGGAAGCCGAGAGATCGAAACCCAACTATCAACAGTAGTAAGGAAGAGCCCGATCGGCATAGATTATCGACTAAAAGCGCAGAAACCCTAACCTGCGCCGCGCGGGGATCCAATAGAAGATGACACCTCCATCACGGGCAAAGCTGCCGCCGGCCTAACTTCCCTGGGCATCCGAGGTCCGATCCCTTCCATGTCAACGACTTCGGCATCATCGTCAGCAGGGGCACGAGACGCGGCTGCAGTACCAGCCGGGCGTGGCCATCCTCGCGCGGCCCAGAATCTCCGCCTCCGACAGCCACGCGCGTCGCCTGACTACGGGATCAAGGGTGAGGGATAGAGCTGGAAGGGGGAGAAAAAGACGGAACGAAAGATGGTGGACCCCGAGGTCGCTGCAAAGATAGAACGGTGTAGTCTTCTCCTCTCCACAAAAAAACTTTAATCCGCGAAGCCAGAGGTGGAGCGTGCTCCTCAGGGATATAGCGAGAGAGAGAAGAGAGATAGATAGAGAGAGAGCAGCCAGCCGCGCCGGTGCTTTCACTGCAGTCGTCAGTCGTTGATTGAGGCGCCAAACGAAGTAGATAGACGGAGCAGGGTACTCTAATTAGGCAAAATTTTAATTAAAAAATCTGAATGTCTTTTTAAAATTTTTGGGATAAAACCTTTTTTTCGAAATAAAAATATGAGCCACTGAATCAGAAAAATAGTCCAAGGAAAATAAAAAATATATAGAAAGAAAATCACCTAAAAGCTGACTATTGCGCCTTTTCAGCAGCTATTTTAGCAAAACTTAAAAATTAGATTATTCTACAAATGAAATACATTTAATGATAAAATTTCAAAATTTAATGAATATCTCTGTCTTTTATGACATTTATTCATCTGAAAACATTTGCTGTATCCATTATCTTTTTTCTGGCCTTCGTCTCTTTTGAAAATAAAATATCCATTCAATGCTAACCGAGATTTTCTTCATTTAAATTCCGGGATCGGATTATTTCTTCAGAAAAATTAATCCAGTGGGATTTAAAAAATATCTGACGTAAAGCAGCCGGGAATAGACCTTTCCCAATCGATTATTTTTTAAAAATGCGGGAAATTCATTTTCTTCTCCGGTAGAAAAATGCGTTTAATAATTAAAGTCTAATAAAAAGAAATAAGAATGTTTCGGAATATTCAAACCCTTATCCGTTTATCTGGTCTTCCCTAATTAATGTGGTCTCGGATGATCAGGTTTGCCTGTCAGACGTTGACTGCAGATATGCCACGTGACACGTGAGGAGTTCGAAGCAGAGATCGACCCAGAGTCCAGAACATAAAAGTCAACAGCTCCGTACGTAGCGATGACGTGTCCCCATGCGTCAGCCGGTGAGCTCCCTCGATCTCAGCCGTCCATCTCCTGTGCCATCTTATTTAATTATCGAGCATTATCCAGACGACGGGTGAATTTTTTAAGCGGTGGCGAGCTAGCTAGGCGGCGGCGCGGACAATTCTGCCACCATGGCAACGGCGCCGCCCCGGTCATGAGTGGCAGAGACGATATTAATTGAATAGTAAGGTCTATTGATTTAATGCGAAACCTGACCCCACGCCTTGGCTGTTACGAGCAGCAACGGCCTGGACAGAAAGGCTGCTGCAGCTGCTTCTTTCTCTCTCACGCCTTCCTCCTCCCGCTTTTGCGGGAGTGTTGCACTCTGACACCACTTCCAGAAACGCCCGATTCGAGCGAAAGCGAGAAAGAGTAAGAGAGAGCTTGCACTCTTGTCTTTACTAGTGTGGCTGCTTTTTCAGCGGTATTCTTCGATAAGAAGGGACTTGCAGCGGTGTTCGGCTCTCGAAGCCGCGAGTGTTGGAGCTTCGCCGGAAGTCAGGACTTTCCCCGGGATCATCGCCGACGAGAAGTGTGAGGATGGCAGCCGGCGGTTCGTCCTCTCTTGTGTGAGCGCGTAAGTTTGTCTTTCTCCTCATCGATCGATTCCAGCTTGTCTCGCATTTGCATGTGCTCTTATTCGTTTGTTCTCTCGGCGATCTTCTTTCGTTCCGGCGCTTTCTTCACTACCGGCCTTGGCTTTTCCTCCCCGGGGCCGCCAGGTCAGGATTTCAGAACGTCCATCCCCGCAGTCCGCAGCCGCCGTTAGTGGATTCCCCGCCCTTTGCGCGCCTCTCTTTTTATGAAAATAATCGATGACAGATGACGTCCCTTGTCATCTTTCCGCTTCGCTGTAGCGTTTTTATTCTTCCTTTTCTCCATCCAATGACTCTTAACTCATTCTCATCCGCCCCAAACTTTCCGCTGCAAAAATTGACAACGCCTCCTCTTAGGTTGCTAGACTTTAGGTTACGTGCAGAGGTTTTCTTCATGCGCTGTTCCTTCCACTTTTTCTTTCTTTTAGAGGTCTCCACTAGCTAGCTTTGTCATGAGATGCTCCGCCATCAACGCTGATTGATCGTCAGTTTCCATCACTAGTAGCCTCCACCGTTTTCTCGTCATGGCTTACCTTCGTAATGATCATCTCTGACGTGAAACCAGATTCAGAATTTCTCGGGGGGCGAGAAAGCAAGCAGTTTGCAGTTTCTCTCTGCTATCTCCAGGTGTTGGAAAGGGTCTCCGCAGGTATACACCGGGTTGCAGTCGGCTTTCTTCGTCCGTTTTACGCAACAATATCTCTGTGCACTTTACGGTAAAATCCTCGTCTGATCCCTTTTGTTATTTCTGCATGGAGATCATCTGAATCGCGTGAGCGATCTGCAGTGAGTTCAGGATAATGGAAGGAGCGCGATGGATGTCGCTCCTCGTCTACGTTCTCTGCGTGGTAACCTGTGAGGCGAACTTCTCCGGCGACGCCAGCTTGCTGTACGCACTGAGGGAAGTGTTCTCTCGGAGGAGCCACGTTATTCCTACCTGGTTTGATGCGTCGATTCCTCCCTGCAACTGGTCCGGCATAGCCTGCGATGGGAATAACTTTGTCTTCGGAATCAACTTATCTGAGATGGCAATGGAGCTTCCTATTCCTGACTGTGTGGGGGAGTTTACAGCTCTAAGAAGACTCAATCTCAGCAATAGTGGATTCCGCGGAACGATCCCGGAATCGTTTAAGAAATTGCAGAACCTGCAGTCACTCGACTTGGGTCGTAATCAGTTTTCCGAAAATCTGTCGGCCTGGGTCTTTGAGAT
The DNA here is from genome assembly GCA_024174645.1 of Lemna minuta. Classification (NCBI taxonomy): domain Eukaryota; kingdom Viridiplantae; phylum Streptophyta; class Magnoliopsida; order Alismatales; family Araceae; genus Lemna; species Lemna minuta. Next base: position 14,023,065 of record CM044101.1, read on the forward strand.
GAGCTCACTTAGAGAACTGGTGCTCGATTCCTGCGGTTTTTCCGGAATTCTCAATTCTGCAGTGGGACGGTTGAAGGATCTCAAGAGACTTTCCCTTTCTGGAAATTTCTTCAGTGGGAATCTGCCGATGGAGATCGGGAACTTGCAAGAACTGGAGTTTCTAGATCTGAGCATGAACTCTTTCGACGGGAAACTGCCAGCGAGTTTGGGAAAACTCACCAAACTACTTCATTTAGACGCGAGTCGGAACGGCTTCACGCGACCCATCATCAGGGAGATCGGGAACTTGCGCGCGCTTATCACTCTTGATCTCTCGTTCAACTTTTTCACGGGAATCATTCCCCCGGAGATAGGTAATTTAAAAGCCCTGGAATCTCTCTGGCTGGGATCAAACAGGCTGACGGGGAGCATACCTCCAAAAATAGGCAACCTGTCCCGGTTAAAAATCATGGGCATTCAAGATTGCAGGCTGACGGGCACCATTCCGGAAGAAATATCTAAATTGGAGAGTTTGCTGGGGTTGGATATCTCGGAAAATAGCTTTGAAGGTTCCCTGCCCAAGGGAATCGGAAATCTGACAAATCTGGTCTACCTTATTGCTGCTCACTCGGGACTCAGCGGACGCATACCGGACGAACTGGGGCAATGCCTCAGTCTCAGAACCCTAGACCTCTCCTTCAACTCATTCTCCGGTCCTCTGCCTGACACTCTCGCTGGACTGAACTCGATCAGCACGTTCATCGTCGAAGGGAACCAGATCTCCGGTGTGATCCCAGAATGGATCGCGAGCTGGAAAGAAGTTACAGCCATAAGATTCAGCAAGAACAAGTTTTTTGGATCTCTTCCTCCGCTGAAGCTGCCTTCACTGACAACATTCTCTGCAGACGCTAATCTCCTTTCTGGGGAGATACCGCCAGAGATATGCGACTGCAAGCTGTTATCTTTTCTCTCATTATCAGAGAACGAGTTCAGGGGCAACATTACCGTCACCTTCACAGAATGCTCCCATCTCACAGATCTGATTCTCGCTGGCAACAGGTTATCCGGCGAGCTGCCCGGCTATCTTGGAGATATCCCTCTTGTGACGTTGGAGCTATCTCAGAACAACTTCTCCGGCGAACTACCGAATGAGTTGCTCGGATCGTCGACCCTCCTGGAGCTATCTCTCAGTGGCAACCTGCTCTCTGGCCATATCCACGACGCCTTCGGAGGGACCTCGAGCTTACAACGTCTGCAGCTCGACGAAAATCGGTTCGAAGGACCCATCCCGAAATCCCTAGGCAAGCTCAAGAATCTCAGCAACCTGTCCCTCCGAGGGAATAAGCTTGGTGGCATTATCCCCCCAGAGCTCTTCGACTGCACCAACCTGGTAGCGCTTGATCTGGGTAACAACGAGCTGTCCGGCCCGATCCCGAAGACCATATCTCAGTTGAAGCTCCTGGACAATCTGGTGCTCGCCGGGAATCGTCTGTCCGGCCGCATCCCCGGCGAGATCTGCGCCGGGTTTCAGCGGATGACGCCGCCGGACTCGGAGTTTACGCAGCACTTCGGCGTTTTAGATCTCTCCGGCAACAACCTCGTCGGCCCGATTCCGGCGGAAATCACGGATTGCGCCGTGGTCGTGGAGTTGAGGCTTCAGGGCAACAAGCTGAGCGGCGGGATCCCTCCTGGATTGGCCCGCCTCTTGAACCTCACCTTCCTCGACCTCTCATCTAACCTTCTGACGGGTCCTCTTCCTCTGGATTCTCTTCTCCCTCTGAGAAATCTCCAAGGATTTATCCTCTCCGACAACTTGCTCACCGGTTCCATCCCAAACTCCATCGCCACCTCGCTCCCCAGCCTGGTGAAGCTCAACCTCTCCATGAACGAGCTCTTCGGGGCCTTCCCTTCTTCCCTGTTCTCCATACGAAGTCTCACCCATCTGGACTTGAGCAGAAATTCCCTCTCCGGTCCTGTCCTCGTCTCCGACTCTGAAGACAGCAGCTCTCTCCTATTTCTCAACGCCAGCAACAACCACCTCTCGGGCAGCGTCGACTTCGCCTTTTTTAACCTGTCCTCTATCTCCGTCCTCGACCTTCACAACAACGATCTCTCCGGCCAGCTCCCTTCCTTCTCCAAACTCCCCTGCCTTAGCCTACCTCGACATCTCGGATAACGAGCTTTCGGACTCCATCCCCTGCGATATCTGCGCCGTCCCAGGTCTATCCTTCCTCAACCTCTCTGGCAACCGCTTCACGAGATACTACCCGGAAACTTGTTCTTGTTCTGTGCTCCCTGTGACCCACCCTTCTCCCGGCGGCGCTCTGAGCCGCTCCGCCGCCATGGCCGTCTCCTTCGGCGGCGCCGCCGTGCTCCTCGCGCTCCTTCTCGCCCTCCTCCAATGGCGATCTCGGCGGAAGAATCCCCAGCCCTCCCAGTCTCTCTCCTCAAAATCCTCGTCTTCGGCGGAGCTTCTAGCCAGCAGCAGGAAGTCCAAGGAGCCTCTGAGCATCAACATAGCCACCTTCGAGCACGCGCTCCTCAGAATTACTCTCGCCGACATCCTCGCCGCCACTGAGAACTTCAGCAAGGCGCATGTCGTCGGCGACGGCGGGTTCGGCACCGTCTACCGCGCGGTGCTCTCCGGCGGCGCCGTCGCCGTCAAACGCCTCCACGGCGCTGGCGACCGCGAATTTCTCGCCGAGATGGAGACCGTCGGAAAAGTCAACCACCGCCATCTTGTCCCCCTCCTGGGTTACTGCGTCTTCAACGACGAGAGATTCCTCATCTACGAGTACATGGAAAAGGGGAGCCTGGACCTCTGGTTAAGGAGCAGGGCCGACGCGGCGGAAATCCTAAAATGGCCGGTGCGGCTGAGGATCTGCTTGGGAGCCGCCAAAGGGCTCGCCTTTCTGCACCACGGCTTCGTACCCCACATAATCCACCGCGACATGAAGTCCAGCAACATCCTCCTTGACGAGGACTTCCAGGCCAGGGTTTCGGACTTCGGACTGGCGCGCATCATCAGCGCGTGCGAGACCCACGTCAGCACGGACTTGGCGGGAACGTTCGGGTACATCCCGCCGGAGTACGGCCAGGCAATGAAGGCGACAGCCAAGGGGGACGTTTACAGCTTCGGCGTGGTGGTGCTGGAGCTGCTGACGGGGCGGCCGCCGACTGGGCAGGAGGAAGAAGGAAGGGGGGGCAGTCTGGTGGGCTGGGTTAGGTGGGCCCTACAGAAAAGGAGGAGAGGCGGGGTCTTCGATGGATGCCTGCCGGCGGGTGGGCCGGCGAGGGAGCAGATGCGGAGGGTGTTGGCCGTGGCCGTGGCTTGCACCGCAGACGAGCCATGGAAGAGGCCGACCATGCAGGAGGTCGTACAACGGCTGAAGGAGATCGACCAGCTTCTGCCCGACAAAACTGCATAGCCTCGTAAGTCCAGAAGCCGGTTAGCCAGTAACAAGCGTCGTTCTTTTTCGTTTCAAGAACATGGGGAGTTAGGAGTCGAGCTTCCCCGATTCCCTGCCACCCATGAGTGTGTAAATATGCTTGATTCCGAAGGAAATTCTGTCGAAGTGTTTGCCCAACGATCGAATGCTGGAAGGATGGTGGACGGGAGGGGTCGGCGTTTTATTGAAAATCAATGAATAAATTGCTAATTTGAGAAAAAAGATAATTTCCAAGTGAAAAATACATCAAAATGAAGAGAGAAACGCGGATCCAGATCTTTAACAAACAGTTTGTAATCTGATTGCAAACAATTTGAAGAGAACGACGATCACAGTTTGGTAATCTGTTACAAAAATCAAAACGAAGAGATTGAATTTGCAAATCTACATCACTACCAACCTCAGATGGTAAAGAAGATCTACCACAAAAGAATCAAAATTCAGGAATTATTTGAGAATTAAAGCATTGATTAAAGTGAATATCTAGGTGCTTACAAATGAAATCAAATTAGGCTAAATTTCAAATCTAACCCTAGTTTAAACAATCAATGACTTATACAATTAGCTCGTCCCCTCGCATACCAATCCTCCTTGTGTATACCCTTCTGCTATGAGCATTGTCTTCTATAGTCCAACACTTCATAGCTATGAGCATGGAAATCGTAGCGGCCGCCATTCTTGACATCGTAAAATTTATGATTCTTCGTCCAACATACAAAAAGGCCATCAAATGATATGTTTGTCATGCAAATACAAATGTACTAGCTGATTTGCTTTCATCATTTGAGTGGATTTGTGCCCACAATACATGCTTTGGTGAGTTATTCATTGACCTCTTCTATCCTTGTCTTCTTTATTGTGTCTAGATTTCTTCGGGTTTTGTTATAATATTCATGAAAAACCTAGGGTTCTTACCCAAAGGATTGGAAGGGTGCGATCATGCCTTTCTTGGGTGGGCATCCCACTCCGATCATCGACACAGAGCAACTTTAGTAGCTTCTCTTGAAAATTTTCATGTTGTGTCGCTAAGATATTGATAAGCTTCTCTACTCGATCCAACACAACAAATTAGATAAATTGGATTTTCTTTGACAATCATAGTGTATTTTAAAAACTTATGATTCATTGCATCATGTGATTTTTTTAGGGCTTGCACTTATTCATGCACCAATGAGGATCCATCAATATTCACTTTCTCCACTAGAAATATCACATCCCCCTAGAGCTTCATATAGCCCATCTAAATTTGACAAAACATTAGAAGTAGATTGTGATTTTAATGCACTTAGCGTCTCTGTGGCTTTGAGGAAGAGCACCAACATTTGAGCAAAATCATCTAGGACGCCCATTCTTGTGATGTGATGGAATAATTCTCTTGCTTCATGTTCAACATATAAGTACCCAATGTCTTGATGACTTCTCTTGATGACAAATATCTAGTAATCATGTCCAAATAAAATTGATGGATACCAATGAATATAAATAAGAGATGGAAGGGTGATTGATTGCATGCCACATAATACACATCACTCTTCCATATCTTATTTATATTCATTGATATCTATTGATTCTATATTGGACATCAATTCATTGATATCCATCGCCTCTTATTTACATGTGACATGAAATTCAATCACCCTTCCATCTCTCGTTTATATTTTTAGAAATAAAATTTTATTCATTATCATTCTTGTACGATGTTTATAATAAAGTCCATGAATGTATGTAATGACTAAATAAATTATGATGAGAGGGATGACATGACAAGCATCATTGAAGTAGAGGTAGGTGACTTGAGAAGCATCTAAAGTCTTAGAGCAAGCTATAAAATGAAATTTTTTTAAAAATTGATCGACTACTTCTATAATGGAATCATGATGTCTAAGAATACTTGGGAGACTAAAGATGAAATCAAGGCTCACATCTTTGAAAAATATAGGGGAACAAGAAAAGGGATATAAATGCCTATGTTCTTCTTAACAAAAAGGAAGGTATAATACTGAATGTACTTGACCCGACAAGCATGATGAGGACTAAGTTTTTGATAGGAGTGAAGAGAACTTTAAGCCTCATGATTGGAGTACAATATGAATTCCTTTGAAATAAGATAGTGGCGAGATGGCGAGGAGATTGTATGAGGGCATAGAAGTCTTTATCATAGGTAGACTACTTGAGCTTAACCTCATTCAATTTCTTGCTAAAGTAAGTAATAAGGTGATTATCTTGGCTAAGTATGCCACCTATATCTAAACATAAGGCATTGCAAGAATCTTCAAAAACCTTTTGATAAAAAATTATTCATAGAATAGGAGCATGAGTCTTATTATCTATTGTATCTACCCTCATACAAACTTCACCAAAGAATTCCCTATTATCCAAAAAATTGTAAAATAAATTAAAATTTAATGCTTCACCACTCAAAAAATCATCATCATATACAATGCCTTAGGATTACTACACATTCATTCCAAGATCTTTCACTTTCCTAGATATTTTCCAATAAACATGATACCTCCAAAAATTTTCTCCAAGTGTAAATATTGTCACATGCTAGTCATTACTTTCACACTCCTCTCTAAGTAAAGTTCCACATTGATAACATGTCATTGATGCATTCATTTTTATCATTATAAATAGGTTTCAACACATAATTCTTGTTAATATATTGCATTCAATGAATAAAAACATGATAATGACGTTTTTATGATATTTTTGCATTCATCATTTCATTCCACTCATATACTTGACTTACATTTATTTAGTGCTAATTTGGTAAAACCTATCATGCATCATTCTTTTCAATTACTTATATTATGAGACTAACCCCATTTGACTTTCTCAAAGTCAAGTGATTGAATTCTCACATTTTTATGAGTTTATATGGATGTAGGGACATAGGTACGCAAGTAAGAAAGCATGGATATGAATGATGATAAGAGGGCAGATAAAACAACCCTCCACTAAATTTGAATACCATGACAACCATATTTTAATGAAAGAAGTGGTAAATGAGATTTGGATTTGGTAGAGGGATCATCATAAGGTTTTTAGGATGATTCAAAATTGATTTAGAGTAAATATTGAGTCAACCTCTTTATTTTGAAAGAGGTTGGACCAAACTTAATTTTTATTAAATGAGACCTTAAATTTTTTCTCATGAGTTTAGATACTTTTGGATACAAAGATAGAGAATTAAATTCTTGATCCAATAGAGAAAATTTCATAGAAAAAGGATTTATATTTTGTAAAATATTCAATTTCTAAGTTCAAGGATTTTTCTAGAATTTTTTTAAATTTTTAGAGACTTTTTCTGATTTTGAGCATATTTACAAAAATACCCCTTCAAGTTTGAAGTAGAAATTAATAAAAAGACCCCTCTAATTTTTTGAAGTAAAAATTTATAAAAATACCCCTCCACACTTATAAAGGCTGACACACCTTTTTCTGGGTGCAATAAGAGGGTGCCACATGGCACGCTCTTATTGCACAATCTCAATCAACGGTTAGGATTTCTTTAAATTAAAATTATGATATCTCATGATCTAGATAGAATTTTGAGCTGAAATTTTATGGCTAGATTCATATTTTAACCCTCTATCCATCCATACCCTTGGATAAAAAAATTAAGCTGGAAATTTTTTAATGATTAGACTCTTTTGCCCATCTTATTACTCAAACCCTAGGAACCCACTTATAAAAGCATTTCATTTTCTCTCTCCTTACATTTTTTGGCTCTCTCTTAACATCATGCTACCAGAAGGAAAGGGAGAGGAGGTCAAGGACCAAGGAGGAGCACTGTTTGATGCTCAATCTTGTAGTGGAGAAGTGAGCAAGCAAAGATCGTGATCAGAGCGGATCGAGCATCACCCAGCCTAAGATGAGCACACCAACGGGGTTTGTGCAAAGATATAGATTGGATTTTAGCTTGTGAACATCTCGATATACAATAGACATGTGTTTTATTTTTATTTTTTATTTATTTTAGTAGCTTTGACATCATCTCCGTGTGCATATCTCACTCTCACCCTCGTAGTGCATTTATCCATTACTACCGTCATCTATTTTCTCATCTTTCTATCATATTATCTCCATTTTCATCTCAATTAATCTAATTATCTCATCTCTTTTATAATTTCTATCTTAATTCTAAGAGAAACTCAAGATTATCACTCATACTCACCTCCTCGTGCTCCATTCCAACTCCCACATCTTCCTCCATCCTTATCTTTCTTTTGAACACATAACCTCATTACTTTAGCTCCCTGTGGATTCAACGCTTGCAGACACTATATTTAGCTCCCTATGAACTATATTTTATTACATGAAATTGACGCACAACAACGATGAAAAACACACGTGATCTAAATCATTACCCATTACTTAGGACCTCACGACTACATACCTCCTAACAAGAGTCCCACATCTAAATTATAGGGAATGATTCCCCATTAACATATTCTCCAAAATTAGAATTTTTTCCCTTAAAACTTTAGTATTCAGTTGCATTGCCTCAATCCAAAATCATTCACCATCCCTCTCCATGCACTCTCAAGAGCACTAAAAAAGGTTTTTTTTTCAAATCTTTATGAACTCAAAAAGACTATCACACTTATTTCCTTCACATTCATGAATACATAACCTAACAAGATGCTAACTTTCTAGAACATACAAAGTAATTCAAGAAATAAGATAACCCCTTCAAATATAATAAAAGATGATATTGAAGCTACCAAATCCAACACTCTCTACAACTCAAGTCTGTCTGCACCAAGAAGAATCTCAACTCTAGAGTCAAATCTTCCAACTCCACCACTAAATTTTGACCTACATCTACCCATTTCCACCAAGAAAAGGTACGCATAGAAGCACTCTTCATCTCATCTCTAAATTTATATCCTATGATTGTCTACTTTCTACTTCTTTCCCCTTTGAGCTAGAAACATCCTTTACGTCAATTCCTAAGAAAGACATTGAGGCATTAAAATGACTAGAATCAAACAAAAATATGGATTTGGAATACCAATATATTTTTCAATTTAAAATAATATAAAAATATTATACTTGCTTCTATGAGCATAAATAGTGAGAGCCACAAAACATTTTTTATCATTGGAAAATAAAAGTTTCATGACATGAAAAATCATATCAAGATGGATTTCTATCACATCTATAACAAGATACTTCTATAGGAAATCAATGGACATCTTCAACGACAGCACCAGTGATATTTATTATGATACTCTCTCCAACAAGTTGTTCATTGTTAATTAACCATAACATGCTGATATTTTTACATTTTTGGAATGAATCTAATTCATAACAATATATATATTATTCCTAAATCCTTGTAGGATAGGATATGTAATTCTTGAATCCTCATGGAATACATATTTTGAAAGAGTAATTTTGAGAAGATAATAAGATAAGAGAATAAAAGGGCAAGCAATAAGTTTGAGAGAAAGAGATAATATAAGATATTAAAGCTATATGCATTATGACTTGATAAAGTGAGGAATACTGAAAAGCATAGACAAGAAAGAAATTTTAGAGTTTGTCTAAGTTATGATGAAGGATTATGTGAGCTACTCTTAAAATAAATGACTTGATAAAGTAGTAACTCAAAATGGGAGTAAAATTTCAGTTTTTTACTGGCATCTAGAATTGGAATTTTGTACATGCTATTATAAATTTCATACATTCTAAACCAGATATACTCAAATTTCTTACCAAACACTCTAAAAAAACAATAGATTCGTTTTGGTGTTATTTCATAAGTCTAAATAATGATAGGGAAAATAAGATGGTGATAACAGTGAATAATAAAGTGCAACTCATAGAATTCTAAGGTAGGCTTCCTTTTTCAGCTTTAATGCATGAATTTCTCCAAGCATTATGAACAACCTCCTTAATTTGAGTCAAGTAGTTAATATTCTATAGATTTTCTAATTCTATAATCACTTGAATTTCTTAATTTCAGAGCTTAAGTGTTGAATTATGTCAAATCAATGACAATATTGATGTTTTGGCATAGTTGAATTATTCTTGGACTTGTTCTTTTGTCTTCTTCTCCGATTCCTTTGAATTGTGTTTGACCTCTAGATTTTTTGGACTCAAATGTCTTCGAATTAATGGTGTTTATATCATAATGTTAAATTTTGAAGAAGTTTATTTTTTTAGAGTTGAATTATTGAAATTTTTATTTTTTTACCACTCCATTGATTAAGAAGCTTTTTTTGAATCTCAAAATATTGTGACCATTGGGTTTTTTGTGTGTGAAATCTAGTAGTTATAGATGATTGATGAAATCGATTTGGGTGTGTTTAGGTTGTTGTTGTGTATTGATTTCATGTCATAAGTTTTATATTTTCTCACTTAACATAGTTCTAAAGTAAGAGTCAAATCCTTGAAGCGTAGATAATGAGATTAGATGCTTCTAATGGAAGATGAGAACATGAAATGAGATGAGGATGTGGAATTTAGCACATAGATAGCGATTTTATGACTTTTCTTAATGAATTTAAGATAAAAATCAGAAATGAGACTAGGTGATGAAGATGGAGAGGTGAAAATGAGGATGATAGAATGGGGAGTTGAGAAGGATGGATGAAAGATGATGTGCGCTTTTTCTATTGAGTGGACGATGAAAATGCTAATACATACAAAAATTGTTCCACACTATTTATGATGCTCATCCTTGTTGGGATCTGAGGTTGATAAGCTTTCCAAAATTTTAATCAAAACTTTAAATGCAACATAATACATTGAATTGGATATTCAAAACATAGAGATACCAAGAATAGATGATCATATCATCTAGTTTGTATGAGAAAATATACTTATATGGTTCATTGAAGGAGTTCTTAAAACTATTTAAGTGTCTAGACTCTAGCGATATCCACATGATCACCATATGGTTGCATCTCCTCTTCAAAGTTCTTTACCAAGAGAGAAAAAGAATAAATGAGAGAATTATTTTGGATGCCTGAATTGACACTTTGAGTTGCTGTTGTTCTCCCCCTATTTATAGACATTTGGCTTGTGGATTTTGTTGGGTTGCGAGGTTGATAAGCCTTCCAAAATTTTGATCATAATATCTAGTGCAGTGGAATACATTGACTTGGATATTCAAAATACCAAGGCCCCATGAATAAATAATACTGTCATATAATATGTATGAGAAAACATACTTATAGGGTTCACTTGAAGGAGTTCCTGAAGCTATTCAAGTGTCTAGCCTCTAGAGGTATTCACACAATCTCTGGATGGTTAGATATTTCAAGGTAGCCTCTTTCTCTCTTCACCAAGAGAGAAAGAGAATAAAGAAGAGAATTCTCACAAGGCTTGCATGGGCACCAAAAGTTGTGGTCATTCTCCCCTATTTGTAGATATTTGGCATGTAAATTTTTTACAAAAACTTATATAATTTATGTCCATATCCACCAATCATCCATACACCTTATACGTGTGATCCCTTTAGATCCATATTTCTGGGAGTTGAGGCTCGACAAGCTCTCCAAATTTTCAATGACAAACATTGATTGCAATAGAAGATGTTAAATCCAGTTGTTCAACAAAGTTGAAGCACCTAGAATAGATAATCTCATCATCTATTCTATGTGATCCTATCATCTAGTATATAATAAAATAAATACTTACAATGATCATTTGAAGGAGCTCTCCAAGCCGTTCAAGTGTTCGGTCTCTAGAAATATCTACACAATCTCCAGACAATTGAATCTCCTCTTGAACACTCGTCACGATGAGAGAAAGAGAAGAGAGGGGAGAATTTCCACTAGGCTTGCATGTGCACCCTTGTTATGGTCATTCTCTCCCTATTTATAGACTTTGAGAATGTGAACTCACAAAAACCGTAATATTTATGTCTATATCCACCAATGCCCATCGACCTTATGTGTGTGACCCTCTAGTTTCATAAATCTTGTCAATTAATGACTCAATCGACCCAATAACACTAACTTGTCTTCTTAATTAATTAAAGATATTAACATATATATTAATTGACTAAGGATCGATTTAACCTAATCAAAAAGTTGAGTAGGCAGCCCGATGGGTGCCATGCTACACCACGTGCTCTGAGAGACATGGAGTATATTAGAACTCCTTCTTAAAACCTTGCCATCATCGATTACCATGCACATATAATCCTTTCATCCACGTGAGGCTCCTGAATGACTTAGGGTAGGGTTAACTATCAAACCCTAATCGGTCACTCAATTGAGTACTAATACGAGTAGGAAATCATTGAGAACAACTTTTCTAATATTTCCACTACCTTGGCCAAGGATTTAACCACACCTCATTCTTTGAGTTAGTCTCCTCTTGTACAGAGGGGAGATGATCCCATCTTTACCACTCAATCACCTTCGAGGCCTTCATATCATATCCAATCTATGATGTATCAACCGAGGTGAAGCTTAAATGCATGTGAAGCTTAAATGCATTAGCAAATATGAAGCTAAAATGTAGATGTGGCTCATCATTAGGCAAATTAATTTGACTTGCCCTCAGTGGAGGCTCTCTGCTTAGCTACAAATCTGCCAAAGAGTTGAGCTCTTCTCTGCCACCCATGTGAGGGCCTCCTAAGAGGTTGGAAGTCGAGTAGAACCTCAAAAACTTCATGGGTCTCATATGGACAAATACTAGAGTGATATATTGGCCCTGTGACCCACAATGTTTGCTTCACCCTTCATCTTTTGCTCTAATACCAACTGATGAACCTAGAGATTGAACCAATAGACTAGGATGAGTACATGGCAAGAGGCCACTAATAACCTACATAAAGAAAAGGAAACAAAGAACAACTGTCTCTCCCCAATTGGCTCCTCAATAAAGCCCATGGGCGGAGGCCACATTTTTCCTTCTCCAAGAAGATTTAGGGGGAAATCTTATAAATAAAGAAGGCCAACTTGAAAAATGCTTTCAAGAAAGAAGTTGGGTAATTGAGGGAGAGTGGAGGATGGAGGGATCTCAAATTACTACCTTCCACTCGGAGAGAGGATCTTGGCACCACTATTTGGAAAATCTTTTCTTGATTTCTCTTCCTTAAAGGATTTTGTTATGAGGAAGTTCAAATGAGTTTTACAAACCTACAGATATAATATAGGAAATCCCATCGCAACAGAAATAACTGACAAAGTCCATTACAACTATCTTAAGAGAAAGGATAGAAAGTGCACCTATGAGCCCAAAACCAATGCCATTGAGAAATAAGGGATTGCAAGAAACAAACTAGGCTCCAATAAGCAAACAACACCAAAGCGTCCTTCAACCACAAATAGAATCTAGCACTGAGAGAGAGAGGGGACCTTAGGATATTGGGAAAGAGAGAGGGAGGGAGGGAGAGTAGAAGGGGGAGACAATGATTGATAGAGGGAAAGAGGAAGGCAGCAAGGAAGAACATGAAAGCTAGTGAGAGAGAGAAAGAGGAAGATCTTCATATGCATGTGTGTGCATGCATATATATATATATATATGCATTGAGAGAGCAATGAGAGAGAGAGAGAGAGAGAGAGAGAGAGAGGTTATTAATGCCAAAAACATTTGAAACGTTATTAAAGAAGAAAGATATGATAGAGCTCTTACCTTTTCTTCAACAACCATTGAAGTTTCTCTCAACAATTTTTTGGGTCTGTGACCATCCAGTATGAAGGATCTACAAAGGACTTGAATTCAACAGTTCAATGTTTAGTCTGACATAGAATTGTATGAATGGCTTGAATTCTTTTTGAATTCAACATTGCAATTTTGTGATGATTTTTATTCCATTATTTCCCTCATAAATCAATCAAAGATAAACAAAACAGGGGCTGATGAACCGTTTTTCAAAAGATCCTTTTCTTTAGAAGAGAAAGAGAGCGATAGAGATCTAATCATTTGCTCCAAGAGCCTTTTTCAATTTTCATTTATGTCAGCATCTTGCTTCTAATGCAAGAAAACGTTCTATTCCTTATTGAAATGATTCTCTTCTTGAGAGGGATAGAGAGAGTTAATCATTGTCGTGGAGCCCTTCAGAAAGGGAGAGAGGGGGGGAGGGGGGGGGGCGAGAGAGAGAGAGAGGGTTATTAACGCCAAAAACATTTGAAACGTTGAATAAATGAATGGATTTTGAAATTAAAACTATTCTAGTCGGAAAATCGCGGTATCCTTAGCCGTCTGCCTTACCAGTGATGCTTCCTCTTGACCTGCTCTCCTGATCTCGCAATTGCCCTTTTTAGGATTTCCACTTGTTCTCTCATCACAGGCCGGCCAGAGGATAGGGGGCCTTTATCGTTTAAGTGACGAGCTCACCATTCTGGCCTCTCGCTTGTCCGCAGGGATGGCTGGTCCCCATCAGTCGGCAATCCGATCCAGACAAGACTTCCAATTCTAGACGGATGTGTTTCACCTAACAAATTCAAAATATTGTTTCTCCTCCACGCCAAAAACGCCCCCAAAATTCACGCTCCAAGGAGCATCTATAAAAGGGCTAGGTTCCACTCACACGACCGCTCATGGGTACACGGGTGGGCCACGTTCTTCCCGGAATAGGGTACCTCCTATTCGGGCTATGGCAACTCTTCAACCACACCAAGCTCTACTGTCAAAACCCTAATTCCTACCACCCTCCTCTCTGGTTCCCTTCTCCAAAAATCAGAAACCTCGAGCTCTTTATAATAATGACGGCGGCTGGGACCTACATTGCACTGGAGCTCTTCATCAACCCTTCCCGCACCCACCTCCTGGACCCCATCGACCACACCATTCCTGCTGCCCATCTCCACAACTTCGAGCACGCCACCATAACCCTAGCTCTCATCGTCTACACCGCATTCGCGCTCTTTTTCGACCGCGTAAAAGTCAATGGTACCCGTACCCTGAATCTTATTCTCGGCTCCTTGGCCTTCGCCGTCGAGTTTCTCGTCTACTACCTCCATTCCACCGACCACTCCGGCTACGAGTGGCAGTACCACTCGCTGCTAGTGGTAATCATTGCGGTATCCTTAATCACCACTTTGATGGGTATCGGATATCCTCGGAGCTTTTCCGTAGGGTTTATCAGATCCGTGAGCGTGGTTTTCCGGGGAGTCTGGTATATCATACTTGGGTATCATGCTTTACACTCCGCGGTTCATCCCCAAGGGCTGTTCTCTGCAGAACGATGGCGGTTTTTTAAAGACTCCATGTGAGGACCATATCTCTCTCCACCGGGCGAAGGGGCTGGTGAACCTGGAGTTCACTTGGGCTCTCATTGTCGTCATGGCTTTCTCTGTTTGGTTCTACGTTGTCATGGCAAGGAAGTACCCCGAAGTTCAGGAGTTCGAGAGCTTTGCTGAGAAGGAGGAAAATTTGGACAAGTGCCTTGACGGGGAAAATTGTGCAAGGCAAAAAACTTGGGCAAGGTGAGGCAGTAGAAAAATGCCAGGGAAATCCTTAAAAAATCAATAATGCAAAGAATAATAATCAATGTAACCACCTGTAATCGCAGTTCCTCGTGATCTTTCTGTGAAGGCAAAGTTTCTATGTGAAATAAATAAAACTTCAGAAGTGGAAATTTTCGCCTTCAAATGAACAAGTTAAAAAGAGGGAATTCAGTATGTTACTTGCGGGTCAATTCAATCACACAAGATAACATCTTTGACCCGGAATTCACCGATCTCAGGTGATCTTCCCTTCAGTGTTTCGGAAAAGAAAATCTTTGAAGAAGCATCCTATTCATAACAAATAAATAGGGTAATTATTGAAATGTGAATCATAAGTCATAATAGTTTATCAAAAGCAAGAGAGATATTTTTTTCATATATTTTGGATTATGCAGAAAAATGAATTACTATTAAAAAGATGGATTACTTAGCTGATGATTCACACTTAGACGATTACTTAGCTGATGAACCAATGGAATCATTATTGTTTTCCTTCACTGTTTGTATGGAGCTCGAAGCCTCGCAAGTGGATGCAATGCTTGAGAGGAACACCACGCTTTCAACACATTTTTTATGCAGCATGATGCATGCGTGATAACTCGTGTTGCTTGAGTTGGTAACGTGGGTTCCTTGCGGAGAACATCCAAGAAAGGCATTAAACAATAAAAAGGCAGTGTTTTTGACAATAGATGTTGTGGCAAGCACAACTGAATATACATGACATATGATCTAACCAAGAAGCAAAAGCAATGGAATGACAATGTAATATGCTTTAGAGTGGCACAAGGCCTCGATTGGATATGATCATGTTTTGAGAGATATATCATGTTTTCCTTTCTTAGAAAGGGGCCTTGGGCATGTCAACAAAAGCCCTGTGAAAGCTGTCATTTTTATTCCATGTGCTCAACTATCTCATATGAGGGTAACATAAGGCATCAAGGCATGTTGTCATCCATCTCATGTTGTCATCTTGATGTTGTGCATGTATCAAGGTATGGAATATGGTTTGCTACAAATCTTTCTCTCATAAGGCATCAAGGCAAAAAAAATATGACAATTGACTTCCTATAAGAGTATACTATCCCATCAATAATATATTAGAAAAAAGAGATTATCTCATAAGAACAATCAGATTCAGGAGACTTGAAGTGATTTAGAGAAAAGTGAAGCTTGAAAGATACATAGATGTGTAGTGGTTGTGATGAAGAACATATGCAAGAGGGTATCATTTTATGTTTTATATTGGGTGTCAAAAGATCATTCAAAGATGATTAATTGAAATGATGAGATACTCTGCACATATATAAGATTTCATGATACCCACTTGTGGTAATTGATTAGAGAAGTGTGTGGACCATTAATTAGATGCCTTAATTTGAAGAATTCCAGCCTGATTCTCTACTAAGATTTAGTTCCACTCCTTCATCTTTATTGTCTTCTCTCGAGATCTCTATTATTTGATAGGATTTAATGTACAGATCTACGTGCTCTAAGATACATAAATTTTGGGTGGTTAGATCTCTTTTTCAACATTCTTCACCAGAAGAGAAAGAGAAGAAATTAGAGAGTTTCCAAAAAGTAGTATGGGAACGTTGATGTGTGGTTGTTCTCCATTTATTTATACACACTAGGTATGTGAAATTTTCATAGAACTTTTAGAATTATGTCTACATCCATTGATGCCTATAGAGTTTATTTGTGTGACCCTCTAGGTCTCTATATCTCACTAGATAATAACTCGATATACCCAAAAACACTTACTGGTTAACCTTATCAATTTTCTATATCAACACAGATTAATTAATCAAGGATTGATTTAACCCAATGTTAGGTGTCACTCTATCATCTTGGTTGCCTTTTGTGGGGATCTCTAATATCCTTGCACCTTCTATAATGTTCCCTCCACTTTTCATCTCTAACAACTATTTGACTGTATTGATGTTGTTTCTCAATTCTTTGTTGTGCATATCCCTAGCTGATCATTAGACTCCAGCAGCCACCTCCTATTTGATGCTGAACTCCACCATATCATCAACTACTATCATTACACCCATCGATCCACCTCCAAGTGACCTTCACCTTCTCATTGTGTTACAAAAGGGTACATGTACTTGTACCCAATATCCCATAGACCACTTTCTATCCTTTGGCTTCCTCTCTCCCACCAACCACACCTTTTCTCTTGTCATATCCTACGAGTTAGTAGCCAATACATATCATGAAGCGTGTAATGTAATTGAGTGGAAAAAATCATGAATCTAGAGTATTGCACCCTTTCGATCATGAACAAACCATGAAAAAAGCATGGCATGTGCATTGCAGTATTTGGGACTTAGTTTTGCGCCCTTCTGATCCCAACATTATGATGTGTAAGTGAGGTTTTGCCCTGATATTCTTTTGACCAATAGCTATGAGGTTGACATCTCTACTACTAAAGTTTTATATTAGGATGTACTTTGTGATGCACGACTTGCAAACACCACTTTATTTCCTTGGGATAGTGCTTCTTACCAGTAAGGTAAGTATGCCTTGGATCTTATTCAAAAAACAAGGTTACTTAGGTGTAAACTAGCTACATCACCCTTGGAGGCAAGACCCAAGTTGTGGGACACTTACTCACTTATGATATCAGATGCCAACCACTATCGGTGTCTATTGGGAAAGCTGATCTATTTGATGGTCACTCGCCTTGATATTGCTTATGCTATCCATGTTTTTAGTTAATGCAAGAGCTTTGAATAGTGCAATAGGAAGGATGAATTATGATTTCTCACGCACACCAAGTATGCCTTTGGAAAAGGGATCATCTATAAGTGCCACAATCATCTTCATATTGAGGCCTATTCTATTGTCAAATATGTTAGGGACAAAGGAGATCAGAAATCAACTAGGTTTTATTGCCCATATGTTGGATGTATAGCTACTTGGCACTCTTGGAAACAAAAGGTCATCTCTTATTCTAGTGCGAAAGTTGAGTACAATGATATAATTGCTACTACTTGTGAGATGATATGTCTGCAATCCTTTCTATGAGACTTAAGTATCATGATTTTGATGCCTATGCCTAGGCAGTTGATAACCTCGAAACTACAATGATTCCTAGAAATCTTGCCTTTCAAAAGAGGATCGAGCATATTGAGATCAACTATCACTTTATCCATGACAAGATGTTTATGAGAGTTGTTACTACACCACAAGTGTCATCATTAGACTAGCTCGCTGACACCTTCATCAAGAGCTTTAATGGTGAGTCATATGATTGCATGGGATCCAAGATGCTTACGTTTGACTATACACCCCAAGTTGAGGGAGAATGTTTGATATAGCCTATTAAGGGCTTAGTGCACTAAATCTCATTAGAACTCCAAAGTTAAGCATACATGGATGAAAGCAGTACAAGGACTAATAATATCCTAGGAAGTCTTCATGTTTTCTAGCTCATGCTAGGGACATTAATGATGGATATTATGTGGCATATAACCCAATCAAACTTCCATGTATCTTGTTTAAGTTCAATGAAATGATATTTATTCATTGTCATTCTTGTGTAATGTTTGTAATGAAGTCCATGAACATATGCAATGACTAAGTGAATTATGATGAGATCATAATATAATGATTACTAGTCTTTAAACTTATATTTTAAACATTCCTATTCGTGGGATATTCGAGATGGACATCAAATTATCCGAAAAGAATAGTACTATGTGATTCGACTCATATGATGAGTATGGCTGATCCCGTAGCAATCGATGTAAAGACACTAAGAATAGATAGTGGGTACTCTTTGAAGAAAGAGTTCACTAAATTGATCCGTATAAATCCCTGAATTGTAATTATACCTAACTGGCAATCAGGTTGATTGATGTCATGATTGTGTATGTGATCCTTTGACTTGAGACACCAAAGACATATTGTGGATGGATGATAGTGTTTTGATTATGACTTACAAATCCCAAGCCATGGGATATCTAAAACGTCATATATTGGATACGACATGAAGTCTACGAAGATGATTGTGTAATCAGGATGTGATCATCTACCCTCGTATTTGAGGAGCCTAACTCAAGGAATGAGATGCAGTGAAATCCTTGGCCAAGGTAATCGAAAATATCACATAAGGAGGTCTCGATGATTTCCTACACACATCAGTACTAACTTGAGTGACTGATTAGGTTTTGAAAATTGACCATACCCTAAGTCATTCATGAGTCTCATGCGGATGAAGGATTATACATACATAGTAATTGATAACAGAAAGGTTCCATAAGTGAGTTCTTACATACTCCATATCTCCTATTGTATGTGATGTAGCTTGGCACCAAACGAGCTAATAACTCAACCTATCGATTGACTTAAATAAATCATTGATTAATTAATCTATATACTGAAGTGGATAATTAATTAAGGTTAACCAATAAGGTGTTATTTGGTTTATAGAGTTATTAACTAGTGAGATATACAGACCTAGAGGGTCACACACATAAGGTCTATGGATGTTGGTGGATATAGACATAATTATTAAAGTTTTTATGAACAATCTACATACGCAATATCTATAAATATGTAGAGAATGACCACAACTCAAGGTGCCCATGCAAGCCTTGTGGGAATTCTATCCTTTTCGTCTCTTTCTGTCTTGGTGAAGAGCTTTGAAGAGGAGATCCAACCATCCGAAGACCGTGTGGATATCGCTAGATGCTAGACACTTGAATAGCCTCAAGAACTCCTTCAAGGGAACTCTATAAGTATGTTTTCTCATACTTACTAAATGATAGGATCATATTTTCTTGGTGTCTTTATGTTTTGAATATTTGATTCAATGTATTTCGTTCTATTTAATGTTTCGATCAAAATTTTGAAAGTTTATCAACCTTAGAATCCAACAATTAGTAGCAAAAAATTCATATTTATATTTCTCTCTCTTTCTTCTCTATAAATAAAGGCTTCTAATCTTTTCTTGAATCACTAAATAGAAATTGGCTTTGCCATTTACTAGGAAGATGGCAAGTTCATCACTGGAAAGTCAAATCTTATTTTTTGAAAAGAGAATTGGAAAAAAAAGTTTATGTGAAGCATAAATTGTTTATGTTAAGAAGAAAAATGGATTATCTTGGGATAAAACTTAAATTGTCTCTTTATGTATGAAAGCATGTGCCTACAGCATAGTTCACCAAGCTAGAAAAGTGATTGCTCTCAAGATCATGATGTATACTAAAAAGAATAAAGTATTTTCACTTTCTAGTTGGTGAATTTTTTTCATGATTTAATAAGATAATTCTAGAAGAATACAACATAAAAAATTTCAAGGCACAAATGGAGCAAGAGTTTGAGATGAGTGACCTCAAGTCACTCTCTTATAATTGGGAATTTTATTGATCTAAGAACTTAGTGTCAATTTAATTGAATAGGTGTATATTTTGAAGCTTCTAGATCGTAATGGCACGTTGGTTTGTAAATCCATCAATGCTCTTCTAGATTTACCTTAAGATTTTAGCAAATGACTTTGTCCATTAATGAATTCCATAGAGTGCAAAAGCATAATGGAACGTTTGATGTAAGTAACCCATATTAGATCTAATTTGAAAAATATATAAAACCATATTTATCGGGCATTGATGAAACATTTTGTGCGATCGTTGAAAAACACACGAATGTGTATCAAAAAGATTACGAACTCGCCAATTTTAAGTTTTAATAAGTATAATGGTAAATAAGGGTTGAATCAACGGAGAAATAGTGTAAATTTTAAGGTATTCTTCAAATTCGATCAATTCGGATGCCTAATTGAGGTGAGACATAAGGGATTTTAGTAAATTTTGAAAGAAGACTCCAAGACAAATCCATGGAATCAAAAATCACTCGATTTGGATCAATGTCCGAGGATAAATCAAGGAGTGAAATATAGGTAGAAAAATCGATTGCAAGGGAGAGAAAATATTAAAATTTCTAAAAATTATTGTAATCTAACCTAAAATCATGCTTGAAATGATCAAATTGATTGCCAGATCAAAGGCTTTTCATTCTACATTATTGAAAATGGATCGTCCGAGTTCAAGAGGTAAAATCTCCCTATTCTTTTGACAAAATCTTGCTTTCAAGTGCTCCTTGGATACAAAAATGAGTTTAAAAGAGGAAGAAATCAGGAGATTCAAGGATTGAAATGTCTTAATAGTTTGATTACATCAAACATCCAAGAATACATTTTTTGTAGAAGGTAGAGAGTATAAATAAGCAAAATTTAGGACGTGACAGTTAGATTTGGCGGTTGATTTTCAATCAATAGCTTAGATGAAAAGTCAGGATGTGAATCAACGTCATTACGTCCCGTCCATCGGATCAAATATGAAACGTTAAGATTTTGCCACATCACGAGTGATCTTTATCGAACGTGTGAGATGTTGTCACGCGTCTAAAGAGTTCATCAGGCTGATTCAAGCCTTGCAATTCTAACTCCTCAGATGAAAAATTAGTATTTGATAGTAGTTTATAATGTCAATCGTCATCAAATTTTAGTGCGCCATGTACCCCTTCACTTTAGTGATCATCGACACTTGTGATTAAACTTGAAAATTGGACGCTCCTCATTTTGCCACGTCACCTATGATGTAATAAATAAAAAGATAGTCCTACATGGCAAAAATGATGGCGCAAATCATGTATATATAGAGGCAGATTTATGCGTTAGCTTATATCCTCAAAAAAGGATGCTTAAGCATTTGATACACACACTATATATATACACATGTATGTGCCACGTGGCACGTGCAAAGCCTAACACGCAAGCATGCTGCTCACATCATCTTTCACATCAGCATGTGATAAATAAAACAATATTTTTATTTTTCTACATCAAAATGAATTCAAAATAAATTTAGAAAAATTCAAAAAAATTCTAGAAAAATCCGTAACAATTAAAAAACTCATAACTTTTAAAATATAACTCTAAATTAATCCAAATTTATTTTATTGGGTCAGAAATCAAATAACTATCATTCTAAAAATTGAGATTTAATAAATAATAAGAGAATACATTTTTATTTAAAAAATACACTCATTTATTTTAGAAAATAAAACTAGAAAAATAAATGAGTGTAAAAAATATTTTTTCTCTTATTATTTAATATTACAACTTAATTTTAATCTCAAATAAAGATGAGAATAATATACTCTGAAATAATTTATTTAATTATGCATGATTATCCCTAAAATAATGCATTTTGAGATTTTAACTCTAAATTGTATAGAATGATAGACATATACTTATAGTATGATAACATACATACTAATGGAATGTTTAATACCTTAACTTGTATTACTAATCATGTAATTATCAGTATAAATTTCATGTTATCAGACATTCAACTTCTTGACACATGAGAACAATAAGAAACTGTTGAGGTACATCATAGAAATGTTTGATATTGGATTGATCCATGAGAAAGGGGGGGAGGATGTAGTAATAGGCTATTTTGATAGTAATTATGTTGGTAATCATGAAGATTGCAGATTACTTATGAGATGACTTTCCGATGAACTTGATTTTGGTGTATTTTAAATCATTGTTTTGAATCCATTTCATGCAACAACATTTATAATTTCTCACTTTGTATAGCGGTAAAGGGTTGAACCCTCAAGGAGCCTAGGTAATGAGATTAATAGTTTTCAAAAGGGAGAATAGATACATGTATAGAGAAGGTGATCTAGGAGTGAAGATAGAGAATACAAAAGATTGAGATGGTAAGGAGAGAAATGGATGTAAATATCAATCTCTATTTTTGTGTAAATACATTTAAGATTGATGATGGAAGTTTGGGTAAGTTTGATAATATAATGGGGAAGAGAGGGATGGAGACGATTCTTGAAGTGGTGATGGCAAAAAGATGATTGCAAGAGATTTTCAGATTTGGATAGTGATAAAACTACTTGATAAAAAGGGAAAACAAAAATTCCAAATCATATCCAAATCCTCGCACAATCCCTAATTTTTATATTGTCACTATCCAAATCTAGGTTGAGTGATGCTAGACTCATTATAATTTTGATCCTTTGCTTGATCTTACATCTGTGACAAATTAGAACACACAAATGCTAATCTTGGGCCTAAGCCTCTCCTTTTTTCTTATTATAGTGTGATTCCAAGATAGATCCAAAAAATAATAAAAAATAAAGAAGAAGATTTTTTTATATACTAAGTTTAGAGGTTACCTTGGATCAACGACGGAGATATAGTCTTTTTAGGTGTCACCAAATAAACGCTGGAGGTTAATCCCATAGGTGACAACCTATGAAGGTGGGAGGGTCTCTCTTAAAGAGGTGGGCCTCATAAGTGATAACATACATTTTATACATGAATTTACATGATTATTAATGCAAATAAATGCATTAATTATTACAATTGTATGCATGTTATCATATTTTAAGTATATTTCTATCATTTTACATATTTTCATGTTATGATCTAAAAATACATCATTTTATGGATAAGTATGCATAATTAAACAATATATTTCTAATCCTATTTATATTTAAGGTCGTAATGATGTTTTTATGATTAAATGATAAGAGAAAAGGTCTTTATTTACAATCATGTATTTTTATAAATTTATTTTATAAGATAGATGATTGTATTTATTTAATTAAAATTCATTCTCTTGTTATTTTAATATTTTTGACTTTTTATAATGATAGATTATTCAATTTCTGATCCAACAAAACATAAATTTGAATTAATTTGGAGTTGTATTTTAAAATTTATGATTTTTATAATTTTTAGGAATTTTATGGAATTTATCTGAATTTATTTAACTGTATTTTTGATTTTAAATTAATAAAAAAGAATTAAAAGGGGTTTTATATCACCGTGTGCTGACGTGGCGGAGCGCTGCTGATAACATGCAATCTTAGCATGATAATACATGATTATTAATACAAAATAAGGCATAAAACATTCTATTTAGATGCATGTTATCATACTTTGAGTGCATTTCTATCATTTCATGCAATTTTAAGTTATAATCTCAAAATGCACTAAATTAGTGATAATTATTCATAATTAAGAATATATTTAAGAATAGATTATTCCCATCTAAATTTGAGATTATAATTCGGTCTTTAATGATAAATAATAAGAGAAAATGTTTATTTACACTCATTTATTTTTCTAAAGTTTTATTTTTCAAGAAGAAATGAGTGTATTTTTTAAATAATAATTTATTCTCTTGATATTTAAATATTTTGAATTTTTATAATGATAGATAATTGAATTTCTAATCCAATCAAAAAAATAGGATGAATTTGGAGTTGTATTTTGAAAGTTATGAATTTTCTAATTTTTAGGGATTTTTCCAGAATTTTTCTGAATTTTTAATGAATTTCTAAGGATTTTCCAGATTGAAAAATCGATTTTTCTAATTAAAACTTGAATTTTCAATTTATTTATAGCGCGTAGCTGACGTGGCACGGTCTGGAGTGTCCGATCGCGTCGTGATCAAACGGTTAAAACGGGCGGTGACATGGCAGCGTAAGAAGCATCCGATCGAGCGTTAAATTTAAACCGTTGATCATCACTTAAATAAAGGGGTATGCGGCACATTATGATTGGACGACGATTCATATTTCAAAGCATTTAATCTCAGCCGTTTATCAAGGGAGTTATAACGGCTGAGATTAAATGCATCCGATGGACCTCTGTGGACACGTGGAGATATCTCATCCGTTCGATGAAGATCGAACGGAAGGCGTTACGCGATGAATCAATTACGAGGCTTTCATCGTGTGCATCCATCCGCGATCCAAGGGCCAGGATTTAACCGTAACGGTTCACCCTCATGCGTTTAATCTGGACCATTGATCGAAGATCAAACACCCCATCCGACGGTTACGCCCAAATCGCCTATAAATTAAGATGTTCTTGGAATTTGTAATGTATTCTTGGATGATTTCGCTAATTGATCCATCTACACCCTTCCATCCTTGAATCTCTCGCTTCTAATCTCTTGTAGATTCGTTTCCCCATCCACGAAGTGATTAAAAGACAGATTTCATTGATCGATTAAGGAGAATTCATCTCTTGAACACCGATGATCATTTTCAAAATCGCGGAATGAAAAGCCTTGAATTCGGCGATTAATTGGATCATTTCAATCACTATCTCGGGTTAGAATACGTGTTTCCATCTAATCTTTCATCATTTATCATCAATTTGTAATTTAGGATCGTACTTTAGTTTAATTTAGTCTTTAATTTTGGTTTTTCGTTCTTCCAATTTTTGGAAATTTCTCTCCACTTCGCTCTTTGATTCTCCGTGAATACTAATATAAATCGAGTGATTTTTGATTTCGTGGATTCATCTTTGAGTTATCTTTTTAAATCTACCATTTTTCCTAATTTCTATCACCAATTCATTGTCCAATTTGATCAAATTCCAAAATATCTCTCGAAAATACCTTATTTCCCTATGGATTTGACCCTTATTTACCATTATACCCCTCAATTTGAGATATTTTCATCAAATTGGTAAGTTTGGACTTTGTTTTGACTGTTGATTGTGTGCAATTAACGACCACTCGGTCTCGATTCGTGAGCTGCCACATCGCGACGCGTGGATGTGCATATGTGTGACACGTGGACACGCGTGTGTGCGTGTGTGCATGACGTGTGTGCGTGACACGTGCGCGGACATATAAATGGGTTAAGAGCATCCGTAATCGGATTTAAGCTAACTGCTTAAGTCTGTTGTATCTTATAAACTCGATTAATCCTTTAAATTTGTTCTGTGTGGGACTATGTGCTTTTGTCTTTTATTTCAGGTGACGTGGCGATGTTTAAGACTTCCGATCGCATGATTTAATCACACGCGTCAGATGTCACTTACTCAAGGGTACGTGGCATCATCTTAACAGGTGACGATTCGATTAAATGGACTTTAATCTCATCCGTCCATCTACGGAGTTATAACAGTCGAGATTTAAAATGCCCGATGGACCTCTGATTGATCGCGATCATTGGATGAAGATCCAATGGATGAATCAAACAACGCGTCTCTTCAAAGCGTGCGACATGGACGCATCCTGACGCTTCATTGCCAATCGAACGGGCACGATTTAATCACACCGATTCATCAAATGACGCGTCATTTGCACCGTTGATCGTGATGGACCGTTAGATCCGATAGTTATGCCTCTTTTCTTCTATAAATCCGAATGTTCTTCGCGATGAAGAACTAGCCTTAGATTTTCAAGTGAAATCGAGCTGTCTAGACACCACAATTTCGAGAGTCTTTTGATTTCTTTACCTTCTTGACACATTTCCGCGTCCGAGGAGTGCTTGAAATCAGAAATTGATCGAGGGAGTACGGAGAAATCACATCTTGAATGTCATCTTTGTCTTCGAAATCGCGGAAGGAAAAGTCATGAATCCGACGATTAATTGGATCATTTCGAGCGCGACTTCGGGTTAGATTGCATGTTTTCATCTTAATCTTTCGTCATTTAGCATTAGATTTAAGTTTTGAATCGTAGATTAAGTTTAATTTCAGTTTAATTTCGAGTTTAAATCAATTTCGCGATCGAATTTTCTCTCATTTTCAAACTTCGATTACTCTGCAAATTCTAATCCAAATCACTCAATTTTTGATTCCGTGGATTCTCAATTGAGTTATCTTTCTTAATATTATAAAATGCCTAATTTCTAATCTCAATTCGTTGTGTGATTTGATTGAGTTTCAAAGATATCTCTCAAAATTTCCTTAATTTTTTGTGGATTCGACCCTTATTTACCATTATACCCTTCAATTCATGAATCAATCTTTGAATTGGTAAGTTTGGACTTTGTTTTTACATGACATCGTGTGTAGTCAATGAGCATACACATTCGTTTCGTCAATAAGCACCTCCAAATTTGAAGTGACCACTCTCTTAAAAGTGGTAACCTACCACTTTCATAAGGAGGTGGGCATACCCCTCTGTCCACTTGGATTCTTCTTAAAAAGTAGGGAGGATCTAAATTGATTAATAAAAAATAAAAGAGAATAAGTTTGACCTCTTTGACCCTTCAACAATGTATTTGGCCAACTTTGAAATGTTAAGAATCACTTTGACCATGATTGAGTTCCAAGGAAAAGGGACTAACTAGATTCCTAAAAGGGCCACCTAAGAAGGTAGTTAACCAGTCTCCTAAAAAGGTTGAATGGTTTGACCAAACTTTTGAAAAGGTGAAAAGGCTTGAAAATCCTCCTAAAAAAGTATAAAGGTTTGACCAACCTCCTAAAAGTGAAATGGCTTCAACAACCTTCTAAAAAGGTAGATGACCTATTTTCTTCCTCTCCTTCTAGATAATATTTATTTATGCTCTCATTACATTTCACCTAAGTCCTTATATCTACCTCACTCATAAAATTGTAAGAATTCGACCATATAAATATATCTTTGCAGTAAAACATAACTAAATGATTGTGTGATCATTCAACTAAATATTTGTGTATTTATTCTTTGTAACTATGTATCTCATTCCCATTCATTTGTCATTTTATCTATTAGGTATATGTGACCATATAAAAAATGATTTAAGAAAATTACAATTGATTAATTTTGATCACTAATTTGACTCTCAACTAGTTCCATCCAAGAGTTGAAATTTTACATAAAATATCTTTTTCTTCCTCTTCTTGCTTCAACATTCATAAAAATGAGACTAGTCTCAAGTTTTTTAACCTTAAAAAATTTTGAACGTGATTTATCTAAAAATCACAAAAATGCAAACTTTGGTCAAATGGCAAGGTAGTTATAAAAAAATTCATAAATACATGATAGAATGCTTTTAAGAGAATTAGGGGGTTGCTTAATTATCAACACTAGTTTGAATTAGAACTAGGTCAACTAAAGAGTAAAAATTTACATGCTAATTCATTTTGTCTTTCCTCTCTTTCTTCACCTTTATTTGCACTGAAGTTAGCAATCATAAAACTCAAGAGAATATGGTTGCTCTCAAGTTTTTTTACTTTGAAAAAGGTTCAAACATAATTTAGCTATAATCAACTCCAAAATCATGGAAAATGTAAAATTGGGTCAAATGAAATGGTACTTATAAAAATAAAGATAACGTGCATTATAATTAGTTAACATTGAAATCATATTTAGTTAGTTATTTTTTCTTCTCATTTCTTCTAAAGCCTCAAGAGGAATCCCAAAACTCTTCTTCTTTTCATCTATTCTCTTCATCATCACTAAACCCTTTGTCCTTTCTTGTAGTATGTCCTACAGGATAAAATAAAGGGACATTAAAAGCACGAAATAGATCACTTTTCATCTTCACCTAAATTTTCCACTTGAAATCTTAATTTTATTTCGTCATGTACCCATGTGCCTATTAACTTAATGTTATAATTTTATCTGGCTAGGTGCACCTATGGAACTTTCACCATGCACTCATGTTAATCTCCTTGTTGTAAAATTGACTTTAACTCTTAGACACTAACTTTGACTTTATGGAGATGGTGTGGACCTTCTAAGTCCTTATCCTTAAATGTGTTTGGGATGAAGAAGATAAATGTACTATGCTCTAGTAATCCCTAATTAATGATCCTTTTGTGTCTGGGATGATGAATGGTGTGCCATAAACAATCAAAGAATAATGTGTGATAAAAAATGAATGAATGATGTTCTGATTAACTTGAAATTGTCTCTTAAACACTCAAATTAATCAAATGCTCTTATGAAGTATAAATAAATAAATGGGTCTAATATCTACCAATCTACAAAAAAAAATTTAATTAACTGCATTTATCTAATTAAAATTAACCAAAAATCTCTCTTAATATAATGAAACCTTTTGACTTAAAACCACCAGCAAAATTCTATCGATAGACCACTTGCATAGTCCCTAAAATACTCCAAGAGAGATAGAGAGAATTTCATTTTATAATGAAGGAAAACATTGTATTTTATCAGAGCCTTCATTCATTGAGGTTTTCCTCAAATCCTTAGGCACCAAGAAACGTCTTAGCGAGTCAATCACAAGTTTCTCCTCATCATTGAGAATCTGTACCTAATAGTATTGAGCTCATCTATATGTCTTTTAGGAGAATGTGGATGTGTAGCACAAAATATTTAAAAACAAAAAACTATTCATTCGTTTGGGGGCACTTATAGGAGAATGTGGACGTGTAGCACGGACATCTTAAAAACCAAAAAAATCATTCGTTGGGGACCACTTATAGGAGAATGAGAATGACTTTTTTACTCATATTTGGGGAATTCTAGACTTGCTTCAAGAATCGAGTTAAATTCTCTCTCTAGAAACCTTTTGGGAAATAAGAGAGCTGGAGTGTCTCCAAAGGACCTCTTCATATGACAAAATTTTCTAATATTCATATCATACAATCTATATTTTTTCATATCATACAATCTATGTTTTTTCATAAACTATTCTAATTGGCCAACATAATTATGAACTTATTTTTACTACACCAAAGATTTAATATGCTCCACGTGAATGAAAATGTATTTGGGAATGAATGAAGGATATATTCTCATAATGATAGGGTTGCCTCAGCTTATTTATGCAATCAGTCTTTTTATGTTACCTTCGTTTCTCTCCCTACTTCACAAACTTTCAAGTGTATTTTCCACACAAAAGAGGGTTTTTGCCTATGAATATAACAGAGATCATGGTGAAAAAAAACACCTTATGAACTTGTACAAAATTTTCCATATTTCTCTCGTAATTTTTATTGACAAGTTGTGATGGCTCTAAGATTCAACTGTCATTCCAAAGGGCCCATTGAGTACATAAATTCAACTGTCAAATGTTAACTCATAACTATAAAATTACATGAATAAGTTTGTGGCAATTTTTCTAGTGGTTTTATTCATGTACAACCATGTTGATCGATCAAAGGGTAACCATAAAATAGTAACTTATGTAAGCCTTCAAATGATTCTCCTCTATAAAAAGAGAGTCATCACTCATCTTTTCAAAATCGTTTTGAAAAACCTAAGAGAAATGTGCCAATGGTCGAGCAAGTGAAGGAAAGGGTATTTATTGTGTTTGGATTGTTCCAAACCTTAGATTAACTATTCATTCAATAATGAAAATGACAATCAGTTAAATACAAATTTAAAAATAAATATTTTAGCAGAGGACGATGTTGACACCTTCACCTTTATGAAATTTGCCTTAAGTTTCTCCATTCAAGAACATAATTTTTTTTTAAAAACTATTTCTCATCTCTTGTGGATCACTCAAGGAATCTAGTTAAGGAGAAAAAAATCCCACTTGACTCATCAATCCTAACATAATACCCATGAGAATACTCACTAATAAGGGGAACGAGATGTGGGTTTTCTAACCACAAAAACATTTCGAAGAATGAATGGATTCTAAAATTTAAATGACTCTAATTGTTATGTGCACATGGTGGACCACTTCTGTAAAACTTTAACCAGAAGGTTAGGGTTCCACTATCTTCCTCAACAAACTCCAAGAAAAACCAAGCATCCTCCTCCTCCACGCCTAAAACGCGGCGCCGCCGGCCCTTTCCCAATAAAATAAAAAGAAAAAGGAAAATCGTGCTCCAAGCAGACTCTATAAAAGAAGCGTTCGAGCGTTAGGGGTTAATGCTCCACATCACAGTTTACAGAACCACTCATGGGTACACGGGTGGGCCACGCTCTTCCCGGATTAGGGTACCTGATAATCGGGCTATGGCAGCTCTTCAACCACACCAAGCTCTACAGTCAAAACCCTAGTTCCTACCGCCCTCCTCTCTGGTTCCCAGCTCCGAAACTCAGACACCTCGAACTCTATTTGTTATTGGTCGCCAGCTGCGTCCACGTACTAATGGAGCTCTTCATCGGTCCCCAGAACCACCAGCCGCTGGACCCTGCCGACTGGACCATCCCCTCCAACCACCTCCACAAAATCGAGCACGCCACCGCCTCCAGCACCATCTTCGTTTTCGCCGCCTTCGCCCTCTTCTTTGACCGCTCAAAAATCAAGGCCACCCGGACTCTGAATCTTATTCTCGGCTCCTTGTCCCTCGCCTGCCAGTTTCTTCTCCTTTATCTCCACTCCTCCGACCACTCCGGCTTCGAGTGGCAGTACCACAGGCTGCTACTGCTAATCATTGCGGTATCCTTGATCACCACTTCGATGGGTATTGGATATTCTCGGAGCTTTTCCGTAGGGTTAATCAGGTCCGTGTCTATTCTCTTCCATGGCGTCTGGCTGAACGTGCTGGGGTTCATGCTTTACACTCCGAGGTTCATCCCCAAGGGCTGTTCTCTGCAGAATGATGACGGTTTTTTAAAGATTCCATGTAATGATAATCTCTCTCTTCACCGGGCGAAGGGGCTGGCGAACCTGGAGTTCACTTGGGCTCTCATTGCCGTCATGGCTTTCTCTATTTGGTTCTACGTTTTCATGGCGAGGAAGTATCCCGAAGTTCAGGAGTTCGAGACCTTTTCTGAGGAGGAAAATTTGGACAAGTACCTTGACGTGGGAAAATTTTGCAAGGCAAAAAACTTGGCAAGGTAAGGCAGAAGAAAATTGCCGGGGAAAGCCTTTGAAAATCAAATTAACGCAAAGAATAATAATCGATGTAACGACCTGTGATCGCCATTCCTCTTGGTCTTTCTGTCAGGGAAAAGTTTCCATGTGAAATTAAAAAACTTCAGAAGTGGAAATTTTCGCCTTCAAATGAACAAGTTAAAAAGAGGGAAGTCAGTATGTTACTTGCGCGTCAATTCAATAACACAAGATAAAATCTTTGACTCGGAATTCAACGACCTCAGGCGATCTTCCCTTTTGTGAAAAAAGTCTTTGAACAAACATCGTATTTGGAAAAAAAAGACAAATAACTACCCCCTCGATTAGGGTAATTCCCCCCGATTAGGGTACGTCATTTTCGGGCTATGGCAACTTTTCAACCACACAAAGCTCTACTGTCAAAACCCTAATTCCTACCCCCTCCTCTCTGGTTCCTATCTCCAAAAATCAGACGCCTTGAGCTCCATCAAATGATGACGGCCACAAAGCTCTACATAACAACGGTGTTAAAACTTGATGCGCTCGCTACACATCACCAGGAGAAGATAAAGGAAAATAGATTTCACCCACTGAGAAAGTTTCTCTGTTGGGCCATTTTCTGGATATGTAAGCCTATTGAAAAAGGGGATTATAATAGAGAAATATAGAAGAATAGAAGTCCATTTCCTCTCTCTTTTTTCTCTCTCTCCTATTTCCAGCCTATCTGTCTTCTTGAGTAGCTTGCAAGCAATGTGTTAATGATCTTGTGAGCTCCATTCATTCGAAAAAACCCATTCATTCTCTTTTTTTCTCTCTCCTCATTGGCCCTTCCCGCCACCCATCTCCACAACTTTGAGCTCTCCACCACAACCCTAGTTTTCTTTGTTAGAAATCAAACTTGAAGATTCAAAACAAGAATAAACCCCAGTTCTAGCATTCGACGAAATACCACCGAATTTTCTTTCTTTCTTTGTTATGAACTTTTGATCGTGAGTAAAGGCAGACAAGATGAAGCCACGTCGCCCAAGGACTACTAGTTGTCTTTAAAGGTCGTTAACACTGTAGCTGACCATTTAATATGTTTGACCTATGTCTATAAAAGAGATCACTAAACGCTTCTCAATGTATGCACTTACGAATTCTGTTCTATCTTAACATAGTTGTTTTGTTCCTCTCAATCATGTTCTTCTTGAGTGTTTTGAGTGTACAAAGCATTTTACATTCTTCAATTTGGTATCAGAGCATGTTTTGATCTTGCTGATCGACGATGATGCCACGATGAGAAGATAACACTTCTCTGGAACTCATTATGAATGGAGCACCGAAAGGGCTGAGTGAACCCATGCAAATACAAACATTTCCTATTTTTAACAAGACGAACCATCAAGTATCTGTAACGTGGATGCGCCTAGATCTTGAAGGTCTTGTAATGTGGGAATTTATCAAATAAAAAAATGCTCCAAGAAAAATGGATTGGCAAGCAATGTCAATCATGTTCAACACGATCTTGGATGAGGTCACATGAGAGCTGGACATTGAGAAGACCACAAGCAAACGCGAGAGATCTTGAAGACCAAGAATGGAGCTACTTCTTGACTTTGTCACGCAAGATTCCGATCACTCAAAAGAGACTTTGAGACTCTATTCATGGAAGACAATGAAATGATCTTAGATTATTTTGAAAAGCTTTCAAGAATCGTGGATACAATGAGAAGATTGAGAAAGACGTGAATTATGATGAGATCATAATATGATCAATAGTCTTTAGATATATATTATAAACATTCCTATTTGTGAGATATTCGATAAGAACATAAAATTATTAAAAAATAAAAACACTATCTAATTTGACTCGTATGATGAGTATGACTGATCCTGTAGCCATCGATATGGAGACACTAAGTATAAATAATGATGTTCTTTGGAGAAAGAGTTCACTGAATCGATCCTTATGAATGCTTAAATGGTATTATACCTAACTATCAATTAGGTTGATTTATGTTATGAATATATATGTGGTGATGGATATTATGTGGCCTATAAGCCTATCACAGTTTCATATATCTTGCTTATGTTCATTGAAATGATATTTATTCTTTGTCATTCTTGTGATATGTTTGCAATGAAGTCCATGAGCATATGCAATGATTAAGTCAATCATGATGATAACATAATATAATGATCACTAGACTTTAAATATATGTTCTAAACATTCCTATTCGTGAGATATTCGAGAAGGACATCGAATTATATAGAAAGAAGAGAACTATCTTATCCGACTTATATAATAAGTATGATTGATCATGTAGCCATCGGTGTAGAGACACCAACGATAGACAGCAGGTGCTCTTTGGAGAAAGAGTTCAATGAATTGATCTATATGAATCCCTGAATGGTACTATACCTAATTGTCAATCATATTGATTCATGCCACGGGTGTGTATATGGTCCTTTGACATGAGACACCAAAGATATCTTGTGGATGGATGATCATGTTCCTGAATCCTTAGCCACAAGGTATCTAAAACGTCATATATTGGATACGACATGAAGTTCATGAAAATGATTGTGTGATCAAGATGTGATCGTCTGTCCTCAATATTTGAGGAGATTGACTCAAGGAATGAGATACGATGAAATCCTTGGCCAAGGTAGTAGAAATATCAAAGAATGAGTTCTCAATGATTTCCTACTCGCATATGTACTAACTTGAGTGACCGATTAGGGTTTGATAAATGATCATACCCTAAGTCATTCATGAGTCTCATGTGAATGAAGGATTATACGTACATGATAATCGATCATGGAAAGGTTCCATAAGTGAGTTCTTACATACCTCATATATCATAGAGTATGTAGTGTAGCTTGGCACCCAACGGGATTGCAACTCAACTTATCAATTGGGTTAAATCAATCCTTGATTAATTAATCTATGTATTGATGTGGATAATTAATTAAGGCTGACCAATAAAGTATTATTTAGTGTATAGAGTTATTGACTAGTGAGATATATGGACCTAGAGGGTCACACACATAAGGTCTATGGATGTTGATAGATATAGACATAATTATGAAGATTTTTATGAAAATTCTTTATACCAAATGTCTATAAATAGGGGGGGAATGACCATAACTCAAGGTGCCCATGCAAGCCTTGTGAGAATTCTCTCCTTTCTTCTCTTTCTCTCTTGGTGAAGAGCTTTAAAGAGGAGATCCAACCATCCAAAGACCGTGTGGATATTGCTAGAGGCTAGACACTTGAATAGCCTCAAGAACTCTTTCAAGGGAACTCTATAAGTATGTTTTCTCATACATACTAGATTATAGGATCATCTTTTATTGGTGCCTCAATATTTTGAATATCTGATGCACTGTATTATGCTACATTTGATTTTTTGATTAAAATTTGGGAAGGCTTACTGACATCAAAACCCAACACCTTCCATTGACTACTCTAACTTCATGTACTAATACCACTAGCTACTAGTGGTAGTAATTGCACTAACCTTGGTAACCACTTGGATGTGTGTAGGATATCCTTGAAGGTTTTTTGTAGGGTTTATCAAATCTATGAGTCTGGGTTTCTGGGGAGTATGGTATATCATGTTGGGTACCATGATTTACACTTCAAAGTTTGTCCCCAACAACTGTTCTTTGTAGAATGATGTTGGTTTTTAAAGGATTCCATGTAAGGACCTTCTCTCTCTCCACCAGACGAAGGGGCAAGTGAACTTGGAGTTCACCAGGGCTCTCATTGTCTCAAGACTTTCTCTATTTGGTTCTACATTTTCATGGTGAGGAAGTACCCCCTGAGTTTAGGGGTTCGAGAGCTTGATTGAGGAGGAAAATTTGAACAAGTACTTTGAAGTAGAAGAATTGTGCAAGGCAAAGGACATTCAATAAACTACCTAAGGATTGGAGAAATAATGCAAATATCATGTAACTGCTGTATTGAATGTTCTACATATACATGTGATAATCATGTTCTATCGGGGTAGAAGTTCACTTGAAAAAGAATAATTTTGAGAAGTGGAGTTTATTCACCCTCCATCTTGTTCATTTGATCATATTTCTCTTTCTCTAGCATCTCTAGCTTGATACTATTTGGTTTTCATCTCTCTTTATTCATGTTTCCTATTTATCATTAAGGTTTCATTTATCTCTCTCATCTCCCTTTTATTTTCTCTCTCCATGTTGTTCATCTCATCATCTCTCATGATCTCTCTCATCTCAAGATTGCTCTTGTTTTGTTTTCATATTTCTTTATCCATCTGCTCTATTCATCATTCATGTTTCATCTCTCTCTCTCTCTCATCTCTCTTTCACTATCTCTTGTTCTCTCTCATCTCTACTTGATCTTGTTTTTTTATCTCTCTATCGCTCCATTTTTCAAGGCAATGTTTCCATCTCTCAATTAGGATGAGTGCCCTGACATCAAAAAATTTTGCAAGGCAAAGGACTTTGTAATGTAGGGCATCCACATCAAGGGCTTGAAGAGCTTTTTAAATAAATAATAATTCTAATAATAGTAATGTGTAATCACCTTAATGAAAGAATATGAAATCATTGTGATCCCAATGCATTTGAATTTTCTATCAATAGAAATTTTCACTGTGGGATAAAATAAATTTTAGGAGTGTAGTATTTTCCATAAGATGAAAAAAATTAAAATAAATTGAATTCAATGAATTGCTGAGGACAGCCAAGCAAAAGTCATAATTGTGGAAGTTCTTTAATCAAACAAAAAAGTTGTCAGCAATAGATGGTGTGGCAAGTGTGATTGGATATTCAAGGCAGATGATCTAATCAAGAAGCACAAGCGATAAAATTTAAATGAAATGACCTTCAAAGAGGAACAAGGGCTTCATGGGAAATTATTATAATTCATAAAATATATGATGCATTCATTTCTTAAAAAGAGGCCTTGGGCATGTGAACAAGGCACTGTGAATTTTTTTTATTTTTACTCATGTGGACCATTGTCTCTTGTGATCAGTTGAGGGTCATAGAAGAGGCTACTTGATGATAAGAAATGCATTAGAGGTGCATAAAATGTGCATCTTGTAGGAAAATTATGGCTATCAATTTCCTATTAGAGTATGGTGTCTCGCTTGTAAAGAACTTGAATTAGAGATTGATCTCTTTGAGACAATTAGATGCAAGAGACTTGGAGTATATTATAGGAATGTGAAGCTTGGAGATACATCGGTGTAGTGGTGGTGATGAAGTACAAATGAAGGGACTATGTATGAAGAGGTATCATGCTATGTTTTACTAGGGGTGTCAACAGATCCTTCAAAGATGATTAGCTGAACTACCCCCGTCGCTTTACCCAATTGTGATTTGCAACAATCCCCACTACTCACAAATGAATAAGTTGGCCTATGGACAACCAATCAAACGCCCTTAATTTGAACAACGTCGTTCTAATGCTCTACGAGGACTTTACTTTGACCTTAAAAATTCTTTTATGAGTTTCAAAACATTCACAATGATAGTATAGCATCAATAATGCAATGAATGTGCCCTTTGAGCCAAGGAAATGCACTAGCTAGCTAGATCATTTCCACATGATAGTGATGTCCTACTAGCATGTGGGTTCCCATTTTTACCTATGTAGGTGGAAAGAAGCATACAATAATGGATCAACAATATGCAGTCAGATCATACCAAGATTGACAAAATTATCTCACTCAAGTTAATACAGTGGTCGTTGATGAAAATATTGATGCGGTTGTTGAAAAACACACAAACATCGGTCAAAAAAAATTTATAATTCGGAAATCACAATAAAAGAGATATGAAATCAAGTATAGTGTAAAGATCGGGTCGATCCAAAGAGAACACGGTTGACTTTGATCGAAGGGTTGACTTGGTCAACCTTAGATTTAAATAGAAATTTTAAGAAAGTAAAGGGAAATATAATCAATGGAAATGATAGAAATATATTAGAGAAATTATTTTAAAAATTTTGAAAATGATTTGACGAAGAAAAGTCAAAAGTCAAGGTCAAAGTATTGACTTTCTGAAAAATCAGAAAAGAAAAAGAGAGTAAAATATTACAAAAATTGTATATTCCAAAACTAGAGAGAAAATGGAAATTTTTGATATATAATTCGTGATTTTTCAAGAAGAATTGGATTTACTATGATTTATTGAAAATTAAAGACCAGAAAAATCCCGAAATGAACACTTTCGGTTTAAATCATCACATTGACTAAATAAATGATATCAAAATCAAGAGATTCATTTATAAACAGAAAGCTACAACCAAAATATTCCAAAAAGACAAAAATCTTCAAATTTCATTTTGGATTTTAGGAGTAATTGCCCCTCGCAATTTCACGCCCAAATTCGGATTGAAAATGCACACTCGATGGTAAAACATTAAATTGAAGAGTCAAACGGTGATGAAATTTTATGAATTAGGTATTCACCGAAAGCTGATGAAACAAGGAATACAACGAAATCAAAATCAAAAAATTTGGAGTTAATACCAAGGAGAACTCTATGTTTCAAAATCAACAAAATTATGCGCCAAAATTTGGGCGAAATGAAAGAACAATTCAATTTCTAGAATGAAATTACCTATCTAAATCTAATCTAAACTGCAATTATCTCAAGGGATACGATCAAATCACACTACTAACCTGATTGACGTGAAAGATTAGGCTTCAAATTGCATCAATTGAAGTGTATTTGCTCGGTTTCTTCTTCGGCATGCGTTCGGCGTGCAAGGGGAGATTTTGATCGATTCTTGCAATAATTCGTGATCATTCCTACCTCAATATAATATAAATTGAGTCTAGAATGTAGGGGGATCATGAATCACTTAAGATTTTTCTCCAAAATTGCTTAATCTCTTCACGATTCAATCAAACATAAGGTTTACAAAGGAAGAACATGGGTTTTTATAGGAAATTTCATCGCGAAAATCGCGGACCGTCTGATTTGCTGAAGGATGATTCAACGGCTGAGATTGGGCAATTTAAGTGGGCCACGATCCCATGATTTTCTCACCATGATTTTCCCCCTTTTTAAAGGAATTAAATCCAACAAATCTGGAAAATGCCTGAAAAATCAAAATAAAATCAAGAAAATTTTATAAAATTCAGAAATTTATATCTTTCTTTATATAACTCTTTTTTGACTCAAATTTTCTCCATTGGATCAAAAATTTCTTCATCTTTAATATCATGCTACCTAAAAATATAAATTATAACAAGAAAAATAGGGTGAATTCAAAATAATCTTAAATAATCCCTTAAAAATTCTACTTTATATCATCCCATCACTCTCTTCTTGAAATTATTTCTTTTAATTATCAACTAAAGTCAAAATAACTCAAGGAAAGTATGTAATTTCCAATTATTTAACCTTTCAAAATATCAAACATCAATAAAACACATAATTAACCCTAAATAATACAAAAATATGGACTTTAGTAAAATGGCATACCAGTGGAGAAAATTCATAAAACTATGATAGTATGCATCATAATTACATAAAATAAGCATGAATATTAGTTAAATAAGATAAGAATTTAAGTTATATATGTACGTTATTAGTCGTCACACCTATTTAGTCTTGAGAAAGGATGTCATGGTTTCGAGGCACCATGATCCATCTCTATGGGCACTTCATCAATTATCATTTTTGAGCTATTAATTCTTGCCAATTGTACCACTGCCTTGCCTGCTTTTTCGGATCCAAACTTCTTTTTTCTAAGTCTTCGTCTTGCATAGAAGAATGCAAATCCTACAAAAAGAAGGAATTTTAGTTGCTAGCTGTATCCCTCATTAATTTTGAGAGGGCAGATAATTTTAGTTTTGGTTGCTCTCTACATTCTTATTAGGAAATTGATAACATGAAATTTATACTTATAATTGCGCGATTATTACTGCATTTTAAGGCAGAATTTATACATTTTTATGCATATCATTCTACTTTGAGTGCATTTCAATCATTTTATGCAATTATCTCAAAAATCTTAAAATGTACTATAAAATTTTGATAGATTAGACTCATTTTATTCAATATTTTAAGATTTACATGAAAATAACAAGAGAAAAATAATTTTAATAAACTTTCAAACTATCTAATTTTACTTTTAAGTGAATTTCATGAATTTCATGGATTTTGGAGTTAAATATTTATTCTCTTATTATTTCTTACATTAAATTTCATAGAATAATATATTCTTTAATTTTTTATTAAAGAAAAAATTGAAATGAAAAGGAATTGTATTTTGAAATATATAAAATTTCAAATTTTAAGAATTTTTTCTCGAATTCTTTTGATTTTATTTTATTTTTTATGAAATTTATTTTAGCTTAAATTAATAAAAAAAATGGTTTATTTTCACATGCTAACATGGTGGAGTTTGCTTATGTAGTGACATGCATGGGTGCCATGCAGTGCGCAAGCAATGCCTAGTGGCATCATATCATGGGGAGTAATAACATGATTAACTGCTTTATT
Source organism: Lemna minuta (assembly GCA_024174645.1). Lineage (NCBI taxonomy): Eukaryota > Viridiplantae > Streptophyta > Magnoliopsida > Alismatales > Araceae > Lemna > Lemna minuta. Next base: position 14,062,921 of record CM044101.1, read on the forward strand.
GGGCTAAATCATATTAAGTCATTTTATATCATTATATTAACTTTTTACTACCTTATATTTTATAATATGGGACTATGTTTGTTTATATTTATGTAGGTGACATGGTGAGTTGGATCTCCAGACTTTCACTTAATGGAGAGGTATGTGGCTTTATAAGTGTCCATCACTCTTGTTATGTGGTTGCATCCTTGTTAAGTATAATATCATTCAAGGGTTCATACTGATCAATTGATTGAAATCTTTCTCCAAATAGCACACATTAGTTATCCTTAATGTCATCACACCAATGGCTATATGATCAACCATAGTCATCATATCAGTCACGTCAAATAGTGTTATTCTTTTTGGATATCTCGCGAATAGGAATGTTTAGAACATATGTTTAAAGACTAGTATCACAATATTAAAATCTCATCTTAATTTACTTAGCTATTGCATATGTGATGAGACGAAACCGCGAGGTCGTTGATTTCACACGGTATCGTGTCAAAAATAATTCTAAACTTACCAATTTGATGAAAATAATTCAAATTGAGGGGTATAATGGTAAATAAGGGTCGAATCCACAGGGAAATAAGGAAATTTATGATGTTTTCTTCTAAATTGATCAAATCGGACAATAAATTGATGGTAAAAATTAGGAAAAATGGTATATAATGAAAGATAACTTCAAATCGCTTCCATGGAATCAAGAATCATTGAAATTGATCTTGATTTCGCGGAGAAATTGAAGTTTGAAGTAGAGAGAAATTTCCGAACGTTTAAATTACGAAATTAACAAAAATTGAACTAAATTGAACTCAAAATCGTAATCTAAATTGAAATTAAACATGATTGGATTATAGATTAGCAAAAACCGACTCCACTAACCCCAAATAGCGATCAAATTAACACGATTAAACCTCTTAATCATCGAAAACATGAAGAACGCGATCGTGGAGTTCAAGCTTCGATTTCTCCTTCGTCTTTCAACCAAATCTCGATTTCAACCCCTCCGTGGATGCGGGAAATGAGAGTAGAAGAGAATTGAATCAAGATATTCGAGAAGGGAGGTGTCTAAACAGATCAATTTGCTTGATTTCTAACTCGAATGCTTAGAACATCGAAGAACACCTCTATTTATACAGATTTTGGGTGTAACCGTCTGATCAAAGCGATCAATGGCTCTGATGAAACAATCCATCGCAAACCATTTTCATTAAGTCGCAGTCGTTTGATCGCGATCGGATGCGTGCGATGATGTCACGTTGCCACGCGTTTTAAAACGCGTAAAACGCTCACCGTTGGATCTTGATCTAATGGCTCTGATGCATTTTTATGTGTTTTAATCTCAACCGTTATAACTCGTGAGATCAACGATCGAGATTAGACGCGATCCTTGTACTCTGATGCACCACGTGTCCACCGATTTTAAGTGACGATCGACGGCCGTTATTTAATCGCGTGATCCGACGTCTCACAGGCTGCCACGTCGCCCTCTGCACTTAAATTAATCTGGAAAATTGATATTTAATTAGGAAAATCGATTTTAATTCAAAAATAAATTCAGAAAAATCCAGAAAAATCCCTAAAAATTAGAAAATTCATAACTTTTAATATATAACTTCAAATTAATCCAAATTTCTTTCATTTAATCCAAAATTTAATTATCTATCAATATAAAAGGTAAAAATTGATGAATAATGAGAGTTTTAATATTTATTTCATAATTATAATTATTCTTTAAGTGTTTTCTTATAAGAAAATATAAATAAATGTTTATAAATTGATTTGTCTCATTATTTTAACTCTAAAAACATCTATCATCTCAAGTAAAGATGGGTTATTAAATTATTTATCTTTAAATCATCATATTTAACAGTAATTTAAAGTATTTTTTAGATTATAATGACTTTTCCATAGAATGATAGGAAAATACATATAAATATGATAACATGCATGGAAATGAAATCATTTATGCCTTAATATACATCAATAATCATGTTTTATCATGTTAATTTAGCATGTTATCAATATGCTTGATAACATGCAATCTACAAATGTAATTATATGATTATAAATGCAAGTCAAGGCATAAAACATTATATTCGTATGCATGTTATCATGTTTTGAGTGTATATCTATTATTCTATGAAAATTTAAGTTATAATCTCAAAATGCACTATTTTAAGGATAATCAAAAATAATTAAAGAGAGATATTTAAGATTAGATTATTCTCCCTTTATATTTGAGATTATAAATCAATTTTAATGATTAATAATAAGACAAATTTTTTTATGCACTATTTTCTTTTTCTAAACTTTATTATCTAAAATAAATGAGTGTATTTTTTATATAAAAAAATATTATATTATTATTTATTGAATTTAAATTTTTAGAATGATAGATTATTTAATTTCTGATCAAAGAAGATAAATTTGGATTAATTTGAAGTTGTATTTTGAAAGTTATGAATTTTCTAATTTTTAGGGATTTTTCTAGAACTTTTCTAAATTTTTCTAGATTTATTTTTATTGAAAAACATTAAAAATTTGGATTTACTTCGTGCGCTGATGTGGCAGCTGATGTGGCGGGGGTGATGACACGTTGCCATGTGGAGATGTATGTATACGCCATGTGGCGCACGTGTGTGCATGTCGGCGCACAAGTGCGCATGTGTGCGCGTGTGTGCGTGAGTGTAATTAGTGGGTTAAGCATCCATTAATGGATTCTCACTCACCCACTATATATAATCTTCTTATATACTCATGGATTTGCCTTGATTTTTGTCACGCAGGACTATTTCTATTTATTTTAATGCATAGGTTACATGGCAGAATCTAGAGAGTGCGATCGCGTGAATCAAATCATGATTCTCAATTATCACTTAAAGAAGAGGGTACGTGGGCATGAAGGTTCGTCTATGAATCATTGTAAAATGACTTAATCTCAATCGTTCATCTGAGGAGTTATAACAACTAAGATTAAAAGCTATTGATGGAGCTCCCATGGACACACGGCAGATGTTATGTTGTGTTTCTTCTTCACGCACGACATGGAAAAATCTCATCACTCTGTCTTTTGTCAAACTAACACCACTTAAATGTAACGATTTGCATCCAAAGCATTTCATCATAGCTATTGATCAAAGATGAAATGTCCAAATCCTACGGCTACACCCAATCTCGCCTATTTATATGCATGTTCTTCTGAGATGTAAACCATTCTTGGGTGTTTTGACTCAATCATTGAATCTATTGTTTCTTCCTCTTCTAGATTGATTTTCGTGTCCAAGGAGTGTTTGAAAGTGATATTTTTGAGAGAATAGGGAGAAATCTCCTCTTGAATGCTAAATTTCATCTTCAGAATCGCGAAATGAAGACCCTTGATCCAGCAATCAATTGGATTTTTTCGAGCACACATTCAGAATATATTATATGTTTTTCTCCTAAGCTCTCTTCATGTATTATTATATTTCAATTTTGAATTGTAGATTAATTGAAATCTTGATAATCCTATGTTCAAGAGGTGAATTCTCCCTATTTTCTCAACAAAATCTCACTTTCAAACACTAATTGGACACAAAAATCAGTCTAAAAGAAGAGAAAAGCAAGAGATTCAAGGATTGACATGTCTAAATAGTTTGATTTCTTGAAACATCCGAGAATACTTTACATCGTCAAAGAAAATACATATTTATAGGCAAAATGGGGAGTGACCGTTCGATGTGCCTCTTCATCTTTAATCAACAACTTAGATGAAATGCTTGGATACGAATCATCACTATTAAGTCATGTCTATTCGATCGAAGATGGAGTGCTCAAATTTTTCCACGTCACACATGAAAAATGAAGTGTCGCGTAATGCCTACCGTTTGATCTTCATCGAGCGTTGGATCAATGGGACCACGTATCCATGGGAGTCCATCGGTAACAGTTAATCTCAATTGTTATAACTCCTCACATGAATGGTTGAGATTAAGTCTTTTCAAAATGAATCATCGTTCAATTAGATGTTGCCGCATACCCCTAGATTTAAGTGAAGATTAACAACCCTTATTAAATGTAAAGATCGGATGCCTCTTATCGTGCCATGTCACCTGCGCAGAAAAAGAAACACAAATAGTCCCACATGGCACAAATATCAAAATGAGACGTGCATAAATAAGGGGCACGCTTAGTGGCTTAGCTTATATCTTGAGGAGGATAGTTGACCCACCAATGCGCATACATATGTCGCCACATGGTGACACATAATACACCCCAGCCACATCCGCTGCCACGTCAACACACGATAAAAAAAAAACATTGAATCGACGCCAAGAATGTCTGATGGACACGTCATTGCGTCCGTCCGATCAAGAATTGACGCTAGAGAAGTCACGACGTGTCCTTCGAAGTGTGTCGAGCGTATATAGCCTCAGCCGTTATAACTCTTTAGATGAACGACTAACATTACATCATTTTAAAACAAATTTTTGCCCAATCAGAAGGCGCCACGTACCCTCTCTTAAGTGTAGATCAATGATCGCGATTTGATTCACGCGATCACACACTCTAGATTTCGCCATGTCACCTGCGCATAAAAACAAAAAAAATAATCCCACATAAAAAAGAGCAATTCGACGGGTAAATAAGGAATAAGTGATTAGTGAGTTAGAAAAAATCTTGAAAAGTGTGCTTAATCTCACTAATCACACACGCGCACACATGTGCACACACGAGCGCACACATGCATAAGTGTGCACCACATGGTGTGTACATACATCGCCACGTAGTGACGCGCTTTCGTCCCAGCCATGTCAGCATGATTTTAATCCAATTTTGTTATTCTTTTTTAATTCCAAATAAATTCCAATAAATTCATTAAAAATAAAAAATTTCTAGAAAAATCCCTAAAAATTAGAAAATTCATATCTTTCAAAAATGTAGCTCAAAATTATTCCAAATTTTCCTTGTTTGATAAGAAATTCAATAATCTATCATTTTAAAAACTTAAATTTAAGAAATAACAAAATAAATTTTTATTTCAAAAATACACTCATTTCTTTTAGAAAATAAAGTTAGAAAAATAAATGAGTGTATAATAAGTATTTTCTCTTATTTAACATCAAAACCTAATTATAATCTCAAATATAGATGAGAATAATCTAATCTTAAATACTTCTCTTAATTTATTCAAGATTATCCCTAAAATAATGCATTTTCAGATTATAAATTAAATTTTCATAGACTAATAGATATACACTCAAAACATGATAACATGCACAAGAATGAAATATTTTATGCCTTAAGAAATTAAGGCAATTAAGGCATGATAACATGCATCAATAATCATATAATTTCATGTATAAATTACACGTTATCAGTTATTAATTAGAGAGATATATGGACGTAGAGGGTCACACACATAAGGTCTATGGATGTTGGTAGATATAGATATAGTTATGAGGGTTTTTGTAAAAAGTTTATTTACTCAATGTCTATAAATAACAAGAAAGCCTATAACTCAAGGTGCCCATGCAAGCCTTCTCAGAATTCTCTTCTTTCTTCTCTTTTCTCTCTTGGTGGAGAATATTAAAGAGGAAATCCAAATGTCTAGCGACCATGTGGATTCGGCTAGAGGTTGATGATAACATGCTAATTAGACAAGATTATCCACAATTATTTATGCATATTAAAGGCATAAAAGATTCCATTCCTATGCATGTTATCATATTTTTTTAGTATTTATCTATCATTCTATGAAAAAATCATTATAATCTCAAAATATATTAATATATGATTAATTATGATGAATTAAAGATAAATAATTTCATAAATCATATTTACTTGAGATTATAATTTTTTTCTAGGTTAAATAATAAGAGAACTCATTTTATATATACTCATATATTTTTCTAAGTTTTAAAATCTAAAAGAAATGAGTGTATTTTTGAAATAAAAATTAAATCTCTTGTTATTTATTAAATTTTATTTTTTATATAATCATAGATAATTTAATTTCTGATCAAATGAAATAAATTTGGATTAATTTGGAGTTATATTTTGAAAGTTATGAATTTTCTAATTTTTAGGGATTTTTCTAAATTTTTAATGAATTTTTTAGGATTTTTCTGAATAAAAATCAATTTTTCTAATTAAAAATTGAGTTTTTAGATTTTTTTTATAAGCGCACACATGACATGGCGCAATTTGGAGCATCTGACCAATCACGATCGACGATCAAAGGCGGGAGATGATGTGGTAGCACGTAGAGTGTCCGATCGCACAATTAAATTGCGATCGTCAATCGTCACTTAAGGCGGGGGTACGTGGCGTAACCTGATTCATCGGCGAATCATTTTGAAATGATTTAATCTCAGCCATTGATCTGAAGAGTTTATAACGGATGAGATTAAAACCGATAGAAACGCATCTAAGCGTCCGATCAAGATCCAACGGCGGGTGTTTGATACGTTATTTATAATGTGTGCAACGTGGCATCATCTCGATGGTCCATCTGAGATCTAACAGCCACGACTTAATTCGCATCCAAGCACTTTATAAGAGCCATTGATCAAAGATTAAATGTTGATCGAACAGTTATGCCCAATTTACCCTATAAATTGAGCTATTTTTCGACATTGTAAAGCATTCTAAGGCAATTCGAGTAAATCGAACTGATTATACACCAAATCCCTTGAATCTCTTGCTTCCAATCGCTTCTAGACTCATTTCCACGTCCATAGAGTGCTTGAGAATGAGATTTCATTTAGAGAAGAGAAAAGAAATCGACGCTTGAACATCGACAATCGCATTTTCTGAATTTTGATGAAGAGCCTTGAATCCGGCGAGTAATTGGATCAATTCGAGCGCAATATTTGGGTTAGGGATCGTGTTTCATCCTAATCTATCTTCGTATAACTTTAGATTTCATTTTCGAATTTTAATTTGAGTCAATTTCCATTTTAATTTCAGTTTTTTGTAAATTTTAATTTTATAAATTTCTCTCCTATTCATTTGATGATTTTTCTGCGAAATCAGATCCAAATTCAGTGATTTTTTATTCCGTGGATTTGGCTTCAAGTCTTCTTTCCAAAAATATCAAATTTCTTAATTTCTATCCACATTTCATTGTCCGATTTGATCAGATTCAAAAAAAATCCCTCGAAATTACCTTAATTCCCTATGGATTCAACCCTTATTCACCACTATACCACTCAATTCGTGATTTTTTCTTAAAATTGGTTTGGTATTTATTTTGACTCTTGACTATGTGTTTTAAATGACCTCACGATCTCGATTCGCCAGTTAACACTTGAGTAGATTTAAGAACTCCTTCAATTGAATCTTATAGTATGAAATACTAAACAACACTAGATAATAGAATCATCAATTCTTGGTATCTCAATGTTTTGAATGCTAGATTAAATGTATTCAACTGCGTTCAATGTTTTGATCAAATTTATGGAAGGCTTATTGACCTTAGATACCAACACCACCACCCCCTCCCATTTCCCACATAAAGGAAATTTAGAAAAAAAATATAGCTTACCCATTGACCCCAACAAGCACATTATGCACAGACCTTTATCATGAGAATCTGATGTTTTGTCATTTGTATGGCATGCCACACACATGCCACACCGGCTGCCTAGGCCCCATGCACATGCCACAGAGTAGACCTTGCATTTGTGTGCACAAGTGTCATGTGTGGATGCATAGTGCAAGCATGGTTCACCCTTTTTTGAGTGCCATGTGTGCGTATATAGCACTTGCATGGTTCGCCCTTTTTTTAGTGCCACGTGTCACTGCGTAATTGGCCATGACACTAAATCTCTTTTTTAGCCCTTATTTTAATTTAAATAAGTCCCTAAAAATCTAGAAAAAATCGTAAAGCTTAGAAATTCAATATCTCCCAAGATAAAACTAATTTTTCTACCAAAATTTCTCTATTATATCCATAATTAGATTTTTTATTTTTTTCATCCATAAATTCCTAAAATCATAGACAATAATTTAAGGGATCATTTACAAAAATTGAGCTTGGCTTCAATCTCTTAAAAAATGAGGAGGTTGAGCCAAATTTGACCTCCCTAATAATTTTTAATCAATCTAAAATATAGAATGATCCATCATATGCAAACTAGATTGACCTCTTTTTTTACGATAATAGTTTGACTTGGCTCTAGAAGTCGGTGGAGAGTTATTTCTTTATCTCTCTCATTGTAATTTACATCCATGCTTTCCATATCGTGTATCTAAGTCATTACATCTACATACTCAAAGAAGATATGAGAATACAACCACTTGACTTTAAAGAATTCAAATGGGTTTTATCTCATGATATATGCAATGAAAAAGAAATGATACATGACTAGACAAAGTCATGTTTATACCCCCAATTAGCACTAAATAGGTGCAAATTGAGCATATCAATGGAATGACATGATGGATGCCAAATTTTTATAAAAAATGATAATGTGTGTCATATATTTAGAATTATGTATTCAAATTTATTAATAATGATAAAAATGAACACATCAATGACACGTTATCAATGATGTCACATTATCTCTAATTTATGTTGATAAAGACGATTTTGTGTGCTGCCACATGTACTTTCTTCCTCTTTTTTAGTTCCTTGCTTCACTTGACTGCCTCTTCAAATTTTAATGAGATAAGTAAAAGTCAAAATTCAGGGTTTTGAAATTATCATTTTGATCAATTAAACTGATACCTTAATATTTATAAGAATTCACATTAATATTAATATCAAATTACCGAGTACATAGTGCATAAGTGGTGGAACCATAGAGATAAGAATGAATATATCTAAATCTAAAGTATGAAATATGAAGATTTTGGTACAAAAAAAAAGGAAAATGAAATCTATAATGAGAATAAAAAAATTGCAATATGATGGTCTAGAACATCTAAATCTCCTTTTGAAGACAAGAATATTTTAGATCATAAAGGAAAATTGATGTTTGAGCGATTGATGAGAAGATAATAAAAAAGCAAGATTGATAAAAAAAATCCTAAACTATGTTTTTCATTGGTTTGTGATCAAAGTTTCAATCTAGTAGCGATCCTATTTCTATCATTTGTTAAAGAGCATCTTTCATTTATCACAGAAAAAGGAAGAAACTCCTCTATAAATTATGTTGCAAACACAAATGATAAGCCAGCCAATGATGCCCTCCTTCCTCCAGCTAGCCAATGTTGGAGGCTTGTATCAAAACACAATAATCCCTCATAAGAAAAAACCCCTAAAGAATGGGAGAAGAGAGAAATTGGAAAAAAACTATAGATGTGTTCAAAAAAACTTAGGTGGGGGTTCTCCTCTTTTAATGTGGGAAGACGCCCCTTAAGAGAGGGGCCAGAGAGAGAGAGAGAGAGAGAATAGGCCTTAATGGGCAGATACTTCAATCCACTTATACGTCCATTCAAGCACTCCTTTTTATGATCAAAGAGTATGGATGGATAGAAGATGAAAAGAAAAATCTGCCCACAAAATTTTAGCTCAAAGCTCTTTATAGATAGTCAAATATCAAGCCTAGAAAATAGAGCATTTCTGGCCATTGATTTTTTTTCTCTTTGTGAGTCAACACCATTAGAGAAATGCAAAACCATAGTGGCATGCAAAGTCTGTACATCCTTTGGCACTTACTACATAAAAACTTTTGCACCAACCATAGCAAGAGTGATATGGAAGGAGGATTAAGAGTTATTCATTTGAGTTGAAGGCTTGAAAATTTAGTCATTTTGGCGTAAATTGCCCTTTAAATGAGGCTACAAGGTTACCTTTGTTGTAAGGGTACCATGATTAATACATATCTATATAATACAAAAAGGACAAAACTATCTCTCCATCTACATTGCTTCATTGATCTTAGCTCAGGAGACATCTACAGCTTGCGTCTTCAGCATCCAGGATCTCTGGGGCCAGTCTCTCAGAGAGCGAGAGAGAGAGAGAGAGAGAGAGAGAGAGAGAGCAAGTCAACCTCTCCCATGAGAGGGAGAAGCTGTTCATATGCACCTGGTTGTGTGATCCAGCCGTCATGACCAAGAGGCTCATATCACAAAGGAAATCAACTATCTAACTATTTTAACTTTCTTTCAGTTATCTAAGGAAGTGAGTTTTAATCCTGCGATCCGCCTCAGAGATACCATTTTGAGGTATGGCACCAGGGATCTGCAAAGTTATTAGGTCAAAGGAAAAACCCTTCAGCAATCAGCATTACTCATGGCCTTATGACACCAGCATAATGTGATAGGACCAAGCGCGAGGAAATAATCATCAGTTCTTCAAAGAAGAATTGAAAAGTGAACTTCCTTTAGCCAATAAACAGTTCAGTGAAAGATAGAGCAATTTTATTCTATCACAATTTTATTCAACTTGAAATGCAAGTGTTAGAGGAAACTTTTTCGTTCAAACCTTGCAAGGATCTAATTTCTGCAATTACTTCATAACCGTTATCATCATTGTCACCAATCTGCATAAGATCCATCAATGGATGCATTGATGTGACTGTAGGCTTAGACAAAATTTAATGTGGCAGTTATCACTCATTAGATGTACATTTTACTGTAGTCTGGTATCTACTCTCTCCAGTGCAAATACCTGGCTGCAAGGGTTGCTTGTGAAGAAGAGAACTCCCATCAATTGAACAACTCATCCATTAAAAAACAAGTCAAAAAAAGTCAAACCCCTGTTTCCAGCCCCACCGTTGTCCACATTACTGGAGGAGAGAGACCAAGGAGACAAACTCAGAGGTGATCTTGCCTTTTGACCTGGTGTTGATGACAAAGTGCTCGGGATATTTCCTTAGCAAGGTGAACAGACCAGACCAGGGCCGGTTCTTGGCCTCACTTGCCGGCCACTCCTCTGACGTCAGATACCTCCTCACTTTGCTGTGATGCCATTGGTGGCTGTACTGCTTCACAAGCTGGCCCAAGAAAACAGTTGCCAATTTTAGCGTCAAGAGTAAGAAGTTTGCTTTACTTTTTGGTTTTGCTTATAAGACATACCTCAGAGTGAAGCTTTTCCATGGGCATCCATTCTCCTGGCCCACAGAGGTCTGATAGGACATTGGCGACCGAAGAGACGACATCCTTCTCTTCCAGCTGCAAGAGTTGATGGTTGTCAGCCTTGCGATCAGCTCTTGACCTCGACTCTGACTTTTTCTCTGCGATTCAGAAGGCCCATTAATTGGGCCAAGAAACCGTGTTAAGCTAGAAGCTGGTTTTTGGTCCCCGCACAAACAGAGATAAAAGCAAAATGACAAGGGTAAAACAGAAGGTACAAGCTCATTCAATTTAATTGGTGTTGTAAGTCTTGACTGAATAACAATGAAAAAATAATTCTAACTGGCAATTTAAAATTCTAGGGAAGCCATAAAAAAGTGAACATTTCATGAGATCAAACTGATGATTTACACGTTCAAGAGAATCTTTCAAAAAACTTTTAAAAATAGAGGTTTGAGCCCAAATGTTACAAGCTTCAACTCAATAAAGATGAAGACGTCATGCTATGTGGCAATTTAAAATTCTAGGGAAGCCATTAAAAAAGAAGAAATTCGGTGAATGTTTGATAAGACGATTAAAAAAATTAATGAACTACACGATTGCAGAAAAAAAACTACAAGGCTGCAAGGAACTTGAGTCCACATGAGATGTTTTTAAGTTTTGGAGAAGGAAAGCAACAAGTTTTGGAACTGAAAAAATAACTCTAAACATCAGACGACAGCAACATTCATTAAATAGAGATCGACTCAGACAACGAAGATTCCACATTTTCCATTGCTGGAATCAATTTACTATCTGATAAAAACCAGTGCCCGCGATTTCTAAGAAAATATAAAGAATCAATCTCACCGAATTGACCCGACGGTCCAGCCTTACTTCCCGACCCACCCTCCAAACCATAGCTAGCAAATCCATCCATATGCCCTTCCCCAGAATTCCTCCTCAGCTTCTTCACAACGGTAGCGGGCATCACCCCACCATCCCCATCATCGTCATCCTCCTCGTCCTCGTCATCATCGTCCCGACCATCATCATCCCCATCCCGATCCTCATACCCAGAATTACTGTATTCCTTCAATCCCTTCCTTCCCCGACTGGCCTTACTCAATTTCATCCCCGGAAGAAACAGTTGCCGGGGAGCGGTGACGTGGCGAGCCAAACCGGCACCTCCGAGGATGGATCGGACAGGCAAAAGAAAGTAAAACTTTTTATCCCCGATCTGAAGGAGATCCTGGGAATCTAGCTTGACGGGTGAGTTGCCGGGGAGATGGAGGACGCCCTCGACGAGGCACCCGTTCTTGCCGAGGATCTCGAGGGCGAAGCGGCGGCGGGGGAAATCGTAGAAGATGCGCGCGTGGACTCGGGAGATGTTCATGCCGCCGCCGAGGCTGGATAGATCGACGTCGACGGTGGATTTTTTGCTGTTGCGGCCGAGGAGGATGGAGTAGGTCTGCATGTAGTACTCGAAGTCTTCGCCTTGCAGCTTGGCGAATCCCGCTTCCACGTCGCCCCCGCCGGCGAGCACCATCGCTGTCTACTATTTTTCTTGTTCAGGTGATCTCGTAGGAGATGAAAAAAGGAGCCTCTCTTCGGCGATGCCACTAAGTTTTGACGGGGCATGGAACGAACGAGACGAATAACTGGGAGGGTTCATCGGGGATCGATTATGTTTTAATTTATTTTTCTAAATTTAGGCGAATGGAGATTAATGAAATTATTAAAACCTATAACTAATCCAAGTAAATCAAAATTTAAGATTTACTTGTATAAATAAAAGGGTTAATATCATAAAAAAGTCTGAACTTTATCAAATGTACCAGATATGAGTCTGAACTTTTTTTTCCAGAAAAGAGTCCCGCTGCTGACGTGGACAATGCGGAGAGTCCACGTGGGCAGCCGGCTAAGAGTGGAACGACGTGGCAGCCACGTCGTTCCATCCTCGTCAGCAGCCACGGGAGAGAGAGAGAGGATAAGTTAGGTTTTGAAGGGGAAAAGAGAGAAGGAAAGCGAATACGAAAGGAGAGCGGCGGCGGATCCCAAGCTTCATTGGTTTGGATGGTTGCTCGACTCCTATGGTTGCTGATTCTGATGGCAAGTTAGAGGATATGGGGCGTCCGTTTGTAGCTTCTCTTCAATTGAAGCTTGGGAGGTCTGAGATGGAGGACTATCTTGATGCTTAGAAGGTCAAGATGAAGAAGAAGGAGACGCTTCAACTCCAAAGCATTGTTCATCTTCTTCATTGCGATCTTGAACCTCTTATGCTAATAGCTTATCCTTCCACTTGTACACCTATATTTCACAGAACAAACATAGATATCTTCCTATTCCCCTTATCTAGGTCCTGGATATTTCAGCGTGATTTTTCCCAAAATCCTTCGAGGGCAGCAAGAACTGGAATTTTAATGGCGTCATGGCTTCAAAAATAGCTTAAATGATGGAATTAGCTTCTGCAATTTATTCCTGTTATTATCGCTATTAACGGGATTACCCGTGCTAGAGGAACTTTTCGAGCCTAACAGGACTAGGAGGTCGAGTCACTATCCTACTCTGTTCAAGAGGTTGTCTTTTCCCCTTCTTATGTTTTTCCCTCTCTAGGACAAGGAACTCCGTGCTTCATGGCGGTTGTCTTCCTCCTTGGAAGTTTCCGTCTTTCTTGCCGCGACAAATATCACTGTTCTTTCTCACCTTTTTCCTTTATCGAATAAGGGTATTGCTTGTTTCATCTTACTTCACTGCCAAATGAATAATTACAAGCTATTAGGAAGGTGGTAGGTCTCCTTTTTCCTTCACAGCCATCCGCTTGTTATATTATCTACACAGCGTCTTTTTGAAGAGTATCCAAGGGAACGGTCTTCAAGATTGGAGCATGCTGGACGGGTTGACCTGAGACTTGTCTTCATGATTTCTCCTGAAAACTCGGTTGTGCGTATTTACTCTTATCCTAGGGAAGTATGTCGTTTGTGGCTTTGATCTGTGGGATTTCTTGTTTAGTACGTTAGACGGTTAGCTCGGGACGATGACGATCGAGTGCATTGAAAATTTGGGAATGTTCAAAGGTCACTAGTAGGAGCACAATATCAGAAAACCCATGTACTTGAATAAAAAGAAAGAGGGATGATGAACATTGAAGGAGACCAAGAGAGCGCGCTCCCTTCTTTAATTTACTGCCGTCGTCGCTGCCCATGTTTGATAAGGTCACCTTTCACGAGAATCGGAGCAGCCACGGCTTAAATAGCTGAATATACGTATCCGTATTTTTCATTTTTCTTGGAATAAATGCTTCTTTTGCTGATAAACTGTATGAACTGGTTATGAAATCGTCAAGAAGAGGAGCATTAATGCATGGGTTTATACTGAGATTTTCGCTATACCCTGTCAAAGGTCCATTTGATCTGTGGTATCTTTTTTTCTTTGCCTTAAAATTCTACGTTCTCTTTTTTTCGATCAGTATCACCTACGTGTGAAGCTCACTTCTAACGAGAGGAAGTTCACAATAGGCCATCAATGATGATTAATGTTTCACGGGATGGGCGGCCGCCGCTCTCCTTTCGTACTCGCTTTCCTTCTCTCTTTTCCCCTTCAAAACCTAACTTATCCTCTCTCTCTCTCCCGTGGCTGCTGACAAGGATGGAACGACATGGCTGCCACGTCGTTCCACTCTTAGCCGGCTGCCCACGTGGACTCTCCGCATTGTCCACGTCAGCAGCGGGACTCTTTTCTGGAAAAAAAAAGTTGAGACTCATATCTGGACACTTTGAAAAGTTCGGACTCATATCTGACAAAAAAAAAGTTCGGACTCATATCTGGTACATTTGATAAAGTTCAGACTTTTTTATGATATTAACCCTAAATAAAACTATTATTTTTTTAATAAAGAATATTTGATCTTTTCTATTGATGGATATTTGTTTAACCCCTTATTGATTAGGATAAGGCCTCTAGACTATTATGAACACTTCTTCTCCGGCTTCACGAAGTCAATATGCCATTGGTAACTCTAAAATGACAGTTCTATCCATACATGATATCATGTTCAGGTGCTAATTTAAACTGTAATAATGAGAATATTGGTTTTTTTTAGGATTCAATATGGTATAAATATGAACATGCCCCAACATATATCATTATCTATATTTTATTTCTATCATGAGACTAAGCATGCTTCACTTCTAAGAAGATAAGCGGTTGAATTCTCACATTTTTATAAGTTTGTGTAGATGAAAGAACATGGGTACACATGGAAGAACATGGATGTCGTTATCATAGGATGTGAGAATTCTCCACCTTTTAAGAAGTCGAGTCAACTCTATTTCTGTGAAGTCAAAGGCGATCAGATGAGGTCCAAGGTATTTTACAAAGGGTCAAATTTTGTCAAACTAGATTTGAAAGTCATTAGATGTATATCATAAAGAATAAGAAGATCCACATTTTTAAGAAGTCAAAGGGTAGTCGACTTTCCTATTTGTATGAAAGTTGGGTCAACCATTGACTATTCCCTTATGCATACAATCTAATCATATTCAAGACTCCTACCCAAGGGCTCCATTTATTTTGGAATAGATCCTAACAAAAAGGAGGAGAGCACCAAGCTTCTAGGGTAGCGCCCAACCCAATTTTAAATTGAAAGGAGAAGGGCACCAAATTTTAATATGTACGACCCATTTTAAGGGGAGTGGTCCCCCCTACCTCCCTTAAGGGGTTAATCTTACCCCCTTAAGGAGGCCACACTACCTTCATTCAAGGAGTAGTTCATGAGGAGGTATGATAAATATTATGTGCCCTACAAGACAATCACACTTTCACATCTCATATATATTTATTGAAATAAAATTATGAAGTTCACGAAAGTCTGTAAGAACTACGTGAATTGTGATGATATCATAATACATTGATCACTGATTCTTAAACTTATGTTCTAAACATTACTATTCCAGAGATATTTGAGAAGGAGACACCATATATTAATAGTGGGTGCTCTTTGGAGAGGTCACTAAATCAATCCATATGACTCCCTGAATGGTATTATACTTAATTATCAATTAGGTTGATTGATGTTATGCTAGTGTATATAGTCTTTAGACTGGAGACAACAAAGACATCTTATGGATGGATGATTATGTTTTGGCTATGATTTGTGAATCTCTAACCACAAGATCTCCAAAATGTCAAGTATTGGATACAACATGAAATCCTCTAAGGCAATTGTGTAGTCAAAATGGATACTACTAGAGGCTAAACTCTTAAGTAGCTTCAAGAACTCCTTCAATGAACTGTATAAGTATAGATTTTAATCTATACTAGATTATAAGATCATCAATTCTTTTTGTCTTAGTATTTTGAATGTTCGATTCAATATTTTCTAATGTATTTGATATTTTTATCATAACTTGAGAGACTATCAAGCTTGAGATCGTATCAATGGTATCAAAATAGATTTTTCGCTTGATAAGCTTTTGAGCAAGGCCAAGAACATCCAAAAGAGACAAGAAATGAAGAAGTTATGGGAGTTTTTGTGATGAAGCACATTAAGCGATGGTAAGACCAGGGAGAGTGTCATAGAGCATTGCTACTAATGGTGACGGACATAACACTACTAGCGATTGCCAAAACTCATTGCTGCTAGTGCCCAAGACCACTTAGACTGTGTGGGCCCCTATCAGCCTTTTAAGTGTATATTCTAATTCTTTATTTTTTGAAACTTTTGTCTTCTTGAGTTTCACGTTGGCCTAAAATATATTATCTCTAATTGAGACATGCAAACACATTTTTCGGTTCGTGTGTTTGCCAATGAATGATGATTTGTGTAAAAATTACGGTTGTTAAAAGCATATGTTCATGTATAAAAATTATTCTCAACTGTTTGAATTCAATATTAAATTTAGAATAGTGGTGAGTCTAGGTCAAATCCACAGGGGAGGACGGTTAAAAAGATTGAAATCTCGGAATACTTTTGATATTTTTATTATAAAAGCGAAAATAATCTATGAAAGATGGGGATGTATGCAAAAGATGTAATGAACCAATCGAACACTTCCAAACTCCTTTCGAAAATCAAAAACCTTTGATCGGATAGTGGAAACATAATTTATGGTTTGAAAATATAATAATTTTGATGAAAGTATTGAGAAAATAGAAGAGATGAATAGAAACTGATCCTAGTCTAAAGCTTCATAATGAAATTGCACTCTAGTAATGTTGTCCGACCAAACATACCTTCAAGATCCCATACATTTCTCACAGAATTGGCATCTTGCATCTAACATCATGAATGAATAAAAAAAGAAAAGAAACACACTATAAAAAACGATAATCAGTATATGAAGAACGTTCAATTAGTGTCCTCTTTCCTCTGACTATCCAATACTAGAAACATATAATGAAACATTAAAAACCTAAATTTTCTACATGAGAATTTAAAATATCTATTTTTAGGTCATAGATCTTTAAATGACAATCATGCCTACAAAATTTCAGCCCAAACTCGATCAGGACCATGAGATATCATGATTTCAATTTGGAGCATTTTTTTCGTTGATTTTACCTTAAAAATTGCATGATTTTATTGTCAATTGCTAATTTCCATATGATCTTGATTGGAAAGCTTTCAAAATCACACCATGTGTCATGTTTTGATTCTCTGGGAGAAAAGGCGAGATAGGTAGGAGATGTTAGATGTCTGTTATCACGTGCAAAGTCCCAAGACTGCACTACGAGTCACTTGCATGTTCGCTGAGATGATCAAATAACTCAGGGTAAATCAAGAGGATTGATATTGTGTTCCGAAATCCAACATCTGCAATTCAGCCACGTGTTGCGCTTCTAAAGGACTCGATCTAATGGGCCCGATCCACTAGATCTAGTGATCCATGTGCTGTCACATGTCCTTGCATAGTAAAACCAATTAGTCTCACATTGACTAAAATTAATATATATTTTTGGTTTAAAGGATGCAGCCCATTAAGTCGTTAACATAAAGAGAAAACATTTATTAACGAACTTATAATCTCCTTATCGGCACCACGTGTGCACTGATGGGCACCACATGGCGCAATGCATTTGCAACATATATTGACAATGCCACGTTAAAATGGAAAAATATAATTGATTTTTTATTTTCAATTCCTAAAAATCCTTTAAAAACCTAAAAAATAGAGAATTCATTTGAAAAATTCAAGAAAAATCTGAAAAATGATAAATTTATTGAAAAATCACTAAAACTTAACATATTTATATCTTTTTTATAGAAAACTCTTTTGTGGATGAAATTTTGGCCATTTTTATCCTTTTTAACGTTCATTTTTATTAATGACTGAAATAAATATAAAAATGACAGAAAGGGTGGTCTTGTATTAGAAATTATTTGTCCTCTTCATTCCTCGTTCATGCTTGTGATCACAAAGCTCTTGCACACACAATTAAATTATCTTCGTTTGCCTTTTGAAAAAGGTCAAATGTCAAATATGTTAAAAATTAAAGGAAATCTATTATAAATTCGACTTGTAAATGATATGATATAACAAATATAAAAATTTCTTCAAACCATGATAATATGCATATTATGACATGAATTATGCTTTAAATCATTGAAGAATAATGAATTAAATTTCAAAAATACATGTTATCAAATGATACGAACACAAACAACCATTCTTTAACATGAACAAGGATGAACCATTTGTGTTCATCATTCACGAATGACATCAAGTTGACTAAATTGATGAGTCAACTCACTTTTAAAAATACAATATAAATAAAATGCTTAAAGATTACCTTGAAACTATATTTCAAAAATCAACTTAAAAATTATATATATATATATATATATATATATATATATATATATATATATATATATATATATATACGAAGTAGAAGGATTTTTGGGAAGTAATGAGCCTTTTTGACATCTCTTCATCTGCAAAGAATTCTCAACGTGAAAACATAGAGACAAAGGGCTGATCTTTGAATAGGAAAAAGAATGGATCCGCAAGATCCCAAATGAATTGGCTTATTCAGAAAACACCTTGTTCTTTGGAAAATATTTATATATATTATATTTTAAATATTGTATTATAATTCTTTTAGCATCCAGATTAGTTATATTTTTCAATAATAATAAAATTTTTTGATTTTTTATTATGTTAATACATTTTCTGTGATTTATATTTACATTTAATAAATATCAAGATATTTTGAAAATTATTTAACATAAAAATTTGAAATCTTTAATGTTTGTTCATGTTTAGTTATTTTAAATATCTTTGAAAAAATGAATTCAACATATTTGGGTAGATGCATGACAAGATTTGTGTATAAATATATAGAGCTCTTTCTAACTCTTTAATGTCTATACATGATTAATAAATATAAATAAATTTCCAAAAATTAATATAATAGATTTCACATTTATATGGTATGATACACACACACATACATTCTTTTAAATAATAATAGACTTATAATTATTAATAGAAATACCTTTAAAAAATGGTTAAATAAATGTTGGTATTTAATCTTAAAATTTTATTATGGTTAATTAACACAACTACCTTTTAAAAAATTAATTTAAATATTATATATATATATATATTAAATATTTAATGTTTATTTATGATTAACTAACTTTAATATCCTTAAAATTTTCAGTTAAATTTTTTACATATATTTGATTAATATAGCTTAATTACTTTGTTACTTTTATTTTGGAAATTTGATTTTAATCTAAATTATTTATAATTAGAATATTTATTTAATTTATGTATTGTCAACACGAGCAATGAATGAACATGAATGATGAACACAAACATGAATAGTGACAAAAAAATTTTAAAATTGTTCGTACAAATGCACTCATACATTCTTGGTCCCCATGGAACCTAATAAGAAGGATCCATGGCCCCAAGTGAAGCTAATTTTTTTTTGTTAAGGATTTTCATTCATCCAAAGCCAAAGAAAGGGAAAAAGCAGGTACAAATCCAAAACCCCCAATAAACATATCTGATAATGGGTGGTTTTTTATTGTCACTAAGCTCATTTCTAATTAGTCTTGGGGGCACAATAAGTTAATTTCTAGTTTATATTTCCTTTTTTTCTCTTTTTGGGGGGACTAATAATCATCTTGGTCTAACTAGAACTGACTCAAAAGACTTAAAAAGTATTATCTTGTGGTGTCTAGTAATGTTTAACTTAGTATCATAGTTAGATCTAATGTTTCATGTCCAAGAATTAGGTGACAACTAAAATACCATCACAAGAACTTCTCTCAAATGAGATTTGTGTGAAGATATAGTTAATATGTTGGTACCCACAAAACCTTGTGACATTGCCAATAACGCAACTGGGATCCACAACTCATTAGTTGTCAAACCAATTTTGTCTATTGAGATATAATTTTCTATGGTACATAAAAAAGGAGCCTCAAAGAAAAACCAAAAAGTGTCTTTCAATGCTAGAAAACATTACCTACCAATGATTTTCAAATAAAAAGGTGATCTTATTTTTGTGCAGTTGATATGCATAAAATTGTGGTCCTTGAAATATAGAGTCAATTGATATGCCAAAAAATACGGTCGTTGAATCCGTAAATTACGTATCAAAAAAATTTATACTCAACTCTTCAAATCTGATTTTTTTTTATATTAGAACAATGGCGAGTCGACGTCAAATCCATAGATAGGAAAGTTAAAAAATTGAAATCAGAAGATTTTTTTGGTGTTTTAGATAAAGAAAGTAGAAATAATCGATGGAATGAAGAAGATTTTTACGGAAATGAGATAAACCGATCAAATGCTTCCAAACTCCTTTCAAAGATTCAAAACCCTTGATCGATGGTAGAAAAGCGATTTTAGGGTTGAAAATGAGACAATTTTGATAAATTGATGGGGAAAATATAAAAGATGGATAGATAATGATCCTAATCTAAGGATTCATGATGAAAACATATCTTGTGATGCTCTCTGATAAAAAAACATACCTTCGAGAGCTCGTACATTTTGCCCGAGCTAGGCGTCTTGCATCCAACACGAAGAATAAAAAGAGAAGAGAAGAAACTCACTAAAAATGGTGTTCTATACATGAAGAATGATCAATCGTTGACTTCTTTCCTTATGGCTAGCCAATGCTAGAGGCAAACAAAGAAACCATTCATTACCTTTTTCTTCATCTTAGAACTTAAATCAGCCCTAGCAGATTCGTAGAACTTGAAATGAAGATCGTGCTCATATAATTTTCAGCCCCCAAATCCATCAGGATCGTCGGATATCAAGCTTTTAATTTTGATATATCTACACCGTTGATAACATTCTAACTAAACATGAAAAAACATGATTATTAATGCAAATGAAGGCATAAATCATTCTATTCTAATGCATGTTATCATATTTTTGAGTATTTATCTATCATTCTATGAAAAAGTCATTATAATCTCAAAATGCATTAATTTAGGGTTAATTATGATGAATTAAAGACAATATTTTCATAACCCATCTTTACTTGATATTATAATTATTTTTTAAGGTTAAATAATAAGAGAAATCATTTTATATACACTCATATATTTTTCTAAGTTTTAAAATAAAAAATAAATGAATGTATTTTTAAATGGAAATTTAATCTCTTTTTATTTATTAAATTTGACTTTTTAGAATGATAGATAATTCAATATCTGATCCAATGAAAAAATTTGGATTAATTTGGAGTTATATTTTGAAAGATATGAATTTTCTAATTTTTAGGGATTTTTTCTAAATTTTTTGAGATTTTTCTGAAATTTTCTGAATTTAAAATCGATTTATTTAATTTAAAAGTGATTTTATAATTGCACAGGTGACGTGACGCAATCTGGAGCGTCCAATCGTGCATTTAATCGTGACCGATGATCGTCACTTAAAGGCAAGGGTACATGCCACAATCTCATTTTCCGGCGAATCATTTTAAAATGATTTAATCTCAGCCGTTGATCTAAGGAGTTATAACGTTTGAGATTAAAACCGACGAAACACATTTGGAGTGTCCAATCGAGATCAAACGGCAGTGATTCAATGCGTTACCTATAACGCGCGAGATGTGGCATCATCTCGGCGATCCATCGGAGATCCAAAGACCAGAACTTAATCATAACGATTCACAATCGTGCGTTTCATCAAAGTCGTTGATCGAGGATTAAATGTCCGATCGGACAATTACGCCCAATTCGCCTTATAAATTGAGATGTTCTTCGACATTATAAAGCATTCTAGGACAATTCGAGTAATCGAACGGTTTAGACACCAAATCCCTTGAATCTCTTGCTTCCAATTGCTTCTAGACTCATTTATGCATCCATAGAGTGCTTGAGAGTAAGATTTCGTTGAGAGAATAGGAAGAAATTGGCGCTTGAACATCAACAATCGTGTTTTCGAATTCAGAATGAAAAGCCTTAGATCCAGAAACTAATTGGATCAATTCGAGCACAATCTTGGGTTAGGGATTATGTTTCATCCTAATCTTACTTGTAATTGCTTTAGATTTTAATTTTGAATAGTAATTTGAGTCAATTTTAATTTTAATTTTGGTTTTTCACGATTTTATTTTTCAAAAATTTCTCTCTTGTTCATTTGATGATTTAGATGCAAATCTTGATCCAAACTCAGCGATTTTTGGTTTTGTGGATTCGTTTTCGAGTCTTCTTTCTAAAAATATCAAAATCCCTAATTTTTATCCACATTTCGTTGTCCGATTTGATCGAATTTCAAAAGATCCCTCAAATTCTCTATGGACTCGACCCTTATTCACCACTATACTCCTTAATTCGTGATTATTTGATAAAATTGGTGAGTTTGGTAATTTTTTTGACTCTTGACCATGTGTTTTCAACGACCTCACGGCCTCAATTCGTCATCCCCTCCGAGACGGCCAAGATGCGCTTCTTTCCTTTCACACTTAAGGAAAGGGCAAACGAGTGGTTTTCACCTAAGGCCGCGAGTTTGACTCCTGGAGAGATATGAAAGACGTATTTTTGCATAAATACTATTCGGTAGGGAAGACTAGTGCCATGAGAAGAGCTATACGCGAATTCTCACAAGGGTCGAGCGAGGTGTTCTACAGGACATGGGAGAGACTTAGAGATCTTTTGAGACACTGCCCAAGCATGAGATATTTGCTCAGATATTTTATGAAGGCTTGGCTGCACCGGATCGATATTTGCTTGATGCCACTAGTGGAGACACATGTTAAGCAAATATGAAGATGAAGCCCTCAAGTTGATTGGGTTGAGCCAAGTGCGTAGACCTCATCACGGCATCCCCAAGTATGAGATTACTTAGATATTTTATAATGGTTTGGGGGTGCCGGATCGAAATTTTCTTGATGCCGCTAGTGGAGACACATTTATGAGAAAATTTGAGGATGAAGCCCTCGAGTTGATCGAGTTGGTGGCAGAAAATAGCCACTATCATGCGATTAAATCCTTCAAAGGACTGAGCACTCCCTCAAAGGGAGGGATGTTGGATGCAAAGGTTGTGGAGACGGGCATGCTTTTGGACAAGATTGAGAAGCTGACCGAGGCACAAAACTTGATTATGGATTCACTTAAGATTCGATCAGGTTCCGATGGCCTCGCACCATTAGCACATAGCGATGCCTCTCCATGTTCGCATTGCTCGAGTTTTTAGCATGTCAAGCTGGATTACCCCATGATGGCAATCCAAGGTCCATATCCATATCGGCAAAACCTACGACTTATCCAGGGTTGAGCCAAGCGGGTAAATCTCACTACCCGACTCAGGGTTATAGTAACAATAATATTATAACCCATCTTATGCGTAGTAGCGGAGCAGGCATCACACTTCATACCATCAGCCCTTTGGATCCGCTCAGCAGCCTATGGCGAACCCGAGACCGACATCTGTCACCTCATGTCCTCCCCGAGCGATTACACCGCCACAAGCAGTACCACCTCCAGTGCCCTCCGTTGATCCCGTCATGAGTGCATTAGCACAAATGATGAGTTAATTAATCGAGGTAAGCAACCGACTTGATAGAGTTGAAGGGGCTGAGGCCCAATGCTCCAATGCTTCTGCCGATCAGAGGAAGGGAAAGCGAGTAGAGTTTTCTAACCAATTACCTTCTCAACCTCTATCAAACCCTAGGAATCTAGGGCAAGCATTGTCGAGCCGCACACACAATGTGAACCAAGTTCACATTGACAGTGCATTAGAGGAGGCGCATGCTATATCGAGCCTACATAGTAGCAAAGTCTTAGTGGACCCTCAAAGGACCACAAGAGCCACAAGGACCCGAATGAGGAGAAGGATGACCAATCTTCTCCTATGATCATTCCAGAGGAGGACTCCAAAGATGAGGAGACACTCGACGAGGAGTTGATTAGGGCAGAGCTCAATCCCGAGGTTTACAAACCTTTGGTGCCTTATCCTCATTTATTGAGCCAGCCCAAGGCCTTGACGAGCGAAAACGAGGATATATTGCTAGAGGCCTTTAAACAGGTCACGATCCCCATCCAACTAGTAGATGTGATTCAACACATTCCATCTTACGCTAATTTCTTTAAAGAACTTTGTACCCCCACTAGGAAGTTGAAGTGAATTCCTATGAGCAAGACTATTAGCTCGATTATGCTGAGTACGCTTCCTCGAAAGCGACGTGATCTAGGAGCTCACATGATTAGTTGTGAGATAGGGGGCAAGACTTTTACTCGGTCTCTTCTCGACAAGAAAGCTAGTGTCAATATCCTCCTAAAGGGAGTGTATGATACTTGTCCACTTGGGGAGTTGCAGCCTTTATTCATTGAGTTGAGCTTAGCGGATGGATCAATGAGACGACCTCACGCTATTGTAGAGGATGTGATCATGATGGTAGAAAACTGTTACTTTCCGGTAGATTTCATTATCATGGATATGAAAACCACAAAGGATTTCATTGACGCTCCTATCATACTAGGGAGACTATTTTTAGCTACCGTGAAAGCCATTACAAATTGGGGCAAATGAGAAGTGATATTTCAAGTAGGAGAGAGTACCATGAAGATAAGCATAAATAAATTGATGCGACATCCTTCACATGTGTCCGATGAGGTAAGCGTCATCGATATTTATGAGGATTCGGAGATTGGGAGTTGTATCGAGGAGATGATGGCATTTATCGAGGACGAGAGCATCGAGGAGCGCGAGGACGATCCCTTTCCCTCAAGTTCAAACCACTACCTTCTACTTTGAAGTATGGATTTATTGATCATAAGCACGCCAAACCCGTGATTATATCCTCGCAGCTAGAGAAGGACCAAGAAGAGAGATTACTTGAGGTCTTACGAGGAAGGAAGGAAGCAATAGGATGGAGCTTATCAAATCTTAAGGGGATTAACTCCTCTTTGTGTACTCATCAGATTTTTCTAGAGGAGGATTCTCGTCCCCCTAGAGAGACACAAAAGAGGCTTAACCCTAAAGTATGGTGTGCAGTGAAGGATGAAATCTTTAAATGGTTAAACATTAGCATTATTTATCCCATCTCTGATAGTCCATGGGTTAGTCCGGTCCATGTAGTCCTCAAGAAGACAGATCACCGTGACCACGAATGACAACGGCGAGGAAATTCAAATGCTTCTTCCAACGAAATAGATAATATGTATTGATTATCAAAAGTTGAACGCGGCAACGAAAAAAGATCATTTCCCCTTGCCATTCATTGACCAAATCCTTGACAAGCTTTCTGGTCAAGGATATTATTGCTTCCTCGATGGATACTCTGGGTATAATCAAATGGTGATTCATCCCGATGATCAGGAGAAGACCACATTTACATGTCCTTTTGGCACTTATATGTTCCAATGCATGCCATTCAGATTATGTAATGCTCCTGTCACTTTTCAGAGGTGCATGATGGCTATCTCCTCTAACTTTATGAGAAAAGTCTTGAGGTCTTCATGGGCGAGTTTTTAGTTTTCGGGCCGAGCTTTGATACTTGTTTAGATCACTTAACGCAAATCCTCAACGTTTGCGTTAAGAAATGTTTAGTGCTTAGTTGGGAGACGTCTCACTTCATGGTTAAAGAAGGCGTAGTGCTTGGGCATCTCATCTCAAGCGAAGGATTGGAAGTGGACAAGGCAAAGGTCAAGGTGATACAAGACCTCGAGCTCCCAAAGTCGATAAGGGAACTACATAGTTTCCTTGGATATGTTGGCTTCTATCAGCGATTTATTAGAAACTTTGCTAAAGTCTCAAAACCATTGACGTCTCTCTTATGAAAGGACAAAGATTTTATCATTAAGGAAAACGGAAATCAAGCCTTCCTGCAGCTGAAGCAATGTTTAGTGGAAGCAACTATTCTATAAAGTCCTAATTAGGACTTAACTTTTGAGATCATGTATGATGCTTCGAATTATGCAGTGGGGACAGTTTTGGACAACGTATTGACAAGAAGCCGACTGACATATGTTATGCAAGTAAGACATTAGCTGATGCCCAACTCTATTACACAACTACTGAAAATGATTTTTGGCAGGTCGTCCTTGCTCTTGAGAAGTTTAGGCCTTATGTCTTGGGCAGCAAGATCATTGTGCACACTGATCATGCAGCTTTAAAGTACTTTCTCTTCAAGAAAGAGGCTAAACCGTGACTGATTCGATGGGTCCTCCTTCTTCAAGAATTTGATTTAGAAATTAAGGACAAGAAGGGAAGCAAGAACTCAGTGGCTCATCATCTTTCACGACTCTAGAACACTTCTTCTAAAGAAATTAGTTACACATTTCCCGACGAACAACTTCTTGCTATCGTAGCTAAGGCACCTTGATTTGCGCATATCATGAATATTATTTTTGGGAAGAACCTCAATTGTTCCACTTAGGGGCTACTTAGATTATTTGGCGATGTGTTCTGGAAGAGGAGCAAGTTCATATATTAGCGATGTGTCACTCCTCCTTGTAGAGGACATTTTGCGTCGAGAAAGATGGGAGCTAAGGTGCTGCAAAGTGGCTTCTGTTGGCCAACTTTATTCAAGGATGCCATCAAATATTACAAGGAATGTCTTAAGTGTCAATCTGCACTAAACATCTCAAAGCGAGATGAAATGCCCTTACAATCCATCCTTGATGTAGAGATTTTTTATGTTTGAGGTATAGACTTTATGAGATCATTTCCACCATCTAAGGGAAAGGAGTATATTCTTTTAGCAGTAAACTGTGTCTAAATGGGTCGAGAAAATACCGTCGACGAAAAATGAACATCAAGTGGTTAACGAGTTCATTGTTAGCAATATATTTTCTCAATTCAGTTGTCCTAGGGCGATCGTCAATGATGGTGGATCTCATTTTACTAACTCCCATTTCTAAGCTTTACCTCGAAAAATGGAGTTCACCATTGAGTTACGACCCGTATCACCCCCAAGAAAATGGCCAAGTGAAAGTCAGCAATAGAGAAGTTAAGAACATCTTGAAAAAAATAATTTGAACGGATGTAAGAGATTGGGCATCAAAGCTACCGGATGCTCTATGGGCCTACCGCACCGCATTCAAGACACCCATTGGGATGTCTCCGTTTAGGCTCATCTATGGCAAACCTTGTCATCTTCCCATCGAATTAGAACATAGGGCTTATTAAGCTATAAAAAAAGTTCAATCTCTCCCTTGAGCAAGCCGGGAAAAAACGACTTCTACAACTTCAAGTGATCCAAGAATTAAGGAATGAGTCGTACCAAAACGCCGAAATTTATAAAGTCAAAAACAAGGCCTTTCATGACAAACACATTAATCGGAAAACTTTCAATGTCCATGACAAGGTTTTGCTTTATAATTTTTGCCTTAAACTCTTTCCGGGGAAGTTGGGCTCTAGGTGGGGATGTCCCATATGAGGTCCTTAAAGCATTTGAAAATAGATCGGTCTTAATTTTAGATCTTAAGACCAACAAATCCTTCAAGGTAAATGGGCATAGATTAAAGTCATACATTGGTGAAGAAAGGACCACCACCTTTACATGATCAAGAGCTGCAACTTCTTGAGACATCAACCACTAGTTAGTCGTGAAAGTAAGTTACGTCCAGCTAAAGACGTAAAACTCAGCGCTTGTTGGGAGGCAACCCAACCTTATCTTTGCTTTTACATTTGCTTCTTGCTTTTATTTTTTGCTTTTATTTTTGTATTTGCTTTTTGCTTTTAGTGTTTGCTTTTGTTTTTCTATTCTTATAGCCTCCATATACACTAAGAAAAGAGAGAATAAACTTCATCAAAGAAGAATTCCAAGAATGAAGAGAAGAATGCAACCAACACAAAATACTCGCTAAGTTTATCTTTTAATCCCTTTGTATCATTTCATATTTATCTATTTTGCATGTCATGCATCATGATTGCCATTTCTTTCTCATGAGAATGTTGATTTTTATTGTGGACAATAAAAGAAATGAGTTTGGGGGGAGTTTTCTATAAAACTTTAAAAAATTAATTTTTTTGCATTCCTTTCATTTGGTACTCTATGTATGATATGATTATAAATCATGTGAAAAGCAAACATGATCTTTCCAAAACCACATGAAACATGAAAAACATAGAGTATATGAAAAACATCAAATGCTTTCATTATTTGAATTATATAAATGAAAGTCGCTCCACTGCTTCTCCAGTCACTACGCTGTTTCTCTCTCTCTCTCTCACCTACACGCGCGCGGACATCGCCCCGCGGAGAGTCTGTGAGCAGATTCTAGGGATTTTCTGATCCGCTGACCAGTCGATGACTTCCGCCATCCTCGGACTCTAGGTTTTGCGTAGACCCCGCAATGAAGCCGTTGAAGCACAGTTCTTGTTGCTTCTGCTCTCAAGGAGGAAAATCGGAGAGGATTAAAGCTGGAATCTTTTCCGGAAAGGGTTCATCCATGGCGATTTTGTCTGGCGGAGGTTCTGGCTTCCTGATTCATCGGAATCTCTTGCTCACGACGCACGCCGCTCTCCCCTCCATTGCTGCGGCTGAACTGGCCGAAACCCAGATCCGCGGCTCTCGCATTTCCGCTAATCTAGCTCCCCATAGGTCCGTTTTTGTGTCTTTTTTCGTTTCTCGTCTGAAACCCTAATTCCTGTCTTTCATCCTTAAATACCGGTACTCCATCTATTTTTGTATGCGTGAAATTTCTACCCGGGTGTTGTTAATTTACTGAAATTTGTCTACGTGATCCAATTTTTGCGCAATCTTTTCTTTAGAAGGTGATATTCTGACTGGACTGAATGTTCTTCTAGGTTTTTCATCACGAGCTCGGTTCTTGATCTGACGATTGTGTGGATTGATCCTCCCGAAGTTGACTCGAATTCTCAACTGTCGCACTTCTTGAGAGCGGGTTCCATTCCGAATATAGAACTGGGAAGTCTTATTTATCTTCTCGGGTATAATCACGGGAAAGAACTCATGCTGGGAGAGGGAAAAGTAACCGTTGCCACCGATAACTTGATCAAGCTTTCAACTGCGTTGACTTTTTCTCCCGGGTCAGCCGGGTTTGACTTTCATGGAAACCTAGCTTTCATGATCTGCGACCCCATGAAGCTGTCATCGTCCCCGACCTCCACCAGACCTTCTTCCTCTTCGGGTTTGGAAAAGAAGGATCTTCCCTCGCAGTTTGGAATCCCTATTGCGGTGATCGTTGACTGGTTCTACCAGCACTGGGAGGGAAGTCTTGATGACGTCATCAGTATCAAGTCAACGCTCTTGAGGATGAGATCAACGGGTCAGAAGAGTGAACTTTCCTTCGCTTCTCTCTCCATGCGCCGCATGTTCAAGGACACTGCAACTTCGTCTTCGTCCACAGTAGTCAACCTCGGAGGAGTAAATCCCCTTGGGGAGATCAGGTCAACCACTGAGCTCTACGAGACTCCCTTGGTGACATCAGCAAATCTGACGAGGAAAAATATTCAGCCACCTCAGCTACTGGACATCAATTTCCCCCCAAGACATCCAAAAACCTGTGAAACAGATGCCAATGGAAAAGTCAAAAGTTAGACCTGAAAAGTCAACGGAAGTAAACCAACCATGTTTACCCGAAGAAGACTGCAGGAGTGAGGTTCATTCAAGCTGTTCTCCTCGGGCAGTTTTTGCTTCTCCTGGAGATGGACTAAGATGCAGTAGTGATGGAGAGACTATGTGTTCAGCGGAGACGATGGAGAGTAGAAATTACTCAAGTCCCCGGAGAGTTGGTCGTAGCCAGAGCTGCATGAGCTATGAAAGGTTCAGCGATGGAGCCCAGACGAGTGCTGCAGCAGCACGACGACACTATAGTGCCGCCGTGAGGAACATCTGTGCCCACTCGCAGGCTCAAACTATGCCAGTCAACCAAAAGTCCCACATTTATGACAGTCCAACTGTTTCTTCTGCGATGAAGAATCGGGTTGGTGGCTCTGAGCAGAGGAGCAGACCACGTAGGATGGCATCTCAGGTTTCCCCAAGGTGGATGTTTTGATTAAAGTCTTTTTACTACTGTTCATGATTGTGATTCAGTCTTTTGATACGACTTTACAATGATATAATTTCATGAATGCGAATTCCTTTGGAGCAAATTTCTGCCATCTACATTGTTTACGTATCCCAAAATGGGCTTCTTTTAAGGGAAATGATATGATTTTTGGCGTTGTGGTTTGGGTGTTTGATTTTGAAAGCGTCTGATTCAGGAAATGGAAGTTTTAAATAATCAAGGAACCCTTGTCTGAAACGTCTGGAAATGTTTATTGAAACGCACGTTCGTTATGCTTCATTGATTTGACGTTGATTTTTTATTTTTCAGAGTTTCATGAAATCATAGCTACTGTTTATAAAGGGGTTGATCTTCTGATTCTGATCATGGAAAAAACTGAAATGGAAGTTGCATTATTACAATTCTACCCCGTTTTCTGAAAATTCCAAATACACATTCTACCGAAATAACCTTCAGTTAAATTTTCCGTTGGGTGTTGACTTTTGTGTACTATGAAATAGAGAGCACCGTGAGGTCAAAGCTGGGAACGTGGAAGGTTTAATCGTCTGGTTTAAAGCAATCAAGAAGCTGGTATTTCCCGAAATAGAGGATTTAGCCGAGCGAGGAGGAAGGCGACGACAGGGAAAGCGAGATGACGAGTCGTCAGCGGAGTGGCTGCGGCGGAGGTGGCGCTACCGTGCAACGGTGGTGGAGGCGGCATTCCGGCAAAGGGATTTGCACGCGGCGGGATGTACGTTGTGTTCATTACGCCAGCACTGCTGTAAGAAGAAAGGTTGGCGGAGAGCGTTAGAAGAATCTGAAAAAGCGGAGAAAAGAATCGGGGGCGGAGAATGTGGATAAAGCATTCCAAGGGCGTCGAACTTCCCCCAAAGCTTGCGTCTTTGGTCTTGATATCTGGATGGCCCTCTCAGAGAAAGTGGTTCCATCTCTCCAATTTTTCTCATCGAGAGAGAGAGAGAGAGATTGAAGTGCAACGAAAGTACAAGACAGAGATGGAAGAGATTTTAGTGAAGAAAAAGAACGAGAGAGAAAAACATAAGGAGAGAGAGATTGAAATGTAAAGAAAGAACAAGACTGAGATGTAAGAGACTTATCTGAAGAAAAAGAAACGAGAGAGAGAAACGTGAAGAGAGGAGAGAGAGATTGAAATGTAAAAAAGAACACGAAAGAGGCGTAAGAGATTTAACTGAAGAAAAAGAAACGAGAGAGATAAACATGCAGCGAGAGAGAGAGTAATTGAAATGTAAAGAAAGAACAAGACAGACGGAAGAGATTTAACTGAAGAAAAGAAACGAGAGGATAAACATGAAGAGAGAGAGAGAGAGTCGTGAAGAGGAAGAAAGAGAGAGAGAGAGTGGTCATGAAGGAGAAAGAACGAAAGGTCGTGAGGGAAAGAGCAAGAGAGATAGTCATGAAGGGAAATAACGCGGGAGAGATAGTCGTGAAGGGAAAGAACGATAGAGAGATTGTCATGAAGGGAGAAAAAGTGGCACTCGTGAGATAGAGAGAAGACGCGAGGGGGAGGGGAGAGAGAGAGAGAGAGAGGAGTACCCCGCAGAAGAAGGGTACGTGCACATGCCATAACCTGCATCAACGACAGAGAATCAAGTCACACCCAGTTTACCACAAACTAAGCAGAAACTACACGGCCTACTGGGGTCCACAACGGAGATGGTGGCCGTGCCAGCAAAGTTGCAGCTGCCGGTGGCGCGGTAGCAGCGCTGGTAGTAGCTGTTGAAGGCGTAACTCGCGTGCGCTTGCAGGTTGTTGGGCAGGAAGCAGAGCCCATTGGGCTGTATGGGCGAGCAGTCCCCGCCAGAGCTGCACGCGTAGTTCAACGCCGTCTGTAGCTCCTCCGCGGTCGCGCTACTTCGCGAGACGCACCAGTCCGCGTCCGCCGCCGAAGCCATCATCATCACCATCAAAATCCCAGACAAGGTGGCGACGCCGTCGTCTCCCATTTTTCTCATCTGCTGGATCGACTGGAAGGAGTAGTGACTGAATGACGCGCCAAAGTGAAAAAAAGGGCATCACCCCTTAGCTTTAGAGAGAGAGAGAGAGAGAGAAAGAGAGAAAGGGAGTCTCATTCTCTTATGCAGACCTTTGAAACGCGTCGTGGTCCAAAAGAGATCCGATTACCCCCGTCGCAAGTCTTCTCCTTCTGGAGCTTAGCTGCTTCCGGTCTTTTCCATGATCCTACAGAAATGTTGTGCCTGTTAAGGAAGCAATGGTCTACTGCCCGTCCAACGGTCGATATTCATGGGCTTCGATAACTGCTTATACAAGTCCTCCTGGGGCTGCTTTTCTTTTACAGTAAGAAAATGGCGCCTCATCCTGCTGATTTACTTTTCTTCATCTTCTGTTCCCCTTTCTTCTCACTCCTACTTTCCTCCTTTTGGCTTCTTCCTGATGGCCCTCTTCCGATCTTTGCCTTCTTCCTGCTTCGTCGTGTTTGACAATCATCTCGCTTTCCGTTATCCGCGTAACCCATTAACATATCCATATCTCTCTAGCCTCTTTCTCTTTCTCTCTCCTCTCTCTATCTCTCTCTCTCTCTCAGCGCTATAAACATCCACGACCTTAGTCGCGAGACTAAGGATTGAATATCGCTATCTCTCTCCATTGACTGTCTTTGATTGGAAACCTCGATGAGGATTGCCGATCACAGGATCTGGTGATCGATTTCTATCCCAATCACGGAATCGTTGAGATGGGCAAACCCTGGCATGCAAAACTCTTCTGAACCACAAATTCGAGAGTGTATGGTTGTCCACAATACTGTGGCTGTAGGAAGCAATCGCATATCTTTTATTTTTCCTACTTTTTTGGCCGGACGTATTTCCAAGTGTCTCTCCCTATCCTCTAGAGGAATTCGATCCTTTTTTTTTTTGCCTTTTCATCCTTTCTTGCATGGTATACAGAACGATGATCATTGCTTGTCATTGTTCCTCTTCTCCATGCAATTCATGCCTTATTTTATACTCAAATCAGAGTTTGTTTGACTCTTTTTTTGCCCTTTCAAGATTTTTATGCTCACCATTGAAGTAATTTTCCCTATCTTTTGCGCGCTCAAAATCTCCTATAGGTACTCTCGCTTTCTTCTCCTTTTGTGGTGGTTTTGATAAATCCCTAGATCATCCCCTTGCTCTTAGCATTGTGAGTGATCATGGGATAGCCTGCACCCACATATCTGGTGATTTCATTCCCATTGGTTGTGACTTGTCTCTGTCCCAATAAAAACCCTCCATAAAGGCAATTAAAAATAGTCCCCACAATATCAAATTATGGGATTAAGTTTGATAGTTTATACCCTTCATTGAATCCATTTAAAGTCTTTATCAAAATCTAAGTCATCATCTCTATTTGAGGAACTTTGATTTTCTTCCCTTTTCCCACATAATAAATAATCTCAATTTAAAAATTGAGCTTTGTAAACACAACTATCAAGAATTTCATTTTAATGAAGCCCACAGCCCCCCCCCCAAAAAAAAAGACTAAATATTAGACTTTGGTGTACCAATGTCTGTCGAGTGAAACAACATTCAAGAGTGATTTCAAAACTCTATTTCTTGAAAATTGGAGAGTGTCAATGTCAATTTGAAGCTTGAGAGAAATTTCTAACGCTTTTCAGCTGAAGAGATTTCCAATAGAATTTTTCTAGCTTGACGATCTTCTTTTCTCTTAAAAGGGCCAAAATCTTGACAACCTTCTTTTCTCTTAAAGTGCCCATAGTTCAAAAGAGTTATTGAATAACAAACACTAATAATGATGGTAGATGAAGGTTAAACTACATAGATATGATGGACTGGACTAGTGAAACTCATTAGATCGTATAGAAGTTAGGTAAATAAATTGGGTGATCATTAAATAGGAAATAAACTAGATCACAAGAGATTATGTAGATTTGAGTTGTTTAATTCTAATGAACCTAATCATATTTAGAGATATTATAGTGACAATGATTACTCATAGGAACAATGGAACCATGCATATATAATTTTATATCAGAAATAATGGGGATATGATAGGGGATATAGATCAAAATATGGTAATGCCCAATTCTTCTTTGTCTTTGACTTATTTACTCCTCTCACATTATTTACCTACAATACAAGCATCTACCTGTCTCAAAAGTTTCATATCCTTTTATAATCAAAATTATAAGGCAAACATAATTCATCAATTTATAAACAACAATTAACAATGAATACAGTCTCATTGACTTAATTTGTCAAACTCCTCTGTATCTAGAGAATTATACTATGTATGCCTTGTTTATTTTTATTTGAAATTTATAGTCATTTTTGTACACGTGTTTTATCTACAATTCCCTGGACTACATGCAACAATTTACTTAAAATCATGATGTGATCATACTATGGTTATTACATGTCTATATACACATTGTTCGTATTTCTATTTACAAGATATATGAGAAAGAGATCTATTAGAATAGCAATGTGTGTTCTTGCTTGCATGAAAAGGATGGTTGATCTCATTTTGTGTGGAGACACTACAAAGGGGCATTGATTTTTAATAAAATAAAGAGTTCATAAAACTAATTTGAATGAATCCTTGGATGATACTATACCTAAATATAAATGGGTCAATTGGAATGATTGATTAGGGTCTAAGGTTACATACCCTAAATTATTTGAGGAGTGAAGTGCAAATGAGGGATCATACATGAATGGTAATTGCTAAAATACATGTTCCATGTGTAGGTTCCAAACATGATTATTGTTTCAAGATATAATGTGGCTTGGAATATGACATATCAAAGACTCTGCATATCAAACAAGTTACATGGACAGGAGGACAATTATTTTATATTTAATAATTAAATATTTTCTTGTCAATAATAAGTTATTTGGAGCTGTTGGACTATATCTTGATGTGTACTAAAGCTTATAGAGTCACACACAATATTATTTTGGTAATGAAATAAATATAATATGTTAATAATGATGTATGTTTTTTGTAAAAATATAAATATATATAGGACCTTAAGGGGTAAGGTTTAAGGGGTCTATGCGACTCTCTTCCCTAAAGCCACCCTCCTCTTCTCCTCTCTCCCACGACTCTGATGTGATGGACAATGATGCTGACATCAACATGAATCAAGGATACATTAACGTGTGCTTTAGATTGAGCAGAAGGTCATGAAAACAATCAAGATGAGGATTACATGAATACTACTATAAATCAAGCATGTGTACAATTTGTGACATCACAATAATGGAATGAGAAAGTTTTACAACTTCATGCTATGCAAGATGATTTGATCAAGCATTTTTTTTTTGGCATGCTCATTTTTTTCCCTCCCATCACTTGATTATGGTAAGCTCTAATTCATTTCTCTTGCGTAAATTAAATTCTATCATATACTTGATAACATGCATTTATAACATGAATTCTTATCCTAATTAACTCATATTCATGCTTATTTTATGTGAATATGATGCATGTTATCATACTTTTTAGGAATTTTCTCCATTGGCATGTCATTTTACTAAAGTTGATATTTATGCATAAATTAGAGATAATTTCATGCTTAATAGATGATTAATCTTTTGTTTAAATTAATAGAAGTTAATCTCTATTATTAAATGATTTTTGACTTTAGGAAATGTTTAGAAAGATAATTTCAAGATGAATTTATGATTTAAAGTGTTTAATGAGAAATGATTTAAGTAAATATTAATTCATCTTGATTTCTTCTTTCTAAAAATATTTTAAATGACATAATATTAAAAAGGAAAGAATTTATGATCCAATGGAGAAAATTTCAATTAAAAAGGAGTTGTATTTTGAGAAATATGAATTTCTGAAGTTTTATACTCTTTTTCTAATTTTTATTTGATTTTTAAATGAATTTTAAGCCCTTTTTTTCTATTAAAAAATCGAAAAAAGGGGGTAGGCTTACCGCAGGAGCTGACGTGGCGAGCGGGTCCAGGCGGAGCTGATGTGGCGAGCGGGCCCAGGCGGGGCTGATGTGGCGAGCGGGCCCACGTGGCGCGCGGGTCCACCGCGCCGTTACGACGTGGCGCCCGAGGCCACGTGGCAGGGACGCGTGTGGCCGCGCGTGACGCGTGGCTGACACGTGTGCACATATATTATATATAATACATAGGGTTATCGTACATATAAGCCTATCCACTATGGACTGGCTAATATATGTAATCCGCTCCCCTATTTATGCGCGAATTTCTCCTTGATTTTCTCCGTGTGGGACTATGTTCCCACACGGTTTTCTTTGCAGGCTACGTGGGACGCACGGCGGGCGTCGGATCTGATCACGGCGGCTGAGATCGCGTGAACCTCGGTCCACGCGATCACCAAATCCACCACGTGCTGAATTCGAGGAGTAAGTGAAGATGATCGAACGACTTACCTCGCGCCACGTGGCATCCTGTGAAGCTCCCGATCGGCATCAACAGAAGGCTTTGAGTTGATCGCGATCGGACGGCTGATCTTCATCGAGAGACGATCGCGATCAGACTGCTGGCGGTGGACTCGCATCAAATCATCGAACGTGATCTATGATCGGGGTATACAGGATCCGATTAATCCCGATCGTCCGCTCATCTGAGACGCGATCGGACGGCGCGGAGGGCTCGTGGAAGAACTCCACGATCGCGGCCCGATCGGACCGCGATCGAGGCGTGATCGTGATTCCTGGAGGGCGGAATCATCTCCCCGAGCTTCGGAAGGCTACCTTGGAAGCTAGCGATCGTGGATTGACCCATGATCGTGGCCCGATCACGGCGTGATCGTGGCCCGATCGTGGTGCAAACGTGGCGTTCATGGAGGCTAAATTTTGAGGAAAATTCGCCACAAATTCGGGAGTTACAACGCCGCGCATGGAAACCGCTCCCTCGACGCTGCAAACCGCGTCCACATCCGCACCAATTGGCCACGATTTCGGGCCTAATTCCCTCTTTAAAAGCATGTATTTCCCTCTCTTTGTTCTTCAACTTTTGATCGACTCGTGAAGAAATTAAGCGAGTTTCGAGGAAGATCTCTAGTTCATCGTGTTCCCCCCGCGTTTAGACTCGATTGCGAAGCAATTGGAGCGGGATTGATCACGAATTTCTCCTTGATTTCATCGAATTTTCCCCTTGAATTCCGAACGTCCACGAGGAAGAATCCGAGCAAATTCGCTTCAATCCACGAGAATTGGAGCCCCATCCTTGCGGCAATCGGGTTAGTAGTGAGATTCGATCGATTATCAGGAGGTAATTCGAGTTTTTATTAGATTTAGAAGTTTAATTTTGCAAATTAGTTCATAGTTTTCTTCATTTTCCCCAATTTTAGGTCCGAAAAGTTGCTGAGTTTGAAAATAGGATATATCTCTGATTATAATTCCAAATCACTTGATTTTGGTTTCATTGGATTCCTCTTTTCATCAGCTTTCCGTGGATAGCAAATTCATCAAATTCCGAGTTCATTTGACCCTTCAATTTAACGTTTGACCAAGGACTAGTCATCTTTCATCAGAAGTCAAACGTTGACTTTCGGGGTCAATTACTTTTTATTGGAAAATCAGAATTTGATAATTTTGGTCTTGTTGGATTCCTCTGGTTCTTAGCTTTCTATTGACATATAAATTGCAAGATTTGGATTTCATTTGGGCATTCAATTTGAAGATTTCCTCTGAGGTGTTCATTTCAGGGATTTTCTGATCATTGATTTTCAATAATTCATAATAAATCCATTTCTTATCCAAAAATTACGAAATATATATCAATAAATTCCATTTTTTCTTATTTTAAACTTCTTTTAAACCTAAGTTTGACCAAGTCAACTCTGCTCTTAAAGTCAACCCTGCTCTCTGTGGATCGACCCGATACTTACCCAATACTTGATTATTATATCTTGTCTTTGTGAGTTCGGTTTTATAAATTTTGTTTGACCATCGTCTTTGTGTTTTAACGACGCACAAAAACGACACGTCAATACTCACATTCTAACATGAGCGAGTATTCTAGATCATTTAATCATGGCCATTATGTTGGGTTCTGAGGTTGATAAACTTTTGAAATTTTGATCAAAACATCGAATGCAGTGAAATAGGTTGAATCGGATATTCAAAACACCAAGCCACCAAGAACATATGATCCTACCATCTAGTATGAATGAGAAAACATACTTACAATTGTTTCCTTGAAAGAGTTCTTGAAGCTATTCAAGTGTCTAGCCTTTATCGGTATCCACATGATCTCCGGATGGTTGGATCTCTAATAACATGCTAAATAAACATGAAAATACATGATTATTAATGAAAATTAAGGCATAAATCATTCCATTATAATGCATCTTATCATATTTTTTTAGTGTTTATATATCATTCTATGAAAAATTTATTATAATCTCAAAACACATTAATTTAGGGTTAATTATGATGAATTAAAGGACAATATTTTTATAACCCATCTTTTATTTGAGATTATTATCAGTTATTAAAGTTAAATAATAAGAGAAATCATTTTTTATACACTCATATATTTTTCTAAGTTTTAAAATCTAAAAGTAAATGAGTGTATTTTTTAAAAATAAAAATTTAATCTCTTGTTGTTTATGAAATTTGACTTTTAATAATGATAGATAATTTAATTTCTGATCAAATGAAATAAATTTAGATTAAGTTGGAGTTATACTTTGAAAGTTGTGAATTTTCTAATTTTTACGGATTTTTTTGAATTTTTCCTGAACTTTTTTTAATGAATTTCTCAAGATTTTCTGAAATTTTCTGAATTAAAAATCGATTTTATAAGTGTGCGGGTGACATGACGCAATTTGGAGCGTCCGATCGCGCGTTTAATCGTGACCATTGATCGTCACTTAAAGGCGGGGGTACGTGGCGCACTTTGATTCGTCGGCAAATTGTTTTTAAAATGATTTAATCTTAGTCGTTGATCTGAAAAGCTATAACGGCTGAGATTATAACGCAGCTAAGCATCCGATCAAGATCGAACGGCGGGCATTTGATGCATTACTTATAATGCGCGCGACGTGGCAAAATCTCGGCGGTCCATCGGAGATCCAACAGTCACGACTTAATCATAACAATTCGCACTGTGCATTTCATTAGAGCCATTGATCAAAAGTTAAATGTCGATCAGACGGTTACACCCAAGTTTGTCTTATAAATTGATATATTCTTCAACATTGTAAAGTATTCCAGGGCAATTCGAGTAAGTCGAACTGTTTAGACACCAAATCCCTTGAATCTCTTGCTTACAATTGCTTCTATACTCATTTCCACGTCCACGGAGTACTTGAGAGTGATTTTCGTTAAGAGAATACGAAGAAATCGATGCTTGAACATCAACGATCACATTTTCAGAATTTTGGATGAAAAGCCTTGAATCCGGAAAATAATTGGATCAATTCGAGCTCAATCTTGGGTTAGGGATCGTGTTTCATCCTAATCTTCCTTTTTATACCTTTAGATTTCATTTTTGAATCGTAATTTGAGTCAATTTCAATTTCAGTTTTGGTTTTTCGTGATTTTATTTTTCAGAAATTTCTCTCTTGTTCATTCGATGATTTCTCCGCGAATCTTCATCCAAATTTAGTGATTTTTTATACTGAGGATTCATCTTCGAGTCTTCTTTCCAAAGATATTCCCTAATTTCTATCCATATTTCATCATCTAATTTGATCAAATTCAAAAAGATCATCAAAAATTACCCTAATTCTTCGTGGATTCGCCCCTTATTCACCACTATACCCCTCAATTCATGTTAATTTCTTTAAATTGGTGAGTTTGGTATTAATTTTGACTCTTGACTGCGTGTTTTCAATGACCTCGCGGTCTCGATTCATTAATCTCCTCTTCTAAGCTCTTCACCAAGAGAGAGAGAGAAGAAATGAGAGAATTCCCTCGAGGCTTACATGGGGGCCTTGAGTTGTGGATATTCTCCCCCTATTTATGGACATTTGAGTATCAGGATTTTTCATAAAAATCCCTCATAATTATTGGTCACTCAAGTTAGTACTGATGTGTATAGAAATCATCAAGAACTCCTCTGATATTTCCACTACCTTGGGCAAGTATTTCATCGCATCTCATTCCTTGAATCAATCTCCACAAATACCGAGGGCGGATGATTCTATCTTGATCACATAATCATCTTATAGGACTTCATGTCGTATCTAATATATGACATTTTATATATCCCGTGGCTAGAAATTTTTAAGTCATAATCAAAACACGATCATTCATCTACAAGATGTCTTTGGTGTCTCAAGTCAAAAGGACCACATACACAATTGTGACATGAATCAACCTCATTAACAGTTAGGTATAATTATCATTAAGGGATTCATATGGATCAATTCAATGAACTCTTTCTCCAAAGAGCACCCACTGTCAATCCTTAGTGTCTCTACACCCATGGCTACATGATCAGCCATACTCATCAAATGAGTCAGATCAGATAGTGATATTCTTTTTGGATAATTCAATGTCCTTCTCATATATCTTGTGAATAGGAATATGTAGAACATATGTTTAAAGACTAGTGATCATTATATTATAATCTCATCATATTTCACTTAGTCATTACATATGCTCACGGACTGCATTACAAACATCACACAAGAATGACAATAAATAAATATCTTTTCAATGAACACATGATCAAGACACATGGAAGTGTAAATGGCTTATAGGCCACATAATATCCATCACACTATAAATCGTCTAATTGAAAAGCATAATTCTCATAATTAGATGAGTTTTCCTCTAACAAAAAAATTTCACAAACTTTTTGCACTTAAGTTAAATCCAATTTTTGTGGCATAAATTTTAGAGTATAGGCCACCATGGGGCCATGTATTATCTCTTGTCCTACTCTCTCTACACAATTTCATGTAATCATCTATTTGCATTATGCAATTTAGGGTTTCTCCTCTTTAGATGGTATCATAGTCAATTGCTCTATCCTAGTGCCATTGCATTAACCATTGCTTTGTCATTGCCTCCATTGCAAGGTGGCTTCAATAACCATTGATGTCGGTCACTCCTCTCCAAGCTATTTTCTAGCCGCCATCAAGGCTATCTCCTAGGAAGGTCACCACCACCCCCCCCCCTTCCCTTTCTCTAAACCATTGCCTAGTAAGTGCTCTTGCCCCCTCTAGAAGTCTTCGCCAAGAGTGGGCCACTGTCCCCTCTCTAGGTTGTTGCATAGAAAAGGTTGTTGTTTCCTCTCTAAGTCGTTGCCTAGAATGGGCCACACCCCCTCTCCAAGTAGTCGCTCAACCAAGCAGCCACCCTATCAGACATTGTCCCAGCCATGACCACTACTGCCTTAGCCACTACCATCTTCCCTAGCTAGGGCAATAGCTAATAATTTTTGGTTTCAAGGCATTATCATGAAGCTCGCCAACTAATATGCATATCTGGAATTGTATCAAAAAATTGTCACCTTAGCAACAACCATCTTCCCTAGCCAAGACAATAATTAATACTCTTTAGGTTTCAAGGCATTGCTATGAACCTCCTGATAACGTGCAAATCAAACATGAAAATATATGATTATTAATGTAAATTAAGGCATAAAACATTCCATTCTAATGCATGTTATCATATTTTTTTAGTGTTTATCTATCATTCTATGAAAAAAGTCATTATAATCTCAAAATGTATTAATTTAAGGTTAATTATGATAAAATTAAGAAAAAAAAATTATAACCCATCTTTAATGGATATTATACTTAGTTTTTCAAGTTAAATAATAAGAGAAGTCATTTTATATACACTTATATATTTTCTAATTTTTAAAATCTAAAAGAAATGAGTGTATTTTTTAAATAAAAATTTATTTTCTTGATATTTATTAAATTTAACTTTTTAAAATGATAGATAATTTAATTTCTGATCCAATGAAACAATTTTGGATTAAATTGGTGTTATAATTTAATAAATATGAATTTTTCTAATTTTTGAATTTTTTTGAATTTAAAATGAATTTTTTTATGTTAAATTCATTAAAATAACATTTTTATTTTCATGTGCTGACATGGCAGTTGACATGGCGTGAGCAGAAAAAAATTATAAATAAAAAGCACGCCACCTTGCCACATATGAGATCGCCACGTGTCGCACACATGTAGATGTGCGCATGTGCGTGTGTGCACCCGTGTGCGCGTGTGGGTGCACGTGTGCGCATGTGTGAGCGCGTGGGCGCTTGTGTGTGTGTGTGTGTGTGTGATTAAGGAGAAAGCACCTTGTTAAGAATTTTAGCTAACTCCTTAATTGCACACACCTTATGTACACGTGTTTTCTCTTTCATTTTTGCCATGTGATACTTTGTTTTGTTTTAAATGTGCGAAGGTGATGTGGCGTTACGAGAAGCGCTTGATTCATGATTTAAATAAAGACTGTTGATCTTCACTTACAACTGAGGGTGCGCGGCTCGTTCTTATTCGTCAGCGAATATTTTTTTAAAACGATTTAATCTCAGCCGTTAATCTGTGAAGTTCTAACAGCTAAGATTAAAATAGATGGAAACGCATCTGAAGTGCCCGATCAAGATCGAACGGTGAACATTTCACCTGTTATTCATAACGCACGCGACATGGCGAAATCTCGATGATCCATCTAAGATCCAGCAGATGTGACTTTATCGTAACAATTCAAAGCCTGGCATTTCATCAAAGCCGTCGATCGAAGAATTAAATCTCGATCCAACTGTTACGCCCAATTTGTCCTATAAATTGAGATGTTCTTCGACATTGTAAATCATTCTTGGGTAATTCGAATAATCGAACTGTTCCTTCCTTCCAATCACTTCTAGATCAATTTCTGCCTCCATGGAGTGCTTGAAAGTGAGATTTTGTTGAGAGAATAGGAAGAAATTAGCTCTTGAACATCAACGATCATTTTTTTCAAATTCGCGAATGAAAAGCCTTTGATCTGGAAATTAATTGAATCAATTTGAGCAGAATCTTGGGTTAGAGATCAAGTTTCATCCTAATCTTCCTTCTTATATCTTTAGATTTCAATTTCGAATCATAATTTGAGTCAATTTCAATTTCAATTTTGGTTTGTCATGATTTTCAATTGTTGAAATTTCTATCTCATTCACTTGATGATTTCTCTGCGAATCTTGATCCAAATTTCATGATTTTTGATTCCATAGATTCGTCTTCGAGTCTTCTTCCCAAAAAAATCAATTTCCCTAATTTATCATCATATTTCATCATCTTATTGATTGAATTTCAAAATATATCTCAGAATTCTATTATTTCTCCATGGATTCGACCCTTATTCATTACTATACTTCTTAATTCGTGTTAATTTCATAAATTGGTGAGTTTGGTATTAGTTTTGACACAATTTTATGTGAATTCAATGACCCCACGAAATCATTTCGTCACCTCACCAATTAATTGCATAGATGAAATTGTATCTTAACTTCAAATAAGGCTAAGGCGCCACTACCCCCTTAAGGCTAAGAATCCCCTTGCTCGTCTCAACAAGGGTGTTATTGTCTCACTAGTATGTCATTAATCAGCCTACCATCTTGATTATCATGGATTCTTCATCGAATGATTCACTTTCATCTTTGGGACCAATTTCTTGTTTGACGCATTTATTTGCATGGGTGTAACTACGGCTCATGGACATCTAGTCATCAAGGTTGGGATGGGGGATGCAACTCCAAACCTCCCACTCAATGTGACAAATAAGATATTATTAAAGTATGACACCCTATGGACTTCACTTAGACCCACCCTATGATAACCTCTACCTTCTCATCGCCTAATATAAAGGCAAACGTTGTTGAACCAAACATCCCATTAGTTGTTTTGTCTCCTATGACCACTGACGAAGCATTTTATGTGGTCGT
The DNA here is from genome assembly GCA_024174645.1 of Lemna minuta. Taxonomy (NCBI): domain Eukaryota; kingdom Viridiplantae; phylum Streptophyta; class Magnoliopsida; order Alismatales; family Araceae; genus Lemna; species Lemna minuta. The sequence goes on from CM044101.1 coordinate 14,107,207, forward strand.
TAAAACACACAAATGTTGGTCAAACAAAATTTATAATTCCGAACTAAAATGACAAAGATATAAAATCAAGTATAGTGTAAGTATCGGGTCGATCCACAGAGAACACGGTTGACTTTTATCGTAGAGTTGACTTGGTCAAAATTAGGTTTAACTAGGGTTTTAAAGAAGTGATAATGATATATAATCAATAGATATGATACAAATATATGAGAGAAGATATTTTAAGACTTTAGAAAACTGATTTGACGAAGAAATGTCAAAAGTCACGGTCAAAGCGTTGACTTTGACAAATAGTTGACTTTATGTAAAATAAGAGAATAAAAAAAGTTTCTTAATATATTTTATCTATTAAGAAAGTATAGAGAAAAGGGAATTTAATTATATAAAATTCGTGATTTTTAGAGAAGAATTGGATTTATTATGAATTATTGAAAATCAATGATCAGAAAAATCCCGAAATGAATACTTCGGTGAAAATCTTCAAATTGAAAATCCAAATGATATAAAAATATTAAAATTGATATATAAATAGAAATATAACAACCAGATGATTCCAAAGAGACCAAAATTATCAAATTCCAATTTATATTTTAAGAGTAATTGATCTCGCAAGTCAACTCCCAAATTCGGATTGAAAATCAATAGTAGATGGTTAAACGTTAAATTGCGGGGTCAAATGATCATAGAGTTTGATGATTTTACTATCCACGGAAAGCTAATGAAACAAGGAATCCAATGAAACAAAAATCAAGTGATTTGGATTTGAGATCAGAGAGATATCCTTGTTTGAAATTGACAAAAAAATTTGTAACTAAAATTTGGCAAAAATATGAATTTAACTACTTCTACACTTCTAACCCGATTGAAGAGATGATTTGGCTTCAATTCACGCGGATTGAAGAGTATTCCCCGGTTTCGTCTTTGATGTACGATCAGCGTTCAAGGGGAGATTACGATCATTTTCTTGCAATCAATTCATGATTATCATGCTTCAATGGCTGCAGAATTTGACTCTAGGAAGTAGAGGATGACGAAGACCTTAAGATCTTCCTTAAAAATCGCTTAATTTCTTCACAATTCAATCAAAAGTTAACTAACAGAGGAGAATACATCGGTTTTTTAAAGGAAATATCCCGCGAGAGATGTGGATTGTCCGTTTCATGATGAGATTAGAGCCGTCTGATCGCACAAAATTGTTCAAATCGTGGCCCACGATGCGGTCCACGTTCTCCCTTAATTTCACCCGTCTGATGAAGCCATGTGTCATCTCACGATCGCTGATCACGCGATTAAATGTTGAGCGTCCGATGTCACTTAAGTCGTGATTCAAGCATGTGTTGAAATGCTGATCTGATCGACCGAAATCCATTGGATTAACGAACGATCTTCAGTCGGCTTTCGATCCAACACACCTTGTTTTGCCACGTGTCCTGCAAAGAAGAAATTCCACGGGAACATAGTCCCACACGGAAGAAATAACGGGAAAACTCACGTATATAAGGTGGGGAGAAATAATGCCCTTGCGTTACCGACCCCAACTATCTAACTAGAGCCCACTAACCCATGGGCCCTTCACCTGCCAGCCCCCCTTACGCTGCCACGTCGCGCCACCCAGGCATCCACGTGGACTCGCATGGTCTTGCCATGTGTCCGCGCCACCTCCGCGCGTGGGTCCGCGTGGCTCTACCACGTGGCCTTGCGTGCCATGTCGCATCCGCGCGCGTCCCACGTGCCACGTCAACTCCACGGGTCTTGTGGAGATGAAAAACCCCCTTTTTGAATTTTTAAAGGAATTAAAAATTAATAAAAATCAAAATAAAATACAGAAAAAAATCTAGAAAATTCAGAAATCTATATCTTTAAAAATATAACTCCCTTTTGACCCAAATTTTCTCAATTAGCTCACAAATTTATTTCTTTTTAATATCATGTCATCTAAAATACAAATTCAAACAAAAAAATAGAATGGATTGAAAATACTAAGTAATTCATTAAGAATTCTGTCTTTTAATCATCCAATCATTCTTTTCTTAGAATTAATCCTTTTAATCATCTACTAAAGTCCAAGTAAAGTAATTAATTTCTATTTATTTAACCTTGTAAAAGATTAAACATCCATAAAGCACATAATTAACCTTAAATAATGCATAAACATGAAACTTTAGTAGAATGGCATACCAATGGAGAAAATTCATAAAATTTATAATAACATTGACGAGACGAGACCGCGAGGTCGTCAATTTCACACGATCTCGTGTCAAAAAAATAAAGCCTAATTTACTAATTTTGGGAATTAATAACAAATTGAGGGGTATACTGGTAAATAAGGGTCAAATCCACATGGAAACTAAGGAAATTTTTGATGTAATCTTCGAAATTGATCAAATCGGACGAGAAATTGATGGTAGAAATTGGGGACAAATGATATATTATGAAAGATAACTTCAAAACGAATCTACGGAATCAAAAATCATCAAAAATGATCTTGATTTCGTGGAGAAATCAAAGTTTGAAGTGGAGAGAAATTTTCGGACGTGAAAATCGCGATTCTAACTAAAATTCAATGAAATTGAAGTCTAAATCCTAATCGTAATTGAAATTAATCACAATATGAAGATAGATTATGAAAAACCGCTTCCACTAACTCCAATTAGTGGGCCCGCGTGGCGCTGCCATGTGGCCCTGAGTGCCACGTCACATCCACGTGGGACCCGCGCGGACTTAATCCGCTTTTTGCTATTTTTTTAATTCATTTTTATTATTAAAAATCGAAATAAATTCAGAAAAATCCAAAAAAAATCCCTAAAAATAGAAAAATTCATAACTTTTAATATATAACTCCGAATTAATCTAAATTTCTTTCATTTGATCCAAAATTTAATTATGTATCATTTTAAAAAGTCAAAATTAATAAATAACGAGAGTTTTAAATATTATTTCAAAAATACATTTATTTATTTAAAGATGTTAGCTTAAAAAGTAAATAAATGTTTATAAAAACCTTTTCTCTCATTATTTTAACTTTAAAAACCTTTATAATCTCAAGTATAGATGGGTTATCAATTATTTATCTTTTAAATCATCATATTTAACCCTAGATTTAAAGTATTTTTGAGATTATAGTGAATTTTTCATAAAATGATAGAAAAATACACATAAGTATGATAACATGCATGTAAATGAAACCATTTATACCTTAATATGCATCAAAAATCATGTTTTATCATGTTAATATAGCATGTTATCATACCCCCCAACTTAAATTATTGCTAGTCTCTTAGCAATTTACTATATGATCTCCCTAGAAAGTCTTTTCATCCATTGATCCTACTACTAAAAAGGTGAAGTGTATAAATGTATGATCACGTTTTCCTCATAGTATAGGCCATAATGATATAGATTCCATCTCTAGGTTGACTTCTTTAGTTCATGTTAGGGTAGTGCTCATCGGCTAATGCTCAAGTCTAACTCTTGATTGTAATCAAGGTGAGCCTATCTAAGGTGTGATGCTATGGTGCTGAAAATATACTCACTCTCTCATGAGTGGATGTAATTCCTTACCCTCTCCATAAACACATCACTCCTTCCCTCAAAATGGAGGCTACTTAGTACTTAGAATTCCCCTCAACTCGATTTCCTCCTTAAAAGAGTGCAATTTTAAAAGGATTCCTATCTTTGGATGCATCGTGTGAGGAGGCTGAAGGAAATAAAAGATACTATTTTTAAGGGTATGACTTGGCTAAAAGCAAATATGCTGATAAAACAAAGTGGATTATAAAATAAAAAAAGGTACCACTTATGATGATTATACTCCCAAGTGAGGTGGATGATGATGGATAGGGTAGATGGCGGAGATGATAGTGGAGGTAGAGATAAAGGTAGAAGATGTTCCCACTTATTTTCCTTCTTGTAACTTCTTATTTCTCTCTTTATTTTGACTTTTCTCCTCTTTCTTTTCTTCTTCATTTTTTTAAGCATTTCAGAAGACTAGAATGATGATGTGGAGGAGTTTTAGGATTTGTGAAGAGAGTGTGTAGCAAATGAAGTGTAGTGAAGGCATAAGCACATATGGGAGGAAAAATGAAAGGTGAGATGGATATGCGAGTTCACTTGGGAGTGTTCATCATCAAAAGCGAAGTTTAAAACAAATTGGTGTTACTACTTGACTGCTTTGGAAGAGAAAACTACATGCTTATAAGGAAAGATAGGTGCTACAAAAATTATGGATCATTGCACTCTTTAAATGGGAAAGTCTAGAATTAAGAAATTCCTTATACTAAGCAATTTTGGCTAATAGTAGGTAAAGGGTGGAATTATTTTCTCTCAAAATACTCTCCTTTTCAATCCCATAGTATTTCAACCTCTAATTACTCTTTTTCCTTGGTGCCTGTTAGGTACCCAACCCCAAAGACGTCAACCACTAAATCTAATCCATTGGTCTCTCTAGATCATTTAGCTTTATTACTCAAAATGTAATCATATGGACTATAAGGTCCTCACTTCTACATCTCTAGTAGGTCAGATCTCTAGATGGAAAGACTTCTAAGGTGGGGTAGATTAGATCAATGATTTTGAAAATAGGAGTTTTTTGAAGGTAGAATTTTAAAAAATTTTGAAAAATGGTAGAGCTTTTTCTAAATCCTCACCCCCCAACTAGAATCTTTCATTGCCCTCAATGAAAACTACATGCTCATGTGAAAAACTCATCGAATCATGGCATGAAAACAATAAAAAGTGCGGTGAGATGGGTTTAGAAAAGCTCATTAGTCCGTGATGCTCGTGGGATTTCTAGTGTAGGTGCCCCCTTTCTTAATGTAGTTCTCTGACGTCTTAAAAGAAACTGAAATCAAAACATAAAACTAAAAAGGTAAGATAATCTTGGGGTGCCTCCCAAGAGCGCTAAGTTTAACGTCTTCAGCCAAACTAAACAAAATGAAACCTACGACTACTGATGGGTCGAGGGTGATACCGTCACGTCCTCGAGTGCTCAGGAAGATGCAGATTTACCTTATCTGCTGTGCGGGTGGCTCTAAGGTCAGGTACGGCTTGAGACGATGGCCGTTTACCATGAATTGTCAACTGGTCTTAGGGTCAGAGATGAGTACTGCTCCGCCATCGAACAATTCCAGAACCACATAGGGACCATCCCATCTAGAGCGCAGCTTTCCAGGGAAGAGCTTGAGGCGCGAGTTGTAGAGCCAGACCTTGTCGTTGACCTGGAATGATTGTCGTCGGATATGTCGGTCGTGGAAGGCTTTGGTCTTCTCCTTGTAGATCGCCGCGTTCTCGTACGCGTCGTGCCTCAACTCTTGTAACTCCTAAAGCTGGAGAAGTCGTTCTTTCCCTACTTCGTCCAGTGCGAGATTGAGATTTTTGATGGCCCAGTAAGCTTGATGCTCTAGCTCAACCAAAAGGTGGCAGGCTTTCCCGTAGATGAGCTGGAAGGGAGACATCCCGATGGGCGTCTTGTATGCTGTCCGGTATGCCCATAGTGCGTCGGGGAGCTTGTGTGCCCAATCCTTTCCATCTGGACGAATTATCTTCTTAAGAATAGTTTTGACTTCTCGATTACTAACCCTTACTTGCCCATTTGCCTTGGGGGTGGTATGGCGTGGTGATGCGGTGATGTAATCCGTATTTCTTCAACAGCGCCCGGAAGTGGGAGTTGTTGAAGTGTAAGCCGTCTTCACTAATGATGGCCCTCGGACAACCGTATCGGGCGAAGATGCATCGTGTGATGAAGCACAAAACCTCCCGATGGTCATTTTTCCTAGTAGAGATTGCTTCGACTCACTTGGACACATAGTCCACCGCCACCAATATGTACTCTTTCCCGTCAGAAGGTGGGAAAGGTCCCATGAAATCTATCCCCCAAAGGTCGAAGATTTCCACCTCAAGGATCGGCTGCATCGGCATCTCGTCTTGCTTAGAGATGTTGATCACCGCTTGACATTGTAAGCACTCTGTGTAGAAACGGTGGGCATCCTTGAAGATGGAGGGCCAGTAGAAGCCGCTCTGTAGGATCTTGTCAGCGGTCTTTCGTGCCACGAAGTGTCCTCTGCACGTCGATGAGTGACACATCGCCAGAATGTCTCACTGCTCCTCCTCCTGTACACATCGTCGGATGATCTGGTCGTATCCTAGGTGGAACAGAAGTGGTTCTTCCCAGAAATAGTACTTGAGCTCGTGGAAGAACTTATCTTTTTTATGCCGGTTCCAGTGCTCAGGGATCGATCCAGTGATGATAAAGTTGACGATGTGCGTGTACCAGGGGGCGTGAGTCGAGATGGCGAGGAGTTGCTCGTCTGGAAATGTATCTCCGATGTCCTCTCCTCCCGAGATGTGGAGACGCGATAAGTGGTCCGCCACCGAGTTTTCGCTGCCCTTCTTGTCTTTTATCTCCAAGTCGAATTCTTGAAGGAGCAGCACCCATCGTATGAGTCGTGGTTTGGCCTCTTTCTTGGAGAGCAAGTATTTCTGCGTCGACGAAGCTCCTTGATTCCTTGGGTTTGCTGTGGCCTGTGAGGGTAATTGGTTAGTAAAAGTTACTTGCTTACCCTTTTTGTCCGTTGTCGGTTGGACGTTCGTCTTGACGAAGTCTTGAATTTCGTCCACTCGTGAGTTCATCCTCGTCATTTGCTCCATTAATTGTGAGATCGCGCCGAGGATCGGGTCGGATGCCGGCATGGTTTGGCGTGGAGCTTGCGTGTATGCTTGTGGTTGAGTCGGCGAGACGAATAACGACTGCCTTTGATTAGGGTAATTTTGTTGACAGTTGTATTGTGGAGGATAGGGTTGATCGTTATAGCCATTATTCTATGAAGAATTGTTAAAAACAGGGGTATTATATTGGCTAGGATAATTACCTTGATAATTTGGTCGTCCATGTTGACTTGGTCCTCCTGATGGACCTTGTCTATACATCCCTTGCCCTTGGATTGCCATCATGGGGCAATCTAATTCGACGTGGTCGAATCTCGAGCAAGTTGCGCATGGTGATGCCTCTTGGAGTGAGATGGGGGCGAGTCCTTCGGAACCATTGCAGATGTTGAGTCTGTCCAGTAGTAAGTTCTGGACTTCCGCCATTTGTCGATCCTTTCAAGGAGCATCCTCGTCTCCGCTGATTTGGTGTCGAGAGCTTTCGGCATTGCACCTCTTCCAAATGGTTTTCGCCGCATTATGGTGACTATTTTCCGCCACCGTTTCGATGAAATCCATCGCGTCGTCTTCGTATTTGCTCATGAAGGTGCCGCAGCTAGCTGCATCCAAAAGGAATCTATCTTGCGGGCCTAACCCGTCATAAAAGATTTGAGTTATTTCGCGGTTAGACACTCCATGGTGTGGGCACTCCCTTGTAAGATCTCTTAATCTCTCCCAGGTCTCGTGGAAGGTTTCACTCGAGCCTTGGGTGAATTCTCGGATGGCTTTTCGGACGAAAGTGGTTTTTCCTACGGAATAGTATTTTCTTAAAAACTCTTCCTCCATTTCGGTCCAACTTGTGAATTCTTTCCCTAATTTTAAATACCAATCCTTGGCTCTATCTCTAAGGGTAGCTGGAAAGAGTTTCATCTTCATCGTATCGGCGGGGACATTTTAAAGGTGATTTATTTCACAAACCTGGGAAAGCTCATCCACATGTCTATAGGGATCTTCGGAAGGCTTACCATGGAAGATAGGAAGCATACTCATAACATGGGAGTCTGTTCTAAAATTGGCCCCTCTTCCTAGGGGTGCATGAATTCTAGTGACGGGTCGCTGGAAAATGGGCCTAGCATAGTCACTAAGGCGTTTCCTGGCATTTCCCTCATCGTTACGGGCCATTTCTACTGGTTCGGTTAGATCAAAAGTTGAATCGGTCTCAGTAGTGTTGGTCTCGGTAGCTTCGAGAGTTTGCGACAATCGTTCAAAGAGATCTATTTCTAGGGGATTATTCCGTACTCTCCAGGTTGTTCGTCTTCTCATGAAGAGTGGATCAGATACATAGATGGATAATAACTTATAAATACTTAAAATATATTAAAAACTGAAGTCAATCGTACCTGAATGTCGTTATCCGTGAGAGTAACGCGTTCTCAACGCGATTTTGAAGAAGTGATCGCCCGTAGTCCTTAGAAAAGGGGCAGAAATCACTTAATCTAATCGAATTGAGGATCTCGAAGATAGATTTCTACCTCGGATCACTCAAAATACGATTGAATTGCTTGAATTTCAAGAAATTAAGAGAAAAATCCGAGTTGACCAAGTCAAAATTGACTTAATTTGATCAAAAATTGCCTTAATTCCGCGGCAACAGCGCCATTTGACGAGACGAGACCGCGATGTCATCGATTTCACACGATCTCGTGTCAAAAATAAAGCCTAATTTACCAATTTTGGGAATTAATAACAAATTGAGGGGTATACTGGTAAATAAGGGTCGAATTCACAGGGAAATAAGGAAATTCTTGATGTAATCTTTGAAATTGATCAAATTGGACGAGAAATTGATGGTAGAAATTGGGGCAAATGATATATTATGAAAGATAACTTCAAAACGAATCCACAGAATAAAAAATCATCAAAAATGATCTTAATTTTGTGGAGAAATCGAAGTTTGAAGTGGAGAGAAATTTTTGGACGTGAAAATCGTGATTCTAACTAAAATTCGATGAAATTGAACTCTAAATCCTAATCGTAATTGAAATTAAACAATATAGGAAGATAGATTATGAAAAACCGCTTCCACTAACTCTAATTAGCGATCAAATCGTCGTGATTAAACCACTTAATCACGAAAAACACCAAGAACGCGAGGATGAAGTCAAGCGCCGATTTCTCCTAATCCAATCCACCAAATCTTGATTTCAAGGGCTCCGTAGGTGCGGAAATGAGTGTAGAACACGATGAAATCAAGAGAAACGAGAGGGGAGGTGTCTCAACAGATCAAATTGCTTGATTTCCAACTCGAACGCTTACAATCGTCGAAGAACATGTCATTTTATAGTGTTTTTGGGCGTAACCGTCTGATCGTTTCGATCGACGGTTACGATGGAACGGTCAATCGTGGACCGTTTCAAAAATGTCGTGGCCGTTCGATTTTGATGAAGGCCTCAGATCGATCCGCGCGATTAACATTTTTAAACTCCTTGATTTGTCGCCGTTGGATCACGATCCAGCGATCACGATGCTCCTCGCCAGATCGCATCTCGTCCGTTATAACGCCTTAATAAAGGCACGTGCGCTTGATGGACTTTGGTGGACCGCGCGTCCATTCGATCGACGCGCGTCAATCGATCATCCATTTGATCCGGCGCTCCTCATCAAGCCACGTCACCTGCATTTTTAACACATCGTGTGGATTAGTCCCACACGGAAAAGAATAGAGGAGAGCGTTGGGTTTATAAGACATGACGATTTAGAAGGTTTGAATACCCTTCCGATATACGGAAGGCTGAATACCCATTATATAAACTATATAAATTATAAATATATGTATACGCCGCGTAGGCGCCACGTGGGCCCGCGTGGCGCTGCCACGTGGCCCTGAGTGCCACGTCGCATCCACGTGGGACCCGCGCGGAATTAATCCACTTTTTGCTATTTTTTTATTCATTTTTATTATTAAAAATCGAAATAAATTCAAAAAATCTAGAAAAAATCCCTAAAAATAGAAAAATTCATAACTTTTAATATATAACTCTGAATTAATCCAAATTTCTTTCATTTGATCCGAAATTTAATTATCTATCATTCTAAAAAGTCAAAATTAATAAATAATGAGAGTTTTAAATATTATTTCAAAAATACATTTATTTATTTAAAGATTTTAGCTTAAATAAATAAATGTTTATAAAAACCTTTTCTCTCATTATTTATTTAAGTAAATAATATTTATAAAAACCTTTTCTCTCATTATTTTAACTTTAAAAACCTTTATAATCTCAAGTAAATATGGGTTATCAATTATTTATCTTTTAAATCATCATATTTAACCCTAATTTAAAGTATTTTTGAGATTATAGTGACTTTTTCATAGAATGATAGAAAAATACACATAAGTATGATAACATGCACATAAATGAAACCATTTATACCTTAATATGCATCAAAAATCATGTTTTATCATGTTAATACAGCATGTTATCAAACATGCATCATAATCACAAAAAATAAGCATGAATATGAGTTAAATAAGATAAGAATTTAAGTTAAATAAGAATGTTATCAACAACCTTCACCCTACAGATAACACATGCAATTATATGATTATTAAGACAAATTAATGCATAAAACATTCCATTCTTATGCATGTTATCATACTTTGAGTGCATTTCTATCATTTCATGCAATTTTAAGTTATAATCTCAAAATGTAGTATTTTAGGGATAATTATGCATAATTAAGAATATATTTTTGAATAGATTATTTCCATCTAAATTTGATATTATAATTAGGTTTTAATGTTAAAAAATAAGAGAAAATGTTTATATACACTCATCTATTTTTCTAAGTTTTGTTTTGCAAGGAGAAATAAGTGTATTTTTTAAATAAGAATTTATTCTCTTGTTATTTAAATATTAACTTTTTATAATGATAGATAATTTAATTTCTGATCCAATGAAATAAATTTAGATTAATTTGGAGTTGTATTTTGAAATTTATGAATTTTCTAATTTTTAGGAATTTTTTCAGAATTTTTCTAAATTTTTTTAAATTTTAAAATCAATCTATTTAATTAAAATCGATTTTATAAATCGCGCAAGTGACGTGGAAAAATCTAGAGCGCCCAATCAAATCGCGATCATTGATCCAGGTAGGGTGTGACGTAGTAACACACTGAGCGTCTGATCGAGCGATTAAATCGCGATCGTCGATCGTCACTTAAGGTATATTTGTACTCGTTGGCGAAATGAAAAGCCTTTAATCCGGCAATTAATTGGATCATTTCGATCGTTATCTTGGGTAAGATTATGTGTTTTCCTCCTAATCTTTTGTCTTGTATCATTAATTTATAATTTAGGATTTTAGATTTAGTTAATTTACTTTTTAATTTCGGATTTCTCTCTCTTCGCGTTCAAAAATTTCTCTCTAATTCGCTCATCGATTTCTCCACAAATCTTGATCCAAATCGAGTGATTTTTTATTTTGTGGATTTGTCTTTGAGTTCTCTTTCTAAATCTATCAATTTCCCTAATTTCTCACCTCAATTCATTGTCCGATTTGATCAAAATTTAAAAGATCTCTCAAAAATCTCTTATTTCTCCGTGGATTTGACCCCTATTCACCACTATGCTATTTAATTTGTGATTTAATCTTAAAATTGCTCAGTTTGGTATTATTTTTACATGAATCAGTGTGCAATTAATGACTGCATCGATTAATTCTGTCACCTACATATTACACCTTTGCCCTTGTCATGTTCTACGATTTCTTAACTAATAACATGCAATAGTATGATTATTAATACAAATTAATAAATATACATTCTATTTGTATGCATGTTATCATACTTTGAGTGCATATCTATCAAATTGAGTGATTTTTATTCCTTGGATTCGTCTTTTAAGTTCTCTTTCCAAATCTATTAAAATCCTTAATTTATCACCTCAATTCATCATCTGATTTGATCAAATTTCAAAGAACACATAAAAATACTTTAATTCTCGTCAATCAATCAAAAATCAGATAATAAGTTTTTCATCGAAAAGAAAGGGTATAAATAGAGTGTGAATTGGGCATGGTCATCAAATCATCTCCTCATATTTGATTGATGGTTACAATTGAACGGAAGAAACCAAAGAAACTAATGCAGTGAAGTGTCATGATGAAGCCTTGTCACCGTGTGAAGATTGAATCTCTTGTAGCGCGTGTCGTTTGATCTTCATCAAACGCTTGAGATGCTGCCATGTGTCCCCTCGAGTCCATCGGCTACATCAAAGCCTAAGTGATATAACCCTCATAATGAATGTCTAGGATTTGTTATAAGTGATAAGAGGAATCGTCACCCAATGAGATATGACCACGTACCCCCTCCATTTAAGTGAAAATAGTGGGACGCTATGAAATTGTGAGATCACACGCTCTAGAATGTGTCATGTCGCTTGCAAACAATAAAGATAGAAATAGTCCTATATTGAAAAAATGAAGGTAATTTTTGTTTATAAATACACATGCAAACTGTATGCGTAGCTTATGCCATTTAAGGGCTCTTAACAACTAATGGCATGCGCATGTGTGCACCACATGGCATGTGCATACGCCACCATGTGGGGACACATAAACAGGCATGCCACATCATCATCCATGTTAGCATGTGCATAAAAAGTATTTTTTTAATTTTTTCAAACAAAATAAATTTAAAATAATTTTAGAAAAATTCTTAAAAAATCCCTAGAAATTAGAAAATTCATAAATTTCAAAATATAACTCATTTTTAATCCTGTTTTTAATCGCAAAATAAATAACTTATCATTCTATGTATTTGAATTTAATAAATAATAAAAGACTAAATTTCTAACTCAAAGTACACTCATTTTCTTTGGAATATAAAACTAGAAAAAAAATATTTAAAAAGAATTATCTCATTATTCACATTTAAAACTCAATTCTAATCTCAAATATAAATGGATATCATCCACTTTAAATTTTGACAATGAAGGCATACACACATTTTTTTGGGTGTAATAAGAGTATGACACGTGGCGAGCTCTTATTGCACCATCTCAATCAACGGCTAGGATTTATAAAAATTAAAATCATGAGATCTCATGATCTAGATGAAGTTTTGTGCTGAAATTTAATGGCTAGATTCATCTTTTAACCCTCTATCTATCTATACACTTTGATTGGATAATCGAGCTAAAAAATAACTTTAATGATTAGAATCTTATATCTCTCTTTACACTCAAACCGTAGGAACCCACCAACAAGAGCCTTCATTGTCTCTCTCCTCACATTTTTTTTGCCCTCTCTTAACATCAAGCTACCAGAAAGGAAAGTGAGAGGAGGTCAAGGCCCAAGGAGGAGCATTTTTATGCTCAATCTTATTGTGAAAAAGGGAGCAAGCAAAGATCGTGATTGAAGCGGATTGAGCATTACCCGGCCTAGGACGAGCACACCAACTGGGTTTGTGCAAAGATTTGGATTGGATTTTGGCTTTGAAAATCTTCATATATGGTAGACAATGTTTTTCGTGTTATTTTTCTATTTTATTGTAGCAGCTTTGACATCACTCTTGACCTTTATCGCGCATTGATTCGTTATTACCGCCATCCATCCTTCTCACTTTTCCATCATATCATCCCCATTTCCATGTCTTTCAATCTCATTCTCACATATCTTTTATAATTTCTATCTTATATCTAAGATAAACTCACAATTATCGCTCACACTCACCTCAACGTGCTCCATTTTATTAGCACATATTCCCATGTCCTTGTCTTTCTTTTGAACACCTAACCTCATTACTTTAACTCCCTGTGGATTCGACCCTTTCTGACACTATACTAAGTAAGGAATTATATTCGATTGCATGAAATTGTCACACAACAATGACAAAAAATACACACGATTTATTTCATCACATGTTAATATACTTTGAGTGCATATTCATCATTCTATGTAATTTTAATCAAAAATCTCAAAAGACATAATTTTAGGGGCCAATCATTTATAAATCAAGATTTGAATTTTAAATCGATTATCACAATTCTATGTGAAATTTTTTATTAGAGTTTTAAATACAAAATAAAAAGAGAAAAATATTGTTCATATACACTCTACAATTATTTACTTTTATTTTCTACATAATTTGAGTGTATTTTGAAGTTAAAAATTTATTCTCTAGTTATTTCTTAAAATAAATTACATCAAATGATATTTTCGATCAAATAAAAAAATTTGGATTAAAAAAGATTTGTCTTTTAAAAGATATGATTTTTCTCATTTTTAAGGGTCTTTCTAGAATTTCTCTAAATTTTTTGAATAAAAAATGTTTAAAATAACTATTTATACTTATAGGATGATATGGCAGCTGACATGTAACATGTAAGGGCATCACGTAGTGTGTGTGTGGCGCACATGTGGTGTGCATTAGGGGTGCTATTAGTGTTATGTTCCCTTAATGGGTCCATATCTATTGAATGGATTTCTAGTCTATTTATACTCACCCAATTCCTTTAATATTTCTTTTTATGTAGGTGACATGGTGTGATTAGAGGTGTTGGATTAGAGAAAATCGATGACTTTAATCTAGACCCTCGATTTTCACTTAAGTCAAGGGGGTACGTGGCAGCATCTCACAAGGCAACAATTCAAATTATAAAAATCAACAAATCCTAGCCAATCATCGCAAATCTTTTGCAGTCGATGGACTTCTACATGACGTGTAACCCAATCTGGAGCACTTGATTAAAATCGGATGACAGTTATTACATGACACGCAGTGTACACGTAATGACACCATGAAATCTAGATTCTTTGATGTAGAGAAAACAACTTGAACTTAATAGTGTTGATTTATCTCCCTTTGATGAATTTGAACCATTTATTACATCTAAAAAGGCAATTCGACATTTATACCCAATTATCTTTCTATTTAGACTCTCTCTCTCTCTCTTCAACGGTATAAGTATTCTTAGATTTTTCTTATTTTTCGAACCTTTTGGAAAGCTCAATCCTTAAATCTCTTGCTTCAATCATGTTCTAGACTCATTTCTACATCTAACGAGTGCTTGAAGTCAAGATTTTGTTGAGAGAATATTGAGAAATCACCACTTGAACTCTAAAGTTTCAATTTCAAAATCATGAAATGATAAGCCTTGATGCGACTATTAATTGGATCATTTTGATTGTGGTTCTAGGTTAGATTTTGATTTTTCCATATAATCGTTTGTCATTTAGCAGTAGATTTTAATTTTGAAGCTTATATTAGGTGAATTTCTATAATTTTTATCATTTTCTCTCACATCATGAACAATTTTCTCTCTCTAACTTCACTCTTTGGTTTCCCCATGGATATAGATCCCATTTGAGTGATTTTTGATTTCATGGATAGAACTTTTGTCTTCTTTCAAAATATTTTTTCATACTTTCTCATCTCAATTCATCATCTAATTTGCTTGAATTTCAAAACAACTCAAGAAAATACCCTAATTATCTATGGATTTGACCCTTACTCATCTCTATACTAAATTAATCTTAACTAATCTTAAATTTAACTAAGTTAATTTGTAATTTTGACATACGAATGTGTGTACTCGATGACCATATAATCACACTCTTTCAAATATCCCACGAATATATGTTTAAAGACTAGTAATTTTTGTATTATGGTCTCATCATAATTTACTTAGTCATTTCATATACTCATGGACTTCATTACAATCATCACACAAGAATGAAAATAAATAAAAGTTCCTTTAATGGATGTAAATGAGAGATGATAATATGATTGGGGCGAAAGCCACATAATATCCATCGCATAGCTAAGGGGGAGTTTAGCTACGTTTTCCTCCTTTGTCGCGCTATTTATGGACTCATACAAAGTTCACATACCTAGTTTGTGAAGTTTAGTGGGCTTCTCACTTCATATAGCATTACCCCGTGTGAGATTAATCCAACTATGATGTGCAAGACCACATCTAGGGGCATTGTGGCATTCTCAGTACATGTGGATGACATTCCTTTGATGGGTAGCGATGAGGTTAATATCTTTGCTACATATTCTTATCTCCAAAAGCAATTTATAACATGCAAACTCTATTACACTACACTATTCTTGAGGATTGATTTGGCTCACCAATCAAGCAAGTTAGCTTTGTCTTATAAGAAGTATGTCTTGGATCTTCTTCAAGAGACAAGGTTTCTTGATTTAAACCAACTATATCACTCTTTGAGGTGTGACCCAAGTTCTAGCACACTAACTCACCCATAATGGTAGACACCAACCACTATTGACATCCATTAGGCAAGTTAATATATCTAACAGTTACTTGCCTCAATTTTACTTATGTTGTAAGTATTCTCACTCAATTCATGTGGGAACCTCGAATGGTGCACTAGGTTATTGCATTACATCAAATGTGGCCTTGGTAAAAGGCTTATTGATGGAATGTGATTGTCCACTCGTTGAAAATGCACTTCCTTGTGTTAAAATATTTTCTAAAATTACTAAAATTATGATTTAATTGTGAACTAATTAGGATAATGGTGAGTAAGGGTTGAATTCACGGAGAATTAGGAAAAAATTTTAGATATTTCAAATTTTGATCAAATTCGATGACGAATTGGAGTGAGAAATTAGGGAAATTAATATTTTTATAAAGAAGACTCCAAGAAGAATCCACAAAATCAAATATCACTCAATTTGGATTAGTATTCGCGGATAAATTCTTTAAGAGAAATAAGGAGATAGAAATCGATCTCGAAGAGAGAGAAAGTCACAAATTAAGTAAAATTAAACTAATCTACTGATCGAAATTGAAATCTTATGGTATAGGACAAAAGAATAGGAAGAAAATATGTAATTTAACCTAAAGTCGTGCTCAAAATGATTCAATTAATTTTCGGATCAAGGCTTTTCATTCCGCATTTTGAAAAGCAAAATTCAGAGTTGAAGCGGCAAATTCTTCCTTCTCTCTCAACAAAATCTTGATTTCAAGCACTCCCTAGATGCAAAAATGTGTTTATAAGAGGAATAAAGTAAAAGATTCAAGAATTATGTTGTCCAAAAGGTTCAATCAATCAAAAATCTGAGAATACATTAAGCCATCGGAGAAGGAGAGTATAAATAGATAACAATTGGGTGTGGCTATTTGATCTGCCTCTTTATCTTCAATCAACAGCTCAAATGTAAAGCTCGGAGTCAAATCAACATCATTAAGTTGTGGCCATTGGATTCGTGATGAAGGGTTCTAATTTTGTTGCATCGCATGTGAAGAGGAAACATATTTTTATCTCAACTGTTTGATCGTGTTTCTAAGCCTCATATCTCACAGAAGTGCTTCAAATTTTGGTTGTTCTAACTTCTCAGATCAATGGCCAAGATTTTTCTGTTTAATAAAACGAATCGATGCCATTCAGATGCTACCACATACCCCTCCGAGTAAGTGAAGATCAACAGTTGCGATTAACTCCATGAGGCAAACATCTCACATCACGTCACATCACTTGAGAAGAAATAAAAGTAGAAAGAGTCCCACATTGGAAAAAAATAAAGGAGATGCGAAGGATATATAAGGGTGAACGCGTATAAGCAGTTAGCTCATGCCCTAAATAGGGTGCTTAATGATAACATGCATAATTAACTTGAAAATACTATTATATTAAACTGATATTAATGCTTCTTTTATGTAATTGTGATGCATGTTATCATAGTTTTATAAATTTTCTCCATTGGCATGCCATTTTACTAAAGTCCACATTTTTGCATTATTTAAGGTTAATTATGTGTTTCATTGATGTTTGACCTTTTTCAAGGTCAAACAATTGGAAATTAACCATTTTCATTGATTTTATTTTGACTTTAGTAGATGATTAAAAGAAGAAATTATAAGAAGAGAATGATGGATTAGCTTAATATTATTGTGAATTCATTATATTTTCTTGTTTAAAATTATATTTCAAGAATTGGGATTAAAGGAAAAGAAATTTGTAATCTAATGGAGAAAATTTAGGGTCAAAAAGGCCTTGTAAATTGAAAGTTATGAATTTTTTAAGGTTTTATAAGTGTCTATATTTTATTTTGATTTTTTAAGAATTTTGCAGAATTTTCAAAGGCTAAAATAATTTCAAAAAGGGGTTTATAAGCGCAAGACCCGCGCAGAGCTGACGTGGCACGACGTGGACGCGTGGCGGCGCCACATGAGCTGACACGGACCCACACGAGTGCACACATGGCGCGATCATGCTAAGTATGTTGGGCCAACGGGTATAGTGGACCCAATAGTCAGGATTAGGGGGGCATACTAAGGCCCAATGGGCGACGCAAACGCATAAGGGTGTTTCCCCTTATATACCCGTGTATTTCCCTCCTTTTCTTCTTTGTAGGACTAATGACTCTCTCAATTTTCACAGTCGACGTGGCAGCGCGTGGTGCATCAAATTAAATCACCCTAATTGACACGCGTTGATCTGGTGGATCTCGGTCCACTATATCACTATCAAAGCATGCAATATATTCATAGTTGTCAATCTCATTAGTGAGATCTAATGGTTATGACTTAATCCCACACGTAGCTAATGACAGTGTGACACGAGGGTGCCTAAGGACGCTCTGATGAAGATCAGACCGTGAGAATCAAGGAGAAGTGGGCCCGTGTCATGGGATCATGGTCCACTAATCGTGCGCGACGTGGATGCATCATGTTCATTCAAGCACTCTTTAGCGAAATGGACAGCTTGGATATTTCGCAATGAATTCTTCTATAAATCGATGTTTTCTCTTTAGAAACTATAACTTTTGATTGAAATGTAAAGAAATTAAGCATTTTTAGAGGAAGATCTTAAGTTCTTTGTGATTCTCTTCCATTCTAGACTCAATCGTGCATTAATTGAGGCAAGTTAACCACGAATTATTGCGAGAAAACTTTTAGAAATGGCCCCTTGAACGCCGAAATTATGATGAAGAAGGAACTAGAGAAATTCTCAGCAATCAAAGAAATTTGAGGCTAAATAATCGCATCAATCAAGTTAGTAGTGTGATTCCTTCGTAATCCTTGCAATTTAGATAGTTTAGATTAGATTTAGATAGGTAATTAGAGTTTACGAATCGAAAATTTCGTCATTTCTCCCAAATATCATCGCAAATTTTTTTTATTTCGGAACAAGGATTTCTCCCTAATCTTAAGTCCAATTCATTCAAATTTAGTTTCATTGGATTCCTTTTTCAATCAACTTTCCGTGGATATTCGTCAATTTTCATCAAGGTTTGACCCCTCAATTTGTCATTTGACCAACTGCTATTCAAAATCAATCCGAATTTGGATGTTTACTTTTGAGGGCAATTATTACAAATATATAAGGTAAAATTTGATAATTTTTATTTTTCTGGAATCCTTATATCGTAAGCTTTCTATTCATAGGTGATTTTCTAGATTTCGATATCATTTGATAAGTCAATTTAACGATTTTGGCCGACATCTTTATTTCGGGAATTCTCTGTTAATTAATTTTCAATAAATCATAGTAAATCAAATTCTTCTCTAAAAATCACAATCTTTAAATCAAAATTCTCAACTTTCTCTCTAGTTTCTGAAAATATAATTTTTGTAATATTTTCTCACCTTTTTCCTCTTTGATTTTATAGAAAGTCAAAGTATGGTCAAAGCCAATGCTTTAACCTTAACTTTTGACTTTTCTTCTCCAAATATTTTTTAAAATTCTTAAAATATCTTCTCTTATATATTAGTATTATTTTCATTAATAATCTATCATTTTTATTTCTTAAAAACCCTAATTAAACTTAAGTTTGACCAAGTCAACTCTTTCGATAAAAGTCAACCATGCTCTCTGTGGTTCGACCCGATCTCATCACTATACTTGATTTCATATTTTTAAATCATTATGAGTTCAGAATTATAAATTTTTGTTTGACCAACGATCATGTGTTTCAACGACTGCACTAAATCGATACGTCACTTAACCACTAACTATGTGTGCTAATGACACGCACACACGTGCGCCGCATGGCGCATGCACACGTCATCACATGGCAACAAACAATCATACTCTCCATGTCAGCTGCCACATCAGAGCAAGAAAAAATCTCCTTTGAAATTTTTTAAATTAAAAGAAATTCAAACTAAGTTTGAGAAAAATTTTAGAATAATTCATAAAAATTAGAAAATTTCATAACTTTCAAATTATAACTATTTTTTCATTCCAAATTTTTTTTATCACAAATTTAATAATATATCATTTTATTCATTTTAATTAATAAATAACAAGAGAAATAAGTTTTAACTAAAAAATATACTCATCTTCTTTAAAAAAGCTAGAAAAAAATAGACGAGTGTACATAAAAATATTTTCTCTTATTATTTAAATTTAAAACTCAAATCAAATCTCATGTGTACATGGAGATAATATATTTAAAATTTATCATCTTGATTTATCCATGATTATCCCCTAAAACAATGTATTTTGAGATTTTTTATGTACATTGCATAAAATGATGAATATACACTCAAAATATGAGACTATGCATAGGAATGAAATGTTTTATGTCTTAATTTACATTAATAATCATATAATTATAAGTATAAGTTACATGTTATCATTTATCTACTGGCACTACCATTGACGAGACTAAATCGTATGCTCGTTGAATGCACACGACTTAGTGTCAAAACAAAGTCCTAAACTTACAAATTTATGATTAATCAAAGTAATTAATTAGTATAATGGTAATTAAGGGTTGAATCCACGGTGAATTAAAGAAATTTGAAAGATATCTTTGAAATTCGATCAAATCGGATGACGAATTGAGATTAGAAATTGGGCGTTTTAGTATATTAAGAAAGATAACTCAATTTCGAATCCACGGAATCAAAAATCAGATGATTTGGATAAGAATTCGAAGAGAAATCAAAGTTTGAAGTTTAGAGAGAAATTCGTTTCGAAAAACGATTAAAAACCGAAAATTAAACTAAATTAAACTAAATCTACGATGCTAAAAGTAAAATTAACACTAAATGATAAAAGATTAAGATGAAATCACGCAACCTAACCCAAAGTAGCCTTCGAAATGATCCTATTAATCGCTAGATGCAAGGCTTTTCATTCCGAATTGATGAAGATGAAAATTGGAGTTCAAGATGTGATTTCTTCCTTCTCTTTAGATCAAAGTTTGATTTCAAGCATTCAATTAAAGCGGAAATGAGTCAAGAACACTCTCAAACAAACGGCACGCGAAATGATGGATTAAACAAAGAGAATTTGTTGGATAATCGCGAACATGTTCTTCGTCGCGAAAATTCATTTTTATAAAAACAAATTTGATTCTCAGCCGATTAAGGTTCATCGTGATGGACGATCGCGATCGCGCGTCTTTTCGCGAATCGTCACGATCATTTCTTGGGCGTTCGATCGACGATGAAGGGTCAGGATTTGATCTCGCATTGATGAAGAGGAGAGGCTTCGATTTGATTTGTTCGTTGGATCTTAATCCAACGATCGCGATTAAATCCGAGGTCCATCAATCGCAAACAATCTGGACCGTTATAATTCGCGATCGGACGGTGACGATGCGTTCACTTAAAGTCCAATTCGTCACGTGCTTGATTAAATGATCGGGTGGACCTCCGGTGTACGCGATCTACGCACGTGATTCATCGCGAATATCATCCAACGCTCCACGATGCGCTACGCGTCCTGCACTCAAATAAAACGATGGGACTTTAGTCCCACACGGGATAAATCGCGTAAAATATTCACTATATATATTACGAGGAATAAGAGCATTTAATAATCTCGTCTTTCGATAATCGGAAGACCTATATGTTATGTAATTAAATATATAGTTTAAATATAATATATGCGCCACGTCACATCAGTGCCACGTAGGCGCCCGCGTGTTGTCCACGTGGCAGGGCCACGTGTACACGCGCAATAAAACCCCCATTTTTTCGAGATTTTTAATTTATTTTAAATGATAAAAATCGAAATAAAAATCAAATAAATTCAGAAAAATTCCAAAAAATTCCATAAAATTGTAAAATTCATAACTTTCAAAATATAACTCCAAATTAATTCAAATTTATTTTGTTGGATTCAGAATTGAATAATCTATCATTATAGAAGGTCAAATTATTAAAATAATAAGAGAATAAATTTATATTAATTTTATACATTTATGTATTATATAAAATAAATTTATATAAACACATAAATGTAAATAATAGTCTTTTCTCTTATATTTTCATCCTTAAAACATGAATATGATCTTAAATATAATTATGATTACAGATTATAATGTTTAATTATGCATAATAACCCATAAATTGATGTATTTTAAGATCATAACACGAATTTACACAAAATAATAGAAATATGCTTAAAAGATGATAACATGCATATATTTCTAATGATTAATGCATTAATTTGCATTAATAATTATGTAATTACATGCATAAATAGCATATTATCAACTATCATCTTCAAATTGAAAGCATATTTTGATGTTAGATATAATGGGAACAAAGGAGACTGAAAATTGTTGATGGGGTATTGCACATATGTTGGAGGTAACTTGGTCACCTAGAGCCCCCAAAAATAATAGGTAATTTCATTTCCTAGTGCAGAAGTTGAGTGTCAAGCCATCACTACTATTGCTCATGAGATGGTATGGCTATAATATTTTCTAGGGTCTTGGGAATTTCGACTTTAATGCCATGCTTGTGCATTATGATTACTAAGCAGCCGTATTTATTACTTGACATAGCACATCCAGATTGATTGTCATCTCAATATTGCATGTGTCTTCATTAGACCAGCTGATTGAACACCTCTTTAAGAGCTTCGTTGGTGTATGGTATGACTCCTTGATTTCCAAGATGGACTTGTTTGATATATTCACTCTAGCTTGAGGGGGAGTGTTGGAATTGAAAGTCCCTTTAGGGTGGTTGCTTAACCTAAGAAGGGGGTTGAATTAGTTTATGTGTAATTTTTTTTTAAAGTTATCTAAATTTTCTTCTTCTACTTAGATTCGTTGACTTAGTCACTCACTTCTTGTCCTCTCAATTGCACCGAATATTATTATACTGGTTGGGGGATCTACTGTCCCTTAATCCAGTCCCGAGTACTATAGACTCGGAGCCTCCTCCTCACCAAATAAAACCTAATCCTCTCACCACTCAAAGGGTGAAGGACAATGTTCAGATACAAGGTTTTAGGTTTTCCCCCTACGGCAAACCTAACACTCACCTCTACATGTCCCTACGGCACTACCCACTAGGCCTCGACCTCCTCGGCTCCTGGACGCTCTGACTCCCTCAGTTCGATCACCTCTCGATCTCTCGTCCCCTCACGCCTTGTCGTGCCTCTTCCGCTAATGCCGCCGACTACTAGTAAGTTGAGACCTCGTCTTCCGGCTTCACTCGGTCTTCTCGCTCCCCACGTATAAACTCCTCGTCTCAACGAATGAGATGCTCATGTCCTCTGCGTGTGTATGTGAATCTAAAATGATGTGTATGGCTGCTGCTACCTAAGTGTTTGGCTTGGCTCTCCCTACCAATGATGACTTTCTGACCAGTGTTGACCTTCTGCTGATGTTGACTTTTTTTGACAGAGTTGACTTTCTTAATTTTTGTTGACTTTGATTGAACTTTGACTTAGAATTGACTTTCGTGAGTTCTGTTGACTCTAAGTTGACTTCTAAACTAAAGTTGACTTTCTGTTAAAGTTGACTTTTTCTGATAGAGTTGACTTTCTAGACAATAGTTGACTTTGAATGATCTTTGACCTAAAGTTTACTTTTCTGAGTTTGGTTGACTCGGGTTGACTTTTTGACCTAGAGTTAACTTTCTTGACTTCTGTTGACTTGGGTTGACTTTTGACCTATAGTTGACTTTCTTGACTTCTGTTGACTTGGGTTGACTTTTGACCTAGAGTTGACTTTCTTGACTTCTGTTGACTCGGGTTGACTTTTCTGCTGAGATTGACTTTCTGTCCTCTATTACTCAAGGTTGACTCTCTGCTGAGATTGACTTTCAGTCCTCTATTACCCAAGGTTGACTCTTTGAGTATGGTTGAACTAATCGCACGCGACACCGATTATCGAGTCGAAAAAGTTAGATTGATAAATGAACTCAACTAATACTATCACAGGATTTAAATCACAGAGGTATACGGTTAATAAACTCACAGAAATAGAATCATATAAGTAGTATGCAATTATTAATGCCACAGAGGTAAACTCAATAAACGCTATGTAATTTGTAATAATGCAAATAAGAATGAAATTGAGAATAGTATACTTACTGACAAATTTCAATTCGACGATACCTGCAACTACAATGATTAGTTATGTAGGACAACCCTAATGATCAACAAGATAGTTAATACTAAGAAATAGAAGTTACAATTAGAATTACCCTTTGTTAAGGTGCTGATTCTGCAGGTATGACGTTATGATTGCAATCAAGTATATTATATAAATTCCAAATCTAATTAAATAAACTCACCAGTTTATAAGTACTCACAGTTCAATCCCCAGTTCAGTCTGTTAACAATGTCAGTCCACAATGTAAAATTTAATACAACAAATAGAGTTCTATCTAGATGCAAATTAATTAGATTGATATGTGAGGTGAATGAACAAGATGAACGAGAATTAGATTAATAACTTACTGTTGACTGAAGAACAATCTGGATTAAGATATCGATAGGATTTCTATGAGTATAAGAGCTCAGTGAAATACTAAATTTGATAACACACGGATGCTGAGTTGGATGACTGCAGAATCGAAATACGAGAAACAGGATTCAAACCTAAAACACCCTAAATTTAAGGAAGTTAAAATTTAGAGATTCGAATATGACACTTAGATTCACAGAAGTAGCAGTAATTTTTACGCCGAAACGCTGACTGATCGGAGTGGAACTGACTAACAAAACAGTGAATAAAAAATCGGCAATAAAAGGATAACGAAACCGTATACTTAAAAACTAGGTAACACTGCGTCAAGTTGAGATAGACCAAGCACAAAAAAACAAGAACAGAACCAGTTGCTACTCGAAAAGTTTTGGAAAAACTCTTCAGTGGATTTCCAAAAGAAAAACTTTCGAAGATTTCCGAAGATGCTTCCACAAATTTCCGAAGATGCTTCAGAGATCTGCAAACAGTGAGGTTAGTCTCCCACTGTGAAGATGACCTGAAGACCCAGATTTGTCGTTCGTCGAAGAGGGTTTTTTTGTGTCGTCGTCATCGTCGGGAGCTTGCACTTTCAGCCTTTTTCAATTTCTATCGGGGTGATTTCAAAAAACGATAACCCTAACCCTTATGTTTGGTTAATTTAATGTCAAATTACGATAGTACCCTTAGTATAGTAATGTTAGCAGATGGGAGATGATAAGTTAAACTATATGGGAGATCATAAAATGTGAATCATATTCGCATTTTCCTGCTTTTCCTGAAATAGTCACATTCGTTAGTCTCATAGCCCAAATATTAACGAGACATATAAAATAGTAAAACTTCATATTGATGAATCATGTAAACTACAATTAACGATTTAAAATTAAAGGAAAAGTTTGTGATTAAATGTAAACAGCTCAATGGCAATTCAAAACACGTGTATACATCAAAATTGTCGTCCTAACAGGAATATAGGACACAATGTCCCCATGTATTCTCTATCTTTCTACTCTTTTCATATAAAATCGTGTTACATCACATCATTGTGCTCTCACAAAGCTCCCTGTTGGTCTTGATACCATTGATCAAAGGACTACAATACAATGCACTTAATCTAATGCTCAACAATGAGCCATGTTTCTTATAAACATAATACAAGGAATAATTTAGAAAAAAAATTATGATTTAAAAATTCTTCTTCCAGATTCAATAAAACTAACATAATTCATCAATCAAGGGTTCCATCTAGCTCCACTTATGCACCATGGAGGTGTAAGTGTAGTTGTGCAAGCTGATTGATATCTTGCTACGTCAACCTTTATAGTGGTCCTTGTTCCCATAATTTGTTTCCTTAACCATTAAGTATTTATAAAAAAAATTAGTTAAATCCACAAAATTTAAGGAATCAGCATACTTTAAAGTATTGATGTAGCCCAGAATGGAGTCCAAGACTCTATTTCAATTAAAGCTAAGGCAGCCCCCTTTGCAAGCCCATTTAAAGCTTAATGGCCTCAAGGGAATCTCTAGGAGCTGTCAATGTCTATAGAGGATCACGTCGGGGCACCAAATATTCTTGATAGTTGAGGAAAATTGTCAGAATATCTCTATGGAGGCCTGACAAGACTTAGAAGCGTCACTTTTTCTTTCTTTTTTTTAGTTCTATCTCTAACACATGCATGATGTAAGAGTTGTATTTTCAAGACTTTTAGTGTTGTCTTTTCAAGGGTCAAATCACTAGGACGACCCTTAAATTTTTGTGGCCTATATAAGGCTCTCATTGTATCTCTTGAGGACACAATTGAAGTTATCCTTTTTTTATATCTTTGCTTTCTCTCCTCTTGAGTGTTCTCCCTAGTTAGATAGTGGCTATGTGCTTATGGATTCAAGTACAACCCCTTGTGGATTCAAGGGCTAAAGAGGTAAGTTCTGTGAATTCATACTCTAACCCTTCCTGTACATCAAGCCTTATGGATTCAAGTCTCTGTTCTACACTGTTCATGCGCTAAGTTTACGTCAAGTATGAATCTTGTTCATGAAAAACTTATAAAAATATGATAAGATGCATTAGAATTGTATTAATTATCAACTAAAATGAGTTAATTTCCAGTTAATACAAGTATAAAATGGCTACAATTATCATTGCCTTATCATTCTTGGGAACTAATTGGCCACATTTATCCTCAACTTTTCACTTTTAATGGATAAGAATGAAATATCTATGCCAAGTGCATGGAATCAACCCATTAGAGTTATGCACAAAGAAGAGTAGATCACAAAGAGTTGATTGCATTCTACAGAATGTGTGATATGCGGCTCCCGGAAACACCTCTATTTAAGAGGTGATCAAGGAAGAAAAAGGGTGTTAAATGAGCAATTTAATGTCAAACTATTCACAAAGTCAGTCAATCAGATCTGAAATTTGAACGTTAACAAGGCAATTTCAATAGTCAACGTTGGTCAACTTTTAATGGCGACCATGATCAATGCAAATCCACTAGTTCTTTTACGGAAGGCAACCCATTGAATGCTGATATTTCTAGTCTTTTGAGCTTTTTGGGGTATCCAATGGCAGTTCGTGATCGGGGGTCAACCCTGTTTAATCTAGACGCCTGGTCAGCGCCAACATAGGAAAGCCGGCAAAACATAGCTAACTAATGCTGGTCAACGTTGCTCGTCAGCATGCGACTCTCCTGTCAAGAGATTTGTTTCCTTTTCCATGGCGCCGCCAATGTTCCTTGTAGTGGAAACCGGAAACCCCAAAAAGGAAAGGAAAAATGTCCCTTGATTGCTCCTTTAAAACCGGCACTGGTTCAGAGAAAGTTGTAACCGGTCGCCACCAATGGAACCGACAGCCCAGGAGAAGAGCAAGAAGAAAGCGGCGTTCGCGAAGAGGAAGACCTCTTTGAAGAAGAAGGCATCGGAGCTTTCCACTCTCTGCGACGTGCCCGTTCTTCTCCTCTTCACGGGCTATAAGAACGAGCTCGAGGTTTGGCCGGAGGACCGCTGCCGCGCCCTCGACGTCGTCTCTCTTTACCGCGTCGCCGCCGTCCGGGCCGCGCACCGTCGACGCCGCCTCGTTCTCTCCTCAGAAGTTTCTCGAGCGGGAGCTTCGTGGGCTTTCTCTTTCTCACATGGAAAAGGAGCTCGATGGAATGATACAGAAGATCGAGAAGAGAATGGCTCGGATCTCCGCCGCCTGGATCTCGTCACCGCCCATTGAGTGCGGCGGCTGGCCGGAGGTGATGCACCAGATCACCGCTGCTCGTGGCGGGGTGTAGCAGGAGTCATCGGAGGGAATAAAAAATAAAAGGAATAAAATAAAATATTTTCTAGGGTTCTTGCTCGTGTTTGCTCTTTATGAAAAAAGCATGGGTTAATAATGAGTCCGCATTAATGAAAAAATAGTTGGACAGAGAGATGTTAGAGATGATCATGTTGACGATGAGGATGAAGACGGCCATGATTAAAAAGGTGACTCGGAATAGAAAACAAATTCTTTTTCAGGGATTTCCCTCGGGTTTATCATGACTAAAAATAGTTAGGAGAGAGATCTGATGATGATTAACAAGAGACATCATGTTCATCAGTCATCGGCCATGAATAAAATTGCTAAATTCGAGCAAAGATTTGAATAAAAAATGTGATTCGGAATAAAATGAAATTTTTTTCAGTGTCTTTGCTCGGGTTTATCATGAATAAAAAATAATTGGAGAGAGAGATGAAGACCATGATGAGCGAGAAACACCCTGTTCATGCATCATCGACGATGAATTGATCGTCCTGGCTATCCCCATCTACTCTGCTATCCGGATGAATAATCCCATTCAGATGATGGAGACTCTGCATCATCTGCGAAACATAAACCTGCTGATGATTATGATGCGGATGCCCATGATGATGA
The DNA here is from genome assembly GCA_024174645.1 of Lemna minuta. Classification (NCBI taxonomy): domain Eukaryota; kingdom Viridiplantae; phylum Streptophyta; class Magnoliopsida; order Alismatales; family Araceae; genus Lemna; species Lemna minuta. Next base: position 14,135,442 of record CM044101.1, read on the forward strand.
TGATGATGACCAGAAAAGCCTCCTGCATCCGGCAAACCGCCGCCGGATTGATGATTGGGCAAAGACCACTGAGCAACCAGACCAACAATCTGGGCAATCATTGATTGCTGGACATGAAGAACCCTTGATTGAAGCTGATCCATCTCGATCCGATGCTGAGTCAGCATGCTCTCCATGTTCTTCTTCCACTCGAGCCGCCTTCTCTCGCTCTTCTCCTCCCATTCTCTGTCCTCCTCCTCCTGTCTCCGCCGCCTATCTCTCCAATCTTCCTCCATCTCCCGCCGCATCTCCTGGAACCCTCTTTCTCTCTCTTCCCACTCCGCTCTGGACAACTCCTCCCTCCTCTTTCTCTCCCTTTCTCTCTCCTCTTCTCTCTCCTCCAACCTCTCCTCCAGCCGCAACAATCTCGAGATCTGCGACTCGAAAGTCTTCTTCTTCCTCTTTTTCCGCTGTGTCGGGGGAGGAACAACCTGGAGGGAAGTTTCTTCGAAGTCGAATCCCTCTTCGACGCCGTCAACGTCGCAGTCAAACCCTAACCCTAACCCTAGATTTCCGGGAAGAGGGACATCGCCGAAGACTTCCTTGTAACGGAGGAAATTGGGCCAGAGAGAGAGGCCGTCTTCCCAGGGGAAATGGGCTGCCACGTCGGACATGGCGGAAAGCTTCTGCTTTACGAGAAGATACTGGTGGCGCATGTTCTGGACCTTGGTGGAGGCGTCCTTCCAGGACCACTGGAAGGGAAAGAGAGAGGGATCTTGGGCGTGGTGGGCGGCGTTGACGTGGGCGGCGATCGGGCGGAATTTCTTCTCTCTCGTCTTCATTTTCGCCAGAGACCCGTCTCGCTGCATCTCAGAGTATTTCTCTAATAGACTTCGCTCTTCCTCTTCCGTCCATTTCTTCCTCTTTGATGCCGATCCTAGTGCTGGTTGTTGCTGCTGCTGCGCCATTTTTTGGTTCCCTCTCTGGGTTGCATGGAGCAGATGAAGCAGAAGGAGAATTTGCTGAGGGATGGGAATTTTGAATCCCGGCCTCTCCTTTGGGATTCAAGAGAGAGAGAGAGCCAGAGGGGAGAAAGAGGGAAATGGGCACCGAGTGACTGAGCGTTTATCGGAATGTTGGGTAAAAGAGAGAAAATGCAAACCGGACGACCGGCTCTACGAGGAAGATCGACCAATGGAGAGTGTCGTCTTCTTGTGAAAACTTGAAGGGTCAACGGAGGCGGGCGGTAGGAGGTAAGCTCACCGCAGATTAAGGTCACTTAATAACCTCCGGCCGAGGAGGCGGAAAACAGAAAAATCAAAATGTGGATCAGGTTGAGGATCAGGTTGGGCCCATCCTCGGCCCGCTAATGGCCCAGATAGCGACTCCTCCCTCATACTGTGACTCGCTCGACTTTGTCATATTATTCCATGATTAGGAACAACATTCCAAAGAGGGAGAGATGATCCGAGCAAGAAGGAACCCATCTTTATTGCAGAGCTGGAAGAACAGCGATCGACAGCTCAGACCCATCTGCGATAGCTAGTCCACCAATCATGACAGAGAGAGAGCGAACCAGCACCTGCATGGGCATTCTAGAGAGAGAAAAAGTAAAGAGGAAACTTTTTTTATTGCAGAGCTGCTGGACAAGTCATCAGCGTGGACCCTAATCGAGGGCCACCGTAGGTAATCGAATTAATTAGAAGAAACTATTTATATCAATATATTTGCACGTGTACATCGATATTTTTATGTACCACCCCGGACGCCATCCGCGCTCATCTCTCTCAATCCGCATCCTCTTCTGCATCACTCTGCATATGAACCCCCTTCCTCTGCATCCCTGATCCCGCTCTCCTTTGATGCTCTGTGGCATATGACAACGATGATGCTCATCATGGATATTTGACGATGATGACTCTGATGATGTTTGATGAATGCAGGAGATGGTGATGATGGATGAAATGTTAATGATGACGGTGATGGCAAAGATGATAAAGGGGATGATGGGTGACAAGTGATGATGAAGACAACAATGGTAATGATGGATGGTGCTGTTGATGATTAGAAGGATGATGAATTCTGCGTACTCTTGCTGGAAATAGCCTGGCGAGTCAACTCCAAAAATTCCTCCCAGTTGAACTGCCGGAGCTCATGTTTCTCCTCCTCTGAAAGCTCAAAGTTTGGCTCCCGCCCACACATGAATGCAGCCCTAGAAAAGTCAACGATACCAATTGTTGATCTCAACAAAAAGGAAGGAAGTAATTTCCGTGGTTCTCACCGATCATACAAGCGGGCTGCTTCCTCCTGAGATCCGACTGTTCCCAGGTGGATCTGCTTCTTGTCAACTTTGATTGCCGCCTGCCACTTCATGTTCTTGAAGTAGACTCCCCTCATGGTGCACGGCTCTTGATTCTCCACGTGTTTCCTTCTGTGCCTCTTCCGGCGTTTGACCCCTGAAACTGCAGAAAGTCAATGATCCAGTCAAAGAAAAACACTACCTGCTTCCTCCAGAGAAGTCAGCGTTCTACCTTGATAGTCTTGATTCATCGGCTCCTCTTTCAAATAACTAGAACCGGAAACCTTACCGGATGTTGCAAAAAGCTTTGCAACATCAACCTGCGAGAGAGACAAATTGGCATTAAGAAGGAGAAGAAGACATAAAGAGAAAGACACAGAAATTAAATAATCAGAAGTTTCATTGATTCCTCGAACATAGAAGAAGAGAGAACCATCTTTCAGCACAGTTCCTCTTTCGAGATGTCATTTACTCTCCAGAGATGAATCAGAAATCAATAATCACAACGACGTAGTGTAGAGAGATGATCAGATTAAAGTTGATAGGATACCTCCTTGTGCTCATTTGAATCGGTTGAACCTTCCGGATGAACCGAGTTGACATTTTGACTTGGGTTGTGAGAAATTGTTTCTCTCTCATTTGCTCTGGAAAGCTCGACTGCAGTGACAATTTTTCCTGTAAAAGTGAAAGATCATCAGACTATCGAAGAGTTTCTTGCAACAGATAATGAAATTGGGACAAAACAATCGGTTTTAGAGATGACGTGAAGGAAGGACTAGTTGACGATGAAAGTCAACGGAGAACCAGTGCGAAGTTTATTATGCACTATATAGAGAGAGATTACTTCTGCGTCAAAATGCGAGCAATCAAGGGAAGAAAGCGTACCAGTGCAAAGGCCCAGCAGTTTGCGCCTTCGAACGCTGACCATTTTTTCTTCTCTCTCCTGAAAACGCACAAGACTAAAGAATCAAACATAGGGCACCGTTGAATTTCAATCAAATAGATGAAGGTATTAAGGAACCAGAATAAATTAGTAAGAAAGTTTCCAGTTCGCGAACGGGAGATAATTTCATGCCATCAGATCTTCTAAAGCGATGGATCTCCAGTCCGATAAAACAGGTTTCTTCGACCAACCATCCACGGAATTTCGGAAGAAGATTTTAAATCAGGAAAGTGAGAAAGATCCAGCTGAGATCATCGGAGGTGACGACGCGGATTCGCAGCTATACACGAGAAAATCTCTTAAAACCGGGAAAAATTTTCCGGAGATCGAATTACACATCTTTACCAACGTTAATAACAGCGCTCCAAAGAGAAGAGAAAATCCGGCGTCTTCTTCTTCCTTCTGCGATGAAACATGGGTGTTGACTTGCCCACAGTCGCAAAAGAATCATCGGTTGATATGACCGACAGAAATCGGTCTAGAAAAAGCACAATAAAATTCCTTTCTCTAGGAGTGAGAAAGGATTGTAAGACTTCCTTCCAATATCCGGAAGAACTGGAGAAATCTCCAGGCTGGAGTCAACCCCAACAAATAATTCAACGAAGAAGAAGGGTCATACGAGAACCAACACCGAGAGCTAGTTATCCAATCTCAATACACAGCAATCCAGAGAGAGAGAGGGAGAGGGAGAGGGAGAGAGAAAAAGGCTCACAAACCTTAACGGAAAGTGGCAGCGGGTAGAACAGAAGAAGGTAAAGCGATAGAAGAAGAAGAAGACGACGACGGAGGAGATGAGCATAAACACAAACTCTTCACAACATCTCTCTGGTTCGCTCCCGTCTCGTACAATCTCTTCTCTTCAAGACCGACGAGCCCAGAGATACAAAAGCTTTCTTCCTGGGGAGAAGAAGGGTGGTGAGAAAACCTTCTAATTATATTCGTCACCTTCTGTAATCTCCCTTCCTTGAATATTCCAACCTCAGGAAATCTCGTTATTGCCCCCACCATAAGCTCCGCCGCCATCACAATTAGGGTTTCCTAGACGCTACCAGACTTTCTGATTGGTGCTTTTATGTAGAGTGAGGGGGTTAGTTTGGGTATTTACAATTCTTTGTTGCTTCTCATCGTCTTCTGGTTGGCGGAGAAGGGAGAGGGCGGAGAGGAGACAACTCAGCGAGGATATGAGCGCCGGCACCGACGCGGTCTCTCAGACGGTAGTAGTTGAAAGGTGGCCTATGAGATGATATTATTACACCTACAATGCAATTGCTACCCTGTCCTCTATACTACGCTTTCTCTTTCACCGCTGTCTTCTAATTTTCTTTAAGAATCAAGTGGATGGAGAATGGTTAACAACGCGTGAGAATAGCTGATAGCGTCTACTGTGACGTCACACCAGTGAATGTGGCCTTGCAAGTAGCGCGTTGACCTTGACAACTCCCGCGCTTGGAGTTTCGCGTCGTTAGTTGCCTGATGGGAGGTAATCTCACCCGGAGGTGGCGGACTCTGCAAGCGACGGTTGACTTTCGCAGTGCTCAGAATATGGGCCAGAATTTTTTATTCGAATTATGGGCCGGCCCGGGGTTGTATTAATCTTACGCGCTCGTTTCCAATCGCATTCCTTCTTCTCAAGCAATTACTTTGATCCAGCGAATCTCCGAAACCCTAGGTGGAAGGAAGGTCGACGGGGCGAAGAGATCTCTCTGTTGGCGAGGTAGTTGTCGACTGTTCCGTTCAAATTTTTGTTTTCCTCTCGATTTGATTCGCGGTGTTGAAGATCTACACTTTGATCCCGCAGTTTTAAGGGAGAGTGGTGCATTCAGTGGGAGGAAAATGGCATCGGAGAAGCCGCAGTCGGTTATTGCTCCGCCTCACGTGGTATTGATCTTCTACTTGATCTCGTCGTTCGGTCGCCTCTCCTATTCAATTGATACCAATATTTTCGTGATAGGTGGGAAACGCCTTTGTTCAACAATACTATCACATACTGCACCAATCCCCCGAGCTTGTCCACCGTTTCTATCAGGACTCGAGTAAGCTCAGCCGCCCGGATTCCGAAGGCGTGATGAGCACCATCACGACTACCCAGGTACAGGAATCTCCTGAAATCGTAATTTCTTATAAATGTTATCCTCTTTGATAGTTTTTTACTTTGTTGGGAAAGGCAATTAATGCGAAGATACTGTCAATGGAGTTCAAAGATTATAGAGCGGAGATCAAGACAGTGGACGCGCAGGAATCGATAAACGGTGGGGTGCTTGTCCTTGTAACCGGCTACCTCACTGGCAAGGACAGCATCAAGAGGAATTTCGCGCAGAATTTCTTCCTGGCGCCGCAGGAGGTTGGCTACTTCGTTCTCAATGATATGTTCAGGTACCTGGAAACGTCAGATGAGGAACAGAAGGTGACCCAAGTCCCTGTTAAAGAGCCTGGAAATCCAATTTCTGAAGAACATGGTATGTTTGGTCGTCTCTCGTCTCTCTTAGTTTAACGGACTTGTGATTGCATATCTCTTTTGTAGTTCCGTTGGAACATCAGGAACCAGTCACGGTTACACCTCCAGTGGAAGAAGAGGAAACGGGAGACGAGAAAGTCTACGATTCAAAAGGCATCTGGAATGAAGTTGTCATTCATGAAGTCACCCCTGAAATTGAGACAGCGAATGAGGTTCCTGATGCTTCAGATGTTGCAGTTGATTTAGATCATGTTGTATCGACTGAAGAAGCTCCGAAAAAGTCATACGCGTCGATTGTAAGTCGTTTACTTTCCCAAAGGGGCTGGGTGAATCACTGATTGTTCTCGCTTACTAAGCAGTCGTTGCTTTCAGGTGAAGGTGATGAGAGAGAATGCATCTTCTCTCTCTTCTTCAACTTCTTCTACATCATCTGCCAAGCCATCTCCTGTAACCCCAGAATGGCAGCCTGCTCCTGCCCCAACACCTTCTCCACCGAAACCGGAACCTGTCTCCTCCATCTCTCAAGTTCCTGAAACCGGAAATATTCAAGAGACAGAAGGTCTCCTTTTGTCTAATTCTGAAGTTATGATCGTATATTATATCTCGTGATCATTATTATTGTAATGCTCATGGCACGTCCTTCATTTCAGCCGAGGGGCACGCGATCTATGTAAAGAGCCTGCCTTTGAATGCAACGGTGCAGCAGCTTGAGGAAGAGTTCAAGAGATTTGGTCCCATCAAACCTGGCGGCATACAAGTTAGAAGCAACAAGGTGCTATATTTAGAAAAATCCTTGATCTTGTTTTAAATTATGGTTTCTCTTGATCGGCTGTTTCATTACATGGCAGGCACAAGGGTTTTGTTTTGGTTTCGTGGAGTTTGAGGCTGCCAGCGCCGTTCAGGGTGCTATCGAGGTAAGATAGTTGACTTTTTTCCTCTGTTGGCTGTCAAAGAGACAGAAAGTCAACTCTGGTCGGTGTTGCAGGCTTCGCCGGTCGTGATCGGGGGTCGTCAGGTCTATGTAGAAGAGAAGCGTCCGTCCGGTTCAAGGGGTGAGTGAAATCCCCGGGCCATGTCCAAAAAAACAAGAGATGACGATTGCTTTTGATTTGTTGGCAGTGGGCGGGCGGGGCCGGTTTGGGCCGGGAAGGGGCAGCGGGTTCCGCGGCGGTGACGGTTTGAGGGGGCGCGGCAGCGGTTATGGCGGCAGGACGGCATACGGCCGAGGTGATTTCAGCGGCGGATCTCGAGGAGGTTATACTGCCCGAAATGAGACTGGCTACCAGCGCGTTGACTCGAACCGCGCTGCCCGGACAGCTGGTTTGCCGGCCAAGGGCGTTTCGGCCCCAGCTTGACCGTGTGCCAGATTTGTAAGCTCTCTCCCTCTCTCTCTCTCTATTTATCTTTCTCTCTCATATCAATTGTCACGGCGGGTGTTCGCGCTAACTGAAGAGTTGCTTAGCAAATGTCCTATTTTTTGTTGCTCAATTGACTCGTCTGATATAATAATTGAGCGAATCCAATGGTTAATCTTTGATCTCCATTAGAAATCGTCATTAAAAATGATCTAAAAGCCCTTAAGTCTGGTGGGGATGTGTTGAAGAAGCTTGTACAGGCCACGCCCTCCAGCGTGCTCAACGAATTCTGTGGGGGAGAACGAGTTCCCCAGACAGATGCTTACGAATTCTGTTGAGGAGGCCCGTCATTGCGATCCCTCTCCGTGCGTTAATCGTCGTAAATTCTAAGGACATGCCTAGCGGCGCCGCCACTCAGCGGGGAGAAGATCTCGGCCGATGATCAGGCTTAGGGTTGAAGATCCGACGGCGCGAAAAAGATTATTTGTTATCAAAGTTCGGCTTCTGAATCACCACCAATGGGCGGGCCAAGGCTGAGCTTTCTGGGGAGGGAACCTCGTCATCTCTTTCTTCGTCTCCGATGGAGCTCCAGAGAGAGAGAGAGAGAGAGAGAGAGAGGAGGGACGACGACGGTGGGTTTTCATTCAGTCGGAGAATGAATTTGTAAGGGGGACAGCAGGATAGTGCCACGTGGATTAAGATCATCGGAGTTCGCTACGAGGGGGTCAATTAATTTCCGTTAAACCTGCCGGATTAAAAAAGGCAAGTGCTGTGGGCCTCCGCCACCCGTTTGATATTAATTGCCGCGACTGCCACGCGGCTTAACTCGCCAGGTCAACTGGCAGATTTTGCAGCTGTCGTGTTGTTAACGTATTATTTGTTATTTCATTCAGAATGGGACCGCAATTTATTATCTGTTTCAGTATGCAATTAATGATAATCAGTTAAAACTAAAGAAAATATTTTCTGCTGAAACTGGACCGGAATGCATCGTTGACTTAACGCAGGGATGAAGTTGACCATCGTACATTTTCTTCAGTTCGATTCGACTTACAAGAACAACAAAACGTCAACCTCGCAAAACCTTGGGAAACCGCAGGTCTGAGGGTTGACTTCCGAGTCAAACAGACGAGGGGAACCTCATGAGAAGGTCACCATACATGGCGCTGTCATTGAGAAACAAAAACCAACGTGAGCTGCCATCTGATTACCTCTCTAGAGATGTCAAACTCGGGGGAAAAAAAGTTGGGCCAAACCTTTTGACGTAGTAGTAGCAAAAGTCAGCCAAGATGAAGGTCTGGACGAGCTCGGCTAGCAAAACCATGGGTACCCAGAGCGTCCCAGATCCATGCTCGCTAAAGAAATTTGCCCGCGATTCAACGATCTGGCATGAATGAATTACAATCCTCATCAAGTTTATCAAAAAAAATTCAACTATTTTTTACCAATTTTCATTACTATTTATTCGTTAGCAAGCCTCAGAATTGTCACAATAGGTTTTTTCTCGTCCCATGTCAGGGCCAGGTCCATATCCCAGCTCTCGTCCCAGAGGATTTGATTGGGACACCTCTCAAAATTGAGAGAGGGAGGGAGAGAGAGAAAGAGGTCAAGACCTCTCAGCACATATACCCATTTGTGCTTGGGTAAACACACGAGGACATTGCCCGTGGAGTTCTGAAGCCAATTCTATCACTTCTTTCAAAAAAAAGTCAACTCTATCACGCGTAATCTACATTACCTGCATGTCAACGTCGCACCCTCGACTGGTCAACAACAAGTGTTGACTAGTCAAGATGAATTAAGCAATTAAAAGATATTAAAAGTAAAAATGGGGGAAGGGGGGGTCTGGGGGTGATAAACTCTGCACGAGGGGAATAATCAGAAAGCAGGGGAATAATTACACATGAGACATGACATGCTGGCCTGAGGGGTGGTGGGTGTGAATGTGATCAGGCGGAGAGAAAGGGGCTGGGGGGGTGAGGGGACGGCGTTAGAAAGAGGCACGAGGAGCACCACCAGGAGGGCCTGAGAGGGCCGGTTACAACTACACATTTCTGGCCTTCCTAGAGGCCATTGAATTCTTCCTGGATAGAATTCAATAAACCCTGAAGCTGTAAAAAGAATCTTTCATTTCCATAGAATAGCAAATCATGTCTCCAGTACTCCTAATTGACACAAACTACAGAAGTGTGTAATATGAATCTTGAAGACATGAGTTGCTAGTTTAATGCGCGCATCCCAGAAAAGTTTCAAAAAATTTCACAAAAGAGATCGTAGAAAAGTTTGAACACACGTCGAATGTAAATCATACCTTAAGAATCCAATGCGCGCATCCCAGAAATCTGGCAACCCCCAGAGCAAACACATAACGAGCAGTGAACGGCTCCACCATCTGATCAACCATCACATCACATGGTTAGAGAGATCAATCGTGATGAACAAAAGATCAAACCAATCATCATGCCTTGGCATTCTGCATCACATGAAGCTGCGGCATCACCGAGATAGCTTCCAAATACACAGCAAATGCCCATATCATATAATTAATTTGCGACCTCTCCGCATATGGATGGACGAAGAACGCTAAGATCATGCATGGAAACACCTGAACGAATACCAGAAAACCAGAAAAAAAATCAGTCCATCCATCGTCATCCAGGGTGGGCGCGAATCGTTGACTTTACCAGAGCATATCGAGGTAGACTGTCTAGGTCATCGACATACGTTGACTTGAGTTTAAAACGCATCATGAAAATTATCCACGCGGTGAAAGCAAGGGTAGCGAAATCAAGGACGGTATGAATGTCCTTCTCCATCACCATACTGCAATAAAGCCGCGCCCCCAAGAACAACGCCGTCAGCTCCTGGGTCTTCAGAGATAACCCTATCCCCCCAAAAAATTATCTTTTCATTAAAATGGGTCGAAATCGAGACCAAGAGTTTCCCCAAAACAAAACCCACCTGAGCATGTCTTCTGGCGAGCGAGCTTGTAAACGAGGAGAAGGAGTCCGCCGGCGTGAACAGCTTCGGATGCCACGAAGAAGTGGTTGTGGTCTCTAACGGTCAGCTTAAGAGCCACCAGAGAAAGGATTGCGGCGGCGGCGCCGACGAAAGTCTTCACCTTCACGGACTGCCTTCGGACCCATCCGAAGAGCACGTTCACGGGATCTCTAGCCCTCAGACTCTTCCCCATCGCGAGAAAAATCGCAGCTGGAGTAAACCCAGATAAAAAGAAAGATAGATGATTTCGGGGAAGACGAAGGAGGGGACCAAATGGGAGGAACACGAGTTGGGCATGCAGTACCGTGTTTATTGCAGCGTTCGACTCTCCGTGTTTCCACCTGTAAGTCTAAGGGAAGGTTTCTTCGGTCAATCGGGCAACCCCCCGATCAATTCTTCCACCTACCCGCCCGCTCTGGTGTTATCTGTGAGCTAGAGTCAATGCTCATTAGTCAGAGGTGTTCGGATGGTCTTACTCTAATTGTCAACTGTGCTTATCGTCACTGTGCCGGAGGGTTCTCTTCTAGGTGACGGCGATCAGCGATCCATGATCTCATCCACGGCGGATATTTTGTCAGATTTTTAAAAGTTCAATCATTTTTCAAATTGACTTTAATTTTTGTCAGACTTTATAGCCACGATCGAAATTGATCGATCAACAATCAGACGATCATACCAGGATCACCCTTGAACAGTCGATCGAATTGGTCGGTCAACCAAGGATTGATGATGATCACAACGATCCTGATCGGGTCGATGTTTCCTTGTTCTCATCTTTAAAAGGTCAATCCCAGGATTGGACGGTTTGCATTGATTTTAGACCTATCGGACGGCTTCGATTGATTTTATGCGTTCAATATGAGGAATTTGCTCTATACATATGCCGGCCTTCTATGGAGTACATGGATTGAACGATTCAGATTCCTCCGGGCCTACGATCGGACATTTTGTCCTGAGAAAAGAACCCTTACTTTGAACGGCTCAGATTATCTGAGATCTCACCGATCGGACGGCTAGTTTCGCCCACTGCTTGTTCGAGAGAGAAGAAACATATCTCTAGAGAAAGAGAAAGGAAGATATCCAACTGCCCTTCTTCTCCGTCTTCGGCCCGTACCCGCGACTAGTCACCCGAGGTCGGAAATCTCCCGCAGGTCCGTTGTTCTACCGCGTCCTTCCATCTGATCTTCCAGCTCGATGTTCTACGCCTTCCTATTTTTCGAATATCCTTTTCTATTATTTTTGCCCTGATTGAACGGTTAGATTAGGGTTTCCGGCCGGGAGGTTCAATGTCGGAAAGAGGTATTGCGGGGGCGAAGCCGATATGGATGAAACAGGCGGAGGAGGCGAAGTTAAAGAGCGACGCGGAGAAGACAGCAGCGGCAAAGGCCGCTTTCGAGGCTACGTTCAAAGCGGTTGAAAACGCCGCCACTGAGACTCGAGAACCCGTTGATTCCGATGTTGATGGAGAGGAGGAAGAAGAGGACCTGGAAAATAAGCCCGTGGGGCCAATTGATCCTTCTAAGTGCACTGCCGCAGGGCCCGGGCATCGCCGGCGGCACAGCCTGCGCACCCGCATCATTTGCGGTTGTCTCAAAAGATGCAGACGGCCGGAAACTCCCCGGCGGAGGCGCAACTATCAGTGTGAAAGTCTCTCCCGGTCTCGGAGTTGGTGGGTCTGATCAAGAAGGGGTGGTGAAGGATCAGGGAGATGGAACGTACACCGTGACATATGCAGTCCCAAAGCGAGGCAATTATATGGTTAGCGTGGAGTGCAATGGAAAACCGATCATGGGTAGCCCCTTCCCTGTTTTCTTCAGCACTGGCCCAGCGGCAGGTTCGGCTCCTGTTTCCTCTGTAGGAGTTAATCCCTACCCAAATCTTGTGAACCAGACAATGCCGAACATGCCAAATTATGCCGGTTCTGTGTCTGGGGCTTTTCCGGGCCTTCTTGGCATGATTCCAGGGGCCGTTCCCGGTGCATCTGGAGGGTTGGTCTTGCCGGGAATTGGTGCGTCCCTCGGGGAAGTATGCAGGGAGTATCTTAGTGGTCGGTGCAGCAAGAGTGACTGCAAATATGCCCATCCTCCTCATAATTTGCTCATGATGGCGCTTGCAGCAACGACTTCCATGGGAACACTTAGCCAGCAACCGATGGCGCCTTCTGCAGCTGCAATGGCGGCAGCCCAGGCGATTGTTGCTGCTCAAGCGCTCCAGGCTCATGCGGCCCAGATGCAGGCCCAATCAAAGTCAAAAGAAGATGTGCCTGGTGAGCGTTTTATCCTTACATTCTCTGGCTATGTAGAATTCTCACTTTTTAATGTTATTTATTTAACTTCATCGCAGATAAAACCGATTCACTGAAGAAAACTGTACAAGTTAGCAACTTGAGTCCTCTTCTTACAGTGGAGCATCTTAAGCAATTGTTTGGTTACTGTGGAACTGTTGTTGATTGTACTATTACAGATTCGAAGCTTCTCGCTTATATTGAATATTCAAAGCCGGAAGAAGCTGCAGCGTCGCTTCACCTCAACAATATGGACATTGGTGGCCGTCCACTCAACGTCGAAATGGCGAAAGCTCTTCCTCCTTCCAAATCTTCTATCTTGGGCTCTTCTCTGCAGCAGTCATCACTTCCAATGATGATGCAACAAGCAGTTGCCATGCAACAGATGCAATTTCAGCAGTCGTTGATTATGCAGCAAAATTTAGCCGCTCAGCAGGCAGCTACACGAGCAGCTACAATGAAGTCTGCTACTGAAATGGCTTCAGCGAGGGCTGCCGAAATTAGTAAGAAGCTTAAAGCAGATATGCCAGTTGAAGACAAGGAAGAGGCTGCAAAATCGAAGTGAGTTATGTTTCTAATTCTTCAATATAAAGCAAAGAAATGATTATATTTCAGAGTAGAGTGAAAACTAACTGGAAAATATCATGATTAATGTCATTTGTGTTGAATATCCAGGAGAAGAGAAATATTTGATATTTGATGATGAGAGTTAAGAAAATTTGCGATGGTCATTTGCCAGGATTCCTAGCATTTTATAACCATCCAATAAATTTTTTAATAGTTTAGGATTCAATCCATAACTATGAAAATGAAAACTAAACTAGACAAAATAATGAATTTTTCATCACATGCAGACCCTAATTGTGTGCAGTGCTTCTCTTGACTTTTTTCTTGTTTTTTTCCCATTTTTTTTGTTGAAATGTGGTCTCTTTTGTACTGGAGGATCATTGACTTTTTCTTTATCATTTTTGAGGTCACCATCTCCTCCTCGATCAAAATCTAGATCAAGGTCTCCCATTAAATACCGCCGAAGCAGTCGATCTCGTTCTATTTCTCCTGTGCGCCGACAATCTAGAGAGAGAAGAACCAGGTCACCACTGAGATTTCATCGTCGGCGTCATCATTCCTTGGAAAGAAGATCACGGAGAGATGATAGAAATGACAGAGATCACAGAAGAAGAGAGCGAGATAGGTCTCGTGATCGTAATTCCCGTGGTTCGAGGCGACAGGAAAGCCGGAGCTTCAGTCCACGCAATAGAAGATCATCTCGGGAAGGAAGGAAAAGGTCACCATCATCAAGGAGGAGCAAAGAGAGAAAATCACCTCATGCATCGTCAAAGTCGCCTAGATATCGTAGGAGAGACAGCCATGGAACGAGCTCTCGGCGACACAGGCGTTCTCGATCTAGCTCAGAGAGTGGAAGACATCAACCGAGAGAGAGAGAAGATAAAGTTGAGGCTAGCAAGAAGGGCACCAAGATTGAAAGGACAAATAGAAAGAGTCAAGCTACTAAAGACGAGAACTTTAATGGGCATAACATTGATTTCGAGGGTGAATTGGAAGCTGATGAGAAGAAGCTGGATGATAGAGAGTCCGTCCAAGATAAGTCATCTGTGAAAGATGGTGAGGCTGCCACAAAAGACACTTTAGATGATAGACATGTTAAATCAAGCGCCAAACAGAGAAACTGTGCCAAAACTGATTCTGCTAGCGGAGAGAGAGAGAAGAAAACATCTCATGCAAATGGTTCCCTGGATGATCATGATGAACGGGGGAAACATGAGAAGGCAAGCTCAAAACATAGAAGACGTGGTAGAGATGAGAGGGCAGATGATGGAGATGATAAAAAGGCTTCCGAGCATTCAAGTTCAAGATCTCGCAAGAGGAGTTCGAGGCAGACAGATGAGAAATACCATAAACATGCTGGGGAGCACAGAAATCATAGAAGGGACGAAACACCAAAGTCTGGTCTGGGGGAAGGATTTGGCTCTTTATCTCCTGTCGTTGAAAGCTCTGTTAAAGATGCTGGCGTAGATGATGAGTTGAAGCAAGATGGCAAAAATGTTGAACTTGATGATATTAATGATTGGGGAAAACAAGGAGTTTCAAAGTTGGATGATGAACCAATCAATAACGGGCATTATCTGAAGCCAAACTCGAGTCACTATTTGTTGCCTGAAGAGGAAGGGGAGAAAACTGACGACAGTAAGCCTATTGTTTCTGGATGATGAAGAATTCCATTCATCCTCAAAGCGTGGTGGCTCCTGGGATGAGACCGATGTATGTTAAATTGACGAAACTAGAGAAAACTGTTTCTCTTTGCATTTTGACCGTTGAAGACTGATGCTTCTTTACACCCAGGGAGGCTTTAAAACAGAAAATTCATCCATACACGTTTCACTTGAACCCTAACTTCGATGCAGTATATTTATATGATGGTTATGGAGTCCTCTCCCTGCAGGTTGACGGGCAGACTGTTCTTGGTTGCTGTCCTCTGGAACAGGTTGTTTCTAAATGTTTGGTTGATGTGTTCATGTAATTTGTATGATGTACTGGCATATGGATGAGGCTTAACTGTTATGTGATGGTTAATCTTTTTTGTTTTATTTGCTCTGGATGTACATGTCATGCAGGTTCTTTTTCATTGATGTATTTCGTTCAAGGATCATGTTGTCATCAAATCAAACCTCGTTGTCCGTAGAGATTTGGTTCTTGGACACAGCCTCTGATGATAGAGAGCTGCTTGAATTTCTGAAGAATGGGATGAGCATATGTTTTCATAAGGTGCACCACTTTGGAGCTGCATTTGTTCCTCTCTCTGTTTCTCTCTGTCTCTCTCTCTCTCTCTCTGTCTCTCTGTCTGTCTCTCTCTGTCTGTCTGCTCTCTCTCTCTCTCTCTCTCTCTCTCTCTCTCTCTCTCTCTCTCTCTCTCTCTCTCTCTCTCCTAGTATCTCTGTTTCTTTTCTTGCTATCTATATCTCTCTATGTTCAGTTTCTTCATCTTGTATCTCTTGTTTTTCACTCTCGATCCTCTTTTTGGGTTTTCTTCTTTTTTTTTCTTTCTCCTTCCTCATTGGCAGGATGCTATAAATATAAGAGGGAGCAGATATGATTGCCAGAAGGCAAGCGGATGATAGTTTGTAATTGGTCGTTGATTCATATGATTAGACTCTTTAACTCTTTAACCATGAGATTCCAGTGTGGTTTCGATATCTCCATGGGCTTTCTTCAGGCTATCTTTAATGGTGTATTTTTGTTGGCTTTTTTTGTGTCTGAAAATGTACAGGTTAACCATGATGTGCATGGGGGACCTTCAGATCATCAGATGCACCAGTATGAGCAGCAACCATCTATGATTAATCTAAGCTCTGGGGATGATGTATTTCGATGAGGTATTTTAATTAGATGAGGGCTAATGTTAATGTAATGTTATATATATAGCTAAATTAATAAGGTTGACTAATAATTATTGTTAGATCTATAAAATTATCTTAGCAAGATAATTTTGAGGATTTTTGAAAAAATATTTATCTAATATCTATAAATGAGGAATACACCTCAAGGGTATCCATAAATCTTTGTTGAAAATTCTTCATTGTCTTCTCTTTTTCTATTGATGAATTTTGAAGGAGAAATTCAATTGTCTAATGATTATGTGGATACTTCTTAGACACTTAAAAAGCTTGAAAAACTTTTTCAATGAATCTTGTAAATGTAGGCTTTAATTTACACTGGATGATAAGATCATTGAATGATGTCTCACCAGTTAAAATGTATGATTTGAAACTTTCCATTGCTTTTTGATATTTTAGTCAAAATTTTGAGGATTAGGAATTAGGTTTAAGTGGTAGGCATGATGCGCCAACATTTGGACGCAAGAAATAACCATTTATATCGGGTTATTGAAAAGTTGATGCTTTTTCAAATTCCAATTTGAGTAGAGAGATGAAGGGATGAGCGAGTTTAAGAACAAGGAATGAGTTGTAGAGGCCCAAAGTATATAAATGGGAGAGAGAATAAGGATTATGAAATAAATTGAAATCATTTCTTATCTTAAGAATCTTTATGAGTTCTTGACTTCTATACATGACATCTTCACATCATACTATTACATCATGAGTAGTAATCGATGGACCTTGTAATTAGATCACATCTATGCGTGTATTTTGGTTTCTTTTTTGGTTTTCTTTCTTGGACTCCATGATTACTTTGTAGCCATAATCTTTCGATCCAAAATCTTTACTTTGTAGCCAAGGTTGAACAACATCTTCTGCTCATAAACTCACATCCCTTGCTAATATATTAACTAACATGAAACATAACATGTAGCCTTGCTTGAATCTCGAATCTCTTGTTTCTCGGGTGGTTGGCGGGAAAAAAATTTTGCTTGTGTTATGGGAGATGCAAGATTTACGAGAAACCATCATGATATGGATAGTAACATTGTGAAAAGACCAATTATTGCATAATTATTGGATAGAGCCAAAAAGTGCAAACTTTAAAAGTTACCAAAAAACTTGATTAAATGGGATGGGAGAAAGAGCTTTAGCATAGGAAGTGGGCCTCATAATTTAAGTATTAACATGCATTTTTAGAAACTAGATGAGTAGAGTTTTCCAATAAACTGATGCTGACATCAATTGGATTTAAATCAAAAGATAAATTATAGAAAGAAGTTAGAGAGAAAATTGCAGGCAAGGGGAGACAAAATGACAAGAAAAATCCATATTAATTAATCTACCTTCTATAAATAAATCTAGAGTGATTAGATAATAGATCATAGTATACCACACCAAAACCAACCCAAAATTATTAAAAATTCCGCCAATTGGTCTTTAAATTCAAGAAAGCACAAACCAAATGTTCTTTGGCAAAGTCCGATGCTTGAAGTGCAAATCCTCTCTCACTATAGCTCCAAATTTTATAATTTGGGATTCTATAGATGTGTTTTGTTTCTATGTGTCTTAAATATAGAGATTTGGAGCTAGATTAACGGTTGATTTTCACCTTGAGCACTGGACTTCACCAATAACATCCTATTTGGGCCTTCTTCAATTCAAGAAACCATTTATAGAGTCTTTTTGTAGCAATTCCGAGTTGGTTTGATGTATTTTTCTTTAATATACCATCCAACAGATTAATTAATCTACTAATGTAATTTTACACTTAGGAGATTAATTAATCTAGCTCATTTCATCTAAGATTTTTTTGACACTTTCTCTCTCCTCCTGTGCAATTGTCTCTTCCTATCAAATATCTATGATTTCTATTTTTATTTAAATCCAATTGACACTTGATTTGATTCTTTGTAAAAGATCTACTCATCTACTTTCTAAAAATGTCTTTCTCTAATTTTTTTCCCCTCGTTTCATCATCTAATTTGACTAAATTTTAATGATCTATCAACATCAATTGTGACTCTCCATAAATTTAATTTGTATTAAGTAATTATACTAAATTTTATCATCAATTAATTTCGGAACTTTTTTGACCCATGAGTGTGTGTTACAAACAACATCATGATTTCAATTCATCAAACATCATCAATAAGACCTCGAGAGGAGATGAAAAAGTATGTCAAAGATATAAATTTCAAAATATCATAATGAGCCATTAAGACTTCCAAGGTAATAATGTATAATGTGTTGTAATCTGAGGTCGATAAATTTTCAAAATTTTGATCAAAACATCAAATGCAGTGGAATCCATTGAATTGGATATTCAAAATATTGAGGCACCAAGAATAGATGATCCTATCATCTAATATGTATGAGAAGAACACATTTACATGTTTCCTTGAAGGAGTTCTTAAAGCTATTCAAGTGTCTAGCCTCTAGCGGTATCCACACAGTCTCTGGATGGTTAGATCTCCTCTTAAAAGCTCTTCACCAAGAGAGAAAGAGAAGAAAAGAGAGAATTCCCACAAGGCTTGCATGGGACACCTTCAGTTGTGGTCGTTCTCCCCTGATTTATAGACATTTGGAATGAGGTTTTTTCATAAAAACCTTCATAATTATGTCTATATCTACCAACATCTATAAACCTTATGTGTGTGACCCTCTAGATCTATATATCTCACTAGTTAATAAATCTATGGACCAAATAATACCTTATTGGTCAACCTTAATTAATTATCCACATCCACATATAGATTAATTAATCAAGGATCGATTTAACCCAATCGATAAGTTGAGTTGCCAGCCCGTTGGGTGCCAATCTACACCACATACATTATGAGATATGGAGTATGTAAGAACTCACTTATGAAACCTTCACATCATCGATTATCATGTATGTATAATCCTTCACCCACATTAGACTCATTAATGACTTAGGGTATGGTCAACTGTCAAACCCTAATCGGTCACTCAAGTTAGTATTGATGCGTCTAGAAATCATCGAGAACTCCTTCGATATTTCTACTACCTTGGCCAAGGATTTCATCGCATATTATTCATTGAGTCAATCTCCTCAAATACCGAGGGTGGATGATCCCATCTTCATCACAAAATCATCTTCGTGGACTTCATGTCATATCTAATATATGACGTTTTAGATATCTCGTGGCTAGGGATTCATAAGTCATAATCAAAACACGATCATCCATCCACAAGATGTCTTTGGTGTCTCAAGTCAAAGGACTACATACACAACCATGACATGAATCAACCTGATTGACAGTTAGGTATAATACCATTCAGGGATTCTTATTGATCAATTCAGTGAACTCTTTCTCCAAAGAGCACCCACTATCTATCATTAGTGTCTCCACACCGATGGCTATAGGATCAGACATAATTATCATATGAGAGGGATTAGATAGTGTTATTCTTTCCGGATAACTCGATGTCCTTCTCGAATATCCCACGAATAGGAATGTTTAGAACATATATTTAAAGACTAGTGATCACTATATTATGATCTCATCATAATTCACTTAGTCATTGCATATACTCATGGACTTCATTGCAAACATCACACAAGAATGACAATGAATAAATTTCATTTTCAATGAACATAAACAAGATACATGAAAGTGTGATTGAAATTATAGGCCACATAATATCCATCATAATGAGCCATCTCACCCTAAGGAGGATGCCTAAGCCCATGGCTTCATTGACTCTAACACTATCCTAGAAGAAAAGTATAAGATATTCTTCCTTGAATCCCCTTACACATGGAATCTCTATCATTTACTCTATAGTAATAATGTATGCGTATGATAAGGATATCACTTCCTATGAATCACATGCACATAAGAATGACTAAATACACGGAGTACGAATAATTAATGTCTCAACTTTTGGGAAATTTTTGAAAATTTTAAATATTTTAAAGTGTTTATTAAAGTCACAAATATAATCTTAAAAAATAGGTTTTTCTAAATGTAACCCTCAATAAAACACTCATGTTAGTTAGACATGAGTTTTATGATTTATCTCCTAGCTTTATTGATATTATAAAATATGTTTAAGTTGAGTCAAATTTTTTTGAGGAAGGTATTTGTTAATGATTGTAGGAGTCAACGGTTCGAGCAGCTACCCACATTGGCACTAGAGCCCTCAAAGAATAAGCTTTACAACCCCATTTTCCCTTTTATTTCCACTTTATTATATTATTTAACAAATTGTGAAATTAATTAAAGTTTTAGTTTACTTAATCTTCAATTCATTAACCAATCATTTAATTAATTTCTACTTATTCTCCTTACTTTCAAATTTTATCTAGACTTACTCTTTCCTATTTCTAGTTAATTTAAATCCTATTTAAAGCTTAGTTTGAAACTAACCTCTATCTTAATTTGATTTATTTTATTTTAATTCTCACCGATACTTTCATTAAGTCTTGTCATTTTTCGTTTTAGTTTCTTCTTAACTGAATGTTATCTAACTCTTTTCGTTTTCATGCTTTTTTTTATAAAAAAAAAAGGGAATAGACCCAAAAACACGATAAAAAGCCAAAAGAAAAAAAAAGGGACACACTCTCTCTCTTGCAAAAACAAGGGTTTGCTCCGATGAAAAATAAAAAGGGGAAACGCGATCCAACACTCTCTCGTGTGCGATTACAAAGAAATTTCTTGAAGAGATTGTGGTCTTCAGCGATCTTGAAAAAGAGGTGACGATTTCTCTTCCTAGAAGAAGTTCTCTCTTCAATGAGTTATCCTCTTTCTAAAACTTCTTTTTTTGTGTTTATTTCTTTATTTTTTGTGGTCCTTCGGATCGTGCTCTTGATTTCAACTTTGGTGTGTGTATTTTTAAGTTGCGATTAAAGTTTGATTAAACTGATATGTGATTTGAATCTTTTGATTACAAGTTTTTTCTCTCTTTGTTGAGTCGATTTTTAGTTTAGATTTTAATTAATTTTTTCCCAAATCGATCAAGCGGTTTATCACTCTCTTCAATATGAACTGATCATTGCTCTTCAGATTCTCAATCTTTGTTTCTATACTACTTGGTCTGACCTTCTTTCAATCAAAATTGATTTATTCATGCATTTTCTAATTTATTTGTCTTTGAATCAGTGTCTTCCTTATTTCTGATATCACTCTCTTACATTCACATATTTCTATTTTTTTGTTTCCTTTTTTTTCCATTAAAAAAAATTATTAAATTTCATGCAAAATCTGCAGTGAACCTAGAAATAGTTTTAAGTTCTATTTAAAAATTATATATTGATGTGTCCTTATAATTTTTCTCAATCCGAATTAAAATCTTCAAGTACTTATTTAGAATATTGACAAATCAAGACTGCGAGGTAGTTGAGAACAAGCGGTCAAGAGTCAAAATTAATACCAAACTCGCCAATTTTAGGAAATAAACACAAATTGAGGGGTATAGAGGTGAATAAGGGTCGAATCCACAAGAAATTTGGGTAACTTCTGATGATCTCTTCGAATTTGATCAAATCAGACGATGAAATGTGGATAGAAATTAGGCAATTTGATATTTTTGGAACGAGGACTCAAAGATAAATCTACGGAATCAAAAATCACTGAATATGGATCTGATTTCGCGGAGAAATCATCGAATGAATATGAGAGAAATTTCAAAAATTAAAATTTGCGAAAAACCAAAATTGACTCAAATTATAATTTGAAAGTGAAATCTAAAGCTATGCGAAGATAGATTAGGATGAAACACGATCCCCAACTCAAGATTGTGCTCGAATTGATCCAATTTAGTTGCCAGATCAAGGTTACTCATCAAAATTCAGAAAACGCGATCGTTGACGTTCAAGCTTCAATTTCTTCCTCGTCTCTCCATGAAATCTCACTCTCAAGCACTTTGTGGATGCGGAAATGAGTCTAGAAGCGATTGGAAGTAAAAGATTCAAGGGATTTAGTGTCTAAACAGTTCAATTAAGTCGAATTGCCCTGGAATGCTTTACAATCTCGAAGATCATCTCAATTTATATGGCAAATTGGGCGTAACCGTCCGATCGGCATTTAATCTTTGATCAACGGCTTTGATAAAATGTACGGATGCGAATCTTTGCGATTAAGTCATGGCTGTTATATCGCAGATGGACCACCGAGATGATGCTACGTCGCGCGCGTTATAAATAACGCATGAAACGCTTGCCGTTGGATCTTGATCAAACGCTTAGATGAGTTTCTGTCAGTTTTAATCTCAGTTGTTATAACTACTTTGATCAACGGCTGAGATTAAATCATTTTAAAAATGATTCACCGACGAATCAAGATGTGCCACGTACCCCTCGCTTTGAGTGACGATCGATGATCGCGATTTAATTGCGCGATGATACGCTCACGTGCTTTGCCACGTCATCTCTCGCGTTTGATCGTCGATTGCGATTGATTAGACACTCCAGATTGCACTACGTCACTTGCACACTTATAAAAATCCAAAAAATCAATTTTGAATTAGAAAATTCAATTTTGAATTCCAAAAAATCTTGAAAATTTAATTAAAAATTCAGAAAAATTCAGAAAAAATATGAAAAAATTCGTAAAAATTAGAAAATTCATACATTTAAAAAGATAACTCCAAATTAATCTTAATTAATTTCATTTGATCATAGATTGAATTATATATCATTCTAAAAAGTCAACTGTAATAAATAACAAGAGATTTAATTTCTATATAAAAACTACACTCATTTCTTTAAGATTTTAAAACTTAGAAAATTAAATGAGTGTATATAAAATGATTTATCTCATTATTTAACTTTAAAAACTTATTATAATCACAAGTAAAGACGGGTTATGAAATTATTTTTATCTTTAATTCATCATAATTAACTTTAAATTAATGTATTTTGAGATTATAATGATTTTTCCATAGAATGATAGATAAATGCTCATAAATATGATAACATGCATAGGAATAGAATCTTTTATGCCTTAATATTCAGAAATAATCATGTATTATCATGTGTAATTAACATGTTATCAAATATGTGAAAGTCCCATTTAATATAGATTATAATTGCATTTGAAATTTATTTTGCATATTAAACCTGTGTTTATATTTACCTCAAGTTCTTTTTAAGTTTGATTCAACATCTATAGAGTGTTTATTGAAAATCTATTCAACATTATATAAAATGTGCTTTTAGTTTGAATTGAAGTCTATTTAAGATTTACTCCAAAATTATTACGCCACTAAGAAGCCATTTCAAGGTTAGTAAGAATTTCTACGAGACCACATCAAGTTGAGATAAAGGGGGAAGACGTCGAATATCAAAGTCAAAGCATAAGTCAAAGTCAAAAAAGAAGTCCAAGTTAAGGCAGAAGTCAAAGTCAAATAAAAATTCAAAGTCAAAGTAAACTTCAAAGCAAAAGTCAAAGTCAAAGTAGAAGTCAAAGTCAACAACAAAGTCAGAGTCAAAGGCTAATACAAATCAGTTCTTCAAGAAGTTATTTTTACGGCGCTTCATTTTAATAATTTCCTGATATAACTTAAACATTGTATATTTCAATTATTTGTTTTCAGCTTTCGTGGTTGCTTTTGTTTCTAATACTCTTTTCATATCATTTTATCTTGTTAGACTATTTTAGGAACAAGGGAAAATTATCATCACCTTCATTTACTGTATTGATTCTGGGTGAGTTGTACTTACCCGTGAGTGTAAGGGGGAGCTTTATTTGTGAATTGGTGCTAGACAGGAATAATATAGGGAGTTGACTAGAAAGTCAACTCAAGGCACATTTGTTCTTCACCTTCCAATATTACGCGGATTCAGGGATGAGCGACCTACTTGGTGCGTGCGTGGATCAATGACGAGACTCGATGACTTCAAAGAGGTAGGCTAGTTCGAAAGAGAGTAGGGAGTGGCACGGGGAGCTCTAGGATTTGGCCCGAGGAGACGGGATGAGTGACGATGTACCGAAGGACAACAACGAAGTAAGGTCACTAACCGAGAGCGTGAGCAGGTAAGATCAAAAATTTGTGTTTGAACCTTGGTCTGATTATCCCGGCCAGCTATTAGTTGCTACTGGGGGATTAATAAGGTGAGGAGTGACTCTGGGGGAACTGTCTCTTCCTGGGACTGGCACAGGGGGTTTGGATACCCTTTCCATTATAAAAAAAATATGGTGCACGAGTGACGTGAGTAATTGAGTAGATAATCAACAAATTCATACAAGATTTAGAAAAACGTAAATATTTGAAAGAAACTAACTCACCCCCTCTTAGTAAATTCACCATCCAATTAGGAAATATCAACTCATGCACATGTATACACAAAAAATAGTTGTAGCATGTGGAATGACAAGAGGTCAAGAAGGTATTAGGAAAATGGTTTGAAAAAATCAATCATTTGATGGGTGTTGCACCCATTCCTTTTGTTCATGAAGCCCCTCTCTTGAGATACCCTCCTCTTTTCCAATTTATTTTTCCTTTATAAAAAAACATGAGCACAAAAACACAAGGAAAAAAAAGAATTGGATATCCAAGAAATGAACCCTAAATCCAAATTCCAAATAATAAACTTAGAAGAAAAAAATTCAAATGTACTTCTCCATAATAGATTTTGATATCCACATGTCCAAAAATGATTTCGTTTGTGGCACTAAAAGATAAATGTTGGAATCCATTATTTGCACTCGTCACTTTTCTTCCTATAGTATAAATATTGTTCTTTATTTTCTCCATGTCTTTCATGGTTCCTATAAAGGGCACTGTTAGGATACGAGCTTGAATAAACTTTCTAAAATTTTAATCAAAACATCAAATACAATAGAATACATTGAATTATATATTCAAAATATTGAAGCACCAAGAATATATGATCCTATCATCTAGTATGTATGAGAAAATCTACTTACAGGTTTCTCTTAACGAAGTTCTTGAAGCTATTTAAGTGTATAACCTCTAGTGGTATCTACACAATTTTCGATGGTTGGATCTCCTCTTCAAAGCTCTTTCGCTAAGAGAGAAAGAGAAGAAATGAGAGAATTCTCACAAGGCTTCATGGGTACCTTGAGTTGTGGTCATTCTCCCCCTATTTATAGACATTTGGTATATAATTTTTTTAAAAAAACCCTCATAATTATGTATATATCCACCAATATCCATAGAGCTTATGTGTGTGACCCTCTAGGTCGATATATCTCACTAGTTAATAACTTTATAGACCAAATAACACCTTATTGGTCAACCTTCATTAATTATTCACATCAACATATAGATTAATTAATCAATTATCGATTTAACCCAATCGATAGGTTGAGTTGCCACCCTATTGGTTGCCAAGCTACAACGCGTACTCAAGAAGATATGGAGTATGTAATAACTCACTTATGGAACTGTTCCATTATCAATTGTCATGTATGTATAATTCTTCATCCGCACGAGACTCATGAATGACTTAGGGTATGATCAAACCCTAATCCCTCACTCAAGTTAGTACTGTTGCGTGTAGGAAATCATCAAGAACTCCTTCTCCAATATTTCTACTACCTTGGCCAAGGATTTTCATTGCATCTCATTCCTTGAGTCAACCTCCATAAATACAAAGGGCATATGATCTCATCTTCATCACACAATTATCTTTCATAGACACTCATGTCATATCCAATATATGACATTCTAGATATCTCGTGACCAGGGATTCATAATTTATAATCAAAACACAATCATTCATCTACAAAATGTCTTATGTGTCTCAAGTCAAAGGACCACATACACGACCATGAAATAATTCAACCTGATTGACAGTTAGGTATAATTACCATTCAAGGATTCATATGAATCAATTCAGTGAAATCTTTCTCCAAATATCACCCACTATCTATCCTTAATGTCTCAATACCGATGGCTACAAGATCAACCATACTCATCATACGAGTTGGATTAGATAGTGTTATTCGCACCAGATAATTCGATATCCCTCTCGAATATCTCACGAACATGAATATTTAGATCACTATATTATGATCTCATCATAATTCATATGGTCATTACATATGCTCATAGACTTCATTGCAAACATCACACATGAATAACAATGAATAAATTTAATTTCAATGAACATTAATGAGATACATGGAAGTGTGATTGGCTTAAAGGCCACACAATATCCATAAGGCACCGCCTTGTTCATGTTGATGTTCGCAAGTGCTGTTTCGAGATAGATCCAACACAAGTTGATGGGAAATTTCTCAAAGGTCCCTACTAGTGGGATGATAATATATTCCCAAAATTTATATATGTCAATTGCTTCCCCAAGGTGTAAGGTGCTATTTATGTGCTTGTTTCTTATAACAAATTTCACCTTAGTATTTTCAAAGGTATGACATTAAATGCAATCTAAGGTCAATGAAAATGTCATGAAAATGAGTTTCATTTAGGTCTCCCCTTTTCTATGAAATTCCCCCATTTTCTTCATGATTTCACCTTACATTCTTGGGACTTTGGTTATGGGATCAGCCACCTCTCCACCTCCACTAATTCAGGTTTGGGGTTTTGAATTCTTCCGTATAAGTTTTTATCAAGGATCTTTCCTTCATAAGTTATCGTTGAGTATAGGCCAAAGGGGGGCCCATCTTCCTATTTTCTTCTCTTAATCTATCTGTATAAAAATTTTTACTCCTCTCTTTCTCATATATGGATTAGTGTTTTCCTAACCACAAGGTATCAAAGTTAATGTATTTGCCCTATTGTTGTAGTCACTACAAAGAGAACACCACCTCGCAAACTAGAGAGGCATCCCTTGGCTAGAGAGGCAAGAGTTGACACGCCCTAGCTAGAGGGATGGTGCCCTCTAATCAAAGGCCCCCTAGCCATAGAGGACAAAGGCCCACCACCTCCCAACAAGAGGGTTGCTAACCCCTCCCTAGAGGGCCACCCAAGCTAGCTGCCACCTAGAGAAGGCTGCCACCCTTTCTTGGCCACTCCTTTGCTTAGGCTATCGGCGTGCCCTATGTGGCCTCCTCATCATACAATTCATTGCCACGTCTAACCCCAATTCCTTTGCTGCCGGTTCTACTTGTTTTGTCTACGTAAAACCCACCTAATGCTTTGCTTCCATTGCAGCAAACACAACATCAATTGTGACCATCTCTTTCATTTGGAATTCACCTTTAATGGTCATATTTATGGCTCATGGACATAGATTTGAAGATTTTCTTCTCACCCAAAAGTTACATCAGCACTTGATGGAACCCCATTGTCTCGTACTGCCACAACCATTGCATGTAGTCATAACTGAAATAAACCATAATGACTTTGATGCATGAAAGTTTTAATGATTTATTCACTCATTCATTGGCCCTATTTAAGATGGCAGATGAGTTTTGGACCATGTTGGAGGAAATGCACAATAATAAGAGCAATATCTACTGTACCATGGAGATCATTTAGTCCCTTTTGCTAGCAATCAAGGAGAGTGATCTCTTCTAGATTATTTGGTGAAGATGCATAATATGTTTGACGAAGTTTTAATATATAAACTATCAACATTAAACTTATGTATATTGGACAACTACCGCTTGGAACTTCACGTTGACATCTTTTTGCACAACCTAAATCTTGAGATGACTTCTTGGATTCACAATCATGTTTTTTTGGTGGTGAAGTACCATGCGTTACATCTCTTTTCTTGGTGGCCATATGTGTTACTCTAAGAGCTCCTTGATTGTTTAAGATTATCTTTCTCCCTTTGCCTTTTTAAAAAGCTTTTTCTATGGTTGCCTTCAGCCCATAGGTTAGTGGGGCTCCAAGCCTCCCACTCAACACGGTTGATGTCCTCTTGTTAAGGACAAATAGAATTTTCTACCATGCACTTATTGTGGTAAGACTAGCTATGCCTTGGAAAAATGCTTTAAGAAGTTTTGGGAAGCCTAAATGGAATAAATTGATGCTTTCCTCCACTCCTATAGGTTTAATTCTCCCTAGTTCTCGTACAACACTGCCAAGGCCAATCTTGCCTCAACTTTAGCAGCACTTTCTCTTCTTTCTTCTAAATAATCCAACCACTACTTGTTCATGACTATCCATTGCCAATGGTCGGCTATGCTTTGTTTATGGGTATATATCAACCAAATCTATTTCTTCCCTTATAGTAAATTATGTTATTTCTATTCATGGTTCCCTACTTATCTCCTATCAATTAGTACCATTAGTCATTCCCTTAATTACGTGGCTATATTCTTTTCATATCATTGTGTTTTCAAGGAATTGTGTATCAGTTGGAGTATTGGTTCAGGGTAAACAAATGATTGTGGCTTTGACTGAACGAGACTGAGTGGTCATTAAATACACATGGTCAAGGGTCAAAATAAAGTCCAAACTTACCAATTTCAAGAATAATTCACGAATTGAGGGGTATAATGGTAAATAAGGGTCGAATCCAAAGGGAATTAGGGAAATTTTTAATGTTCTCTTCGAATTTGATCAAATCGGACAATGAATCTATGATAATAATTTATCAATTGATATTTTATGAAAGAGGACTCAAAGACAAATCTATGGAATCAAAAATCAATGAATTTAACTTTGATTTCGCAGAGAAATCAAAGATTAAACCGAGGATATTTTTCCAATTATTGAAAATCGTGAAATCTGAAATTAAGAGAGAAATTAAACTAAACTACAATTCTAAAACAAAATTAAATGCTAAAATAAGATAGATTAGGATGAAACACGATTCGTAACCCACAATTGCGATCGATTTTATCCAATTAATCGCCATAATCAAGGCTATTCATCAAAATTCAGAAAATCGTGATTGTGGAGTTCAAGCGTCGATTTCTTCCTCGTCAATCGCCAAAATCTTGATCTTAAGCACTCTGTGGACGCGGAAATAAGTCTAAAAGGGATTGGGATCAAGAAATTCAAGAGATTTGGTATTTAAACAGTTTGATTTACTCGAATTACTCTCCAATGCTTTACAATCTCAAAGAACATCTCAATTGATAGGGTGATTTGGGCGTAACCTTCCAATCG
Organism: Lemna minuta; assembly: GCA_024174645.1. Classification (NCBI taxonomy): domain Eukaryota; kingdom Viridiplantae; phylum Streptophyta; class Magnoliopsida; order Alismatales; family Araceae; genus Lemna; species Lemna minuta. The sequence goes on from CM044101.1 coordinate 14,164,169, forward strand.
GGCTTTAATTTGCGATCAACGGCTCTGATGAAATGCATCGGATGCAAATCATTACCGTTAAGTCATGGCCGTTGCATCTTCAATTGGCGGCCGAGATGAAGCCACGTTGCGAGCGTTATAAAACGCATAAAACGGTCACCATCGGATCACGTTCGGACGTTTCTGATGCGTTTCCGTCGGTTTAATCTTAGCCATTATAAGTCCTTTGATCAACGGCTATGATTAAATCGTTTAGAAAATTATTCGCCGACGAATCGTGATGCGCCAGGTACCCCATCTCCTTAAGTGAAGATCAACGATCCCAATTTGATCGCACGATCGTGCGTGACACGTTCCGCCACGTCACATCGCACCCTTGATCATTGATCACGATCGATCGGACGTCCCACATTGCGCCACGTCACCTGCGCGCTACAAATAATCTGAAATTTTGATTTTTTTTAATTCCAGAAAATCCTTAGAAATTCATTAAAAATTCAAAAAAAATCCGGAAAAATCCCTAAAAATTAAAAATTCATAACTTTTAAAATATAACTCTAAATTAATCCAAATTTCTTTCATTTAATCAGAAATTTAATTCTTTATCATTTTAAAAAGTCAAATTTAATAAATAACAAGAGATTTTAATTTCTATTTCAAAAATACATTCATTTCTTTAAGATTTAAAACTTTAGAAAATTAAATGAATGTTTACAAAATGATTTCTCGTATTATTTAACTTTTAAAAACTAATTATAATCTCAAGTAAAGATATGTTTATGCAATTATTTATCTTTAATTCATCATAATTAACCCTAAATTAAAGTATTTTGAGAGTGGAATGACTTTTTCATAGAATGATAGATAAATACTCATAAATATGATAACATGTATAGGAATGAAATATTTTATGCCTTAATACGCTTTAATAATCATGTATTATCATGTATAATTAGTATATTATCAAGATTCTAAAACTTGTGTCAAATACTACTCCGTCTAAATTTCTTGCTCTCTTTGCTAGTTAACCTTCAATGGCTTCTCTTTTGTGGCGTTATAGACCTAGATATCCTTGGTTTTCAGAACTTTACAATATTTACTTAGGGTTATCTATGTAGAGTTATGAGCAAGTCATGCCAAATGGACAAACATCATTGCTCTATTTGTCTTGATATAAACTTGATTTTCGTGTTAATTTATGTCGTTGTGAATCAATTTTATGCAAAAAATTATTTATTTGCTCACTAAGTATTGGGCTTAATTAAGGGCAGAACCTTTTATAAGTCAAGTGATATGTAATGATGAGTCACTAAAAGTGCAAGTTCATGTATACAAAATTATACTCAAATTTTTAATTTTTATTTCGTTAAAATTTGAAATAGTGGTGAGTCAAGGTAGAATCCACGAGGAGGATAGTTAATAAGATTAAAATGAAGAAATATTTTTTATAATTTTATATTAAAAAAGTCAAAAAAATAATCAATCAATGGAAAGAAGATATATGTGAAGATGAAATGATCCCTTTAAACCCCAATCTCCTTTCAAACATGTGATTTATGGTTTGAAAATATGAAAATGTGGATGAAAATATTGAGAAACTATTTTTTTTAAAAAATAATAACCCTAATCTAAAGGTTCACGAACTAAACTCACTCTAACTATGCTCTTTGATTAAATACTCCTTTGATATGACTTATTGATGGATATTATGTAGCTTATAAGCCAATTATACTTTCATGTATCTTGTTTATGTTCATTGAAAATAAAATTTATTCATTATCATTCTTATGTGATGGTTACAATAAAGTCCCTAAGCATATACAATGACTAAGTGAATTATGATAAGATCATAATATAGTGACCACCAATCTTTAAAAATGTGTTCTAATCATTCCTATTTGTGGGATATTAAAGAATGTCATCCGATTATCTTATGGATAGATGAAAGTGTTTTGATTATAAATCCTTAGCCACAAGATCTTTGAAACATCATATATTAGATACTGCATGCAGTAGTTAAAGATGATTTTGTGGTCTAGATGGGATCATTCACTCTCAGTATTTGAGGAGATTTACTTGAGGAATGAGATTCTATGAAATCTTTGGCCAAGATAGTAGAAATATTAGACAAGTTTACGATGATTTCCTCCACACATCAACACTAAATTGAGTAACTGATTAGGGTTTAATAGTTGACCATACCCTAAGTTATTCATGAGTCTCGTGTAGACGAAGGATTGTATATATATATATATATGGTAACCAATTACTGCAAAGTTCTTATTTACTCATATCTCTTAGAACATATGGCGTAGCTTGACACCCAACAAGCTAGGAATTCGACTTATCCATTGGATTAAATCAATCCTCAATTAATTCATATGTTAGGTATAATATATATAATTCATTTATATGTTTGACAGTTGATTATACCCTAAGTCATTTATAAGTCTTGTGCGGACAAAAGATTATATGTACATGATAACCAATGACGACGAGGTTCTATTCGAGAGTTCTTATTTACTCATATCTCTTAGAGTATGTGATGTAACTTTGTACCCAATAGGGTTGCAACTTGACCTATCGATTGCGTTAAATTGATCATAAATTAAATAATCTATATGTTGATGTAGATAATTAATAAAGGTTAACCAATAAGGTGTTATTAGATCTATAGAGTTATTAACTAGTGAGATATATGGACTTAGAGGGTCACACATATAAGGCTTATGGATATTGGTGGACATATATATATAGTTAAGAGGATTTTTATAAAAAAAAATTGCATACCAAATGTCTATAAATAGGAAGAGAATGATCACAACTCAAGGTTCTCATCAAAGCCTTGTGAGAATTCTCTCCTTATTCTCTTTCTATCTTGGTGAAAAACCTTTAAAGAGAAGATCCAACCATTCGGTGATCATGTGGATACCACTAGAGGTTAGACACCTGAATAGCTTCAAGAACTCTTTCTAGTGAACCCTATAAGTATGTTTTCTAATACATACTAGATGATAGGATCACCTATTTTTAGTGTCTCGATGGTTTGAATATCTAATTCAATATATTTCCTTATATTTAATGTTGTGATCAAAATTTTGGAAGGCTTATTGACCTCAGATCTCAACACTTACATCACATCCAGACTTTGTGACTTGGTTCTAACTCGAGATATGAGTAGACAAGAAAAGCAACTCATTAAAAATAATGTTCAACACATAATGAACAATTGATTGGTGCCCTCTTTCCTATGGATAGCCAATGCGAGAAGCACTCATCAAAACATTAATAAACCTGATTTTTTTTGCCTCTATAGGCTTAAAGGTATGGATGAAAAGAGCATGAAGAGACTCATTTGCTCATAAATTTTTTTGTGAAATTCCATCAGGACCATTGAATATCAAGCTTTGACTTTGGAGTAATATAGACCGCTGATCTATCTTCTCTCTCTTCATTAGTCACCTCGAAATCTATGTCATCTTAAAAATTCCCATGTCACAATCAAACTGCGCCTAGTTAAACCTAACAAACCATTAACTGCTCACTTTCTCTCTCCTCTCTTTTCTCTCATCTTTTGATGCACACGAGAGAGAAAGAGAGAAGTGTTGTGCGCACACAAGAGAGAAGTGCATGATGGAGATGGAAGAGGAGAAGTGGAGGTGAGGAGACGCCAATGATAGCAGTGAAGAAGTTTTTATTGCAGGCATAAGAAACTCCCTTCCAGGCGCATGCAAGAGATAGAGAAGGAGAAATGAGAATAGAAGAGAGAGATGGCATGGTGAAAAGAGAAAAATGATTGACAGATTTCTCTCTCATGCTAGAGAATCACTTTTTCTTGTGCTCATGTGAGAGAGTGGGAGAAATGTCGAGGAATAAGAGGAAGGAGGAGGAAAGGAGCGGCATGGCAACAACATCACAAGAAGAGAAAAAGAGAGGGGGAGAAAAAGAGAAGAAAATGGAGAAGGATGGTCGGGTCCATTTTGGCACGAGGGATGAGCCGTGAAAGAAGAAAATAGGGAAACCTTCTTTTGCATAGATGGAGCATAGATGGAGGCACCAGTGGTAGAGATGGAGGTGGTAATTTACTGAGAGAGATAGAGGCTCAACATAAAGAATTTTTTGTCATGTGAGAGAGAAAAGGGGAAAGAGAGAGAAAGTTTTTTAAAAATATTTTTTAAAATATATTTGTAAATTAATTTACTGATGATTTTTAACTTTTAAAAAGTAAAAAAATAAGAAAAATCAAGAGTGTCTTCTAAAAAATAATTTTCATCATTTTAAGCCATGTTAATAATGCATTCATAAATATTTATGTGTGAATAAATATATTTTAAATTATAAATAAATAGAAATTTCATTTTATGCCCTTAATTATTTTTTTGATAAATCAATGTCATAAAATTCTTATGAAGTCTCATTAAAATAAGAAAAATCAAGAATATCCTTTTAAAAATTATCATTTTAATTATTTTAAACCATGTTAACATACATTTAGATCATGTTTATGGAAGTAAATGCATAAAATTCATTATACGACTGTATGAATTTTGTGTGTTGTCACCAAGGTAATAAGATTATAGCTGCTAATGAAAGATGAACTAGAGATATTTTTGGGAAATATGTGGAAGATGAGAGGGTGAATATGATAAGAGCATGGAATTTAATGTATATGCGAGGATATGAATTGATGATTTCATTTTATTTATGAAAGATGAGATGGAAATTATAATGAAGATGTGGACTATGGAATGGTGGTAGCAAGTGTTCATTAATGAATGATGGATCTATCAAATTTTTATGACTAAATGATGACAAGTATACTACACAGTAAATGAAAAATATGTTCTTACTATATATCAAGTGAATTATTAGGGATAAGCTAATGTGAGTCATTGCACAAACCCCATTGTAACCTATCAATGTCTACGTAGATCTATCAAAATTTTGATCTAATGATTGAATGTAGTAAAACCCATTGAATCGAACATTCAACTTGAAAAAATATTATGAATAGTGACGAGACGGGACCGCAATGTCATCGATTTCACACGGTCTCGTGTCAAAAATAATTCAAAACTTACCAATTTGATGAAAATTATTCGAATTGAGGGGTATAATGGTAAATAAGGGTCGAATCCACAGGGAAATAAGGTATTTTTGAGAGATCTTTTAGAAATTGATCAAATTGGATGATGAATTGAGCTGAGAATTTAGGGAAAATGGTAGATTTAGAAAGATAACTCAAAGATGTATCCATGGAATCAAAAATTACTCGATTTGGATTAATAATCGTGGAGAAATCAAAGAGCGAAGTAGGATGAAATTTCCGAAAATCGGAAGAACATAAACCGAAATTGAAAACGAAATTAAAATAAATTAAGATCCTAAATTACAAATTGATGATACAAGACGATAGATTAAAGGGAAAACTTGTTTTCTAACCCAAGATAGCGATCAAAACAATCCAATTGATCACCGGATCGACGGCTATTCATTCCGAGATTTCAAACGCGAGTATCGGTGTTCAAGAGACGAATTCTCCTTAATCGATCGACGAAATCTCACTTTTAATCACTCCGTGGACGCGGAATCGAGTTTAGAAGAGATTAGAAGCAAGAGATTCAATAATGGAGGGGTGTAGATAGATCAATTTGATGAATACATCCGAGAATGTCTTACAAAATCGAAGAACGCCTCAATTTATAGGCGAATTGGGCGTAACAGTCTGATGGATGCGTTTAATCTTCATCAACGGTCCGGATTAAACGCATCAAGATGAACAGTTATGAATATATCTTGGCCGTTAGATCGTGGATGGACGCTCCCGATGAACCATACGTTTATGTGTTATAAAACGCGTGCGATTGGCGTCGTTGGATCGCGATCCGACGCTCTGGATCCCATCCCGAGTGTTAGATCACCACCGTTATAACTCCCTTTAAATAGCCACGTGTGTGATTGGGATGCGGTGGACCGCGGGTGCACTCGATCGGCGCGCTTTGATTGTGATCCAACACCTTGCTTTTAGCCACGTCACCAGCATAAAAAATAAACTCTGTGGAACTTAGTCCCACACGGAGAAAATTAAAAGAAGGGGGTGGGTTTATATTATGCGACGGATTAAAGGGATAATAATCATCTTCCGATAATCAGAAAGACTATATGTACTATAACCCTATAAATTACGATTAAATATAAATAGTGCCCACGTGTCACCTCCGCTCCACGCAGGCACTCGCGTGGGCCCTGCGTGGCTCTGCCACGTGGCCTTGCGTGCCACGTCGCACCCACGTGGGACCCACGCAAAAATCAACCCCCTTTTTATTCTTTTTTTAATTATTTTAAGCGATTTAAATAAAAAATAAATTTCAGAAAATTTCGGAAAAATCCCTAAAAATTGTAAAAATCATTACTTTCAAAATACAACTCCAAATTAATCCAAATTTCTTTCATTTGATCTAAAATTTAATTATCTATCATTCTAAAAAGTCAAATTATTTGAATAACTAGAGATTTAATTCTTATTTCAAAAATACATTCATTTCTTTGAGATTTTAACTTTAGAAAATTAAATGAATGTTCATAAAAATGATTTCTCTCATTATTTAACTTTAAAAACTACTTATAATCTTAAGTAAAGATAGGTTATGAAATCATTTATCTTTAATTCATCATAATTAACCCTAAATTAAATCATTTTGAGATTATAACATAAAATTTCATGAAATGATAGAAATGCACTCAAAGTATGCTAACATGCATACAAATGGAATGTTTTATGCCTTAATTTGCATTAATAATCATGTTTTATCATGTTAAGATTGCATGTTATCAAATAGATGATCCTATCATCTACTAAAAATTATACCATACTTAAAATAATCACTTGGAGGAGTTTTTGCAATTATTTAAGTGCCCAACTTTTACAAATATCCACACAATCGCTGGACAGTTAGATCTCTTTTTGAATGCTCATTGTTGATAACATAAAATATGTACTTGCAATTACATAATTATTAGTAATTTTCAAGACATAATTCGTATGTTTTTATGCATGTTATCATATTTTGAGTACATTTTCATCATTCTATACAAACTATATTAAAAATTTCAAAGTATATCACTCTAAAGGCTAATTGTGCACAAATCACGAGTTTACATTTTAAAATCTTCAAAATTCTCTTATACTATCCTCATTCCATTTGAGATTTGAAGATTTCCATGAAAATAATAGGAGAAATTGTTTTAAAAATAAACTTTGAAATTATCTACTTTTACTTTTTAAGTGAATTTAGTGTATCTTTGATGTTAAATATTTTAGTCTCCCGTTATTTCATAAATTAAATTGTATAGAGTGATAGATTATTTTGAATGCGCATAAATAATTTTTATTTTATAGAGTGATAAATAATTATTTTAAATAAAATCATCAAAAAAGGGATTTTTAAGGTACACGCTAATGTGGCGGAGCTGACTTGGTGCGAGTGCTTGCATGTCAACATGTGGCAGGAGCTATGAGCTACGACCCACATGGTGCCATTCAAGGGGAGTATTAGAATTAATTCATTTATATTTTACATAATCTAAATTGAGTTATATTTATACCCTTACAAATTTTTATACCCTTAGAATGGGTGAAACACTCATGAAATTATTGATATTTTCAACCCATTTTCATAATACTTTCTTGACCTCTTGTTATTCCAGGCGTTTTACCTATTTTTCAATATACATGTGCATGCGTTATTTATTGAGGGCAAAAAGCATGTAAATTGGGGGGTCACATTTGGAAAAACCTATTTTTTGAGATTTTATTAGTGACTATCGTAAACACTTAATATTTAAATTTTTCAAAAATATATCAAATCTCAATATATTCATCATTCGTACTCTATGTATTTATTCATTCTTCTATTCACATGATTTATAGGAAGTGATATTGATGTAGGCCAAGGGCCTCCATTGCCCAATTATGACTTAGAAAGCCCAGAAACTCACAAGGCCCACTTATGAGGCCCAATTAGAGCTTATTGAGCCATGAGGGAATCTCGAGGAATTAGAGCTGTCTTTGTCTGTAGAACTTAACCTAGAGACTCAAAAATATTTTGTGTCAAATTCTACAGTTCCCCGAATCTCCAGAGTGTCTCTTGGCAGGAATAGAAGCTTATTTTGTTGTGTTAGGCCTATCCCTTGACACAAGCATGATGTAAGAGTTATAGTTTCAAGAATTTGAGTTGTCTTATCAAGGGTCATGTCACTTGGACGACCCTTTACTTTTTGAGGCCTATATAAGGCCCCCCCATTGTAACCCTTGAGTACACAATTTGAAGTTATTTCTTTCTGAGAGCTTTGCTTTCTCCCTTTTGAGTGTTCTCCTGTTTTGAGAGTGCTCATGTGCTTGTGAATTCAAGTACAACCCCGTTGTGGATTTAAGGGTAGAAGAGGTCAGTTATGGACTCAAAACCTAACCCTTCTTATAGATCAAGGGTTGTGGATTCAAGTCCATGTTCTACAGTGCTCTTGCGCGAAGGTTGCTTCAGATATCCTTTTAAGCAACTAGGTTGTAGGATCACTCCAAAAGAAAAGGAAAAGATGAGGAAGCGGGGTTTCTATAAGGTTTACAAAAAGGAATATTCCCAAAAGGGACATGGAAATGGAGAGAAGGAAGAGATAAGTCCTCAAAAGATGTGAGGGTTGACATGGTCAACTCTCTAGTTTAGAAGCTTTCAGAACGTTCTAGAATTTTCTATAGTTTTCTAGATGCTTATATTATCTTATATGCTTATTCTATAATCTTTGTAGAGTCTTCTAGATTACACATGAAGATTATGGATATCTTTAAAAAGCTCATGGATATTTCTAGATGTTCTGGAAATGTATGAACAACTTTTCTAGAGAGAGTCACTAGAAGCTTATAAGGAGCTCTATAAAATGAGGAGCTCAGCCTGAGCTTGGAGCAACCTTACGAAAGCAAGCCAAGAGATTCTTGAGGGAGTGAAACCCTTGTGAAGGAAGGGTCAAGTTACTTGGATAGCTACAGAAAAGAGGGGGGGGGGACCACAACATTTTTAAAAGAAGCTTCGTGAAGTGATACTAAGTGTGGCGATGCTTGTTAGTTAGTCCCTTCGGTGAAATTGTTCTCTTTTCTCCTTTTTATCCTAGCTGTTTTGGACCTCTATCATGAATATTTTTTATCCCATTTATGAAGGTTATTTTTCTCTATTTTGTTGGCGGGCTTTGTCTAATCTCATCCCTAGATTCTTGGTAGATACTCGAGCTTAGTTGGATACATATTGTAGACTCATTCATTGAAAAGATCCTTAAAAAAGGGATGCAAAAAAGCTAAATCTCAAGCCAAACCCAGCACAATCCCTTGAACCGCTGCCCTCTTTCTCATTTTCCCATCACCTCGCACACTCAACATAACGTTCATGCAGGGTATTAAAAGGATCGAAAAGAAAAACAACTGAAGTTGCTTGCTCATGATGAGTTATAACAAGTGAAAGTTGCTCAAAAAGTAGTCAATGGCTATGCGATCGGATTGCCCTGATAACGATTAAAAATTTATCAATCAACGGAGTTGATCGATCAACCAATATGGAACATGATCAGATCAATGGTCATGGAACAAAGATGATTAGCCAGATAAGAGAGATATGTATCACAGAAAATGATCAAATCATGGATCATATATTAATCAAGATGGCAATCGATCATAAAACCTCCTTTCATGATTGAGTCGATCAGAGGATCTATGATCGCTGATCAGATTGTATGCATCAATCATGGCAATCCAATCGTGATGATCAGTCCTCAAAATTACTTGATGGGCAATGATAAGTAGTAACCAGGCGAACAGGCAAATAGGTTCATGCCGGGCTTACATTGTGGACCGGTCAAGCGTGGCCCCAGGTTCAGTACTGTTCGATGCTTTGAAAACCCTATTTAAAGGGCGGAAGTGTGCAGAACTAATACTCCCGCGCTTTTTCTCTCTTCCGCGCGTTCGCGAAGATGAGTACGGTGGACAAGATGCTCGTCAAGGGCATCCGGAGCTTCGATCCGGAGAATAAGAACGTTATCACGTTCTTCAAGCCTCTGACCCTCATCGTCGGTCCCAACGGCGCCGGGAAGACTGTAAGGACGAAATCTCTCTATGAATTTCATTACCGCTCTCAATTTTCATGGGTTATTTATTCTCTCTTCTGGTTACAATTGCTTCCTTGTATATAATTTTCCTCGCTCTTTTTTTTCTGACGCAATCAATTTACATGTACTATTTGTGAGTTGCTTGCCTGTGATTTTTATTCTGAACTTTTGAGCAGACGATCATCGAATGTCTGAAGCTGTCGTGCTCCGGTGAGCTGCCTCCAAACTCTAGATCCGGCCATAGTTTCATCCATGATCCCAAGGTGATCAGAACTTTCCTCAAGTTCTCCCTATTTAGGATAGCATTTCGGCGAATGCATTGCTCAATTGTTGGATAAAAGGTGGCTGGGGAAACGGAGACCAAGGCTCAAGTGAAATTACGATTCAAGACGGCAGCAGGGAAGGACGTAGTGTGTATTAGATCCTTTCAGTTGACGCAGAAGGCATCCAAAATGGAATTCAAGGCGATTGAGAGTGTTCTGCAGACCATTAATCCGCACACTGGAGAGGTCCATCTCAAACTATTTTTTTTTGTAGCCTTCTGGCATCTAGTAATACTTCTTTGCGTAGCAGAAGGTTTGCCTCAGCTATAGGTGTGCGGACATGGATCGAGAGATTCCTGCGCTGATGGGTGTCTCCAAGGCTGTACTTGAGAATGTCGTATTCGTCCACCAAGATGACTCCAACTGGCCCCTTCAGGACCCGTCAACATTGAAAAAGAAATTCGACGATATATTTTCTGCTACGCGGTTGTTCCATGCTCTGTATTCCTTTTTTCATGGCATGATTTTTCATAACATTTCTACATTATAAACATGGCATAAGACTCAGTCTTATTTTGACGGTGGCCATGCAATTAGGACAATCTCTTGTGTCTAAAGCAGTTGTTTAATGTGCAACGGCATTTCCTCTTCAGAGCACCTGATTGAGTTTACTGATATTTAACTTCCGTATTCACTTATAAATTTGAGCCCTTTCCTCCCAATCGACTCAGTTGTCTTAAGTTCGACTTATTGTCTTTGATCACCAGATATACAAAGGCTTTGGAAGCCATAAAAAAGCTTCACAAGGAGAAAGCTCAGGAGATAAAGACATATAAATTGAAGTTAGATAATCTTCAAATTCTGAAGGATGCAGCTTACAAGGTCTTGACATCACTTCCTTTTTTCAGATACATTGTGTCAGTTTCTAATGTAAAGAGTAGTATGCTTGTTTTGTTTATGTATTTAGATTGCATCTTAACTAGAGGATTCTGAACAAGGATTTCTTCTGTATTCAGCTTCGAGACAACATTTCTCAAGATCTTGAGAAAACTGAATTGTTGAAGACTCAAATTAAGGAGCTAGAGTTTGAGATTCGGGGTGTTGAGGATAAGATCCTTCAAGCAGAAACCACTTTGAAGGAGTTGAGAACGCTTCAGGATCAAATATCCACTCATACGGCCACTAGAAGCACCTTATTTAAACTTCAGCAAGCACAGTATGCTGCTCTTGCTGAAGAAAATGAAGGCCAGTTAACAGAACTGTGACGAATATGATTCTTTTTTCTTTTATGTTTGCATCATGTGTGAAGCTTCACTCCACTTCAAACCCTAGATCTCCAATATTGTCATCTGTTTAGGAGGTTTTCCGAGACAGTAAAATAATCTACTACACACGCAAGACCCACTTGAGTACGAGTAATGAGACAACCATAATGGGTTGAGCACTACCTCATCCGTGTTGAGTACAATCAAAATCCCTTAGTGAACCCAACCATTCATTGCCATATCTTTCATGTGTATAACTACAATTAGAAGAAAGACATGTCTGTAGAAGAAATGCAGAGCATTTCATTCATGTTTTCTCAACAGATTTTTGTTCCTCTGACGTGTATTTCCACATGTTTTTCTTTCTAAATTTAGATACCGATGAAGAACTGAAGGAATGGCAAATGAAGTTTGAAGAAAGGATTGCTATTCTGGAGTCTAAGATATGTAAGCTAGAGAGAGAGTTGAATGATTGTGAGATGAAAAGCTCATTTCTTTCACAGAACATGACCGATTCAGTGCGAGATATTGGAAAGCTTCAAGCTGAAGCAGATGTATTTTTTCTCATATTTCCTATGGTTTCATGTTGACATTTTATGAGCCCCTGATATTTCAAGCTTTCTGATTTCCAGGCTTTTTTGTCTTTAACTCATGAGAGAGATTTGACTATCCAAAATCTTTTCTCCAAGCATAATCTTGGACTGCTTCCAAGTGTTCCTTTCACCAATGAAATGGTTTTCAATCTGACAAACCGAATCAAATCAAGGTTATTAGACCATGAGAAAGACCTTCAAGATAAAAAGGTTTGAACAACATGATTTTCTTTCATGTTTCCTGTTTTAATTTAGTGTAAAATTGTTGAGACACTTGCCATATGCATGTGTTACCCTGAGGATTAATCTCAAGCATGTGGCATTATCAGCTATCAAATGATATGGAGCTCAAAACTATATGGGAACGCTATGTTGAAACTAGTTCTCGCTGCAGCAAAATTGAGGGTCAGAGGCAGGCCAAAAACAATTCAAGAGTACTTTCCTGTGACCAGTATTTGTATTCCACTATTTTGCTTCTTTCCTCTTCCAAAGCTGTGTCACCTGATGTCAATGAATGGGATGTAATTTCTCATCAGGAGGGAATTTCTAAGCGCAAGAGAGAAAAGGAGAATGAGCGTGACTTGGCTGAGCAAGAACTTTCAAAGCTTAATCTTTCACACGTAGATGAAAGAGAGAAGCATTTGGTATATTTAATTTTCTGTTTTGCAGTAACATAGATTATTTACTGGTATAATTTTTTGGTATTTAAATTGGTTGTTTTTTGCTTAGCAAAATGAAGTAGAGAAGAAGACAATTGCTCTGGGGCAAAGAGATTTCGAAGCACAAATAAATGAGAAAAGGACTGAACTGTTTAGACTTGAACAAATGATTAAGGCCCTTTATCGTGAGAAAGATGTCATGGCCAGTGATTCTGAAGACAGAGTCAAGCTGGAGCTTAAAAGGGAAGAACTGGATGGTTGCAGGACAAAACACAAGAAAATGTATTATTCCAGTAATTGATTTTCTCAGTTATTTTAAATTTATAAAATGCTTTCATGGATATGATGCATGTAATTAAAATATCTGTTTATGTATAGATTGGATGAGCACAGGGAGAGAATCATAGCCGCTATGAAGGGGAGGTTCCCTTCTGAAAATAATTTAAAGATGGAGGTCAAAAATGCTTTTAGGTTTGTTTTCAAGTATTCCTTTTTTTTGAAAAAGTTACAAATAAAGATCACCCACTTTTCAAAATAAAATAAAATAGAAGAATATCACCCGAAATCAGTGAGCAACCAGTACAAGTACCCTCCTCTTCCCTCCAAGAGGTTACCTATTCCTGGATTGCCCAAGCTCGAGCAACCTTAACCCTAGAGTTCTTCTCACCCTGGCATCTTTTTTCCAAGGGAGTCACCCATCCCTGCTAGGCCCAACCCTAAGCATGTTTAACTTCAGAGTCCTCCACCCCAGCATCCCTCTTCCTTGGGATTCACCCTTCCCTGCCATGCCCAGGCCTAAGCATGCTTAACTACATAGTCCTTCTATGCCCTGGTGCCCTTCCCTTTTTTCCAGGAGATCATCCACCCCTGCACTGCCCAAGCCTGAGCACGCTTATCTCTAGAGTTCATTTCCTCCCCGGTGCCCCCTCTTTATACTTAAAGGGGACTTAAGTTTTGTTTCCTAGTATTAACTGCAAAGGAATTTGTAAACATATGACTTGTGATTTCCTTAGCGGGTTTTTTTTTCCTGAAGCATCATCATCTATACAGGACTCTTAAAAATGAGTATGATGACTTGCATTCAAAATCTCTGGATGCTGAGAAGGAATTGAAATTGGTTGAAATGAAAGTGAAGGACACAAGCGACAGCATAATGAAACTTCAGAAGGATATGGATTGTAAGCTTCAGACAATTTTTCGTTGTTCTATCGTCAATAATTCCTTCTATATCATTTATTTTTCCAAGACCACGCAAAAATTGTTGAGCATTGGTCCTCTTCTTGACTGTTGAGATTTTGTTATCCAGTAGCTTGTGGAAATGTTAAACTTAATACTTCCTGGGAGAGGGAGTGAGGGGCAGGGTAGCAGGGAATACTGTGTCACCCTTGGAATTTGGGCAACTATGTCATATTCATTCAGGCATGTGTGCCTTTAATAGATGTATGAGAAGCTGTTACTAATTAATGAAAATTCTGTGAATAAGCTCTTAATAGACCCTAACTCTGAACCCCTCCTCCCAAAGAGGGAGTAATTTCAGCTTGACTTGAAGCAAGTCTTCTTTCCATTGCTCTCTCACCATCTAAAGAGACCATTGCCCAGAGGGTAATTCTCCTCCTTTTCAATGCTCCCTCACCTTCTATTGAGCTCAAATCCAAAAGGATGACTCGTCTGCCTTTCCAATGCTCCTTCAAATTTTTCGGAGGTTGGTGCCCCAAGGATGGCTCATCCTTTCAGATGAGGGAGCATTTGAAATTGTATGTTTTTTCTCCTTTCTTTCTGCTTTCTGATCTTTGTTTGAGGATGCCTTATTGTCTGGTGGATGCCAGTTGCTCTCTCTTAGTTTTAGGATGCTCCATGCTGTCATTGGCTCTTCATGCTCTCCTCTTTGTTGAGGGTTTTCAGCACTAGTTTCCTCATCTCTTAAGAAGTAGTGGTCATGACAGCTCCATGCTTTAATCTATGAGATGAGAAGGGGAAACAGGGAGGCTCGTCATGACGGATCCTTTTCCATGTGACTTCTGAATAAGCTTGCAGCATCAGTTTGGCAGCTGAAGGATGATCTTGAGTAAGGGAGATATAAATAAGAATCAGGGGGTAATGAGGGCATCACCATCTTAGCATGGAGTGGCTATACCTGGGGAGTCTGGGCTGCTGCATTCATCAGGGGCATCCAGAGGTATACACTCTCTGCTCTTCTCTGGTGACATCCTGTACCCCATTATTCAAAGTTGAGTAGTTTTACCATTTACTGATGCTGTTAATAATACAAAACGTGACTTCCTCTCTGGATTGTACTGCATCTCACGTATTCTGAAAGTGGTGTCAGAATACTCCCA
The DNA here is from genome assembly GCA_024174645.1 of Lemna minuta. Lineage (NCBI taxonomy): Eukaryota > Viridiplantae > Streptophyta > Magnoliopsida > Alismatales > Araceae > Lemna > Lemna minuta. The sequence goes on from CM044101.1 coordinate 14,179,410, forward strand.
TGTTGGATGCGGACAGGCTCCTTAACCTCCTGGGCCCCTACTTTGGAAGAAAACTTTGTATTCTCATGTTGGGTATTGCAAAGAACCCAGATGTAAAAGTTTATGTAGCACACTTTATCATCTCTGCATCTGTAGCCCAATATTCAAGAGTGGTCTCATTTTTGCCTTCTCCAGTTCCCTGGTACACTGATATTTCTTGATGAACTCATGTGCAAATTGAACTTTATCAATCTCATGTTTGCAGCTTGACTTTCTATTGTTGAAGTCTGGTTCTTCATTCCACAGAACTTTCCCACTAAACTATGTAGCGATAAATTATGTAGCTAAGATGATTCCCAGCCTTCATCCAACAAGGTGAAGGTGGATTCAGCTCTTTATCCCAGAAACAAAACATAGTTGGATGAAAAAATTTCTCCAAGTTCTTCACATCCAAGCAGGTCGGTATGCCTTGAAGAGATCTCTCTATGCTGGCACCCTGGGATCTTGCCGATGCTAGCTCAGATTCAAGCATGCTTGCTGGTGGCCGGCCAATATCCTGACTTTTTTCAATCCTACTTCTCTGTCTGCAACTGTCATCACAAGTCAATGGTAGATGCCTCAACTGATTCTCTCCATGTACCATGGCCTCATTGTGGCCCAAACTGATGTGTGACTACAATGCTTCTATAAGATTGGACCAATAGAAGACCCACTCTCGACCCAACAACCCAACATGCCTGTGCAGATCCCAATACATCTCTTTCTCCCGAATCTTCATCTCACCTCCCATCATCTTCCCCTCACAGCCCACTCCTCTCCTACCCTGATCTTTGAACCTTGCTTCCTCTTCTCTCTTATCTAGTCTCTTCCCTATGCTCACAGCCCTGTCTCCCTTTCCATTCTTCTGTCGTTCTCCTCCTTGTCGCCATATTTATCACTCTCTCCCTATCCCCTAAGAGCCTGTCACCCTGACTTTCCCTCTCCACAACCTCTTTTCTCAGGGCTACCTGGGTGGGTATCCCAGGCGTCTGCTCTGTCGTCTCTTGGTGAACTGAGGTGTACTCGACTTGGAGTCTACTCAATGCATATAGATAAATGGCAAGTTATCTATATCTTTGGTCTGCTGTGAGCAAAAGAAGGGCTTGGTTTAGAATATTTACTTAGCTTGGTTGTCTTTTGTGTTGATAGGTGACTAGTTGGTGTTTTGGGCGTGTCCTCTCCAGTTGCTGGAAGGGGTATGATTCCCATCTAGTCAGTCTTCACCTTACTTTGCTGCATCCCTGTCACCTGCGCCTAGGTTGATTGGTGACTCAATTGATTTTTGGGTGTGTCCTGTCCAGTCACCGAAAGTGGTATGGTTCCCATTTGGCCAGTCTTCACCTAGCTTTGCTGCTTGCCTGTCACTGGCTCTACCTTTGGTGGCTTCTGGCTAGATTCACCTGCACAAAATAGCCTCATGTTGGCTTCAGTCCTCTCCAATTTTTGGACTGGTTGTTTAAGCCTGTCAACCAGATTCTGCTCCATTGGCCCCACGTGCTCCCATGCTGTAGTGAAGTTTCCTACCACCATTTTGAGGGTGCTCCTCTTGTTGAGGGCCCCTTCTCCCACTTGCTTATGCAAAGGCTTAGAGTCTTTTTCTCTAGGTCCCTTTGCTTTCGTCACAGCAAAAGATCTGATTCAATGGAAGGCCTGCATATTGAGTTGATACATGGCTATCAGTTTGTCAACTGCTCATCTGCCTCCTTTCTTGGGCTGGCTGTCAGTCTGGTTGCAGGCTGTTCCAGGTTGCCAGCAATTAAGAGAACCCTCTCTTTTTGGGTTACTGGTGGGCCAGCCTGGCAGCCTGAGATTAAGAGATATGGGTCTCATGCTACCTTCCTTGGTGTGATGCTGTAGGTGCTGACCAGATTCTGCTCCATCGGCTCCACCTGCTCCCATGCTGTGGTGAATTTGCTGCCACCATTTTGAGGTGCTGACAGCAGAGTGCCCCTGTTTGTGCTAGCAGTGGACTGCACTGGCAGAGCAGATGGCTGCAGTTTCACTGTCGGCAGCAAAAGGGCAGCTTCTGTGGCAGTTGTTGTGCTCTAGAAACAGTAGCACACTGATAATGATGCTGGCAATGTTGGTGGCAGCAGAATGGCAGGCTGTAGGATGAGTCCACACAACCAGTGGTGGCAGGTTTTGCATCTGGCTGGTGGTGTGCAACAGCAGTGGTGTTAAGATGCATTGCACAAAGCAGAGCACCCACTGGTGGTGCTGGTGGAGAATGACTTGCAGTGGATGGTTCTCGGAATTCCGGCAACCTCTGCACTGGGGGAAAATGGTGTGATAGCCTTGGTCTGACAAAGAGGAATCGAAGCTTGAACTTGGTTTTGAATGCCCCCAGGATTAAGATCCCAAGGGTCTGTGTCCTCAATATTCCTGACCTTGAAGATGCCTGGCTTAATGTTAGCATACATTTAGTGTTTGTAGTAGTTTGACGCATTACCAGAGAAAAGGGTCCACTTGAATCTATAAGAAGCCATTTCAAATTGCTCGAAATACTTTTGCTGCCAAGAATTAGAAGTGAATTGCTTAAGTCTATGGAAGAGGGATATGCCGTATATCCACAAAAAAATTGTAAATTACTTAAATGCTACTTAAGGACCAAATGAGGACCAAATATAATTTTCTCTAACATTTAGAATATGTCATTGAATGTTGACTTATAAAGCATCTTTTTTGTTGATGCAACTGATCACGAGTCCTAACTTTGATGTATAAGTCATTTGAACTTTTATTTTTAACTCCCTGATTGAGCATCTAGACTCAGTCACCTAAGAGAAAAGAGGAAACTTTTGCTACCCTAGTAGCTTCCATATCTGAATTTGCTATAACAATGCCGCTGTCATGAATCACAGCCACTGGCTAATAACATTACATTTTGTTTATTGATGCAGCTAAGAGGAAATTCCTTGACTCGAAACTCCGATCTCTGATTATGGCATATGCAAGCATTGAATCATTCCCTGATGTTCTCCTTGAGGCTACAGAAAAGAGAGATATTCAGAAAAGGTTTGTGTCTACTATCACATGTAGCTTCTTGCAAACTCAAAACGGTCACCATAACTGATTTCGGTTCAGCAAATTTAACATCGCCAACGGAATGAAGCAAATGTTTGATCCATTTGAAAGAGTTGCACGTGCAAACCATATTTGCCCGTGCTGCGAGCGTTCCTTCTCCCCCGAAGAAGAAGATGACTTTGTTCGGAAGGCAAGATTTTTGTAAGGCATTTGGTATTTCTTTTCTGAACTTATTCTCATTGTTTTGACCTTTTATAATATTTCAGCAACGAGTGAAAAGTGCGACCTCCACAGAGCATATGAAACAATTAGCTCTGGAATCATCAAATGCGGATTCTCATTTTCAACAGTTAGATAAGCTGCGGATGATCTATGAGGAGTACATAAAACTGGGAAAGGAAAGCATTCCATTGGCTGAGAAAAAATTGAAAGAACTCACAGAGGAGATGAGACAGAAGTCACAAGCTCTTGATGATGTAACACACCCTCCCTATAGCTTTCATCTTGATGTACCTTATTCTTTATCTGGTTACATCTCGTCTAGCTTTGTCTACTTTACCCTGATGTTCCATTCTCTTCATATGTTCCCAGCTTGTGGGGGTTCTTGCCCATGTCAAGGCTGAAAATGATGCAATTGAAATCCTAATCCAGCCAGTGGAAATGGCAGAGAAGCTTTTATTTGATATGCGTTATCTCAAGGAACAGGTTGAGGATTTGGAGTACAAACTCGATTCAAGAGGGCAAGGTGTGAAAACAGTCGAAGAAATTCAGGCTCAACTTAATGACCTCCAAATGAAAAGGTTTCACCCTGGCAATTTTATTTTTATACCATTTATAATATCATCATGACATAGTGTCAAACACTGCTTATTCTGAAACTGTAGAAGCCCAACTCCACTGCCTCAGAGTCTTCAGAAACGAAATTTTCCCTCATGAGATTCCTGTTAAACGTGAATTACTCAATTCTTTACCCATCATGGAAATCCTGTATGTGTGATGGGTAATCTCTAGTGTTCCGGGAGGTGGAGGGTGATTGGAAAATCTCAAGAAGAAATATGGTATCAGAGCAGGTTTGATTGGTAGCAGTTAGACCTGATCCTTAATGGATCAGGTTTTAGTCCCTCTAGGCCTATTATCTTGGGCCTAAATGGTCCTACTCTCTGGGCCTATTAACAGACTATGTTAGTATTTGTATTTCACCTTAGAATTATTACATGACATCAATAGCCTGATGGCATAGGGTTAGTTAGTTAGATAACACTATTTTTCCAGCATTTGCGTATGCCAAGTGTGAAGGAAGTGGGGGATGAGATACGTCACAATGCTTCTGCGACCTTTGATGAGTTGTATCTTTTCTTTCCATTTGCCAAATATAGAAACATAGTTCAATGCACTAAGATAGATCAGGATATGTGAACAAACTGGAAACCATGTTGGGAGAAAACAGTCTATCAAACTGGTGAAGATCTAGAATTAAAGTGGATATGCCCTAAAAGATGAATTGTACAAACTTCTGATGGGCTGTAAGGCAGAGATGGACCACTACAAGGCCAAATCCTTCATCAAGAAGAGAGCAGGCCTATGATGCAAGAAAAGGTAATCTCATATGGTTACACAAGAAAAGAGCAGACACTCATGGCTCTCTACAAATAGAGAGGATCACTCTTGACTATTTTTTGGTGTGAAGATCCTTTTGGTTGCCAGTGTTGAACTAGTATTTATTTTATCAATTGGGTTTCTAAATGTTGAATACCTGCCATAGTTACTTGCACAACTTGTATCACATTGAAAAGTTAGTTAGAGGACAGATGTACTCCCACCTGCGTGCTTCAACGCCAGGTAGTTAAGGTCACTGGGCTGATCTTTGCTACAAAATCTGCCGGCCCAATTCTGACTGGCCTGATACCAGTAAGTGATGGGTCCTCTTGAGATACGATTACACTGATGGATATTATGTGGCCTATAATCCAATCACACTTTCCATGTATCTTGTTTGTGTTCATTAAAATGAAATTTATTCATTGTCATTCGTGTGTGATGTTTGTAATGAAGTACATAAGCATGCGCAATGACTAAGTGAATTATGATGAGATCATAATATAGTGATCACTAGTCTTTAAACATATGTTCTAAACATTCCTATTCGTGGGACATTTAAGAAGGACATCGAATAATCCGAAAAGAATAGCACTATCTAATCTAACTCATATGATGAGTATGGCTGATCCTATAGCCATCGGTGTGGAGACACTAAGGATAAATAGTGGGTGCTCTTTAGAGAAAGAGTTCACTGAATTGATCCGTAAGAATCCCTGAATAGTAATATACCTAAATTGTCAATCAAGTTGATTCATGTCACGGTTGTGTACGTGGTCCTTTGACCTGAGACACCAAAGACATCTTGTGAATAGATGATCGTGTTTTGACTATGACTTACAACCCCCTAGTCACGGGATCTCTAAAACGTCATAGATTGGATACGACATGAAGTCCTCGAAGGTGATTGAGTGGTCAAGATGGGATCATCCACCCTCGGTATATGAGGAGATCGACTCAAGGAATGAGATGCGGTTAAATCCTTGGCCAAGGTAGCAGAAATATTAGAGAAGTTGTTCTCAATGATTTCCTACTCGCATCAGTACTAAATTGAGTGATTGATTAGGGTTTGACAATTAACCATACCCTAAGTCATTCATGAGTCTCGTGTGGATGAAGGATTATACGTACATGGTAACCAATAACGGCAGGGTTCTATGAAAGAGTTCTAATATACTTCATATCTCCTAGAGCACGTGGTGTAGCTTGGCACCCACCGGGCTAGCGACTCAACCTGTCGATTGGGTTAAATCGATTCTTATTCAATTAATCTATTTGTTGATATAGTTAATTGATAAGAAGGACCAATAAGTGTTATTGGGTTGATAGAGTCATTAACTGGCGAGATATATGGACCTAGAGGGTAACACACATAAGGTGAATGGACGTCGGTAGATATAGACATAATAATAAGGGTTTTTGTGAAAAAGTTTATATTCCCAAAGTCTATAAATAGGGGGAGAACGACCATAATAGAGGTGTCCATGCAAGCCTAGTGGAACATTCTCCTCCTTCTCTTCTTCTCGTAGTGACGAGTATTCAAGAGGAGATCCGATCGTCTAGAGACTGTGTGAATACCGCTAGAGGCCGGACGCTTGAACGGTTGAAGAACTCTTTCAAATGATCCAAGTAAGTATGAATTTTATTCTATATTAGATAATAGGATCACGTAGAATGGATGATGAGATCATCCATTCTTGGTGCTTCTACGATGTTAAATGTTTTGATTCAACACCTTCCGCTGCAATCATTATTTTGGACAAATATTTGGAGAGCTTTTCGAGCCTCAGATCTCAGCACACACCTCTCATGAGCTGGCTCTCAAACCATTTTGAAGTTCCTTGAGTGTGAACCCTTGATTTATTGAACTTGTAGTGAGTGTTTCATAGTGTGAATTAAAAACAGGTAGAGAAAAATAGAGACGCCAGTACTATACTGAACAAATTGACTACCCTATTTATATGGATTACATGATTAGGTAATGTGCTAAAGAGGAGCCCATTGCCTTTATAATGGTTCTTACAATGGCTCTACTAACCCATTATAAAATTCAGGCCAACCTATCTGCTAACAACAATTATATCCTTGACCTACTTCTAGAATCTGGAAGGACTGCTTGCAAACCTGCAAGTGCAGTGTCAGATCCATATTTCAAGCATGGTAATGGTGAAGCTCAGTTAATATGGTACAGTACCCTAACGATTGGTTGGCAAGCTCTTGTGTTTAAATCTCACAAGACCAGACACTGCGCATTTCGTGGAGTTCTAAGCCAATTTATGCCTTGTGCAAATGAATGCATATGAGAGCTACTTACCCAGTCATATATTACATGAAAGGACCATCTGGAATAGGCATGGTATTCAAAATGAATGTTGGAATAAGGCTTGAAACGATTGGATAGTTATACTGTGGGCTGCTTAATTGGTGGGCATTTAACTTCTGACTATTGTTTATTCCTTGAATGAAATTTGATGATGCAGTGAAGCCCAAAAATCTGGTTGTACCATGATAATTTGGTGAGGTAGAATTGATAGCTATGGACAGTGAAATAAGTGAAGGATTATGGATCAGCAGTGTCCTAAGTGCCTCCGGAACCACTGACTAAAAAAGCACAAAGCTGCACTGTGAAAACAAATCAACTATTGACCTTGCTTAATCTTCATCAGCTTTAACAAACTGAATATTATTGGAGTTAATTGGCACTTTATTAGGAAGCAAATCATGGGAGACATCATATGCCTTTTCCAATGTTCCATAACCGGAGCATGTTACAGATATTTCAACCAAAGGTCTCCCAAGCACTACCTTTCAATCTTTTAGTGCCAAGCTGGGCATGGAGGAGATCCACACACCAGCTATAAATTTAATGGCAAGCTGGACATGGAGAGCATTCAACACTTAATTTGTGTGGTGGGGGTGTTGAACTGTGTTTTTTTGTTATTTGTCCTTGTGTGCTTCAGACTCACTGATAGGGCTATCGTCTAATCAGTGTGCATTTATTCAGTTATGACCATTCTTGACCCATGCTATGCACATGAGTTTTCTCGAGGAAGACCTTCAGTTCAGGAGTCCTTATTCACTGTTCAACGCCTTCTCACATATGTTCTGAGGGGGACTGAATCAGATACATATGTGACAATGGTGATAATAGGAGCCCTTTGAGAGTCTCAGGGGTCTCCTGCTCTGCAGGCTTGAGGTTTTTCATTGTCACATTTTGCTGTCCTGCAATTGCCCTAGGGGTTATTCTTGGGCTCCCATCCAATAGATGGCCCGGCCTGTTAGTCCTCTGGGTTTGGGCCCATCACAATTACATATATTATCATGTCCTACATTATTATTCATTTTATGAAAATTTTGGTATATTTCTCCATTTATCATGATCAATTTACATCGGGAAAAGTATTAATGTAATATGATGGAAACTAGGGAAACCATGCAATGTGAAATGGAGAAACTGAGGGATGAACAGAAGTACATGAACAGTGATTTATCAAATGTGCAAATGCGGTGGCATTCCTTGAGAGAAGAGAAACTCAAAGCATCAGGTATATTGCATAGAGTTAAGAAGGCTGATGAGGAAATTGTTCGCCTGGAAGAGGAACACATCCAAGCTGAGCTTGATGAGAAGGTTTTATCATAATTATATTCCATGTTTATGAACTCATTAATGCATAGTTCCTATCTTGTTTTCTGATAATGCTTCTTAAGTGTGTGGTAACATAATTTTACTCTAGCCAAAACCCTAACTGGTATGTCCATTGATGCTGACTTTGATCATTTAATTGTCTCGAAAGTATTTTTTAGTTTCATATGAAAAATTTTCACCATAAAAATGTGACAATACAGTTTGAAGTACGTACTTTCATGACAGCTTGTACTGTAGCCCTACAGCAAATGGATCTTCAATTGTTGGGATGTCACATGAAAATACATTAGAAACCAGGCAAGTATAATGTGATGGCATATACTTTGTCGAGTTCTCCTCTAAGTGAGCATAATGTGGTGGATTTTTTGTAAATCCATGGCAACTTCACAGGCACATTTTTAGGCCTTCCCACAATCCAGGAAGAGAGCCGCTGATAACAAAGTACAAGGGATTATGGTAAGATCCTAATTTTACAGTAAAAAAGAAAAGAATACCAAGGCTCCTCTGGCAGAAGGATGTAATTTTGAGAGCTTTCCTCTTACACTCTCCAATATCTTAACTTCTTCAATGCCCCTTATTTGTAGACCTGTTGACAGGCCTTAACGAGGCCTGATGGGCCCCTTCTTATTGACCCCACTCACTAATTGGGCTATTGGGTGGGAGCAAGGGTTTCCCATTTCCTCTTTCTGACATATGTGGCAATCGGGCTCTAAACAGATTATTCGTGTCCATACCAATGATCCTGGCTTCGTCTCCCATCCCAATTATTCTAAGATGAATGAAATTCTGCTATTCAATGTAAGGATGGTAATAGCACGAAATTCAACCCCCCCTCAAAAAAAAAAAATACCCACCATTTTGAAAGAATACTATGATGCTTCTACCAGAGGACATGGAGGGTTCCCGAGAACCTACAAGAGAACATCCTAAGATATCTATACACCTAAAAATGAAGAGAGTGTTGAAGTGTTACCACTTATGAAGTACGCAAATGCCAAATATTTCTTCACTTTTCCCTGTGGAGATCCTACATCCACTGCTAATTTCAGCACTGCTGTGGAAGAAATTGTCCATGGATGTCATTGAAGGATTACCCACTTTCAATTCCTTCAACAGTATCAAGGTATTGGTGGACTGGTTTTTAAGGGCAGGGATGCTTCAACAGATGCTGTCATTCATGATGTAGGAGGATTCATGTCATGCTGATTTAGAAGGATGTGAAGAGGGGGAGGGGGGGTTCATCAGAACCAACCTTGTATATATATATATATATCTATATATGTATATATATATAAAATTGGATTGATCCTGGGTGACCAGTCCTTTTCCATTCTCCAAACAAAATGGAAGCACCCTTTCACAGCTCAATCAGCAAAGAGATTATAAAGCACCATGGTTTGTCGAAGTCATTTATTTCTTGTAGCGATTAAGTCTTTACTAGTGGCCTATGGAAGGAATTATTCTATGAACAGGGCATCACCACATTAAGCATGAGCTCGTCCTATCACCCACAAACAGTTGGATAGACCGAGGATATAAATCATTACTTCGAAAACTACTTGAGGTGTATTGCTTTGGAGGTGCCCACCAAATCATCCAATTGGTTGCATGGGACAGGACAGTCTTAGATAACTCATTCCACTTGTCAATTGACATGACCCTGTTCAAAGTGGTACATGGTCATGACACTTTAAGTGAGATATGAACCACCTCCCTCACCAATTAATGCTCATGGAATGAGATGAAATGTTGGATGTAATAAAAGAAAAGCTTTGGTGGGCACAAACTATTTGGATGGTTGGGGCAGATGTGGATTATGAAATTGGTAAGATGGTTTACTTGAGACTTGGTCCGCATTGATGCTGTCCCTGGCTAAGAGAGTAAATGAAAAGTTGTCTCCCAAGTATTTCGGACCATTCAAATACCAAGGTGGGGGCAGTGGGCATACAAGCTCCAATTGGGGGATAATTCTTCCATTCATCAGGTATTCCTTGTTTGCCAGTCGAAACAAGCTCTCAGAGCTACAGGCAGTCTCAAACAGCTCGATCTGGGTTGACTATGGATCTGCAATGTAAGACTGAATCGGGGGAAGGGATATCAGCGAGAAAGAGGGGCGGAATAGTGGAAGTAATCATCAAGTAGGACTTGCCACATCACGAGGCATCTTAGGCAAAAGTTAGTCACTTCAAAGATATTTCCCATTTTTCTGCCTTGGGGGCAAGATGATAGTTGATGATGGAGGAAATGATACAATCCCTCTGGCCACTTCAGTGAGAAATAAAAAGTAGAAAGATGCAGTAAATCTGGTGAAGGAGAAGGAAACTAATCCATGTACTTGGAGGGATTTAATAACTGTGGTTACCTGGGAAGTCACATGTGAGGCATGTGACGTAATGAGGAAAGAATTTTCATAATGGGAGGTCCATGTGACAGTTATAAGTCAAGGGAGGCAAGCTGGAGATGGAGACAATTGCAGAGGAGTGTGATTTGGAGTCTTGGAGAGGAGCAGACTGGGGAGAGGGTCTGCATTCGGCTCAGAGTTCTCAGGAGAACTTCTAATTTTCAATGGGTCTTGTAATGAGATCTTTCAGTCCATTCAAAATTCAGTATATCGTGACTTGTTCTTGTTAAATATGATGGAAAATACTTTATTTTTAATGTTTTTCCTTGGATCAGGCTATATCAGCTAGCCCCAAAAGCAACCATTCCAAGACTTCAAAAGCAGCGTGAGGACAAGGGAGCTCTGGTATTTCCCATGAAGAAAAGGAAAGTTCCAGAAAATAACCGCTGTCAGAAAGCTTACCTAGTATTTCCCTCTTCTGAGATGTAGCAAGGTTGGGGTGGGATGGGGTTGGGAGACGGAGGGGAGGTACTGGAGAGAGTGGACTAGATAGCTGGAACAAAGGAAGTTTTATATTATAGAGTGATGCTTATTCAGAAAAAGGGTATCAATTTTTCAATTATTTTCCAACAAAATGGAAAACATACTGTTCGTTGGATAGCAATGTCTATTTATCAATCATCTGATCTGTCTAACAGACAAGGATAACGCACTTATTTGTCCATGTCTATAGGCAGACCCTTAGCCCTATTATCATTCAGGGAGCGTAGGCGATGCAGCTTTGATGCTTGTGCAATGCCAAGTAGCCTTGTCTCTCTTTTTAGGGTTCACTCAAGCTGCAGAAGAACAACAAGAAGGCTGGAGCTCGTAATGGTGGAAGTAGACTCACTTGAAAGTGAAGGTACAGTATAGTTCGTGGGTGGCTTGGTAACAAGATGAGCACTCCTTTAAGTTGGGAGACAAACCCTCATACCTGTCGCAAATGAGTTTCCAATTGGCATGGTCTTGTCTCACCATAGCCTGGCCTGATCTTGCTCAAACTTGTCATATCCCGTGCTGCACAAACCAGGAAAGGACCAATGTTGCACCTGCTTAGTATGTCTTTGTCACCCTTGCTAGACACCTGCAAAATAAGGTCAAGAATCATTCTTGCACCATGACCGCTTAAGGGCTGCATGCCATTGCGCCAACCTACTAAGTTGGTAAGCCTCTTGCCAACGCCCCCTGACGACACAGTCGCCACAGAGGCAGATGAGAGTTGCCACTTTGCAGATGCCATCGTGTGTGTATGGGTTCAGGTTGAACATCCGCCACGCCATGTGCCGCACTACACACTCGGCAACGATGTCTGTGTCATTGGTTGTAACAAAACCTATTGAGACAGGCCGAGTGCACTGCCAGCACACACTAAGTCATTCAAGTTGGGTTGGGGTCGAGGTTTGGGTTTCCACACACTCCCCGCTTGAACTTGTCAACGCCCTCATTGACGCTTGCCGCTCCATGTACTGTATTTGAACCGCCACATATATTGATTGAGCTCCCATATTGCATCCTTCATTTTGCGGTTCCTCCACTTCTGCTTGGAAAACTTTGTACTTACTTCAACAACTTTCTGTTTGAAAATTGCTTCAGCCTTCTGAGCAAACTGTGCACGTACTCTCGATGGTGCATGCTTGAGCACATTATGCTTCCTTGTTGTCTGGTATATACTTCTTCAATTTTAATACACAAAACAATAGATGGACTGCTAATATCCTCAGAAAGTTTATTTGATGAACGAGCCTCCTGATGTATGCCACTACTGTAAATGGCCAGTTGTAGTGTGGTACCAAACCCTTGTGCCACTTGCTCTTCTTCACAACCTTGTAAGTGATGATGTTGAGCCCCAACATAACCAAATCTCTAACTTGGAATTTCAACTCATGTCACTTCTAATTGCTGCTGTCCTTCAGTCATTGTGCTGCACAGACCAGCGACTCCCTAGCCTCCTCAATTATCCCTTGATAATCCTTTGTGAGCAGCAGGGACATGGGCCAGTCCACTCTACTTCGCCAACTCTGGAGGGATGAGAGGTTGCCTTCGTGTAGCAATCTTAAATGGTGTGTGCCCTATTGCCAAACTTCGATTGAGGTTCTGAGAGAATTGAGCACGGTCGGTTGAGCTTACCTGATTTTCTTGATAAGCCAACACATAATGTTGTCAGCACTCCTCGAGCATACTGTTGATCGTCTCCTTTTGTCCATCCATCTGAGGGATGAAGCTAGTTGAAATGATGAAAACTTGTGTCTTGTATCCAAATGATCTTATGACACTATTCGTAATTGATATGTGAGTCTTATATCACTGTTGTTGACAATATGACATGGCAGTGTCTAGTACTTGACCACATGCGCCATGAAGAGCTGGAGCACCTCTTCTGCTGAGCTCATTATATTTGCAATCACGAAGACCTCGTATTTGAAGAAGCAATCCACCACCACAAAAATAGTATTAAACCTGTCCACCTTTAGCAATCCGCAGATGAAGTCCATTGCCACTGACTAGAATGGATGGCTGCAACATCCTCGCCATCTTGGCCTGCACCTTGTCTTTCGGACACACCAAACGTGATTGACTGTATGTCTCAATGTTGTGATCGATGTTTGGCTAATAGTAGGCCATTCTTTAGCGTTGATGTGCACAGTTGACCTAGGTGTCTTGCATAGGGTGCTTCATGTGCTATGAAAAGCAACTGCCACCACAACATTGTCTCTGACATACTTTTTAAATTCCTTCAGTGACCATTTCAAATCTTAATGTTGCTGTTTTATTATACTTGTTCATAAATCTGTAGTCCTTTTTCTCCCTGTTGGCATGGTAATTGAACTTTTTGTTTGCTGCCATTAAAATTTTAGCACTTGTCGGAAGCCTTGATTCCTTTGACCAAAGAGAAAGAGAATATTCTGCAAGATCATTCAGATATGGGACTGAAACTTCAGCAAGAGTATGATCAACAGGCTGAAGTCAAAAGATCTTATCAGCAAGAAGTCGAGAATCTTTCGACACTCACGTCAAAGATAAAAGAGTACAGTTTTTTCATCTTAAGTTGATGTGAGTAAAACAAAATTCAATGCTTAATCACTTTCTCTGATGTTTAAGCAGTTACATTGACTCCAAGAAAGGAGAGAGGCTAAAGGAACTGCAGGAGAGGCATTCATCCTCTGAAACGCAACTTCAATACTGCGAGAATCGGAAGAAAGAAATTTCCTCTGATTTAAACAAGAGTAAAGAGTTAATGAGAAATCAGGATCAATTAAAAAGAAATATCGACGATAACTTAAATTATAGAAAAACAAAGACCGAAGTTGAAGAACTCTCGCGTGATATTGAATCATTGGAAGAGAAAATACTGAGCATCGGAGGTGTATCAGGATTTGAAGCAGAACTGAAAAGACTTTTGAAAGAGAAAGAGAGACTTCTTTCAGAGGTGAATAATGTCGATTCTAAATTTTTTGTTTACTGGGGTTTAAACTAAGTTTTTGGAGATTTTTCGCAGCTAAATAGGTTTCAAGGCACCATTTCAGTTTACCAAAGTAATATGTCGAAGAGCAAACTTGAACTTAAGCAGACGCAGTATAATGACATCGATAAGAGATACTTCAATCAACTTATTCAACTCAAGGTTATCCTCTCGCTCTCATCATCATCATCATCACCATCACCATCGTCATCATCATCATCATCATCATCTCTGTGACATTTGATGACTGAGTTTCTTTGCAGACAACTGAAATGGCTAACAAAGATCTGGACAGATATTACAACGCCCTTGATAAGTTTGTTGTAAATTATCCTTTTATTTTAAATTTGCTTTTTATATTAATTTGACTTTTTTTAGGGCGTTAATGAGATTCCACTCGATGAAAATGGAAGAGATAAATAAGATTATAAGGGAATTATGGCAACAAACTTATAGAGGACAGGATATCGATTATATCAGCATCCATTCAGATTCTGAAGGCGCTGGGACTAGATCTTACAGCTACAAGGTCCATAAGTCGAAGTCGTCATTGCATTTACTTTTCATTTGACTGGTGATCATTTCGGTCAATGTGCGGTATTCAGGTACTGATGCAGGCCGGAGATGCTGAGCTGGAAATGCGAGGCAGATGCAGTGCTGGTCAGAAGGTATCTCCCTCTTTGGTCAATGCTATTTGGTCAACGCTCGTTTTGACCCTTGGGTTGACTTAGGTGCTGGCCTCGCTTATCATAAGGCTGGCACTGGCCGAGACATTCTGCCTAAACTGTGGTATTCTGGCCCTCGACGAGCCCACTACCAATCTGGATGGGCCCAATACTGAAAGTCTAGCCGCGGCTCTTCTCAGGTAATTGACGTTGGGCGTTGACCGAGGAGCATTGACTTTTATGCTGACTTTCACACCTTTATGGGTTTAGGATAATGGAAGATCGGAAAGGGCAAGAGAACTTCCAGCTCATTGTCATCACCCATGATGAGAGATTTGCACAGTTGATTGGTCAACGACAGCACGCCGAAAAGTATTATCGGGTGTCAAAAGACGAACAGTAAGAATCATTGAAAATATTTCAATGAACAGAAGCGCATGTCATCTCATTTTGGCTCCATCATCTTATCTCTCTCTCTCTATCTCTCTATCTTTGCAGCCAACACAGCATAATCGAGATTCAGGATATATACAGCTGAGCTGCTGAAAGCATGAGAAGAGCCGTTCGGTTTTTGTAAAGGGTCAGGTATTCTGCTACTCTCTGAGAGAGAGAGAGATAGAGAGAGAAAGAGAGAGAGAGAGAGAGGGTGAGATCAATGATCATTCCCTTTAACGTGCATTTTCTACAAAAAGGCAGAGTGGGTGGGCCGTGCTAATCCCCGTAAACTACCAAATTGCATAAATGTAGATCCGAAATCTGGAACCTTCTCGTTTACCTGAGAGAGAGGGTGAGACATGACAGTCAACTTTTCACATATGGTGGCGCAATTCAACACGGTGTACAGGTGATATGGCGCACCGACACCTCTCTCTCTCTCTCTCTCTCTCTCCGTGACACACACACCGACACCTGTCTGTCTCTCTCGCCCGCTCTCCCCCATGCTCATTAAGTCTACACACATGGAGGCCGCGTAAGCCGACTAGGATCCGACTCATACATCCATAGAGGATCCGACTTCACCCTTTAAACCTCATTTCTCTGAGACAGAACCAAGGTATTTACCCATTTTGTAACCTTTTTGTCCCAAATAAATTCATTTTAAATTTAACTTAAATTCAATTATCGTGGGTTCATCATCATAAGCGAAAATTAAATTGAAGAAATTAGATTTTGGGGTCTCAATAAATTAAAATTACAGAAAATGAAAAGAAATTATATTATTTCTCTTTCACCGTTCTTCCGTGTCTTCAATGCGGCCGGATAATCGAGGTCCTCCTCTCCGTAGAATACCTGAAATAAAATAAATGGAAGAGCCCGTCACCCCATGTGCAATTTTTTCCTGGGTCCCTGTTTATGGCCGCCGATCCGTCTCTCTCCCCTCTGTCCCTCTCTCTCTCTTGTTTTCTTTCTCTGTATCACGGGTGAAACGCTGACCCACCTTCCATGAAGCTTCTGTCGGTCGAAGAGACCGTCCGCAGCAGCTCGGCTGTTGCCCAACTACTGGGTTTGTCTTCAACGAACGCGGACGTCAATTTCTTCTGCGAATCGAGTGAGAAGAGAGAGAAAGAGCAGGAGCTTCATGATTACCGCCGACAACGAAACGCGACAAATGCAGTCATTTCAGAACATGTAGTCAACGCCACGGGGAACTCGGCGGAACGGGCGATAGGGTCCAGTCACTTAATAAAGCTCAGTTCTTGTCGCCGTTGACGCTGTTCTGCGACGACCCAACAACTACTGCATTGAGCTGCACTCCTCGAAGTCTCTAGAGAGAGAGAGAGAGATACATTCTTGTGCAGCTTATCGAGAAATTTGTTCCAAGATACTATCCATAATGACAGAGCAACCTTGCGGAGTTTCGTATGGCAAGACTCAAGAACACGAGGATAGTTGACTTCTTCGATAATAGAAAACTTTTACGCTGCCGTAGTTTCCGATTTAGATAATTCGAGAAAAGAATCTGATCTTTCCGACGTGTTGAACTGCCATGACTTTTTTATTTTGAGACTATTATTCCCTTCGCGAACTGACTCGATGAGTCAATTTTAGTGAGAGAAAGAGAGAGAGAGAGAGAGAGAGATGTATGCACTGACGGTTGGTGAGGAGAAGGGGTCCCATATTTGCAAGTAATCGGTCAATTTCTCGATCATTAAATGCACAGGTGAAAGCAAACTGCTGAGCTAGCATTGCTTTCAGATAGCGAAATTACTGCCCCCGTCACCCTTAAACTGCATGAAATACGTGGAAACTTCATGACGTTCCAAACATTTATATTCTGATGATCAGATAAAATTTCATTATCATGCTCATGGTGGTTGCATTGCATCATCATATTGTTCGAGAAAATAGACGAAGAATTGTAAAAATTTCATGGAAAGTAAAAAAAGTAAGAGCAGGCCATTAAAAATCTATTAAATAACGTAGATTTATGAAGTCACGCGTCTTCATCATGTGGGTAGATTCTAGCGATCGCTTGCTGTTTTCTCAATTCTTTTTAAGATTAAATATTGATCTCAATTCTTCAGATTCGACGAATAGAATTGTGAAATGGTCTTGAAAATTTTTATCTTTGTATAATTAACTCGATCCGGAATTTTCCGTCGTTCGTCAAAATATCTTTAAAGAATTCAATGGGAGATCATTTGTCAGAAAAAATAGAGAGAAAATAACTTGATCAAGAAAATTCACGTAGCTTATCCCCTTGAAAACAATTCACATAAAATGACATGTTTGAAATGGTTGATGAAGCCGAAGAGGAGTTCTACATTCATTCATGTTAGAAAATTCTAGATGAAAATCTGACTGAAAAAACGCCATGCAACTGCCCATGAACTATAAAATAAAGAAGTAGGTCAAATTAGTTGCAATATAAAATATGCAATTATTCTGATATAATTAAAAAATGTGAAGCTCAACGACCATTTTCTGTGATCGTCAAGTAATTATAAAAAAATAAGAAGTTAGGTTTTTTTATAGCCATTAGGTAATCCAATTAAATTTTATATAATAATTATCTGTGGATTTTTGGACGGCATTATTTTTTTGTTGTTGAATGGGACACGAGAGTGTAGGGAGCCGTGATCTGATCTGATCATCATGGTCTTGTTCGTCTACTGTCTGACCAGTGGATTTGATCGATCAGCTGATGATGATCTTGCTCTGATCATTGGCATTGATCGCTGCCATGATTTGATCACGGCGGAGATGGATTACACATCGATACGATCGGGCATCTGAACTTGGATCGATTCAAGGTGATCGATCAGATCAACGATCCTGATCAATATTAAAACTAATTAAACCTCATAAATAAAAATGTGAGAAAAAATCTTGAAGTGATCGGATCGCCGGTCAATAAAAAGAAGCGATCGGATCGCCGGTCAGTCACTCCCTCAGGCGATTGGTTGACTCCGATCACTGATCGATCGAAGACAACTCTTTTTAGTCGATCCCATAATCGATCAGTTCGTACGAGCGTTGACGAACATTTTTATCACGAGGTTTTCCCTTTTCGGATGGATGGAGTAGCCGTTACCGAACCCGTTATCACGGAACTGCGCCATTTTCACCATCCTCGGAAAAGCGGTTGTCCACGTGGGCCACTTTCATTGGCTCCGGTTTCTCACGTGGATGACGTACGCGCCGCTTCCATTCACCGACTCGTCGCCTCCCCCGAGCAGTTCCGGGAATCTAATGCGGCCCCCGGGGCCGCCCAGGCGCCGACACTCGACAGCCAGGAGAGAGAAAGAAGAGATAGAGAGAAAGAATCGCGTGATCTCTCTCTCCGTGCGTCCGTGAGTCCGTGTTTTGTGTCGGATGAGAACGCGGATAAGCGAGTCTGCGAGACAGCTCTTCGTCTATGGGAGAGAGAGACATGTGAGGAGAGAGAGAGTCTAACCATGGACGAACACATTTTTCTTCACGACATCCTTGAATCTTGGTAACAGTTTGCTAAGAACGGCCTGTAGCAGATTCCGTCCTCGCCTACTGTCATAAAAAAATCAGCATCATCATCATCATGCATTCACGTTTCTGTATAGTTATCTCATTTCTATCCTTTCATTGGTTCATTCATCTCTCTCTCCCGGACAACAGATCCCCCTGTTCCACTTCTCCCTCATTGTTCTCTCTCTAGAAAATCTTTATCTCTCTCTCTCCGTCCTTATACAAACATCTCTCTCAGATGTTTGCACGCGTGGGAAGAAGGACGCCGCCACTTCATAAACCGCGAGCGGGAAATGAATGCAGTACGGGGCTAGTAGATCTTAATGCCCTCGTTTCTTCATTCTCTTCGGCGGCCGACATTAATTCCCGACCTTCAGTTCTCTCTCTCTACGAAGATTAAAAAGTGGAAGGAGAGAGAGAGAAAGGAGGCGGCCGGTGAGCTCAGTGAGCGAGTGTACGTAAGTACAGAAGATTTTACCCTCGGGAGGAGGGAGAGAGACGAGTAATACTCTCATTTATCGGCGAATGAGATCTTGGCTGCATCTCCTGCCAGCCAGGATGGCAGCTCCTTTCTCTTCTCGATCGTTGTCTCCCCGATGACGCGTGAAAGCGAACGCGTTTCTTCCTCTATCCTCCTCCCCCGTCTCTACAGTTCTAGGATTGGGAGTGGCATCCAGCCAGGACCAATGGCGCGGGTCCACTGCCAATCTTTACCTGAGATTTATTCATCTTTGGATAAATAAAGTGGGACTTTAATACCTTCTTTTCATAAATACTTATTTCAAACCCCGATTTCCCTTTTATTCTCCTTTCGGACGATTATACCCTCCTCTCCCTGAACTTTTAATCTTTTCGCTGGAATATTTAATTGATTTTCTGCCGCCGGAGTAACTCCAATAAATCCAAAAAAACTCGCGGGGCATTTCGGAATAAACGCCGGATGGGCCCGGAATCATGAAGACCGTAATTGACTCTACAAGCGAAGGGCCTAAATGTAATTTACTGTGTCATTTATTAATACCGGTCTCCTATTTGCCACCGCAATCTTCACTCGCTCCACGTCTCCTCTATATCTACCTCTTCTGCCTCCCTTTCTTCCTCCGGGGAGAGAGCAGAGGAAATAACAGAGGAAGCCCCTTCGTCCTCTACCTCGCTCCTCCCTTCCGACCAATGGCATTTCCCCCGGACACGAGCAAAACGGTCAAACTCGACCGCTACAACAGCTATCTCCGCCGCGTCAACAGCACGAAACTCCTGTCCGCCTCTTCGAAGCTCATCTTCCGGAGCTCCCTCCTCGCCGCTCTCCTCCTCGTCATCTTCTTCACCATCAACTACCCTCCTCACTCCTCTTCCGCCGTTTCCACTCACCGCAGCTTACTCTCCTCGGCCGGCGGCGCCGCCTGGGAGCGCCAAGTCCGGCTGTCCGCCACTCCCCATCGCAGCGACGGGATCTCGGTTCTAGTCACCGGCGCCGCCGGCTTCGTCGGCAGCCACAGCTCCCTCGCTCTCAAAAAGCGCGGCGACGGCGTCCTCGGCCTCGACAACTTCAACTCCTACTACGACCCGTCTCTCAAGCGCGCTCGCCAATCTCTCCTCTCCAAATCCGGAATCCATATCGTCGAGGGCGATCTAAACGACGGAGCTCTCTTGGCCAAGCTCTTCGACGTCGTTCCCTTCACGCACGTGCTCCACCTGGCAGCCCAAGCCGGCGTCCGCTACGCCATCAAGAATCCGCAATCCTACATCCACTCCAACATCGCCGGTTTCGTCTCTCTCCTAGAAGTCGCCGCCAAGAAGGCCGACCCCCAGCCCGCTATCGTCTGGGCTTCTTCTTCCTCTGTCTACGGGCTCAACGAGGAAAACCCTTTTTCCGAGTCTCACAGAACCGACCGTCCGGCTTCTCTCTACGCTGCGACGAAGAAAGCCGGAGAAGAGATCGCCCACGTGTATAACCACATCTACGGCCTCTCTCTCACCGGACTTAGATTTTTCACCGTATACGGCCCCTGGGGAAGACCCGACATGGCGTACTTCTTCTTCACCAAGGATATCATCGCCGGGAAGCCGGTCACCATTTTCGAACCTTCGAATGGAGCAGAGAGAGAGGTCGCCAGAGACTTTACCTTCATTGATGACGTCGTCAAAGGGTGCCTGGGAGCGCTGGACACGGCGGAGAAGAGCACGGGGACTCCGGGAGGAGGGAAGAAGAGAGGGAAAGCGCAGCTGAGGGTTTACAATCTGGGGAACACTTCTCCTGTTCCGGTTTCTCGTTTAGTGGGAATATTGGAGAATTTACTGGGGATCAAGGCGAAGAAGAGTATCGTCAAAATGCCGAGCAACGGTGACGTGCCCTACACGCACGCGAACGTGAGTCTGGCGAACGAGGATTTCGGGTACCGGCCAACCACTGATCTGGCTACCGGTCTGAGGAAGTTCGTCAAGTGGTACGTCGAATATAATCACCTTAAGATTCCTGGTCAAGGAAAGTCAACGTCGTCTTCCTCGAGCTCGAGCTCGTCGCCGCAGGCCAGAAGAGTGGTCGACATGGAAGAGAGCTCTCTCTCGTCCGCGGCGTAGTTCTCTCTTTCATCACTCGTCACCATTGTTTCCGTCTTCTCCGATAAGTGTATGATAATTTACTCTGTCGATCATGCGTTACAAAAACAGAATAATCTCTCGCCGGATGATGAAGGCGCGATCTTGAGTTTCCGCCGCCATGGCTCTGTTGTGAATTACACACATTCCACTTTTTTCATATATATCTTATAAATTTTTTCCTCTCTCTTTCGCTTGTCTCTGTTCTTCTTCGGTTCTTCCCTGGAATGCCGAGAACCACGCATTCGAGCTGTAAGACAGAGAAAGTAGCTCTACGTTGACATCTGAGATATCAGCCGATCCCTACTGGTGCCAGCTGCCTTCGCGTGTCTGTCTGGCCCACGCTCTTTACAGCTCCCTTCCTCTTCCCCTCGACCATCATCCTCCGCTCTGGGTGACCTAAACTCCCACGCTCTAGAGAGAGAAAGAGAGAAACTGCGAGGACCTGCCGATAGGGGGCGAAGCGGACGGCATAACCGACGATTCTACTTCGCCAGTGAGTACCTGGGGACGGAGTTTCCCATATGGAGTTTCCCTTGCTAGAGTCTGCAGCATGCTCAGATTCCGGTCTTGGATCCGAAGACCAGATAGGGAAAATGACGCGGATGAGAGAGAGAGAGAGAGACTTTGGGCCATACGAGCCAGCTCATACTGCCAATGACGTCTCAGCGGCGGAGGGGTGGTGGCCCCAGCCACGTGCCATGAATCCTCGCAAAGCCTAATTAAACAACAGCATTCTTCTGAACGCGCCACCGCAACCGCATTTCCCCAATTTTCAAGGCGAGTTTGAAGGAAAATAAAGCAAACGATAATCAATTTAAATATTTTTTTTTTCGAATTTCAATGGAATTTCCCGCTTCATTTATTGTTTTCTGACGTGCGGACTTTATTGTAAATAAATTTTAATTTAAAAAAGTAAGTTCCTTCGTGCATGTCACACTTCCACCTTAAAAACTCTCCCTCGAGTCAAATCCACCATCTCTGACCGGAAGTCAAACCCTAACTCCGCGATGCAGGTTGGCAGGGTAGAGATTCCGAATTCCCCTAATTTCTCTGTAATTTCGAGGGCATGACGGAAAACCCCATCGCCACCGGATTCGCATTGCATTTTTTTATTAATTCCATTATTTTTTATAGACGGAGGATATCATGCGCACACAACTTCGAACTCCTCAGCGATTCGAATCCGCTTACTTTGACCGAAGTTGACCAGACCAACGAGGAGAACTGGGCAAGTCAACAGCTGAGACGGGTGCGAATCAGATAGACTATTTATCTTCGGGGCCTGGGCCGCATAGACCTCTTTTTGGGCCTGAAAAAAAGCTCATTACTTAAACTCTTAGTCCTACGTGGTAGGTCGGCGGGGCGTTTAAATGCTGGTGGGGGTCCAATCGGATCCGTCTTTTCAAAGGCCCATAATTGCTCTCTCTTTGTAGGCCCCACATTGATCTTAGATTCCTCCTCTTTAAGAGAGATAGTGAAATCATGAGAGACTAGATTATGTCATCGATCAGTGGTTCAGATGTCATCCGCAAGTGGTCGGGCATTGATCTCTCTCTCCATCAATCTGTCCTGTTTTCGTAAATTTAATTAATTTTTTCATCCATGGTCTGTGGAACTACTAATCCTACTGAAATTTCACCTTCCATAATTGGACTTGCCAAAAAGTCAACGGCCCAATAAGTTGGACTTGCACCAGATTCTTTGGGGGGGTCAACCCAGCATTTGATATCCTTGAGGAAAAGGGAAGAGACCGGAGAAGTAAGGCGGGGAAAAATGTCAGACAAAAGCACTATTAAAAACCCGCTATGAAGTTCAGAAGCTGTCCTGATCTCCGTATCCACCGCCGCCGCCTCTGTAACCACCGCCACCACCATAACCGCCACGGAAACCGCCGCCGCCGCCGCCACCCCCTGTTCTCTCGTTAGCAAAGCTAACCCTAATATTCCTTCCGTTTAATTCCTGGCCAAGGAGTGAAAGGTAGGTTAGCATTTTGCAGGGGGAGATGAAGAAAGTAAAGAAGATATCCGTAGCAAGTGAGAGCAGATATCCGTAGAAAAAGAGATGGAGACCGGGAAAGAGAGTGATACTGAAATATATAGATAAATGTAGAGACACATAGATGATATGCTGACAATATGGAGAGGTAGAAATAGAAAAAAGATGTCTGAGATAGATCGAAACGTATGTATTGACATGAACGTAACGAGATGAAGATAGAAAAATAGACAAATAAAAATAGGGAGATGGAGATGGAGAGGTATGAAGATGGATACATAAAAAGACGTAATAAAAGAGACAATATAAAGAGGAGACATGGATGAACGATCACAGGATTAGTAGATAGGAAGAAAGATAAATTGAGAGGTGGAGATGGTCGACAGGTTGTGAGATGGAGAGTATGGTAGATATCAAAAGATAAAGATGCATACATGTCTATATAGAGAGAGATGCATATTAGAGAGGAGATGACGGGCAAACCTGGCCATCCATGCCTTCCAGAGCAGACTTGGCAGATTCACCATCGGTGAAGTTCACAAACCCAAATCCTCGCGATCGTCCAGTGTCTCTATCAGTAATCACTCTCGCTGCATTCACACAATATCATCGAGATCAATGCTTAAAATTATACACTGAGATGAACATAATCATGTCCATGTAAATAAAAGCTCATAAATTATCATAAAAAGAAAATATTGCTTCTCAATATGCAGAAAAGATGATTCAAATGTATCAGAAATACATATGAGAGATATAACGAAGAAACATTTACCTTCAGTGACTTCACCAAAACTGGTGAATGCTTCCTTCAGCGAAAGGTCATCAGTCCCATAGGAAAGACCTAGAAGAATATTGAAACGAGAACATCATTGAGCGAACTTTAAAATAGAGTTAAGATTAGGGTTTATCAAAACCGGAAGATCTTAGAACCTCCAATAAACAGTTTACTGGAAGACATGGAACGAATTTGCTGCGCTGACATGGTATTTCTGCAAATGTTTTGCCTGATAATGCTACTCACTCTGCTTAAAAACGCCATCGCGGCTTTACTGAAAATAACAAAGTTTTAGTCATGGCGCTGTAACATAAACTGGAAGTCATTATTCATTCTGCAAGTAGTCTGCCTATACGTCGCAACACCAATGATCTTAAAAGTAGAACAATTATCTACATACGAACCGATACTGTTTTCCATCCTGATATCCGGTTTAAATGAAAGAAATGTTTAAGTTTTCAGAAAATCGTCTGCGCCCCGGAGAACGTCTCGTTTGACTTCTCCATTTCATTGAAAGGTCATGCGACAAGACGGTATAAAAAAGACGGGATAAACATTGAAATATGAACAAGACGGGATAAACATCGATGGTCCAGTAATATGCATATTGAAAGAGAATAGAACCAGAAAGATGATCGCTTCTACACTATGTTCGATCTCTGCGATGGTCGATAGTCGATAAAACAGAATAATCATCAAAATATCGGGAAAACACGACTAATTACAAAAAAACACCAGAAAAATAGCACCCATTCCCTGGATCACCACCCGGCAGGGATCGACAACACAAAAAATACCACAAAAAGAGAGCAATGAAATGAGGTACAGACGTGAATGAGAATAGCACGGGAGGCTCTCATCCTTCCACTCTTCATAGACGAGAAACGTCCGTACCTTTGCACAGGGGTTTACAGAAGCGGCTAGGGTTTAAGCTTCGCGTCCCGGAAGAATCGTCTAAGTGGGCAAAATATTTGAAGGCAGGTTTATTTGTCTGTGGGCCGGGCTGTGGGTCCCATAATAGATTATTAGGTATCTGTGTTTCGTCGCGTTAAGTTCAGTTCGAGGGCAGGCATGTAAATAATTTAAAAAATAATATTTAAATATTTCTAAAATTTGCACGGTTTTATCAATGGAGTATCTCTCTCTCCTGAGGGCTGGTGCATCATGGTCATGAATGTTAGACCCCTACCAAGCATGCATTCTGACAAGCAAAAACTATGTATTGGCTAGGAAATTTAGTTCATCCATCATGAAAAATGGATCAAGCAAAAAATTATGAAAAACAAGCTAGTTTTATGCCTTGCAAGTTTTCCCTCTCATCCATCTACTAATGTCGACTCTATGATGATGCTGCCTCCCTTCCGCGACCTTTATCATCATCTATAATGCTCATCAATTGTCCAACTCTAATCCTCGCAATTTTTTTGTCACTAAATTGCCAAAGACGGTTTCCTTGGAGTCAACAAGCCATCGAGAAGGCATGTGAGCCACCTGACCTTCATGGCATTGCCTCTATGTGCTACTTATTTATGACATGCATCACCTATGTCACACACACATAGGGCCACAACATGGTGACCATACATGGCATTGTGCCAACCAGATGGTATCATGTTGACCAGGTGGTATCATGCATGCCTATCACTAGGCATCTGCATGGTGTCGTGATTCAAGATGAGATTCATTTATAATTGCGCCTATAGGACTTTCCAATCGGCCATTATACACCTTCACTATATGCTTGAAAGATCCTAAGTTTATTCGTGTTGCGGGACTAAACTGCCCTTATCCTTTTTGCAAGGCACTTGTTTGTGTCTTGAAATTTGAAATTGTGGCGCCTAATTGGAGCCTTTTGGATATGGTGTGATGGTAAGTAGTGACAATTATTTTCTTTAATTTTACTCCTAAGTTGAGTGTATTTTGAAGTTAAAAATTTCTTCTCTTGTAATTTCTTAAAATAAATTGCATCAAATAATAGTTTATTTAATTTTTTATTAAACAAAAAATTTAGATTAAAAATAAATTATATTTTAAATTATATAAATTTTCTAATTTTAAGGGATTTTTCTAGATTTTTAAATTCTAAATTTTTTTATTCTACAAACACATCAGATTATACACATCACATTTGCTTTATAATGAAACCTTAGATTCATTATTATACATATAGGATATTTATAATGAAGTCCAAGGATATGTGCAATGATAAATAAATTGTGATGAGGTCTTATTATGGTGATTAATTATCAATAAATATATATTCAATATGTTCTTATTCATAGGACATCATGTACAAGACTTGGCTTCAAATCAAGGGAACTCAGTCATTGATTTTGTTCTTTAACCTCAAGACTCAAATATTCTACCTCATCCAATATCATTTTAGTCCAAGAGGACATGAGAGCCTCCTTAGGATGCATTGGCAAAGTGGCTTCTTTTTCCGTAGAAGTATTTCTAGAGCTAATTTGAATTTTATGAAAGATGATGATGATATGACTATGAATGTAAGTAGAAATGGAAGGAAATGGTGAAAATGATGATTCCTAGTACTTAAGGCAAATAATCCCTAAGCTCTAATGCCACTTCAAAGTCAAACTAGGAAATAAAATCGTATTTCCACAAATAGAGGGGTTTCCAGTGGGAGATGGATGAAATCATAACCAATGGGAATGTAATCACCAAATATGTGGATAGAGACTGACGAGAAGAATCCCGGAGGTCGCTGAATACATGGAGACGGTCATAAAAAGTTCCAAACTCACCAATTTTGATCAAATAATCACAAAATAGATAGTATGGAGGTGAATACGGGTTGAATCCATGGATAATTAAGATATATTTTAGGTATTTCTTCAAATTCGATCAAATAGGAAGAGAGAGAGAGAGAGAGAAACAACTAACATTTAAAACTTGTCAAATTTCAAACTATGAGAGAGAGTTTCACAAGATCCAAATATGTAGGGGAAGAGAGATAATCGTCCACCCTTGAAGGATTGTGTCTCTTCTAAAATTGAAATGCAACTATAATTTTACTATAAATTGAATTCAAGGTTAACAAAAAATGTAAAGTAAACATCCTAAAATCAGAAGACTGATAACATGCATATTTAACTTGAAATATTATCATATTAAACTGATATTAATGCTTATTTTATGTAATTATAATTCATGTTATCAAGGTTTTATAAATTTTTAAACATGGATAAATTTTTATCAATGTTTGACATGCCATTTTACTGAAGTCCACATTTTTGTATTATTTAGGGTTAATTATATGCTTTATTGATGTTTAACCTTTTTCAAGGTCAAACAACTTGAAATTAACCATTTTTTCTTCATTTTATTTTTACTTTAGTGGATGATTAGAAGAAGAGAATGATGAGATGAATTAAAAGTCAACTTCAAGGGGTTGACTTTATTTGGCTTTTAAAGTCATGTTAATATTATTTTGAATTCATCATATTTCCTTGTTTAAATTTATATTTCAGGTGGCATGGGATTAAAGAAAAAGAAAATTGGGATCCAATGGAGAAAATTTGATTCAAAAAGGCCTTTTAAATTGAAATTTATAAATTTATGAAGTTTATATATTTTTATGGATTTATTTTGATTTTTCAGGAATTTTTAGAAATAACAATTCGCGGGACCCGCGCGGAGCTGATGTGGTGTGACGCGGACACGTGGCGGTGCCACTTGGGTCGCAAGGGACTAAGCGGGCTAAGCCTATTGGGCCCACGGGTATAGTGGGCCCATGAGAGATAAAGGGGGCGTACTAGGCACATTGGGCTACACGAAAGCTTATAATGTTTTCCCCTTATATAGGAGACAATTCCATTTATTTTCTTTCATGTGGAACTAAAACTTATTTCTCTATTTCACAGTGGCAACGTGTGGAAACATCCAATCAAACACGCGAAAAGGCTCACGTTAATCTGGTGGATTTGGGTCCACCAAATCTCGATCAACGACACGTGACGAATTTCGCAACCGTCGATCTCATTAGTGAAATCTAACGGCTTCAATTTAATTTTGCCCTAGGCGAATCGTGAAGTGACACGCGGCTGCCCATGGACACTCCGATGAAGATCGAACGGTGGAAATAAAGGAGAGAGTGGAGCCTGTGTCGTGGGATCGTGGCCCACTTATCGCGCGTTACGTGGTTTCATCTGAGCTGTTCAAGCTCCTTAAGCAAAATGGACGGTCTGGATATCAAGCGGGAATTCTTCTATTAATTAATGTAATCTATTATAGAAATGTAACTCTTGATTAAGCGTGAAATTAAGCATATTTTGAGGAAGATCTTAAAATCTTCGTGATTCTCTTGCATTCTAGACTCAATCACGCATGGATTGAGGTAAGTAAATCACGAGCATCATGAGAAAACTTTTGGAAATTGTCCCTTGAACGCTGAAATCATGAAGAAGAAGGAATAAGAGAAATTAACAGCAATCAAAGCAATTTGAGGCTCAATCTTCACGTCAATCGGGTCAGTAGTGTGATTCCTTTGTAATCTTCACATTATAGATATTATAGAGTAGATTTACATGGGTAATTAGAGTTTAGGAAATCAGAATTTCATCATTGCGCCCAAATTCGTTGCAAATTTTTCCTAATTTCCAAACAAGGATTTCTCCTTAATCTTAAGTCCAATTTATTTGAATTTGGTTTCATTGGATTCCTTGTTCAATCAGTTTTCCCTGGATATCTTATTCGTCAATTTTCATCAAGGTTTGGCCCTTCGATTTGTCATTTGACCAACTACTGTTAAAAATCAATCCAAATTTGGGTGTTGACTTTCGAGGGCTATTACTACAAATATGGAAGGTGAAATATGATAATTTTTGTGTCTTTAGAATTCTTTGATCCTAAGATTTCTACGAGTAGGTGATTTATTATATTTGGATATCATTTGATCAGTCAATTTAATGATTTGGACCGAAACCTTAATTTCAGTGATTTTCTGTTGATTGATTTTAGAAAAATCATAGTAAATCCAATTCTTCTATAAAAATCACGATTTCTATATCAAAAATCTCCTATTTCTCTCTAGTTTTTGAAAATATTTTTGTAATGCTTTCTCATTTTTCTCTCTTTGATTTTATAAAAAGTCAAAGTCTGGTCAAAGTCAATGCTTTGACCTTGACTTTTGACTTTTCTTCTCCAAATATATTTCAAAATTCTTAAAATATTTTTCTCATATATTAGTATTATTATCATTGATAATATATCATTTTCATTTCTTAAAAACCCTAATTAGACTTAAGTTTGACCAAGTCAACTCTTTCAATAAAAGTCAATCGTACTCTCTATGGTTCGACCCAATCTTATAACTGTACTTGATTTTCATATTCTTTAAATCATCGTGAGTTTGGAATTATAAATATTGTTTGACCGACGATTGTGTGTTTCAATGACTCGCACAAATCATTTATGAATGACAACAACTTATGAAAGTATCTTCTAAAAAACCTCTAATCAAGCCTATCAAATGAAATCTAAAACCTTTCAAACTAGGTCATTTTAATAGATATTAATTAGCCTACAATAAATATCTAATTAGACCTAGTAAAATCATCTCTAATAAAGGCCTATTCAAAATCAAACTTATGCATATGTTGAGATCTGATCAATCAAATGTTAAAAATTAATAGATGATAGGTGACATTGCACAGACTTTTTGGTGTCCTTTTTATTTTTAAGTTCTTGGTTGAATTCTTGAATGAGAAATACCCTTCTAATGAATAAATATTGAGCCTCTCTCTTAGTGAGAAAATATTTAAAGCTGTATGATCAGTGCATAAAATGATCTTTGTTATGAACAAAAACTTCTTGAGAGGAAAAACTACAACCATAAGCTCCTTTTTAGTCGTTCAACATTTAGGTTGTGCAACAAGTAGGATTTTTTTCTCACATAACACATTTTTGTTGGTTTTTTCTCAATCCTTTGACACAAAAAAAACCCTCAATAGGATAGTGTGAAGCATCACACTATGATATTGTCATATCCCAATTCGCACAGTATAGGAAGGGTGCGTCCACCAATGACTACGTCAAGCTATTGAATGACGGTCTTCCCTCATTAGAAATAGGAAATTCTTAATGAGTAGGTTGGTCAAGGACATGGGGATTTTAACAATAAAAACTAACATGCCCAAGGAATTCTCAAATTTTGTGCAATGTGATAGGTAGCTTGAGGTTTTGTAGTTGCCTTAATTTTGGTCTTATTTGCCTCAAAGCCTCTCTTAAAAAAACATGCTCGAAAACACTCCTTGCCCTATGTAGTGGGATTTCTCCCAATGCAAGTGAGTAAATTTGATAGCACTCTTATGGGCTTATTGAGCCCATTATCTCAATCTCTTTATGGCGTCCTCTCTCTATAGATGGGGAGGATTCTCCTCTTGTTTGGTTTGAGATTTTCCCATTTTATTTCCTCAACATGTTATTAGAGCTAAAAGACTAGAATCCCTTCCAAATCATCATCCCTTATCTCTACCATTTCTTATTTACCCATCGTCATTGTTGATGGCTATTCATGCTCCGTTACACTACATGATGTTTTAGATCTTTTTGGATTTCCCACTAACCATTTCACAACCCTTATTTATATTACCATTTTCTATGCTTTATATCATTTCTTCCATAACCTTCACACTAATATGAAGATTGTTTTGGTTTATGACAACGATCATGGGATCTATGAGTGTGTGTCAAACACCCCTTGCTTGAGAACTTTGACTTTGTTTTCTAGTTCTTCCACTTCTATTATATGACATTGTAGACTTGGTCATCCTTGTTTTTCTAAAATTAAAGAATCATAACCATAGTTATCTTTACCTGAGTATATGTGCAAGTCATGTGAAAAAGGACAAACATTGTCATTCTACTTACCTTGCTTGCAATCCATTCCACCATACCACACATTTGACCTCATCCTTTACGATGTTTGGGATCATCTTGTGTTCCATCTCCTTCGGGCCATATTTATTACTTTATATTTTTTTGTTGATTATACTTGAGTCAGCTAGGTTTGTCTCATCAAAGACCACATGCAAATTCTTGAAATTTTTCTTCAATTTACATAGGAAATTGTTAGTTTAACCTAAGTTTGATCATTACCTTAGTTGACTTTAGAAGTCAACTAGGAATTATTTCACTCATAATCATGTTTTATGTTTAATATCTCATTTCAAGGCATAGATTTAAAGAGGATCAAATTCATGATCCAATGAAGAAAATTTCATGCAAAAAGGAGGTCTAGAACTGAAGTTATGAATTTTTGAAGATTAACTATTTTTTTTGGAATTTTTCATGATTTTTCAGGAATATTTAGATATTAAAATGACAAAAATCAAGGAGGAAGTGGGCCCACGTCATGGGGATCGTGGTCAGCTTATCGCGCGTTACATGGCTTCATCGTAGCCATTCAAGCCCTTTACGCGAAATGGACTGACCGGATATCAAGCGGGAATTCTTCTATAAATCAATGTTCTCTCTTACGGAAATGTAACTCTTGACTAAATGTGAAGAAATTAACCATTTTTGGAGGAATATCTTGAGTTCTTCATGATTTTATTACGTTCTAGACTCAATCTCGCATGGATTGAGGCAAGTTAATCACGCATATTGTGAGACATTTGGAAATCGCCCCTTGAACGCTGAAATCAAGTTGAAGAAGGAATTGGAGAAATTAACATCAATCAAATTAATTTGAGGCTCAATCTTCACGTCAATCTGGTTAGTAGTGTAATTCCTTTGTAATCCTCACATTCTAGATAGTTTAGAGTATATTTAGCTAGGTAATTAGATTTTAGGAAATCGGAATTTTGTCATTTCGCCCAAATTTTGTCGCAAATTTTTCTTGATTTCCGAACAAGGATTTCTCCCTAATCTTAAGTCCAATTTTTTCAAATTTCATTTCATTGGATTCCTTGTTCAATCAGCTTTCCGTCGCATTCATCAATTTTCATCAAGGTTTGACCCTTTGATAACGTGTTATTGATGCATTACAAATGGGTTTTAACACATAATTCTAAGTCATATAATGCACGTTATCATATTTTTATGATATTTTTTCATTAATCATTGCATTCCACTCATATACTCAACTTGCATGTATTTAGTGCTAATTTAGTAAAAAAAATAGATATGTCCTATCATGCACCATTCTTTTCAATTACTTATACTATGAGACTAACCCCATTTGACTCTTTCAAAGTCAAGTGGTTGAATTATTATATTTTCTATGAGTATATGATGTAGGGACATAGGTATGCAAGTAGGAAAGCATGAATATGGATGACGATAAGAGGAAAGAGGAAACAACACTTTACTAAATCTGAACATCAAGACAACTATATTTTTATGAAATGTGGTAAATGAGGTTTGGATTTAGTAAAGCTATCTGATAAAATGCATTTATAACTTAAATCCTTATCCTAATTAACTCATATTCATGCTTATTTTATGAGAATATGATGCATGTTATCATACTTTTTAGGAATTTTCTTCATTGGTATGTCATTTCACTAAAGTCGATATTTATGCATAAATTAGGATAATTTCATGCTTAATAGATGATTAGTCTTTTTTTAAGTTTAAATTAATAGAAGTTAATCTCTTTTATTGAATGATTTTGACTTTAGTGTATGTATTGATGGATAATTTCAAGATGAAATTATGATTAAGAAGATTTATTAAGAAATGAGTTAAGTAATTTTTAATTCATCTTAATTTCTTCTTTAAAAATATATTTTAATGACATGATGTTAAAAAGGAAGAAATTTGTGATCAAATGGAGAAAATTTGGACTAAAAAGGAGGTGTATATTTAAAGTTATGAATTTCTGAAGTTTATGCCTTTTTCCGATTTTTATACTATTTTTAAATTGATTTTTCTTACTAAAATCGCAAAAAAGGGGGGTATTTTGGTCCACAGACCCCTGTATGCTGACGTGGCGTGCGTACCTAATGTGGCGCGGAGCTGACGTGGTGCGAGGGACCACCGGGCGGATGCGACGCGGCTCTGAGGCCACGTGGTAGTGCCGCGGGTGGCCCACGCGAGGCACATGTGGTGCACAGGGCGCGAACACATGGCAGGAGGCCACGCGTGACCACGGGTCCACGCGGACACCCGTGTGGGGCGCCACGCAGCAGGAGAGGGTCGGCAGGTGAAGGGCCCACGGGTTAGTGGGCCCTGGTAATATGATTGGGGCGGTAACGCAATTGCGTTATACCGCCCCGATATTTAAGCTTAATGTGTTTCATATTTTCTTCCGTGTGGGACTATGTCCCACACGTTTCTTACTTGTGCAGGACACGTGGCAGCTCAGCGGACGTCGGATCCAAGGGCATCGCTTGAAACACGTCGATGTGGTGGACACGGAGTCCACCCGATCTCCATCATGAACACGTGCTCAATTGGAGGACTAAGTAAACGCGATGAACAACTTACCTGACGACACGTGGAGGGCTCGGAATCGTTCGATCGTCATCGTTGCTCATCCGTCATCAATCGAGATCGTAGTCTTCATCCGGATGCATGAACGGCTGTGATGCATCGAGACAACGGTGGACTCCCATCGGGCGGTGGACGCTCCTCACGATCGTGCGATCACGATGGCTGGGAAGATTCGTGGAAGAAATCAACGATCGTGGTGCGATCGAACAGCGATCGTGGTGCGATCAAGCCGCGATCGTGGCTCCTTCATCGTGGAATCAATACCACGATTCTTCCAATACCTGGCGCACAATTCCCATTGAAGACGGCAGGCGAAAAGTCCTTGATCGAAGCCCGATCGCCGCTTGATCGTGGCCACGATCAAGCGCGATCGTGGCTTCCTTTGAAGCCAAATCAATGCTGATTCGTCGCGGGATTGAAGCCACGATCAATGCCAAATGAATCGCTCCCACGACGCATTCAAACCGCCCCCATACGAACGCATCAATCGGCCACGATTTTCGGGCGAAATTTCCCTTTAAAAGCATATATTCTCCCTTCTTGTTCTTCAACTTTTGACCGATTCGTGAAGTGAATTAAGCGAATTTAGAGGAAGATCTCTAGTTCTTCGTGATCCCCCCCGCGTTTAGACTCAATTGCGAAGCAATTGGAGCGGGATTGATCGCGAATTCCCCCTTGATTTCATCAAATTTTCCCCTTGAATTCCGCACGTCCACGAGGAAGAATCCGAGCAAATTTACTTCAATCCACGAGAATTGAAGCCCCATTATTGCGGAAATCAGGTTAATAGTGATATTCGATCGATTATCAGGAGGTAATTTGAGTTTTTATTATATTTAGAAGTTTAATTTTACAAATTAGTTCTTAGTGTTCTTTATTTTCCCCAAATTTGAGTCTAAAAGTTTCTTATTTTGAAAATAGGATATGTCTATAATTATAATTTCAAATCACTTTATTTTAGTTTCATTGGATTCCTCTTTTCATCAACTTTCCGTGGATAGAAAATTCATCGAATTCCGAGTTCATTTGACCCTTCAATTTAACGTTTGACCGAGCTCTGCTCATCTTTCATCAGAAGTCAAATGTTGACTTTCAGGGTCAATTACTTTCAATTTACAAATCTGAATTTGATCACTTTAGTCTCTTTAGATTCCTCTGGTTCTTAGCTTTCTATTGACATATAAATTGCAAGATTTGGATTTCATTTGACTCGCCAATTTGACGATTTCCTTTGAGGTCTAAATTTCGGAGATTTTATGATATTTAATTTTTCAATAATTCATAGTAAATCCATTTTTTATTCTACAATCACCAAATTATATATCAATAAATTCCATTTTCTCTCTAGTTTCTAAATATATAATTTTCGTAATCTTTTGACACTGTTTTATTATCTGATTTTACAGATCACCTACTGTTAGTCAAAGTCAAATCTTTGACTTTGACTTTTGACTTTTCTCTGTCAAATCCAAGAATTCAATTCTTAAAACTTATTATTTAGTGTATTTATACCATTTTTACTCATCACATCTTATTTTTACTTCTTTAAAACCCTTTTTAAACCTAAGTTTGACCAAGTCAACTCTGCAATTAAAGTCAACCCTGCTCTCTGTGGATCGACCCGATACTTACACATTACTTGATTTTATATCTTATCTCTGTGAGTTCGATTTTATAAATTTTGTTTGACCTACGTTGTTGTGTTTTAACGATGCACAAAAACGCTTCGTCAGTATCATTATAAAATTTTTAGATTAATCCAAAATTGATTTAGAGTGAATATTGGGCCAATCTCCTTATTTTTAACGAGGTTGGACCAAGCTTAATTTTTATTAAATGAGACCTTAATTTTTTCTCATGATTTTAGATATTTTGGGATTAAAAGATAGTGGATTAAATTCTTGATCCAATGGAGAAAATTCCATGAAAAAAAAATAGTTGTATTTTGTAAGATATTTAATTTCTAAGTTTAGAGATTTTTCTTGAATTTTTCTGAATTTTTTAGGGACTTTTCTGATTTTGAGCATATTTACGAAAATGCCACTCTGATTTTTAAAGTAAAAAATTTTCAAAAATACCCTCCAATTTTCGAACTAAAAAATTTACAAAAATGCCACTCCGATTTTTAAAGTGAAAAATTATAGAAATGCCCCTCTGATTTACAGAAATTTTTGAAGTCAGTAATTTACAGAAATGCCACTCCGCACTATCTCAATCTAGACTATGATATCTCATGATCTAGATGGAGTTTTGAGCTGAAATTTTATTTCTAGATTCATATTTTAACCCTCTATCTATCCATACCCTTGGATCAAACAATCAAGCTTAAAAAAATTAGAAGTTAAAGATAGAAGTTAAAATTTGATAATTTAGAAGTGAATATTTGATTAAAATACAGAAGTTAAAATTTGATAATTTTGGTGTCTTTAGAATTCTTTGATCGTAAGCTTTCTATTCATAGGTATTTTCTAGATTTAAATATCATTTGATTAGTCAATTTAAGGATTTGGACCGAAACCTTTCTTTCGATGATTTTATCTTTATTGATTTTAGAAAAAGCATAGTAAATCCAATTCTTTTCTAAAAATCACGATTTCTATATTAAAATTCTCTTTTTTCTCTCTAGTTTCAAAAAATATAATTTTTGTAATATTTTCTTACCTTTTTCCTCTCTGATTTTATATAAAGTCAAAGTCTCGTCAATGTCAACGCTTTGACCCTAACTTTTGACTTTTCTTCTCCAAATATTTTTTAAAATTCTTAAAATATCTTCTCTCATAGATTAGTACTATTTTTATTGATAATATATCATTTTTCTTTCTTAAAAATCCTAACTAGACTTAAGTTTGACCAAGTCAACTCTTTCGATAAAAGTCAACCATGCTCTCTGTGGTTCGACTTGATCTCATCGATGTACTTGATTTATAATTTTTAAATCATCATGAGTTCAGAATTATAAATTTCTTTGACAGATGATCGTGTGTTTCAATGACCACATTACATCGATCCATCAGATACCCAAGTAGGCATATTAGTAAACTACTTTGAGTTGTTTACTCAAAATAAGGGTGAAACAATTAGGGAAATGTCAGGACATTTCAATGCCATAATCAATGTATTGAAAAATATGAGTAAGGACTATTCAACCCTATAAAAAATAGGAACTTCCTAAATGCATTATCTCCCGAGTGGAAAATCAAGGTTGTCACCATTGAAGAGGCGAAGAACCTTAGTACTACCCCACTAGTTGAGATAGTCGGGTCACTCATCACATATAAGATGAATGAGGTGATGGGATCTGAGGTCGATAACTTTTTCGAAATTTTGATCAAAACATCAAATGCAGCGGAAAACTATTGAATCAGACATTCAAAATGCCAAGCCACCAATAACAGATGATCCTATCATCTAGTATGAATGAGAAAACATACTTACATGGATTCCTTGAAGGAGTTCTTGAAGCTATTCAAGTGTCTAGCCTCTAGCGGTATCCACACGGTCTCCGGATGGTTGGATCTCCTCTTCAAAGCTCTTCACAAGAGAGAAAGAGAAGAAAGGAGAGAATTCCCACAAGGCTTGCATGGGCACCTTTAGTTGTGGTCGTCCTCCCCCTATTTATAGACATTTGGTATGAGGTTTTTTCATAAAAACCCTCATAATTATGTCTATATCCACCAACATCTATAGACCTTATGTGTGTGACCCTCTAGGTCCATATATCTCACTAGTTAATAACTCTATAGACCAAATAACACCTTATTAGTCAACCTTAATTAATTATCCACATTCACATATAAATTAATTAATCAAGGATCGATTTAACCCAATCGACAGGTTGAGTTGCCAACCCATTGGGTGCCAAGCTACACCACGTACTCTAGGAGATATGGAGTATGTAAGAACTCACTTATGGAACCTTCCCATCATCGATTACCACGTATGTATAATCTTTCATCCACATTAGACTTATGAATGACTTAGGGTATGGTCAACTGTAAAACCCTAATCGGTCACTCAATTTTGTATTGATGCTTGTAGAAATCATCGAGAACTCCTTCGATATTTCTACTACCTTGGCCAAGGATTTCATCGCATCTCATTCCTTTGAGTCAATCTCCTCAAATACCGAGGGTGGATGATCCCATCTTGATCACACAATCATCTTCGTGGACTTCATGTCGTATCCAATATATGACGTTTTAGATATCCCGCGACTATGGATTCGTAAGTCTGAATCAAAACACTATCATCCATCCACAAGATGTATTTGGTGTCTCAAGTCAAAGGACCACATACACAACCATGACATGAATCAACCTGATTGACAGTTAGGTATAATACCATTCAGGGATTCATACGGATCAATTCAGTGAACTATCTATCCTTAGTGTCTCCACACCGATGGCTATAGGATCAGCCATACTCATCATATGAGATGGATTCGATAGTGCTATTCTTTTCGGATAATTCGATGTCCTTCTCGAATATCCCACGAATAGAAATGTTTAGAACATATGTTGAAAGACTAGTGATCACTATATTATGATCTCATCATAATTCACTTAGTCATTGCACATGCTCATGGACTTCATTACAAACATCACACAAGAATGACAATGAATAAATTTTATTTCATTGAACATAAACAAGATATATGAAAGTGTGATTGGCTTATAGGCCACATAATATCCATCATGAGGCGCGTAGAAACCCACCAACTGAAAAGAAAGAAAAATCAGTTGCTCTACGCACGAAGGACACTTCATTAGACGATGATGAAGAGATAACAATGTTATCTAGGAAAATAGAAAAACTAATTAGGAGTAAGAGAAGGATAGGAAACACGTCTAAAGTATGTTTTGAGTGCAGGAAGCCAGGTCACTTCAAGGAAGATTGTCCAAGGTTGAAGAAGAAATATGAAGATAAGGACTCGGAAGAGAAGGAAAAGCTGAAAAAAGAAATCTTCAATGGAAGGATGATAAGAAGAAGAAGAAAGCATTGAAGGCCACATGGAGTGACTCAAGCGATGATGAGAAGAACGAAGATATTGAAGATGAAGAAGTAAACTTGTGTCCAATGGCCAATTGTAGTGAAGGTGAGTATGATATTAGTGATACCTCACCGGAGGATCTGCAAGAAGCTTTAGAGGAGGTATTTATGAAATTGAAAAGCACTAGGAAAGAGCTAAAGAAGGTTAAGAATGAAAATCTACAGCAATTAGAAAATATTTCAGTTAGAAAATAACTAAAGAATTGGAGACAACCGATAGTGCTCCAAAGGAAAGTGTAGAAGCACTCTAACGTATAAGAGAGTTAGAATTAGAGAACACAAGAATAGTTAGAGAGAACATAACTCTTAAGGAAGAGGTTGAAAGCTTAAGATTGGCGACACCTACATACCACTTGTCCAAACTGCCTTCCAATACTTTTGTGGTTAACACAAAATCATTCATTGAACCACTTGCCCTTACACCTCTTTTTAAAATAGTGTTGCTGAAAGAAAATATTACATTCTACTTGACATTACTCTATGAGATGAATGTTCTGCAATGTATGTGATTTTGATGCCATAATGATAGTTACTTATCTTGATAATCGCTTTCCCTTATCTCCTTTGGGTAGTACAATCCCCCTTGTCATTTCCCTAATGCTTATTTCTTTATATAATCATCTCGTGTGTTTGGATGCACTACCTTTGTTTAAGACCAAAACCCACCTTTATCTAAACCAGTTCCTGGGGAATTAAAAATAGTATTCACTGGTCATTCGCACACATGCAGGGATATCGTGTTTATTTTCCAAATAGACGATGTTATATTACTTACCTGATGTCACCTTCCATCATGGTGTTCTCTATTTCTCTCCATCTACTACTCTCGTTTAAGCATTTATATTTCCATCCTCGGGGTTCCGCTCTACTCCATCATCTGTGCCATCTTTTTTCATGCATATCCGCTATCCATGTACCTTCTAGCTCGTCTCCGAGGATGCTATTTGTGATGCTTAATCCTCCAAGTCTCTACCGGTTATGCTGATAAGAGTCACTTTAATAAAACATTTGTCATTTATGAACCAAGAACCTCATCTTCACCGAGGGCCTCAATGATTTGTTATACGATTGTTTGGGATTCAACCTAGGCATGGTCAATCTCTTGCTTGGAAAATTGTGTTAGATGTAGCATACTTGAGGGCTTAGCCCAAGTTAGGGGCACTAGTCCCACATGGGTCATAATCCTCTTTCTCTCTATTTCTCTTCTATGAATAGAGGCTTCTATAAATTCCTTTCACTATCGACCTCTCCATTTCTTTCTCTGAATCGTTTTATCTCCCAACCTTTATCTCTCTCGAGTTATTAATTTTTTATTCTTTTCAATCTGTCAATTTCTCTATTTCTTTTCTGTCTTTTCATCCCCCGATCCTTTATCACTCGATTTCTTTCTTTTAATTCTTTTCAAGAAAAAAGCTTCAGCTTCATTGTTCTTAATCATTGTAGCAGTTTAATCACCATTGCGTTGTGTTGCCGTATTTCGACGTACTTCGTTTCTTTACTTTTGCGTTGTTTTCCCGTATTTCGTTTTGTTTAATTGGACTTTCTATCGTTTCTGCTCCATCGTCGTAGAAGTTTTCTATCGCCATATTACTTAATGATTTTGTTGCCGTGTTACTTAATGAAAGTTCACAAGAACTTTCATTATAAAACTTTTTCTTAATCATTGTAGCAGTTTAATCACTGTATTTCGCCATACTTCGTTTCTTTACTTTTGTGTTGTTTTCCCGTATTTCGTTCTGTTTAATTGGACTTTCTATCATTTCTGCTCCATCGTCGTAGAAGTTTTCTATTGCCGTATTACTTAATGATTTTTTTGTCGTGTTACTTAATAAAAGTTTCACAAGAATTTTCATTATAAACTTTTTCTTAATAATTGTAGCAGTTTAATCACCGCTGCGTTGCGTTGCCGTATTTCGCCGTACTT
This sequence comes from Lemna minuta, assembly GCA_024174645.1. NCBI lineage: Eukaryota > Viridiplantae > Streptophyta > Magnoliopsida > Alismatales > Araceae > Lemna > Lemna minuta. The sequence continues at coordinate 14,219,944 of CM044101.1, forward strand.
CATTTCTTTACTTTTGCGTTGTTTTCCCGTATTTCGTTCTATTTAATTGGACTTTCTATCGTTTCTGCTCCATCGTCGTAGAAGTTTTTCTATTGCTGTATTACTTAATGATTTTTTTGCCATGTTACTTAATGAAAGTTCACAAGAACTTTCATTATAAACTTTTTCCCTCCACAACCATCAATTTTTATTCCTTTTTCGTTGCTCTGCCTTGCTCGCGCTGCTCTTCTCCATTCTTCGTTCCGCTCTTCTCCGTTCTCCCCATTTCACCGTTCTCCGTTCATCCCATTTTCGTTTCACTTCTCCGTTATCCCCATTTCTCTGTTTCTCCCCCATTTCGTTTCACTTCTCCGTTCTCCCCATTTCTATTCTTCCCACGCTCTGCTTGAAGGCGATTTCATACGGTTGTCCATTTTCGTCTGTTGTGCTTTCATTCCGATGTGATTTCATTCGACTGTGGTCTTTATTCCCACGTTGTTCGTACGAGTCAAGGAGTGTCAATTCGGTTGTGATTTCATTCAACTTTTATTCTGGCATGCTCGTGTTGTTCTTCCTTTCTCGGACTTCTCTATTCCCCCCATTTCTCCTCAACCCCATTTCTATTCTTCCTGGGCTTTGCTTAAATGCGATTTCATTCAGTTGTCGAGGAGATCTTCTGTTCGTCTGGCGTAGGAGTTGAGGAGATCTTCTATTCTTCTGCCGTAGGACTCCAGAAGAATTCGTCATGCGGTGTAAGGTTTGAATTTTTCATTCTGTCTAGAAATTTCATCTTTCGATTGAGACTTAGATTTAGGAATGCTTATTTCGAGCTGTATCAAATAGAATTTACATTTACTTCTTACGATGAAGATTTTGATTTTCATTTCCAATTAAATTGAGAATTTATATTATTTAATTCACGCATTGCAATCTAGATTTCTAATTTTATTTATGCGACTCTCTTATGCGTCTTCCCTATTATTTAATTCACGCATTGCAACCTTCTTCAAATTAACCAAAAAAGGGCCTTAACATGGAGTCAAATCGGGCGACATATGATGTAAAGGAGCGTAGAAACATGCTTGCACGTCAACGTTGTGCGAGCCTTACACAGACGCACATCGTGAATCTAACAATATCGCACGGCGCACTAGACGTGTTGCAAGTGTGGAAGGCCAACCACTTGAGGAATGAATAGTTGCATTACAACGGGACAAGGAACGAGTGGCACATAGGCGTGCAGGCAGTACAATGGATAAGTGGATCATGGAGTTGCACACAAATCAAGAGTCACATGCTGTCCGATGGGCAACAAGTAAAGACCAACGAGCAGCATTTACAAATTTACCTAAAGGACATCACCCGTTTAATGGCAAAGATGAGAGACTTCGACACCAAATGGGACGAATGGACAGACGTTGTGCCCATTGCGACGTGCTGCATTGGATTGAAGAACACAATACATCATCACCCCGCACACGCCCAAATTTCATAGCCAACTGCTCCTGTGGCAAAGTGAGTCTTCCACCTTTGGCGCAACCACCGTCTCCTTTACGAGATCTACTAGAAGGGCATACATTGTAGGCCAAGCAATTTCACAATCAGATTCGAAAGTACAATAATGCCTTTGCCTTTACATCTGTTGGTGCCAAGATTGATCAAAGTATGGCACGTGGCAGAGTTTACACGTATCGCCTTCAAGGAAAATTACATCACCGTATGGGGAGTCTTTTGCCGAGTGAAGGAGAGAAACCAAAATTCATACACACACACACACACACACACACACACACACACACACACACACACACACACACACACACACACACACACACACATATATATATATATATATATATATATATATTCATGACCCACAGATGCAAGAGGAATGCCGACTCAACTCCAGAGAAGAACTTGACCCCGATATTCTTCACCGGTTACAAACAATGTTACAAGACATCAATCCATATGTATCACTATATGAGAACCCACCCCGCGACACCCTTATCACTACGTTTGGTGACCCTACGCAATAAAGACTCCCGTAGATACAACATGCCAACTGCAAACGAAGTTAGTGCTATAATGGTTGGAGATGGGATAGATACGGAAGAGAAGATCCGCGACATCATCGTCAAGAAAAAGGGTGGGCCACTCCAACGAATATCGATTCTGCACCCATCTTACCTCCCAATGCACTACGTCCTCCTCTTCTCCGATGAACGTGATGGTTGGCACCCCAACATACCACTGACGGGGTTCACTTATGATAATGTTACGGGTGGCTTCATGGAGAACCCCTACGAAGACATTCAAGGGCAATGGGGACGTGGTGGATCAAAACGTGTGTTGCTCAGTCAGTTCCACGCATATACCCTCCACCCACGTCATGACGAGCACATCTTTCAAGCCAGACGTCTGCTACAACAATTAATTGTCGACAAATATGCCTATGCAGAGGGAAACCATCTCCACTTTCTCCGCCAACATCAGAGTAATCTATGCGTATTTATATACAAAGGCGCCCAAGATTCTATGTACCAAGGCGACACGGATGCATCACAAATCGGTCAGAAGCTGATTCTGCTGTCCTCTTTTACGGGAGGTCCGCGACAGATGACACTGTTGTATCAAGATGCCATGGTAATTATGCACAACTGTAGAAAACCGGACATCTTTCTCACATTTACTTGCATTACAAAATGGGAAGAAATAACTCAATCCCTTCTGCCAAGACAAGTAGCCACTGATCGACCAGATCTGGTGAGTCGCGTCTTCCAGATGAAGTTGAAAGAGCTCATTAGCGACCTTGAAAAAGGTCTACTTGGACAACTAGTTGGCAAAGTTTGGGTGGTAGAATTCTAGAAACGTGGACTTCCCCATGTCCACATGCTGGTCATCCTTGACGAAGAATTAAAGATGCGCACACCAGACGCAATCAATACTATGGTATCAGCAGAGCTACCTAACATCACCACACACCCACTTGCCTACGAAACAGTGACCAGGACCATGATCCAGAGACCATGTGGTGCTATCAATCCAACCACCACATGCATGAAGGACGGGAAATGCAGCAAGCGATATCCTCGAGAATTTAATAATGAGACAAAGATGGATGATGATGGATATCCATCATATTGGTAGAGTTAAAGATGTCACATCTATCGATGCACATAGCAATGCCATCGACAACCGTTGAGTAGTGCCTCACAATTTGTGGCTCGCAACAAATCGTGTTACTGGCGGCAATGACGCTAGTAATCATTCTAAAAACTACACTTTGATTTCAAAATGCTCATATACACAATGTATATGAGCAAATTCAAGAGATCAGAACAAGCTCAACAATGCAGACAAAGGGGTGTCACAGAAAGGGAGGTCTCTCTCTCTCACATAGTCTCCCTCTCATTAAAGAACTGGGGAACTCCACTCTCTTGTCAATCTCTAGCATTAAAGATGGGGTCAATCATGAGAGAGAATGGTCTGAAAAAGCTGAAGAAATAAAGAAAATCTAACCAAATATTGACGCAGCCTTAGCGCATGATAAATGTAGAACAGAGACTTGAGTCCACAAGCCTTGATTTACAAGAAGGGTTAGAGTCTGAATTCACAGAATTAACCTCTTCAACCCTTGAATCCACAAGGAGGTGTGCTTAAATCCACAAACACTTAAGCACTCTCAACAGGGAAAACACACAGAAAGAAAGCAGAGCTCTAAAAAAGGGATAACTTTAAATTGTGAGTTCAAGTGTTATAATGAGGGGCCTTATATAGACCTCAAAAAGTGAAGGGCCGTCCAAGTGACAAGACTCATGAAAAGACAACACAAAAGTCTTGAAAATATAACTCTGACATCATACATGTGTTAGAGACAGAAGTGACAAAAGCAAAAGAGAATCTTCTAGGCCTTGTCAGGCGTCTCCAAAAAAATATTTGTAGTTTCTAAGGCATGTCATAAATATTTCTGGTCCCAATGAGATTTTCTGACAAATGTGCCAAGTCCTAGGGATGCTCCCTTGGCCCAATAAGCATTAAATGGGCCTCCAATATAAAAAAGCCCAGAATAATACAAAGAGGGTTCCTGGGCTACATTCTGGCCTACATCAAATATGAATAAAAAAAATAAACATAAGCTATAATTCTCTCTATGTTGAGGTCCATACTAAAAATTATTCAACACAAATGATAAAATCACATCTGATATGCTGATAGACCTACTGCGAGAGATAGAGAAACAGATGAAAAAAAGATCTACAGTCAATCAGAATAAGCACAATGCTGCATTGCCCCAAAGCTGTGCCTGCTCAGCCCGCCGATTTGCCGGCCAGTGACGAACGCACTTGAGCTGCCATTATAGTCAAAGATATTCAGATTAATATTCAAAAAATTAAAATCCTAAACCTGACTGCAAGATCTACTCTACCATGTATCATGAGGACAATTTTATACCTGTCAGGAAAGTAAGGAGATGATGGAGGAACACTTTATGATGACTCACCCCCTTCATAGTTTGAGGACATAGGCCAGAACACTGCCCAGTAGCGAGATCATTACAGTCAGATAAAGACTCAGAATTATATTGAACAAAAATAGAAGTTGATTGACATGTTGTCAGAAACTACCTGATTGAGTAGGATGGTTTCGAATTCTGGAGTGGAATAACATTTCCTGCGTTGACCCACCATACAAAGTCTCATGTAGAATGTTGGCCAAAATCAGAGAACCAATCATATATTCATGTGAAAGGCTAACCTCTTGGCCTCTTTGGTAGGAAGACTGATGTGAACTGTCTGCAGTGTCATGAGATAATACTAATGTGCTGAGCATTGACCCAAGTCAGTGTTATGAAAAAGGGTAAAACTTTACCGAGCCTAGAAACGCTGGGCCTCACACCAAGAGTTAGTCCAAGAAAGCACTCGTCTGTCTGAGCCCCAAAATCCCAGAGATTCAGGTCCAGCCTTGGTTCCTCTCCTGAGAGGAGTCAAAGTCAACATCTTATGTCAAAATATCACCACACATGAAATGATGTAGATATTTACCTATCAATCTACCTAAGTCACTGTTGTTAGCTGGGTCAGGCAGAAACTGGGGTGGGTCCCGCAGTGGGCATGGAATCCATGTTCCTATCTGTAAACAGAATATGGTAAAGAATACAGTCCAAGAAATGAAGAGAAAAATAAGATAAATACTATCACTACATGAAAGAAAGGATGCTGGAGCGCTTCCTCAGCAGTAGGTCTCCTCTGGGGATCCCACGAACAGAGTTGCTATAATAAAGAACAGTTGCAGCAGTCAACTTTTGAAATCCTTTATCATAATTGATCAATGACACTTTTTCCCAAAAATAATTGATTTATGGCAGTTACCATGATCAAATCAATGGCAACTGAGCTGGCATTAGGGATGACCCTCGCAAGATCTGTGGGCATTGTCTAACAGGATTGAAAGATTAGATCATCGGTTACTAAATAAATAAATCATGCATTTGGTCATGGGTTTGATAGACCAACATGAATAAAACTGAAATTTCTAATTTGGAGAAGTCTGAATCCATCAGGCCAGGTGTTAAAGTTTGGGCTCCCTAATATGCAACATATCTTGTGCATTTGGTCCGTTTCACTGCAAATAGAAAAAAAAAAAAGGATAAATACAAAGGACCTGTGGTGAAATTTAATTTTTCTTAAAAAAGACAGATTTTAAACTTTTGGTTTCACCTTTGGCCAGGGAATAGTGGTGACAGAGTGAAAAGCTCAGCAAGTATTGCACCAAGAGCCCACATATCTGAAAGATCTTCAACATTTTAGAAACAATAATAAGCAAAAAAAGTGCAATACAGAAACAGAATCAACATAAACATTTCACACTGTGCCGCACTCGGCTAAAAATGTTGAACTGAACAACGAAAAACTGATAAACAGTCAGTATATGAAGACAGATTACCAATTGCAGGAGTGTAAGATGAGCTTTGTAATAATACTTCAGGTGCCCTGTACCTGGACCACAAGATGAAGACTTTATAAAAACTTTTGTATGAGTAAAAAAAGATGAGTTTAAAAGAGAGATTACTAACCATCTGGTGGAAACATATTCAGTGTAAGGTGGCTCCGATGTGATTTCTCTTGCCAATCCGAAGTCAGCAATTTTGACCAGCTCATCAGTCACAAGTATGTTTTCTGAAAAGAAAAGTAGACCATTTTCAGTAGATTATGATTGAAGTTAAAATTTAAGATGTAGATAGAATGGATTTAAAAAAATACCAGGTTTTAAGTCCCGGTGGAAATATCCACTCTTGTGCATATAATCAAGCGCATGAAGAATTTGAGACAAGTAACCCCGAATCTCAGCCTCCGAAAGAGGTTGCTGTCGATTTGTAATTACTTCATATAAGTTATATTTCTGCATACACAGACAACAAATCAATCATGAGCTCATTGAATTTTGGATAGATAGACAGATGAATGAATGATGGACGGATGATGATAGATTGATAGATATATAAAAAGATAAAGACAGTGGGTAGTCGTCCATATGAAAGACAGAATCAAATAAAAAATAATCAAACTAAATACTGTAACAGACAAAAAGCCACTAGACCTTAAAAAGCGGCACACTTTTTGCTCCGTATAAAAAGAACTTTTCATAATTTCTAAAGTTTGGTTGAACACAAGTTATGAATTCAAGAAGAAGATAAATGTCAGAAAACTTATCCATCTGCGATGCATGAAATGGATGCAATCTAACCATGTATTCGAAGATGAAGAAAAAGCTCATGATTCTCCACAATAACTTCCTTCAACTTGATAATATTTGGATGATTCAGTTTACAGAGAATCTGAGGAAATCCAAGGATGTGAGTTAACTTTCCCAAAATAGAAAAGGGATATTCTTTTAAAGAAATAAAAACATACCTTCATCTCCCGTTGACTCACACATTCATCCCATGAATAAAATTTTCTTTTCATCTTCTTGATAGCAACCTATGTCAGTGAACAAATTGGAGAGTTAATGGTGTCAAATATGGGAAAATAAGACAGGACCATGATAATTCTTGATTTTGAAACTTAAGCAGGAAAAGAGAAAAAAAATCAAAACAAAGGATAATTTGGTGCGAAAATTTAACAAAGAAGTATGAAACTAGATCCAATTCATCTACACTGAAAGAGATTTCACACGGACAATTCCATTTGATAGTAGATTGAGAGCTTTATAAACAACGCCACATGTCCCATCTCCAAGATCTTCCAAACGCATGTATCTGAATTAGTTAAAAATGGAATCACATGAGTGTGATCAGATAAAAGACAAAAAGAGGCATTAAGAAGAAAAAAGTAATTTACACACTTTTCCATGTTTGTCTCCATATGATGAAATTAAGAATCTATCAACAGTTGGTTCATGCAGCACTGATCCACGAGGCGACCATGAGGCGTGGTTCACTTGCTCATCTGTAAGAAAAACTGCTGAGTAGCAGCGAATGATCGAGAAAGCTAAGGCACAGCTCTCATGGTTTGAGTGATTAATCATCCCCTTTCATAGTAATTGAAAGAAAGCGCGTAGACACTTTAAGCTGAAAAGAACAAGTATCATCAGCAAGAAAATCACAATAACATTGACTGGTTTTTAACAGAATAAACCCAAAAGTCATTGGCCCTTCCATCGCCGAAACCCAGAACTTTCTTGGAACGTTCGTATATGTAAATTCTTTTTGTATTACCTTCCCCACCTTGCATCTTAGCCTTGGAAAGAGAAGTGATAATAATCAGTTACCAGCAAGGAAATTTCTTTTCATCTTTTGCATTCCTACGTACATATTTATCGAAGAGGCCCAGGAGAATAGCCCGCCCAGTAGTTTTTTTTTAACTCACAAAAGTCCAAAAGCCAACAGGAAAACGCTAACATCGTAGAGAACACGATTCAAATAGAAACAGAAAATTGCACGAGAATTCATTAAAAATATAGTAATGATAAAAATCCAAAGGCACAACCCATTATTTGCCGTGAAAATTCAACTTCTGAAGTTCAATATTAAAATCGTAAGAGAAATAGCCGACTGGAAAATATTTTTTCCCTCGGAAGAAAAAACAATTTTTATAACTCGCCCGATCACAAAATCAAAACAGCGGTCAGGCGCATTGTCGCCACGCTGATCGATGATCTTGGAGACTGATCATCCCGCAATCAGTGAAGCAGAAGAAGATGGAGCAGATAAGTAAACATTAAAAAAAACGTACGCGAAACAAGAGAGAGAAAGATCACCTCAACGAGGCGTCCAAAGATTGAAGCCTGCCATTGTTTTCAGGTAGAGAGAGAAAGAGAGAATGGCGGACAGAGAAAATGCGGCAATAAGGGGCTCCCCCGAGGTGGGAGCGACGGCGAGGTAGGGAGAGAGAAAACGGCCCCACCAAGTAGGTTATTCTTGGCACGGCCGATGTTCATTTACCTAAATACCCTTACGCTCGCGTAGAAATTACTGCTTCAGCTGGGGAGTAGGCTTACCTCTACTGCCTAAGTAAGGGTATTAATGTCATTTCGACGCGTTTCGTGCAGCTATCGTCTTCCTTGTGGGCCCCCATTGGGGGCGTGGCTTTTGGGCTCGATACGCAGAGACGAGGCTGCGCACGATGCGTAGTTTGACGTGGCGAGCTCTGAATATTTAATCGTTTTGAGAAGGTGACGTGGCAAATTTTAATTGGCTTGCGTTTTTTTTGGACTATTTGGTGAAGAATATCTCTGCCCTTGTCACACTGCTCCGTTTTCGCGAAGAAGAGGTAAAGTCGTTGAAGCGGATAACTCTCCGACAGGAGGGACCACCGAGAAAGGATGGACTGTACGGCTGAGATCAGCCATCAGACGGGAGAAATGTCAATTGCGGCCGTCAGATGTGGATCCTAATATAGCGTTATTATGGCGTCGTTTAATGCCGAAAATCTAGAAGATATTGCCCTATTGGGCCATTTCTATGGTTCTTTCTCGATGGGCTCGGGTCAAATAACAGGTCCACAAGGGGATGGGCGGTTAGTTTACAAGCAGATAACAGTTTTTAGTCTTTTGAGAAATAAATATTTGAAGAAAAAAATGGAAAGATCAAACTAATTGAAAAAGGCCAGAGTTAATGGAAAGTCTAAAATGGATAACCAAAGTAAATAGTAAAGGTACACATTAATCAACTATCTTCCACTTCAAAATGGGATGATTTAGACATGGCTCCTTGTCCTGACAAATAATCATACGACATAATTGTAGAACAAAGACATTCATAGATCAATAGCTAAATCGATAGAGAAATACATAGATATGAACATATCTTGATAGAAATGTATAAAGATAGATACATAGATAGATAAACCGATATACGTAGATAGATTGATCAATCGATAGATACATAGATAAGTAGATTGATTGATAGATAGATACATAGATAAGTAGATTGATTGATAGATAGATACATAGATCAGTAGATTGATTGATCGATAGATTTTAGTTGAACGTGATTTTAGTTCGATACATTTATGGTTTATTGACATTTATGAAATAATATTTTGATTAACTTTAGAATGATTGACATTTTAGTCAAAATGATGTGAGAAATGCATGTTTTTATAGCTTCAAGTATCAAAGGCTTGAGTGGCTCATCCATGTCGGAATAGGAACCCGGACACCTTTGAGAATAAGCTATGGATAAATATTTTCAACCTTCCATTTCTTCTTTAAGAATTCTTTCTTATTAAAACAATCAAGCATTCATCCTTTTTTTGGGAATCATCATTAATATCATGAATTTGATATATCACCACATACCTCTAACAATAGTATTTTATTACCTAATATATGAGTATATTTTATTTTCCATGTAGTATATAGTATTCAATCCATTTATTAGTTTTCCATTTAAATTTATTATTTTGTCTAATTGTCATATTTTTTTGTTTACCACTAAAAAGAATATTTAGCCCTAACTCTCTCTCTCTCTCTCTCTCTCTCTGTGATCTGGTGATGAGGAAAGCTCTAGAAATTACCCTTAACTACTCATGATAAAAGCTCTAGACATTGACCTCACCTGCTGATAGAAAGTCCCAATATGGTGGTGATACTAACTAAAAGGGGGGGGTTGAAATTAGTTAGTATTGATTACTTACGTAAATTTTTAAATACCTTTTGCTATGATTCATTGTGTATCACTCTCCACTCGGCCTCACAGTACACAATTGATTTTAAGGGGAGCTACTGTCCCTAAATCCAGTCTCGACTACTATCGACTCGGAGCCTCCAATCTTACCAAAAATAAACCTAATCCTTTCACCCTTCAAATGGGTGAAGGACAATATTCAATACAAGGGTTTATGTTTGCCCCCAGCAGGAACCCTAACACTCACCTTTACTTGACCCTACGACACTAACCTCTATGCCTTGACCTCCTCGGCTCCAGGACTCCTTGACTCCCTTAGGCCAATCTCCCCATGATCGTGCGTCCCTTCAATCCATGACTTGCCTCTTCTGATGGTGCCGTCGATCACCAGTAATGTAAAACTTGTCTTCCGTTTCCTTCTAGACTCCTCGCTCCCGAGAGTCAACTCCTCAATGTTTCAATCAAGTGAAACTCAATCAAATACCTAAGTGGATGTGTTAATGCATATATATATATATATATATCTATCTAGATAAGCCTAAATATGTGAAATATAGCAGACAACAAAAATCTTCAGAACTGAATAATTTTTGTAGAGAGACGTATTCTAAACAGATGATTGGCTTTGACTTATGGTTGACTTTGACATATGGTTGACTTTGACAAATAGTTAACTTTAACATATAGTTGACTTTGACTCATGGTTGAATTTGACTTATAGTTGACTTTGACCTATAGTTGACTGACTTATGGTTGACTCAGACTATAAAGAGTTGACTCTAACTATAAAGAGTTGACTTTGACTACAAAGGGTTGATTGACTATAAAGGGTTGACTCAAACTAATGGTATTGACTTTATCTTAATATGGTTGACTGTAACTTGCTCGGGTTGACTGTGATTAGGTAGGGTTGACTATGACTCTGTAGAGTTGATAGTGAATGTGGAGAGTTGACTCTAACTATAAGGGGTTGACTCAAACTAATGGTATTGAATTTATCTTAATATGGTTGACTGTAACTTACTAGGGTTGACTGTGAGTAGGTAGGGTTGACTATGATTGTGTAAAGTTGACAGTGAATGTGGAGAGTTGACTTTGTCTAATGGTATTGACTTTACCTTAATATGGGTTGGTCACTGTCAAATTTCCACTGATAGTAAGAGGGAACCAACCTATTGAAAAAAACATATATATAAATATATATATATATATATATATATATATATATATATATATATATATATATATAACACAAACAATGAAATAACAAAAAACATTTTCTAAACTATTTCACCAGAGAGTAGATATAGCTTGAATTATATATAATAAGATCAAGGAAATAAAGTAATGGATAGAAACTAATCTAGTTCTAACCTCTGACGAAATAAAGTTAATTGAGCAAGAAAACTGACTGAAAAGGAATTGTATAATTGTATGTATGTGGAATAAAGTTAATATCACTTAGATATATAAAACACCAAAAAGAAACACTAACGATAACTAGTGATGTGAGCTAAGAGATGTGTGTATATATATATTTCTATATAACGAATACCTGCAGAGTAAAGTTATAAACTATATTGACTGAGATAATCCATTGTAAGTGTGATGGGATAGATATAATGTAGAACATAAGACGTTAATAAGAGATATGAATTGCTGGGAAATGGGTATATATATAGAATGATTTGACTGAACAAGACCGCGAGGTCATCAATTGCACACAGTCTTGTGTCAAAAATAATTTCAAACTTACCAATTTAGTGAAAATATCTCGAATTGAGGGGTATAATGGTAAATATAGGTCGAATCCACAGGGAATGAGGGAAATTTCTGATGATCTCGGATGATGAATTGATGATAAAAATTGGGAAAAATGGTAGATTATGAAAGAGAACTTCAAGACGATTCCACGGAATCAAAAATCTCAAATTTGACTTTGATTTCGCGGAGAAATTGAATATCTAAGTGAGGGTATATTTCCGAAACATAAAATCATGAAATTAACAAAAATCAAACAAAATTAACTTGAAATTACTAATCTAAATGGAAATTAAATGGTAATAGATGAAAGATTAGTAAAAACCACTTCCACTAACCCAAGATTGTGATTAGATTAACCCAATTAATTGCTGGAACCAAGGCTTTTCATAAAAAATCTAAAAATCACGATCGTGGAGTTCAAGCGTTGATTTCTTCCTCGTCTTTCATCCAACTCTTGATCTTAAGCACTCCGTGGATGCGGAATTGAGTCTAGAAGCAATTGGGATCAAGAGATTCAAGATATTTGATGTCTAAACAGTTCAATTAGATTGAATTGCTCTCGAATACTTTACAAATCGGAAGAGCATCTCAATTTATAGGGATTTTGGGCATCACTGTCCGATCAATTGGATCAACGGCTCTGATGAAGCGGTCCATCGCAAACCGTTACGATTAAGTCGCGTCCGTTGGATCGCCGATGGATGCTCGAGATGAAGCCACGTCTACGCGCGTTTTAAAAACGCTTGAAACGGTCGTCGTTTGATTGCGATCTGACATCTCTGATGCATTTCTTCGCGATTTAATCTCGACCGTTATGACTCTCGCGATCAACGGTCGAGATTAAATTGATCCAGTGAACCTCGATTAAAGCCATGTGTTCCATCAATTTTAAGTGAAGATCAAGGGCCACGATTGCACGCCCGATCGGACGTCCCACACGTTGCCACGTCGCCTCCTCATCGCGATCGTTGATCGCGATTGATCGGACGGTTATGATTGCGTCAAGTCATCTGCGCGCTTTAAATGCTCTGAAAAATTGATTTTAAATTAGAAAAATCCATTTTTAATTTCGGAAAATCATTAGAAATTCATTAAAAATTCTGAAAAATTCTGAAAAAATCCCTAAAAATTAGAAAGTTCATAAATGTCAAAATATAACTCTAAATTAATCCAAATTTCTTTCATTTGATCCGAAATTTAATTATCTATCATTCTAAAAATTCAAAATTAATAAATAATGAGAGTTTTAATTTCTATTTCAAAAATACATTGATTTCTAAAAGATTTTAACTGTAGAAAATTAAATAAATGTTTGTAAAAATGATTTCTCTCATTATTTTAACTTTAAAAACACTTATAATATCAAGTAAAGATGGTTTATAGAATTATTTATCTTTAATTTATCATATTAAACCCTAAATTAAAGTATTTTGAGATTATAATGACTTTTTCAGAGAATGATAGATAAATACTCATAAATATGATGACATGCATAGGAATGAAATCATTTATGCCTTAATATGGATCAATAATCATGTATTATCATGTCTAATTAGCATTTTATCATGATTCCAAGCTAAAATGCTAGATGAATCTGGGGTGCATAAATCTAAGTGGAATGTAACTGAATAGATAACGATCTGAACTCGCACAACAGTGGGGAATGTGGATTACGGGAAAATATGTATATATTGAATGACTGCAAGAGAATAGAGTTCTTGGAGAGTATATGATGCAGACAATTCAAGAGTCGAACTCACTGTGATTTAACCAATGCAATACAAAAAAATGAACAAAAGAAAAAAAAAGAAGTTAGGGAGAAGAATTAAAGATATATATAATATGGCAACACAAACTATTAATTAATACTAAATACCTCAATAAATTGATTCTTGTCAATGATAAGGAATTAGGTTAAAAAAGAATGATATCTGATCTGATAGTTGGAATCCGAAAGACAGAGATTGGAAAATTGATGAATGTTCGTCAATAAATGAGAAGGAACCAAAAACCATATATAAACATGAGATTTAAGAAAATAATGGACCGATAGACAGAAGGATCTTGCTATCAGTTGAGTGCCGAAGAAGCTTCTTCAAATTGGCATCAAACTATCTCAGGAGGTGAGTCTTGACGGCCACTGTGAAGAAAATGAAACAGAGATTTTGTGGTCATCTCCTTGATCATGATCGCCAAAGGTTTTGCCTGCAATATTCGGGTATTCGCACTTTTCTATGTGTTTTCAGTTTTTTGGGGTGACTCCGATACAAAAACCCTAACTCACTTATATTAAGTTAGTTTCAAAGAAAGAAGCATTAGATACGATAATAACCTCAGTGGTATTAAAACAAATTGTATGGTCTACTTCTAATATACGGATGATTAAAATATTAGTAGAGATATTAAAATGTAAACCTTAAATACACTTAGGCATACTAACAATCTACATGGGTATATTTATAGTTATGATCAGCTACATAATCAATACAACTGATTTAGTGTATGCATGAGGAGACAAATGAGGAGATTATTGCTACTTTTCCAGATATTAAACTCATTCATTAGCCTCAATGAGAGCTAGTTCAAGATAATAATGGGAAAGATAATATAGTAATGCTTCAAAGTGATAATCATGTAAAAGAAAATTAATTATTCAAATTAACCATATCACTTGCAATTCAAGAAAAAATGTTTATGTCAAAACTATGTCTCTAACACTGATAACATGCAATTTATACATGAATTTACATGCTTATTAATGCAAATTAAGGCATTAAATATTCCATTTGTATGCATGTTATCATATTTTGAGTGCATATCTATCATTTTATGTAATTTTAGGTTATGAAATAAAAATATATCATTTTAGGGATATTTATGCATAATTAAATAATATAGTTTTATTATCATCTATATTTGAGATCATAATTACATTTTCATGATTAAATGATAGGAGAAAAATATTTTTATTTACACTCATGTATTTTTATAGTTTTATTTTCTAAGAGTAATGAATGTATTTTTGAAATTAAAATTTATTCTCTTGTTGTTTAACTATTTTGAATTTTTATAATGATAGATAATTTAATTTTTGATTCAATAAAACAAATTTGGATTAATTTGGAGTTCTATTTTGAAAGTTATGAATTTTCTAATTTTTAGGTATTTTATGGAATTATTTTTTGGAATTTTATTCTGAATTTTTTTAAAACTATTATCGATTTTTAAAAGAAGAAAAAAATGTTTTTATTTATTACGAGCTGACATGGTGACGTGTGTACTTGCCACGTGGCGATGCGTGCATTCACACATGTGTGCATGTGCACGCGTGTGTGCGTGTAAGTAATTAATGGGGTAAGCATCCATTATGGATTTTCACTTACCCATTAATCTCATGAACCTTATATACTCGTAAAGATCCTGAATTTGTATCATGTGGGACTATTTATTTTTGTTTTAATTTACAAGTGACGTGGTGCAACGAGACACGTCCGATCGCGTGATTTAATCGCGATCATCGGATTTCACTTACTCGAGGGCGTATGTGGCTGCATCTAGTTAGGCAAAAATTCGTTTTAAGATGATTTAATCTCAGCTGCTTATTTGGGAGTTATAATGGTAGAGAATAGATGCTCCCTGGTGGACATGTGGACTCATCTCGATCGTTCGATGAAGATCAAATGGACGCGACTTAAAGACGACGATTCACAAATCAGTGTTTAATCTCAGCCGTTGATCAATGACGAAGAGGCGCATCCAACCGTTGTGCCCAATTTCTCTATAAATTGAAATGTTCTTCGATGGAAAAACTCATTCTTGGATGTTTCAAGAAAATCAAACTGTTTAGACAACTTAGTCCTTGAATCTCTTGATTTCTTCCTCTTCTAGACTCATTTCCATGTCTGAGGAGTTTATGAAATCAAGATTTGGTGGAGAGAATTGGAAAAAAATTACCTCTTGAATGCCGAACTTTGTTTTTAAAATAGTGGAATGAAAAGCCTTTACTCTAGCGATTAATTGGATCATTTCGAGCGCAACTTTAGGTTAGATGACGTGTTTTCCTCCTAATCTATCTTCCTGTACCATTAGGTTTTAATTTTTAATCTTAGATGAGATTAATTTTAGATTTAATTATGGTTTTTTATTAAGAATCGCGATTGACTTTCATTCTCGATTTCAATCTTCAATTTCACCGTGAATTATAATCTAAGTTCAGTGATTTTTGATTCCGTGGATTCGTCTTGAGTTATCTTTCTTAATATACTAAAATCCCTAATTTCTCACCTTAATTCATTATTCGACTTGATCAAATTTCAAAGATATCTCAAAATTTCCCTTATTTCTCTATGCATTTCACCCTTATTCACCACTATACTCTTTAATTAGGGATTTAATATTTAAATTGGTGAGTTTGGAACCTATTTTGACACGAGTTTGTGTGTATTCAAGAACCACAAGAAATCGTCTCGTCATCTACTCATGGTAATAGCTCTAGAAATCGTCCTCACATGCTCAGGATTAAAGCTCCAAATTGCCCTCACTTATTCATTGCATTGATTGCTAGCACTTATCCCAAATTTTGCGAGTTCTTTCCAAGTTGATTCAAGCTTTGTTTCTAGGTGGTTTTAGGTCAGTCTTGCAACATTCAAGTTCAATTTCTTGATGAATTATGATCATTCTTGTTGTGGATTTTAGGTCATTTTTATGAGTTTTAAGGTTTTTTTCTAATAAGTTTTTGGCATTCTTTGGTTAATCATTGAGTCTATTTTAGGTATAACTAGAGATCCAATTAAGGTCTAATTAAACTCTTCCCCAGGTCTGATTTTTTTAGATCCATAGGTTTGATTGTAGTTGTTTCCTCGATACCGCTAATCAGAGGCATTGAAGGGAGTTTTATGGGTCCATTTCTTTGGTCCTTTCTTTCCGAACATTTTTGGGTGTCTTCAAGGTTTAAATGTTTTGGTGATTTACGGATCATTGTTTAGGTGATTCTGCCACTTCAGTAGGTCCATTTTTAGACACCATGTGATATCATTTGAGTCTATTTTGGATTAATTTTGGGGTCATTTTTGAGTGTGCTTCTAGATTCCAAATTAGATGTGTTGAATAGATCGTAGGCCCACTTGAAATCAATTTTCAGCTGGTTAAAGTCACATATTATAGGATCTATTTGGAAAAGTTTTTTACATCTCTTTCAAATCAACTTTAGCCTTGTTTAGAATCGATCTTTAGATTTATTGTTTTAATATCTACTAAGAAGTAATTTTAGATGTAATTAGAATTAATTTTAGGCTGAATGAAAACCAATTTTTCAGAATTAATTAGAATAAGATTTTAGCTCTTTTAGAATCAATTTTAGGTATGATTTAACTTGTTCATGAGTTATTTTTGAGGATTCTTTTAGGTGTGCTTTAGTTGGATTTTAGATTAGGTACAAGGTTGAGTATTAGAACGAAAATTACATTTTTCCTTTTTTGGTTTGATTTTGTCGTCTATGGGTTTAATTATTAATTGATTGTGGAGGATTTATTAGGGAATATCAAGATTAGAATTTTCCTGATTATAATTACCTCATATTTTTAGGTATAATGAAAACAAACCTTTAATGTCTTGATTAAGAGTTAATTGAGCAGACTTGTTAGGTAAAATATATCATGATTCATTCAATATGTAAGACATAGTAGGATCACTAGTTAGACACAATCAATGTCATTTTAGGCACATTTAGAATTTTCATCTATCTTCTTAAGACATTCACTAGAAAGCCAAAGTCAACAATTGGAGGTCAAATTCAACTATAGAAAGTCTAAGTCAACTTCATAAATTCAAGAACAAGGACATCTTCAAAGAAAGTTACAGATGATGATCTTAATTTTAGGTGTTCTTAGTCATTGTTTTGTATCAAATTCTCATGACAACTTATAAACCATACTTGGCAGAGGAATTTATTGAGGGTCAAATCTTTAGGGAGCCTAGGTATTGAAATGAGTCACTCTTGAGAGAAAAGATATATAGGGAAGACGGTACTAAAAAAAGGTTACACAGAAATTGGTGGGGACACCTGAATAACAAGAGAAGCATCCAAGGAGACACCAAAGCATTACAACTTAAGGAGAAATGCAAGGATTCGGTGTCATCCATATCAAGTAAACAACATGCTAATCTTGACAAAGAAATTCAATAATATATCATTAGAAGACATGTATATATCAAAATACTTTGAAGACATGAAGAGTAGCAAGCCCATGAAGATGGGGGTGCCACCCCTTAATCCTTTGAATCCTTAAAACACTTCCCTTGACTTGGCCAAACCCTACTCTTGACCCAAAACCTTTAATTTTGAGCCTTTGACCAAGTCAAATCATCTCCCTAAATTATAGGAATCAATTTTAGATTCTCAAATTTTAAGTTATTGACCTCATAGATCCTTCTTTGACCAATT
Source organism: Lemna minuta (assembly GCA_024174645.1). Taxonomy (NCBI): domain Eukaryota; kingdom Viridiplantae; phylum Streptophyta; class Magnoliopsida; order Alismatales; family Araceae; genus Lemna; species Lemna minuta. The sequence continues at coordinate 14,238,261 of CM044101.1, forward strand.
CAACTTGAACCCATGATTTTAGGGCAAATTACTAAACTCAAATTACCCCTAAAATTTCCACCAATTAAAAGCCTCCAAATGACACCCTCACATCTTGACAAGTGACTTTTTAAGGCATGATAACACATAAATCTATGACCTTTAACTCTGAATTTTCATGAACATTTGGTTTAAAAGGAATATATTTATGTGTTATTATGATTAAATTGCTTAATTTTGCTTTTATGGTATTTCTTGGATTTTATAATATTTAAATATCTCTCTCAGATTATAAACTGACAAGGAAATGAATTTTGAAAGCAAAATATATCTTTTAGACTTTTAGAAATGATTTAAATGAATTTTAGGGCATATTTTAAATTAATCTAACCATTTCTTGCTTATTTATCAGTGCCAAGGGCATTAAGGTAATTATGTGATATTTTTAGACAGGTTTGTGAGTTTATCCTTTTAGTTATCTGGGATTTATACACAAATTAATCTCGTTAGGGGTTGAAATGCAAAATTTAACTATCGCTGGGCATAAATGCAATTATGAGTTATTCAAAGGTTAGTCAGACAGCCGCCACCAGATCGCGACATGTGTCGCGATCTGGAAGCTCCGCGTCTACTAAGTGATATCTTTATTTTATTTTGATTTTAATCGCTGACTTACCCGTGAAGATGACGTGGAGGCGCCCTCATCTTTGACGTTAAGGAGGAAGGAGAGAGAGAGAGAGAGAGAGAGAGAGAGAGAGAGAGAGAGAGAGAGAGAGAGAGAGAGAGAGAGAGAGAGAGAGAGCGACGTGGCGCCCTCTCATTCGACGCAAACAACCTTTATTTTTCTTGTCGTTTTCGACCATTTTGTCGTTTGCATTTTGTCGTTCTCGTTTCCGTCTTGTCGTTTTGCCGTTTCCGTTTTGTCGTTTTGTCGAATCAAAGTTTATATTATATTTCATCGTTACGGTATTCTCTGTTTTGTCGTTTCTTCTCTCAATTTCATCGTTTTCCTCTTGAGCTTAATAAGAGAGCGACGTGGCACTCTCTTATTCGCTCTAAATGAGGAATCTGCGGCGAAAGTGATCACCGCAGATTCCTATCAGCTACCGGTTTTCTAATTAAAATACTAATTTAATTTCTACTTACCTGCGCAAGTGAGGCAGAAGACACGCGGCGTCATCTTTGACCACGAAGCGAGAATAAGAGAGCGACGTGGCGCTCTCTTATTCGCGCAAAGGAGAAGCCGTGACTTACCTTTTTGTTTTGTCCTTTTGTCACTAACTTGTGCATGTGACGTGGCGGAAATCCAGCGGGTGGTTCTGAGGTGATGTGGCACGATCGCAGGAGCTTGATGACGGAAGACCGCTGATGCAAGAGATCATCCGATCGATGGCTAGAAATGCTCGAAAAAGAAAGGTTGATATCTCATGATCTAGCCGTCCGATCGGGCTGAAATTTTGACGACAGGTTAATCTCACTATGCTCTTCCCATCTGTGTGGTTGAACTTTCCATCGGACTCTTGAAGTTCTCGAAAATCAATCTCAACCGTCGGATTAGGAGGAAGCCCTAACTCCTAAAAGTTCTCCTCCTCCACTCCGAATTTTCTTGTCTTTTGGCTCTCTCTTGACACCAGGTCACCAGCAGGAAAGGGGGAGAAGCTTAGGCCCAAGCTAGGAATCATCGGATGCTCGAGTTTTTTCTGGAGAAGGAGAACAAGAGGAGATCGACGTCGTAGCGAATCAAGCACCACCCGGCCTAGGATTGGCACCAACACGGGGTTTGTGGGAAGATTTTGAGGAGGGATTCTCTTGTAAGCCTTTTCCATGGATAATGTAGGAATTTTTCTTAAATTTTAATCGTAGGTTATTGCATTTGTTGCCACAAATCATACCCAAACCATCTCATTTATCTCATTTTCTCCCCTTCGTCATTTTCTCCACCTTCAATCAATCTCTACCCGTCTAATTCTCATCTCTTCTCCTCTAATTAGAACTACAGAAACATAATCTAACCAATTACATCCATTATATCTATAAAATTCCTCTTCTAACTTCTAATATTCTCCACTATCAGAATTCATCCCTTCTTCTACTTTCGTCTCAACCCTCATTACCTAGATTCCCTGAGGATCGACCCTTGCTTACTACTGTCCTAAGTGAGGTATTATAAATGTATTGCATGAATTAGAACACACAACAACGATATAATCAAACCAAGTTTTAGTTCATCAAGGCATCCTTTCAAGAGGGTCAAAATTTCTCCTCAAAATGTTGGCACCCCTGAAGAGACACACCCTTCAAGGGTTGAACAATTCTCTATCTTCCCCTATTTATGTGGATCTAGTGAAACTCTCTCTCATAATTTGAAATTTGAAAAATTTTAAAGTTTTATTGTTCTCCCACTCTTTCTCTCTCATCCTCCACGAATTTCCGCCCCTCTCTCTCATTTTCTCTCATCCACACACCAATAGACAACTTTCCCCTCTCCATCCCTCTTCTACTTCCTCTCCACAACACACACCCTTCATTTATCCATTCCCCCTCCTCATTATTCTCCTCCTTCCCTATTTCCATCATTCCTCTTCATTACCTTATCTATTTTCTCTCAAAGAAAGGATTAATCAAGAAGAAGATTTTGAATTTTGTCCCAAACAAGGTCTCATCAGTCAAGAATCTTTGTCAAGGTACTCTGAATCCTCTCATTCTCTGTGATAGATCATCCTTCCTGAAAAATATCTTGCTCTTAGGATTTGTGTAAACCCTAGGATAGCCTCTAATCATATATTTGGGTATACATGCACATTGGTTGAGAAATTTGTCCTGATTCATTGAGTAGAAACTCTACTTCAAGGTTATTAAAAATGATCTCTCTCCTCTCTAATCGTGGGATTAAACCTAGGGACTTCAAGGTCACCAATCTTAAAAATTCACAACATCCCCCTATCAAAACACCATCCCTCACACTTCTATTTGATAAATTTTGATTCTCTTATTTTATCTCACATAAAAAATATAGAATGATGAGATGATGAATAGGGTATGAATGAGATTCTAAATTTATTCTATATAAATATATATATAGTGTGTATGTGTTGATAACATGAAATTTATACTAGTAATTACATGATTATTAATATAAATCAAGGCATAAAACTTTTCATTCTTATGCATGTTATCATACTTTAAGTGCATATCTATCATTCTATACAATTTAAAGTTATATTATCAAAATACATAATTTTAGGGATAATCAAGAATAATTAAAAGTGATATTTTAGAGTAGATTATTCCCATTTAAAAATTTGAGATTATAATTGAGTTTTCAATGAAAAATAATGAGAGAAAACATTTTTACGCACTTAGTCACTTTTTCAAGTTTATCTTTCAAAGAACATGAGAATATTTTTGATAAAAAAATTGTCTCTTGTTATTTATTAAATTTGACTTTTTAAAATGATAGATTATTTAATTTTTAATCAAATAAAAATATAGATTAAAAAGGAGTTTTTTTTAAAGTTAATAAATTTCTATTTTTAGAAATTTTTAGGAATTTTTATGGATTTATTTTGAATTTATTGAAATTTAAAAACATAAAAAATAGTTTTTATATGTGCTGATGTGACAGCTGATGTGGTGCACGAGTATGCATGTCACCATGCTGCGGTGTGTTCGCATTCCATGCAACACATGAGTGGTGCACGCGTGGCACACGATTAACAAGTGTCATTAGTGCTAAGTGTCGTTAGAGGGCCGATTTTTATTTAGAAAACCACTGTCTTTTATATATACATCATATTAATTTAATTCTTCTAATGTGTGACAGTGTTTCTTTTAATTTTATAGCACGCGACCTGGCGAAACAAGGAGTATCCAAATTTCATGTTTTATCACAATCGTTGATGATCACTCAAGTGAGGTGTTACCTAGCGCACTACGATTTGACAACAAATTCGTATTATAAACCATGATTAAATCCTAGCTATTCATCTAAGGAGTTATAATGGCTAGGATTGAATGTGCTCGATGGGCTCCTTAGACGCATTGCAACATTTTAGGTGTTTGATGAAGATCGAATGACAGACATTACTCGACAAGCTAACTTTACTTGTGACGTGGAAAAATCTTAGTTCTTCATCTTCGATCAGACGAACGGGACTTAGTGATGACAATTTGCATCTTGGCATTTCATCTAAGCTGTCAATTGATGATCAATCACCAAATCCAATGGTCAAGCCTAAATTTTTCCTATTTATACTATCTCTCTTCCACGGTGTAAAACATTCTTAGATCTTTTGATCAATCGAACCCTTTAGACATCGCAATCATTGAATCTCTTGTTTTCTTCCTCTTCAAGACTCATTTTTCGGGTTTGAGTGTTTGAAATCAAGATTTTTTTAGGAGAATAAGAAGAATTTCCTACTTGAACCCCAATTTTTTATTTTTCCTAATGCATAATGAAAATCCTTGATTCAGCGATAAATTGGATCATTTTGAGCGTGATTTTTGTCTAGATTACGTGTTTTCTCCCATAATATTTCTTCCTATAACATTAGGTTTCACTGTCGAACAGTAGATTTGTCAAATTTTATGAAATTTAATTATTTTATCTCTCTTCGCAATTGATTTCTCTCTCTAAATTTTGCTCCTTAATTTCTCTGTGAATATTGATCCAAATTGAGTGATTTTTGATTCTGTGGATTTGTCTTGGAGTCTTTTTTCCAAGATTCCAGAATTTCTCATCGCAATTGGTCATCTAATTTGATGAAATTTGAAGAATACCTAAAAAAATCCCAATTTCTCCAGGGATTCAACCCTTATTAACCATTATACTAATTAATTCTTGATTAAAACTGTAAATTGGTCAATTTGGTAAATTTTTTTATATTCATTTCGTGTGTTTTCAATGGTTGCACGAAAATGGATTGTCATTGTTTGATAAATAAGCTAAAACTTGGATTATTGATGATATTAAAGGGATTAGCCCTCACACTTGTGAAAATGAGATTTTTATTGACGAAAACTCTAAGCCATCTAGACAATCACAAAGATGACTTAATCCTTATATGCTTGAAGTAATAAAAAAAGGGAAATCATGATATGGCTGATTTTATTTATGCTATTTCAGACAGTCCTTTGGTGAGTCCTATTTATTTGGTGCCTAAGAAATGAAGTATAATAATAAAGAAAAATGAAACAGGTGAGGAAGTGCAAACACGAGTGGCATCGAGTTGGAGAGTATGTATAGATTATCGAAAGCATAATTTTGCTATAAGAAATATCATTATCCTTTACCTTTTATTGATCAAATTCTTGAAATGCTTTTGGGTCAAATTTTTTTTGGTTTATTGATGGCTATTTGGGTTATAATAAAATTAAAGTCCATGAGCATGATCAAGAGCTTACTATTTTCACTTGACTTGTTGGTACATTTGTTGTTAAACATACATCATTTTGATTACGCACAACGCTGACTAATTTTAAAAAATGTATGATTTCTATGTTTTGGCTTTAGTGGGAGATTATTTAGATATATTAATAAATGATTTAATTTTTTTTGGAGCCTCCTTTAATTTATGTTTAACTAACTTGGCAAAAGTTTTTCTGAATTGTGTAGAGAACAAGCTAGTGCTAAGTTCGGAAAAATCCCATTTCATGCTAGAGGAGGGAATAGTATTGGGGCATGACATCAGCAAGAGTGGGCTAGAGGTAGACAAGGCAAATGTCGAAGTGATCAAGAACCTACCTCTTCCCACCACAATCAAACAACTTAGAGGCTTCCTTGGGCATGTTGTATTTTATAAGAGATTCATAAAAGGTTTTGCCACGATCTCCAAAACTTTGACACATTTACTTTCTAAAGATGTTCATTTTTTTATATGAAAAAATGTAACAAATTTATTTCTAAAAATTAAAGAATCACTTATTAATTCTCCTATTTTTGGCCCCTACTTGGGATTTACCCTTTGAGTTAATGTGTGATGTTTTGGACTTTCGCCGTAGGAGATGTGTTGGGTCAAAGGATCCATAATAAGTTAATTGTCTTTTTCTAGACTGGCAAGAACTTAGGAGAGGCCTACGTAAATTTGTACCACTATTGAGAAGGAATTGCAAATTATTAATTTTTATTTATAAAAAGCATTCATATTTCTTAGGTATTAAAGTCATTATATTTACTAACCATGCTGCTTTAAAATTTCTTCTCAATTAAAAAGAATAAAACATAGGCTTATGTGGTGGATTTTATTGATGCAAGAATTTTATTTAGAGATTAAAGATAGGCTTGGTGTAGAAAATGTTGCAGCGAACTATCTTTCTATGTTATCTACTCATATTTTCACTCCCATTTTAGATTCTTTTCCAAATAAGAACATTTTAGAAATTGAAGCCAACTCTTTACCTTGGTATGAACATATAGTTAAGTGTCTTATGACAGGTAAAATACCAAAGGATTGGGATTTTGATGATAGGGAAGAGTTCTTTAAAGATCTCCCATTTTATTTTTATAACGAGTTAGAGTTGTTCCATAGGGGTGTAGATCATACTTATAGATGTTATGTACTCAAGGAGGAACCGTAGAGTATGTTAAATATTTTTCATTCTTTTGTTTTGGAGGGCATTATGCTCCCAAAATAATGGCATTTGAAGTCTTATAATTTGGATTCTTTTGCCCTATATTGTGTAAAGGTAGTTTTGAGTATTAGTCTAGTTCTGTGAAATGCCAATCAACCTCGAATGTGAAGAAGAATAGGTGCATGCCACTCCAATCCATCATTGAGGCATAAATTTTTGACTTATGGGGGGTGATGAAACGGAATCGTATGGTCGTTGAATACACATGATTTTGGGTCAAAACAAAGTCCAAACTTACCAATTTAAAGATTAATTCACGAATTGAAGGGTATAATGGTAAATAAGGGTCGAATCCACGGAGAATTAGGGAAATTTGAGAGATATCTTTGAAATTTGATCAAATCGAACGACGAATTGAGTTTAGAAATTAGGAATTTTATAATCTTAAGAAAGATAAGTAAATTAAAAATCAATGGAATAAAAAATCGAGTGATTTGGATTAGAATTCACGGAGTAATCGAAGTTTGAAAATGGGAGAAAAATCGTGTCGCGAAATTGATTCAAAACTGAAATTAAAACCAAATTAAACTTAATCTAAGATTCAAAATATAAAATTAACACTAAATGATGAATGATTAAGATCAAAACATGTAATCTAACCCAAAGTAGCCTTCAAAATGATCCAAATTAATCGCCGGGTTCATGGCTTTTCATTCTCCGATTTTCGAAGACGAAGATGGCATTCAAGATGTGATTTCTCCTTCCTCTTTTGATCAATTTTCGATTCCAAATGCTCCTCGGACGCGGAAATGCATCAAGAAGAGAAATAAATTGATGGAAAATTGAATTGTGGTGTCTAAACAGTTCGATTTCACTCGAAAATCCAAGGGTACATTTTCGTTCAAAGAATAGTTCAATTTATAGGAGAAAAGGGGCGTAATCGTCGGATTAGATGGTTCATCGCGATCAATGGTTACGATGAAGTGTCGTTTGGCGAATTGGTGTGTTTAAATGATGATCGTCTGATCGGCGATGAACAGTTGAGATGTGTCCACATCGCGTGAAGAAAGAGGCGTGTCGTTTCAATCGTCCATTGGATCTTCATCCAACGATCACAATTATAATCAGAGGTCCATTGGTCGCTATGAATCTGGACTGTTATAACTTCTTGATGGACGGTCACGATTGATTCACTTAACTCCCAATTAAGGCACGTTCTTGATCTGTGATCCGTTGGACTCTGCGTCCATGCGATCTACGCGTTGCGATCATATCCGACGCACCACGTAGTTCCACGTCACCTGCATTTCAAAATAAAAGACTAATAGTCCCACACGGAGAAAATTAAGGAGAGGGGATGAGTTTATAAGGTGTGGTGATTATATTGGGTTAGCGAGTTCCAATAAACGGAATGCTTATATGTACTATAACCATATATAATACGAGTAAATATAAATATCGCACACGCGTCTCTTCCGCGCCACGCAAGCGCTCGCGTGGGTCTGCGTGGCTCTGCCACGTCACATCCACGTGGGTCCCACACAATTAATAAACCCCTTTTTGCCCTTTTTAATTATTTTTAATCAATTTAAAATTGAGAATATACTTAAATAAATTCAGAAAAATTCCATAAAATTCCTAAAAATTTTAAAAATTATAACTTTCAAAATACAACTCCAAATTAGTTCAAATTTATTTTGTTGGATCAGAAATTGCATAATCTATCATTATAAAAATTAAAAATATTAAAATAGTAAGATAATGAATTTTAATTCAATAATACATTCATGTATTTTCTAAAATAACTTTATAAAAATAAATGAATGTTAATAAAGATCTTTTCTCTTATATTTTCATCATTAAAATATAGTTATGATCTTAAATATAATTAGGATTAAAATCATAATGTTTAATTATGCATACTAATCCATAAATTGGTGTATTTTTAGATCATAACATGAAATTATACAAAATGATAGAAATATACTTAAAATATGATAACATGCATACATTTAGAATAATTAATACCTTTATTTGCATTAATAATCATGTAAATTCATGTATAAATAGCATGTTATCAGGGGGTTAATTTTATGGGTCCATTTCCTATCTCTAATGGATATGAGTATATTCTTATGGGTGTAGATTATTTTTCTAGGTGGGTAGAAGCTATCCCTATGAGACCTAATGATCATTAAATAGTCCTTATGTTCATTGAGAAAAATATCATTTTCTAGGTTTTGGATGTCTTAGGATAATTATTTCTGATGGAGGACACATTATCAATTTCATTCCCTTTCGAAATAATATGGAGTCCATCATAGAGTTACCACTCCTTGCCATCTTCAGGCCAATGGGCAAGTAGAAGTCTCTAATAGAGAAATAAAGAAAATTATTAAGTCGGATGGGAAGGATAGGTCGAGTAGATGGTATGATGCTCTATGGGCTTATAAGAGAAAATATAAAACACCCTTTGGAAAACATATAAAACTACATGGATTTCACCCTATAAGTTAGTTTTTGGAAAACTTGTCATCTCCCTGTTGAATTGAGCATAAAGCATTTTGACTATGAAAAGTTATAACATTTCTGTAGATGCAGTGTGGAAGAATCATTTATTGTAAATGCATGACCTTCAAGAGTTGATAAATGAGATATGAAGATTCCTTAATTTACAAAGCTGATGAAACAATTTTATGATAAAATTTTAAATCAAAGAAATTTTCAAGTGGATAAAAAGTTTTGGTTTTATAATTCTCGTCTAAGACTCTTTCTAACGAAGCTTAAGTCGTGCTGAGATGGAACACATGTTATCAAGAAAATTTTTCTAATAGCGCTATTTTGATTCTTGACCCAAAATCATATATAAAATTCAAGGTCAATGGTAAACGATTCAAGCCCTATGGTGATGCATCTTTGCTTCAACCCTAGACATCTATTATTCTTGAAGAGCCACAAGAGCCATATCAAGATTAACCACCTACCTAATAGCCATATTTACCTTTAAATTTTTATTAGTATTTATTGATTTCATCATTTATTTTATATATTTGTATTTTATTATTTTTAGATACTTTTTAATAAAATGACAATGATTGATCTATAACATTCACAAAGCCAACATCAAGCCACTATCTTACCTTAAGGAGAGCCTATTGTCGTGATGAGAAAACTCCTTTTATTTGTGTTTTACTCACATCAACCAATCTTGGAAGCTTACCTAATTTGATATCAATAATGACTCTTTATTTGGTGATCTTATAGAGCATGTATTTATGGAGCAGCTTAGGTGGAGTAACTAAAATTTCAATCTGAGTCAGGCTATTGACAACCTCAAATAATGTCCACTGGGTTGGTCTGTGAAATTCAACTATATCGTGACATTGTGATAAGCATTGGGTTGGCTTTAAGCATTGTGATAACATGCAATTCATACATAAATTTACATGATCATTACTGAAAATTAAGGCATTAAATATTCCATTTGTATGCATGTTATCATATTTTAAGAGCGTATTTATTATTTTATGTAATTTTAGGTTATGATATAAAAATATACCATTTTAGGGATAATTATGCATAATTATCATGATATAATTTCATTCTCATTTATATTTCAAATCATAATTGTATTTTCATGATTTAATGAGAAGAGAAAATATTTTATTTACACTCATGTATTTTTGTAAATTTATTTTCTTTGAGGAATGAGTGTATTTTTTAAATGAAAATTAATTCTCTTGTTATTTAAATATTGTGACATTTAATAATGATAGATAATTCAATTTGTGATCCAGAAAAACAAATTTGGATTAATTTGGAGTTGTATTTTGAAAGTTATGAATTTTCTACTTTTTATTAATTTTCTGGAAATTTTATGAGTTTATTTAAAGCTATTTTCGATTTTAAAATAATCATAATAATAATAATAATAATAAAATTTATAATCATGTGCTGACGTGACAAAAGTGTCGCCACGTGGCGATGCATGCACATGCCACATGTTGGCGTTTGCGTGTGACAAGTGTGCGAGCGCGTGTGAGAGTGATTTGTGGGTTAAGCATCCGTTAAGGACTTTAGGATACACGATATGTTATATGTTATATATTATATGTTATATAATTCTATAATCTCAAAATTTATTCTATGTGGGACTATTTATGTTTATTTTCAGTTACAAGTGATGTGGCGGAACGAGAGACGTCCAATCGCGTGGTTAAATTGCGATCGTCAGATTTCACTTACTCCCAGGGGTACATGGCTTATCTGATTAGGCGTCGATTCGATTTAAAATGATTTAATCTCAACCATTGATCTGGGGAGTTATAACGGTCAACATTAAATGCGCCCAATGGATTCATTGTGATCGTCCGATGAAGATCGAACGGACATCATCAAACGATGCCTCTTCTTCACGCGCGACGTGATAAAATCTGAACGCTTCATCATGGATTGGATGGACGCAAATTAAATATGTCACTTCACTAGACGACATTCAATCTGAGCCTTTGATCAAATCGAATTGATGCATCCGACGGTTACGCCCAAATTTGCCTATAAAATCAAAATGTTCTTCGACGCAAAAATCTGTTCTTAGATTTTTTTAGCAAATCAAACTATTTAGACACCACAATCTGAGAATCTCTTGAATTCTTTTTCTTCTAGAATCATTTTTGCGTCCAAGGAGTGTTTGAAATCAAGAATTGATTGAGAGAATTAAAAGAAATCTCATCTTGAACACCAAACTTCGTTTTGGAAATCGCGGAATGAAAAGCCTTGAATCCGGCAATTCATTGGCTGATTTCGAGCGCGACTTCGGGTTAGGTTGAGTGTTTTCATCTTAATTCATCTTAGTTTAACATTAGATTTATATTTTGAATCGTTGATTAGTTTAATTTTAGTTTTAATTTCGGTTTTCAAATTTTTTCGCAATCGAATTTCTACCTTGATTTCAAATCTCGATTTCTCCCCAAATTATAATCCAAATTCAGTGATTTTTTATTCCATAGATTTTTATCGGAGTTATCTTTCTTAATATATTAAAATCCCCAATTTCTCATCTTAATTCATTGTCTAATTTGATCGAATTTAAAAAATATCTAAACAATTTCCCTTATTTCTCTATAGATTCGACCCTTATTCATCACTATACTCTTTAATTAGTGATTTAATCTTTAAATTGGTCAGTTTGGAACTTATTTTGACATGAGTTTGTGTGTATTTAAAGACCGCACAGAATTGTTTTGTCACATTATATGGTGGACCATTCAGCCTTCATCTGGAATTTCTAGTGTCTATGTTGATGATATTTTACTAAAAAGAAGCAACTTTGATGAAAATTCTCATGTGAAAAACTATCTTCAAGGTTTTTCTCAAGGATATGGGGAAGGCAAAGTATTTGTTAAATATTGACCTTGCTTACCAGCCAAACATGCTAGTATTAAGTCAATACAAATATGTGTTTGCATTTGCTTTGAGATTGGACCTTGGGTTGCAATCAAGTTTGCTAATCATGGTATGCCTTCCCAGCTAAGAAAATCCATTCACAACTCTGAAAAATAAAGAAAAATAGCTTGGGCCCTCGAGGCACAACATGCGCCTCTTGATGTAGCCCATAATGGAGCCCAAGAGCCTATTTTGCATGAAGCTGATAAAACCCACTTCAGATGCCTATTTAATCTTATTGGGTTTTGAAGAGAATATTTAGGAGCTATCAATATCTGTAGAGGATCACCGAGGGACACTAAATATTCTTGCAAATTGAGAAATATGCAGAATATCCCTTTGAGGCCTGACAAGGCCTAAGAGCATGACTTTTTCTTTTGTCAGTTCTATTTCTGACACATGTAAGCTATCAGAGTTATATTTTTAAGACTTTTGTGTTATCTTTTCAAGGGTCACATCACTTGGACGACCCTTCACTCTTTAGGCATATATAGGGCCCCCATTATAACCCTTAAGGACACACTTTGAAGTTCTTTCTTTTTTAGAGCTTTGCTTTCTCACTTGTGAGTATTCTCATATTTTGAGAGTGATATTGTGTTCGTGGATTCAAGTACAACCCCTATTTAATACAAGGGTTGAAGAAGTCACTTTTATGGATTCAGACTCTAACTATTCGTGTAAATCAAGGCTTGTGGATTCTAGTCTCTCTTCTACATTGTTCCTGTGCTAAGGCTCTGTCACCGCCACACACTACTGAGACAATAGCCAAGAGATCTAATTTTCTAATTCTTCATCATTAGACTAAATATTATATTTTTGCCCGGTAACTACAAAAATCAAAGCTCGTGGGGTGGAAGAACATGACTATTCTCTCCTTAATGGGGATATGCTCAAAGAAAAAGAATCTTCTCACCTTTGGGGTGAAGCTGCAAACAAAACACAGTTTCATGTGAATCATGCGCCCATCGAAGGGTGCAATGAGGAATTTGTCTTGTGGGCAGTCGATGTCGTAGATCGATTGAGATTGATAAAGAGGGAAGAGAGAATTAGAAAGTAGGGGAGAGAGCTGATTCTGTCGATTTCAACGATCGATTTTCGGGTGTCCCTGAAAAGAAGAAAGGTACATATCACTATCCTGTTTTTCAAGAATTAGTTGATTTTGATGACATTTACGTGACTGGGATGGCTCCACAACCAGAATCTGAAATCAGAACAGGTCCTCTTATGGAAACGCAACACAAGGGCAGGATGATTCCTCTTCAACGACCGAAAGAAAGCTTACCCACAAGATCCAGACGCCTCGCAGCTGCCAAGCCCCAGCCCCCTTTGAAGTTTGTTTTCGAACTCTCCTTCAGGGCGGTAATCAATTTGGCGGTTTCCTCTTCCCCCGATTGTCTTCCCCTCTCCCTGATTTTCCTTCCTCTCTGTCGCGCCGGCCGTTTGGTCCGTCGGACAGCTGCCGTAGCATCTGCTGCTGGGATTTTGTCCCACAAAGTCTTCAATTATTTGTTAGCCATTTCGACTGTCCTCGGATTCGTACGCGCCGCAGAATCTCCGATTGGATGCGCTTGCCCGGTGGCTTTTGACTGAATTTGATGATATTCACCGGAGATTCCACGATAAAATCATTTTTATTCTTGGAACATATATTTTTTTATATAGTTTTAAGATATACAAATGAGTAAATAAAGATATTTATAGCAAATTTGACCAGTCAAACTGCGTTGACTCACTCTAAACCAATCACCACGTAGGGGTTCCGCTCCGTTTACCAAGAGAGAGAGAGAGAGAGAGACAGAGAGGTAGAAACATGGAGATTCTCCAAGACGGGGAACATCGATCAGTCGACCTTCTTCATGACATACTTAGTGGCGTGCTTGACGCTGTCTATAAACGATTCCTGAATTGACTCCATAGTCTCAGCGATGCCGTTGTACACCTCCGGGGCGAGCTCCATGATATCTTCTATCCGGTGTCTGGTTTCCTCCATGACCGCCGTGACGTTGAAGGAAAGGAAGCTCACGCACCCCGATACCACTTTTGGGGCCAGTTTGACGAGATTTTCGATCAAGGTTAGCGTCAATTTCACGAGGCGTGTCACGAGCCAATCTGCCACGGCTCGGATCGCCGTGGCCGCGAGACTCGGCGCCGCCATCAGAGTTGCCCATGGCAGGCGTAGGATCTTGACCATCATCACGAGCAAAACCGCCCCCGTTTTGACGGCCGCGACGCTGATCACGTTTACTACAGAGCTTACCGACCACAAGAGCATGTTCAGAATCACCGTCGCCATTTTTTTGCTCTCTGCAACAAATCCCGGAGAGAGAAGCGCAAGAAGAAGAAAGGTAGAAAGCGACTAACGAAGGGGAGTGTGTAATTACAATCTGTGAACGGACACACCGAGACAGAGAGAGAGAGAGACAGAGGAAGAGACAGGGAGAAGGAAGCTTCGGGGAAGGGAGACTGGATAATATTTTAATGGAGACCGGAGAGTACCCGAGTCTGATTTTTCGCCTATGTGATGGCGACGAAAGGTACGTAAATTATCTAATAATCGTCTAGGTCAAAGGGATAGAGATCTGGGATAGCCACGAAGAAGCGCCAGCAGGGAGGAAAGAGCAGGTAGAACCGTTGATTTGGTGACCCATATTTCATTCACACCTCGATCGTTGATTTGGCCGAGGGCAGTTCACGATTCGCGATGGGATTGATCAGGCGTCCACATACCAATTCCGATCAACTCAAGAACTTGCAAGAAGGCCTGTGACGCACGCCTTGACATGAGCAATTTGTCTTCTCATGAATCTAAGGATGAAGTGTGTGGGAGGGAGGAAGAGAGAAAGAGAGGCTCACATGGAAATGGAGATATCTGTCAGCACTTCCCTCTGACGTAGTAGGCCACAAGCCTTAACCCGTAGACAAAAACTCCGCCAACGGACTTCGCCGTACCAGCAACGAAGCGGAAAATACCTGGAAGTAGCTCGACGAGTGGTTCTATGCGGTACATGTTCTCCTGCACGATCCCCGTCGCGTTGCTGGCGAGAGCGACCAGCCCGGAAGCGGCTCTCGGTGCGAGCTTGAAGAGGTCGACGATGAAGGAGAGGAACCAGTACACGAAGGATTCGACGAACCACTCGGCGCCCGATCGGATCGCGGTGATCAGCAGGCCCAGCACTTCTGATACTGCTGTCCATGGAATCTTCAGGATTAGGTTCGTCAGCCAAATTACTAGAGCTCCCCCTTTGAACACCGAGATACTAATCAAGTTCCACGCCATGCCCACCGCCCAGAGGACTGCCGTTAGCAGCTGGATCATCCTCTCGTGCCTTCTCTTCAGTGACGGAAGAAGAAGAGTAATCACGATAGAGGGAGAGAGAGAGAGAGAGAGAGAGAGAGAGAGAGAGAGAAACGGAGCGTAGTGGACTCCTTTCTTCTGTGGAGTCGAGGGTAAAGATTGGCGGTAGTTAAATGAACAGAAGACGAATGGAAGGACGAAATTGAGGGGAAACACCAATGATGAAGACGCCCTTTTAAAGAGCGAAAACACATTAAAAATTTAAAAAGTCAACTAAGTCTTTCCATAATCGGTCAATTTGAAAATTAGTAAAAATAGGGGAGAAATAATATTAAAAAAAACCCTCTAAATAACCTTTCCTTGATTTATAATATTAAAAAAGGGGAAGAAATACGCATATTTAGATCACATTATTCGTCACTAGAAAATTACTGATAAAATTTCTACAAGTCTAAAGGAAAGGGTGACATAAACCCATTACTTATGCAACTCATTATGATCTACAGCCCACTACAAGTACGGAATTGTGATTTGATCAGATTTACATTTGGTTGATCGATGGTATTCAGTGATCAACCAATGTGCACGACGATCAGATCACAGTAGGTTGATCAACAGATTATTGGAGAGAGAAAGAGAGTTTATTATTTACAAATTGATGTGATGGGTGATCTGATAGTCAATTAGAAGTTGCAATTGATAGTAGAACCTTGGTGCATGTTATCATATTTTGAGTACATTTTCATCAATTCTATGCACTATCTTAAAATCTCAAAACTCACAACTCATAAATTTAACTTTGGAAACATAAAAGCTCTTTTAGTAGTAGCCTCATTTTTCAGAGATTTTGAAGTTCTAAAAATTCACATGCTAATAACAATTCAAAATATTTTAAATAAACTTTAAAATGTGTCTACTTGTAATTTACTAAGTGAATTTAGTGAACTTTAGAGTTAAATATTTTCATGATTTTATGATTTATTAAATTAAACAACATTGAATGATAGAATATTTAATTTCTGATTTAATGAAAAAAAATTATTAAAAAGGATTTCTATTTTGAACGATATCAATATTTAATTTTTAGGAATGTTTTGGATTTTTTTCTAAAATTTATCTAGTTTGTAAAAGCCTTAAAATCAATTTTAAGGGCTTATAATAGCTGATGTGATGCGCTAAAGTGGTAGCATACCATTTTCCATCACAATGCCCAGGTGATGCTTGCATGGGACACATTGTAATATATTTTTATTAAGTATAATATTAATTCTTTAATTTAAAAGGTTTCAGGTGATGTGATAAAATGAGCTAAGTACCCTTAATTGAAACAATTCATGACTCAACATCCAAATCTCCATTGAAAATAATTTTTTTATGTTTTCTTGGATTGCAATTCTCTATTTTTATGTGGAATATTAGCATGCTCTTCAATTATTTTTCATTCCATAAAAAATTGAGAAAACATAACTAATCCCAAATAGATAAAAAGTTTGAAATGTGATTTATGAAAGCATATATGCCTTTTTAGGTAAAATGGGCACACATAAAATGAAACAAAAAATGTAGACTGTTAATATAATAATGAAAATGGGAATTGTACTCATGAACAATTTTACTAATTTCTAGAAACAAATTAGAAGTGATGTGAATTTTTTCAGGGGCTACCGTACCCACTCATGTATGCCCAAGTAATGCATTGGCTCGTTGGGGGCTACCATGTGAAATCACCTTCTAGGATGGACCCCATGCTTTCCTTTTCAATTGTGGAAAATTCTAGAAAATTGAAATAAAACAATAACATTTCCCTTTTCTGAAAAAAAATCATATCTCAAAATCCAAATCTCCATTGAACATAAAAGTTTTCCATTTTTCTTAGACTATAATTTTCTATATTTTATGTGGGTCGTTAATCAATTACAAGAACAGATTAAGACAGTCAGAAAATTAAAATCTTTGACTAAGTTATTTTTTACAATTTTTGAACCCATGAAAAATTAAAACTATATGACAAATCCCAATTGCTTGACCATTAAAAGAGTTCAAATATGATTTAAGCATGCATCTATCCCTAGCATAGAGTGAAATGAAAATAAAAATGTAGAATTTTCATATAATAATGGTAAGAGGAATCATACTTATGAAAATAACAGAGCAAAATGGTTAGAAATGATGTAAAAAATGTCATGGCATGTCACGCCTAACTGTGCATGCCCAACTAATGCATTTGCTTACTGGAGGGCTACCACGTAACATCACTTGTTAGGATGTACCTCGTTCTTTTCTCCTCCACTCATGGAAAATTCTAATAAATTGAATGAAACTGATAAACGTCCCTTGTCTAAAAAATTCATTGCCAAAAATCCAAATCTCCACTAAACATGAAAATTTTCATTTTTTGTGGTCTTTAATTCTTTAAGCACTCATTTCTAGTATATTCATAATTGGAGCTAAACTGGTGGAATATGCATGCTTGGCTCTCACAAAATCAAGACACTTGTAATAATCTATTTCCTTGCATTTTCACTATTTTAGAAATTAAAGAAATTAAGTAGAAATACAAAAAGAGGAAAACAATTGTTATGAGGATTCCAAAACTATAGTGTCATCTTTGGAATAATTAGTCTCTTCATCCTCCCTTTTTTGTTTACTAGATGAATGGCAAGGAAGAATACACAAAATGAAGAAATTTTCCAAAAATTTGACACAATAAATTCTTAGATTATTGCATAATGAGTTTTAAATTAAGAATTTTTTTTTGAATTTCATACATTTTTATGAATTCATTTTTGTCTACATTTTTTGACCCATTTTGCAATGAGGAGTTGCCGGTTGATGTAGTAACACTATCATGCATAAGCTCTCCAATGTGACAATAAACAATCATGGCAATGCAAAACACTTACATAGAAGCCATGCAACATGAAGGGTGGTTGATGACGTGTCATTGATGCATTCATTTTCATCATTATAAATGGGTTTTAACACATAATCCTTGGTA
The DNA here is from genome assembly GCA_024174645.1 of Lemna minuta. NCBI lineage: Eukaryota > Viridiplantae > Streptophyta > Magnoliopsida > Alismatales > Araceae > Lemna > Lemna minuta. Next base: position 14,256,548 of record CM044101.1, read on the forward strand.
GTATAATGCACGTTATCATATTTTTATGATATTTTTGCATTCATCATTTCATTCTACTTAATATACTCAGCTTGCATCTATTTAGTGCTAATTTGGTAAAAAAAATAGATATGTTCTATCATGCACCATTCTTTTCAATTACTTTTATTATGAGACTAACCCCATTTGACTCTTTCAAAGTCAAGTGGTTAAATTCTCACATTTTCTATGAGTTATGTGGATGTAGGGACATAGGTATGCAAGTAGGAAAACATGAATGACGATAAGAGGAAAGAGGAAACAACTCTCCACTAAATTTGAACACCTAGCCAACCATATTTGTATGAAATATGGTAAATGAGGTTGTCTTTTGTAGAGGGATCATCATAAGGTTTTTTAAGATGATCCAAAATTGATTTAGAGTGAATATTAGGTCAATCTCCTTATTTTTAAGGAGGTTGGACCAAAATTAATTTTTAATTAAATGAGACCTTAAATTTTTCTCATGATTTTAGATATTTTTGGATAAAAATAATAGGATTAAATTCTTGATCAAATGGAGAAATTTTTTTTAAAAAAAGAGTTGTATTTTGTTAGATATTCAATTTCTAAGTTTAGGGATTTTTCTGGAATTTTTTTTTCTTTTTTTAGAGACTTTTCCAATTTTGAGGATATTTACAAAAATGCCACTCTGACTTTGGAAATAGAAATTTACAGAAATGCCCCTCCAATTTTTGAAATGAAAATTTACAGAAATGCCCCTCTGATTTTTTAAATGAAAATTTAGATAAATGTCCCTCCGATTTTCAAAGTAAAAATTTACAGAAAATGCCCTTCTAATTTACAGAAATTTTTTAACTCAGGAATTTACTAAAAATGCCACTATGCACTATCTTAATCAAAGACTAGGATTTATCTAAATTAAAATATGATATCTCATGATCTAGATGAAGTTTTGATCTGAAATTTTATTTCTAGATTCATCTTTTAACCCTCTATCCATACATACCTTGGATCAAACAATCGAGCTTGAAAAAAAATGATTTTAATAATTGGACTCTTTTACCCCTCTTTATACTCAAACACTAGGAACCCACTATAAAAAGCCTTCATTTTCTCTCTCCTTGCATTTTTTGGCTCTCTCTCAGCATCATGCTACCAGCAAGAAAGGGAGAGAAGGTCAAGGCCCAAGGAGGAGCATTTTTTTATGCTCAACCTTGTAGTGGAGAAGAGAGCAAACAAAAGATCATCATCGAAGTGGATCGAACATCACCCGGCCTAGGACGGGCACACCAACGGGGTTTGTGCAAAGATCTAGATTGGATTTTGGCTTGGGAACATCTCCATATATAGTATACATGTGTTTTCTTTTTCCTTTTTATTTGATTGTAGTAGCTTTGGCATCATCTCCGCGTGCATCTCTCACTCTCACCCTCGTCGTGCATTCATCCATTGCAACCGCCATTTATTTTCTCATCTTTTCATCATATTATCTCTATTTTCATCTCTATTAATCTAATTATCTCATCTATTTTTTAATGTTTATCTTAATTCTAAGATAAACTCAAAATTATCTCTCATACTCACCTCCACGTACTCCATTCCAACTCACACATCTTCCTCCGCCATCATCTTTCTTTTAAACACATAACCTCATTACTTTAGCTCCTTGTGGATTCGACCCTTCCTGACACTATACTAAGTAAGGAACTATATTTTATTGCATGAAATCGACGCACAACAATGATGAAAAACACACGTGATCGAGATCATCAGTAGTGCCCATGGGACTTGCAAGTGGGCTACCAAGAAAGCTCTCATGGTGTCTAGGGGGTGCTCAAATGGTGCTTGCGTGGTGCACGTGGGAACTTTAACCTTGAGTTAACGTGGGAACTTTAACCTTGAGTTAACGTGGGAACTTTAAAAGTAAAATTTTGATTTCCATTACGGCCAAATCCCATTGATCATAAAATGTTTTATTTTTGAATGTTTATCCATTTGGGATTAGTTAGAGCGCACACATGGCATGATCTGAAACCTTGACGTGACAAGGTTTAAAATTAGGTTGTCAATCTTCACAAAAGACTTTCACAAAAGACACATGGCTTTGATTTGTTTCTCATTTTGAAGTATGGAAGCACATTGTGCATCACTTCATGTAGATTCAAAGTCCACCATCCAACTTTCACTCTAGTAGGTCAGAGTTTGTGGCATGTTTCTTTATTTAAAAATGAGTTTTATAATTTTTATCGTAGTTTTATTGATATTATGAAATATTTTTAAGTTTAGTCAAAATCATTTGAGGAAGGTATGAATTCATGATTGCAAGTAACGACGGCTCTAGCACTTGAACCATGATTTCTTTTGTTTTTTATGTATGTTAAAAAAAAGTAAAGAGGAACCCTGGAATTTGTGAAATCCTTTTATAATATTTTATTTTATGAAATTGTGTAGAAGATTTTAGTAAAATCTTCAATTCTAACTGAATTTCTAATTTTATGTTATATTTTAAATCATTTCAAAGATCTAATTTTATCCTCTTTATCTGATTTTTACCAAGTTTAGAGAAATCTGATCTTAAATTGTTAATCAAATTCGAGTTGAGGAAGAACTAAAATTTCAGGTGTGAGAAGGAGCTACGGCAAGGGTAACTCCTAAGGAAATAATTAAGTTATCCATTCCTTAGATAGATGTTTTAGGATTCATACTTAGAAGATTTTTCTAAGACTAGCTTGAGTCATTTTTTTTATTATCAAGACATTCAAGGAAAAGGATGTTGAGAGTTAAGACTATCTTAAGAAAGTCAAATTCATCTTTAGAAGTAAAAGTCAACGTACAAAAGTCAAAGACAACTTTGGAGTGTCAGAGTCATCTCTTCAAGGAGTTTTAGAATTTTTAACAATTTGGTTCTTGTAGCTTCCTTATGTTAAATTTAGGTTATTGTTTATTATATGTTTCTTGTTTATTGTTTGAAACCTTTTTCTATGTCTATATTTCTTGAGAGTTGATTTTTAGGAATTTGGGATAGTTAGGATCATTGCATAAACTAGGTTTGTTGCGGGTGACTCGCACTTTCTCATGAGGGTAAGGGGAGATTCTTTGGTGAATCGGTGCTAGAGGGGCCAAGTCTCAAAAGTTGACTAAAAAAAGTCAACCTTTGGCATATTTTCTCTTTTACCTTGTAGGATCACCGATGATCAAGGACGAGGAACCTACTGGGGTTGCGCATAGATCAATGACTAGGGTTCAACACTTCAAAGAGGTAGGCCAGCCTAACAGGGAGTAAGGAGCAACTCGAGGAGCTTTGAGAGTCAGACCTTGAGAGATAAGATGAGCAACAATATACCAAAGGAAGATGGCAAGTGAGGTCACTAACCGATACATGATGTGGTCAGATTGAACGTTCATGTTTTGACTTTGTTCTAACTAACTCAGCCAATGAGAAATTCCTATTAGAGAACTAACAAGGTGAGGAGAGACTCTTGGGAGATTGTATTCTCTTAGGACTGGCACGTGGGATTTGGATACCTTGTCTAGTATAAAAAAAGTTCTGGTGTATGAGCGACACGAGGATTTGAGGGAATAATCAAAAAAATTCAAAACAAGAATTCAAAAACTTAAATACACATAGGAAACTCATCCCCCCCAACTCCCCAGTTATTTCACCAACCAATTAGGATATTTCAAGTTTTGATTTGTTCCAACAGATGAAGGGGACATGCAAAGGGAATTGCTCGACTTTGATTAGATGACTACAGTGGAGGCAACATGGATGATTTGATTGAGGCATGATCCCACATATTATGTAGCCATAGTTTTCTTTATTGTTTTTTCTCTTTCTATTCTCTCTTCCATATTTTCAAGCAATGTGGCCTTATTTGGGACATCCCTTACTAATTAAAGGATGGTTTGACAGCCACAAAGGCCACAATTATCTTGATGAGGGTTGTTTGAGTTTTTTTTTTAGTGAGTTATCCCCTAGTTTTTTCTTGATTTTGAAAATTTATAAAACCTCTTGAATCAATGAAGATCCCTAGTGCTTCTTGACCAGATTTGGATTAAAAACTTTGCCGATTGAATCAAAAAAATCTCACATGCTCTAGATGAAGAAGATATGCATAATTTTCTTCCCAAACCTCTAATCTATAATGAATTGAATCGATCATTCACCTTTTTTGGGTTCACGATGAGATAAAACTCATTGGGTATATGCTTAAGTTTAATTTCACTATTGATATAAGTAGTAAGGCTCTTAATCATGATTTTTCCTTACCTTTTGCTCTTCGAATCTCCAACTTCTTAATTCAACATCATTATTGATCCCTATCTATTTGGTGTGTTCTCAGAATCATTTGGAGGATCTTCTCATATAACTTCTAAGTCTACCTCCTTTATATCGTTAGCTCAATTAGTCATCTTATTTCCTTGAATTTCTTGAATTATCTCTATCAATTCCATTTCAACGTGTATTTGACCCGTATTCATCACAACATATTATTTTGTAAATATTTTATCTAATTTTGAATTTTTGTTTATCCAGTGTTTAACCTCTAATATTTCACAATTTACACATCAAGTGATGTCATTCTCAAGGAGTTAACGTTATTTTAATTTGATGATTTAGGGATTAGTATTGCTTTGCTATTAGGGTGAATTGAGGTTTAAGCAGATTCTTTTTCCTTTTTTCTGTCAAATTAAAATTTCATTTCATATCCTTTTTGCATTCTTAAGGAGAAAATTTCATGTAATTTTCCCTTCAAACAAGGTGACAGCACACTCAAAATCTAACTCTAAGTTGATAACATTTGTTCATGGATCTCTATTTTGGAAAGAGGAATTAATATCCATGATTAAAAACTCTAGGTAAGATTTGCGTTTATTAAATTTCCCTACCTCTATCATGCATCATAGGAACTATAATTATTTTGAGTAATCCAACCTGCACCCCTAGACATTAGGGGTGGATTGATTCCTAGTGACTACACTTATGCCTTGTGGATTTTTAGGAAATCATTTTGGAATATTCATGCCTACATCTAATTTTTTTATACTTGTATATAAATGGTATTATAAAACCAAGCAACCTTGGGTAGGTCAAAGCAACTTGAGGCACAACTATTTGGTTATTGTCATGGAAATGATTCTTTGAGTTGGTGATTTTGATCCAAGAATATCAAGAGCATTTGATTGATTATTCCTAAAAATAAATAGGTTTTATATTTAGGGGTAACTGATTATTGACGGAGTAGATGCCATTGATTTATGAGAGCTACTTAACAGATAGGGACACAACAACAATGATGTATCTCAACCTCCTTGGCTCAATCACTTCACCTTCTCAATTTGACACTTTAGCAAGGAAACATTGGCTATGTCTCAATGACAAACCAAAAGCCAATAGTGAATTATTACACAACTTTAGGCATCAATAATTTCATACTAATTTAATTTGATGAGTAATGAAGAATAATTGTGATGGAGAGTGGAATCTACAAAGAATTAGGAATAACACTCAAGAATCTTACACACACAAAAACCTTGATTGAATTTGACAAAAAATGTTCTAGATTGTTGGTGAAATGATGTTCAAAATATTTCCAATGAATCAAACCATGTGTAAATTAAACTCATTACAGGGAAAAGTCAAAGGGAAAACTAAGAGAGAGGATCACTGATCAAGAGAGAGAAAATGATGAAAACTATAAAGGTCTCTAAGTCTAAAATTTTAAAAATAAATATATGCCTAAACACTTATTGATAACAAATGCTATCCAAAGAAATCAAGAGTTCCTAAGAAATTGACTTAATTAACTGTAGAAACAAAGGCTTTCCATAATAAGATATTCTTGAAGTTTGATTTGCTAATTAGTAATTAGCAAATCTAGAACACAAGGCTACTTTATAAAATTAATGTCCACAATGCAAAATTTATGAGATTTTCCACAAGGTAGATATTACAGGCTTTATTATATCAAAGCCATTGGATCATGTTAATAATGATCAAAGGCCACCAATGTGGAATGTCTCCCCTGCCTTTTAGAGAATAAAAATGCCTACTGGATCAATGCTATTGATTCTTTATTAGAGCATTCTAATGTAGCCATGTTTGCCTATGAAAGTATGCCAACATTTCCTTGCTAGTGAAAGTGACCCAATATTCAATGGTTGTGATTGAATCCATGAGATCCTTCAGCTCCAAGTGACATCGAATTCAAATATACTAAATACCCCATAAAAGTCACTAATGATGAGCAGCTCCAATTGATCAAATTGATAACATGCTAATTAGACATGATAATACATGATTATTTATGCATATTAAGGCATAAAAGATTCTATTCCTATGCATGTTATCATATTTTTTAGTGTTTATCTATCATTCTATGAAAAAATCATTATAATCTCAAAACACATTAATTTAGGGTCAATTATGATGTAATAAAGATAAATAATTTCATAACCCATCTTTACTTGAGATTATACTTAGTTTTAAGGTTAAATAATGAGAGAAATTATTTTATATACACTCATATAATTTTTTAAGTTTTAAAATCTTAAAGAAATGAGTATATTTTTGAAATAGAAATTTATTCTCTTGTTATTCATTAAATTTGATTTTTAGAATGATATATAATTTAATTTCTGATCAAATGAAACAAATATGGATTAATTTGGAGTTATATTTTGAAATTTATAAATTTTCTAATTTTTAGGAATTTTTTGAGATTTTTCTGAATTTTTCTGAATTTAAAATCGATTTATTTAATTAAAAATTGATTTTATAAGTGCGCAGGTGACGTGGCACAATCTGGCTCGTACAATGGCGCGATTAATCAAAGCCGTTGATCGTCACTTAAAGACAGGGTACGTGGCGCAATCTGATTCGTTGGCGAATCGTTTTAAAATGATTTAATCTCAGCCGTTGATCTGAGGAGTTATAACGGATAAGATTAAAACTGTCGAAAACGCATTTGAGCGTTTGATCAAGATCCAACGGCGGGCGTTTGATGTATTACTTATAACGCACGTGACGTGGTGAAATTCCGGTGGTTCATCGGAGATCCAAGGGCCACAACTTAATCGTAATGATTCACATATGTCAGTTTCATCAGAGCCATTGATCGAAGATTAATTGACGATCGGAAAGTTACGCCCAATTCTCCCTATAAATTGAGATGTTCTTCAACGTTATAAAGCATTCCAAGGCAATTCGAGTAAATCAAACTGTTTAGACTCCAAATCCCTTGAATCCCGTGCTTTCAATCACGTCTAAACTCATTTCCGCGTCCACGGAGTGCTTGAGAGTGAGATTTCGTTGAGAGAATAAGAAGAGATCAATGCTTGAATCGACGATTGCATTTTCCAAATTTTGGATGAAAAGCCTTGAATCCGGAAAATAATTAGATCAATTCAAGCGCAATCTTAGGGTTAGGGAATGTTTTTTTATCCTAATCTTCCTTCGTATAGCTTTAGATTTCAAATTCGAATCATAATTTGAGTCAATTTTAATTTCAATTTTGGTTTTTCGTGATTTTACTTTTCAAAAATTTCTCCCTTGTTCATTCGATGATTTCTCCACGAATCTTGATCCAAAACAAGTGATTTTTTATTCCGTGGATTCATCTTCGAGTCTTCTATCCAAAGATACTAAATTCCCTAATTATCATCTACATTTCATCGTTTGATTTGATCAAATTTGAAAAGATCATCAGAAATTACCTAATTCTCCATGGATTCGACCCTTATTCACCACTATACCCCTCAATTTGTGATTATTTGATAAAATTGGTGAGTTTGGTATTAATTTTAACTCTTGACTGTGTATTTTCAACAACCTCGCGGTCTCGATTCATTAATCACCATGTGAATATAAGAAGAATCACATAAGATTTAAACTTTAGAACATAGATTTCAATGCGGCCCCATACATGAATTGTGTGTGTGCACATCATCCACCTCTGCACTACTATGTGACGTGACTATGATGTTAGCGCACATGTAGATCCCCTTAAAATCCAAATTTTTATCCATAAAGTAGTTCCAAAAATCTAGAAAAATCATAAAAATTTATATGAAAGTTAGAAAATTATATCTTTCAAAATATGAGGCATTTGTTATGAATTTTTTGGCAATAGATCAAAAATTTAATTTCTTAAATTATCATACAAATCTGAAAACTAGAAGACCATTTTTTTTACTTAAGTTGATCAAAGAAAACCAACTATGTCAAAAATACACAATTGACTACAATGATCAGAACTCAATAATATTATTAGATTCCCTAATTCTTGACCCTAAAAAATGAAAAATGCATGTAATCTAAAAATTAACTGTAAAATCATACAAAAATGACAGCTAGAGTAAAATGGAATGGTGTAACCAAAATACATGAATACTATGATACAATGCATCAGAATGGAATGATAAATATGGTGATAAAGATGAGGAGAACCGTTGAGATAAATCCAAGGTAGACTACAATATAATTGAGATAAATTGGGACACTATGCTAATGAGTGTGAAAAAAAGAGGAGAAGTCTAAAATTGATAAGACTGATAAGGGTAATACCTCTCTTTTCATGGTTTTAATTTAAGATTAAAAATGAGATTTTACTTTATGAATGCCCAAATATGACTTAAAGGACTGATGGAGGTACCTTGATACAAGTGCATGCTCTCATATGGTAGGGAGAAGAAATTATTTTTTTAATGGATAAAGAATCTTGATACACGGAAATAAGGAATATTATCCAGAATTCCAAAGATGTAAACATCATGTCTCTTACCAATGTGCTCTACATTCCTCAAATGCAAGAAAATAGATGAAGTCTGGGACATATGGATACGCATAGATGCAGAATTCTATTGGAGAATAGGTCTCTAAATATTCATGATAGATCAAAAGTCTTTGAAAAGAATGGCAAGAATTGGTTGAAGATTATATATTTTGAAGTGTAATTTTGGAGAGAAATGCCTCCAATCAAGGGTAAGATGTGTAGTGGATCTAGCATAATTGGTGATTGAAGTGTCAATGTTGAAGAGAAAATCAGATGCATTCAATGCCTTAAAAGGTTCAAATATTTGGTTCAAAGTGATCAGTAGGATAAGATTAGTTTCTTGAAAATTGATCAAGGAGGTGTCTTCAATTCCAATGAATTTCCTACTTTTTGCATAGTGCAAAGAAACCAGACTGTAATGGACTTGGTAAGAAGTATGCACAAGAGTAATAGACTTCTACATGAGTTTTGGAATGATGTTGTAGAGACCACTATTTTTATCTTGATTAGATCTTCCAGATTCATGAAGGAATGACTAAATATGAAGCTCTAAATGGAAGAAATTCGCGAGGTGACCACTTGAGGATTTTTGTTGTGAATGTGAAAATGTTTGATGCAAATTGGAAGAACCTAGATCGTTGAAGCAAAACTGCAATATATTCTATTAAATATGAGAAATGAAAAAAAAAAGATATTGAGCCTATGGTCCAATTACAATAAATATTCATATCACTACAAACAGGTATTTTTTAAAGTAGAATGGTCTGATTGGATTAAAAAATTTGCAAAAGACATAAAATCTTGGGGAACTTTACTTCTCTAGTGTCAATAAGAGTGAAGGGTTAATAGAACCCTAGTTATAGCCAAAAACGGTGAAGGAAAAAAATTATGAAAATAGCCACTGAAAGATGATGCACAAAAAATGTACAAGAATCTTGACCAAATCTTTGCCAAACTCACCAAATGGATGAAGATGCTGAGAATTTGTGCCAATTTCATAAGAGAAGAACTAAAAATCTTTCAAAGATGCATTGGAAGATGAAGTGTGGAAATAGGCCATGAATAAGCAGCTACAAGATATTAATAAAGATGGGACTTGGGAATTGTTTCCATCTCCAAATTGCATGCTTATTGAGCACAAATGAGTCTTTTACAGTGAAAAAGGACTTGCATGGGAAAGTTTTGAGGCATAAGATCAGGTTGGTCATGAAGGGCTTCGGTAACAAGTTTAATATTCATCTTAATTAAGGCTTTGCATAAGTGGCTAAACTTGAGACAAATTGAGTTGAACATTTATGTCAAGCAGACGGATGGGTACTAATACACATAAATTGTAGTTATTGAAACTATAAAAATTAGAAATCAAAGAAACTAAACTGATGATTTCTTGAAGTATAATGATGAATACATGTCAAATCCATGAAGCATTGGGTCTGAAATAGAAGAATCAAGAACATGTAGATGAATTTAAGTAAATTAGAGGAAGAAATAAAGTCATATCATAAAGAAAAAAGGTTAGAGATAGAAATCAAAGATCAAGGTTAGAGACATAAATTGGATCTAAAAAAAGATAAAATATAATGAAAATCCTAATTGCCTATCTAAATGATGATATCGAATGTATCTAAGTGTTCTATATGGAATACTCAAATGCTAACCTTAATTTACTAGGGAATTGGTCCAAACTCTTAAAAAAAATTTCTCCATCAATTTGGAAACTCATGACGTATTTATTGTCATGAATCTCAACATAAATGTATACAATCATCAAGGATCAAGCTAGCTCCAAGATAAATAAAATAAGACTCAATTCTAAGCTACAAAATTGCTATCCTCGTAGAAATGGAAAAACAAAAATTTAATGGGTCATTGCAGCTTTTTAAGGCCATCAGATTGCCCTTAAGGTTAGGTGGGACACCTCAAATTAAGTTGCACCGCTTGATTTAAAGTGGAGAGGAGAGAGATAGATAAAGGGACTATCAAATTGATGACATACGTGTCATTTCATGGTCTTATACTCAATACAAAAACCACAATCAAGCCACATGGCCAAGTCAAAAAGACGATAGAAAAATGACAAGATGATAAATTCTGATTGCCCAATCAAAACCAACTTCAAATTGATGCTCTCGATTGTGTCACATGGCGTGATCGCCTTTGCCCACTAGTCTCTCCAATTGCAGCTGATCAATCTTGATCTAACAAGCATTGGAGATCACACCCACTTCACTTCATTAGCTAGTTGAGAGCGATGCATATCCTAGACCTTATGTGCTGATCAAAACCAATAATAAACCTTGCCCAATCACTGCATCACAACACACTATATGTCGTTGCACCGAAAATTTTTTGTCCCACATGGAGAAAAAGGAAATACCTGAGTATATAAGATAAACTTTGTTGAACCCTAACAAAAATTTATTCATGGACATTTTATCAAGATTTTAGCTTGCATGGTAGCACCTATGTGCCACACAAGTGCCATTTAGATGCCGCAACCCAACCTGCTTGGCTACATGGCCTTTGTGGCACAGCAGGTGACACTGTCATGAAATGCTTGGGTCCCACACTAGCCCTGATGGCACATTGCAGCACTGTCATGTCAGCTTTGCACTTATAGTTTTTAGTTAGAAGAGGCCCAAAAAATCAAAAACTTTTTGTAAGCTTTAAAGATAGATATATTTTAATCTATAAATCCATTTTGGATTAAATTTGCACCGAAATGCTCCATTTTCTCTCTTCTTTTCTGTCTTTTTTCCATCAAAATGATCCAAGGAAAAAGATTTTCATCATTTCCAATCATGGCACTTTTTTAGTTGATATCATCGAAAGAGAAGGTCAAATCAAGCTCTGACCAATGAAATAGTGATTTCGACTAAATCAGCCACTGAGCTCTTGAAGAACCCTGAAATTTTTAACCTCTCTATGCATGTTGATGTTCGTTATCGCTCCAAAGTTGAGAAGGTGATAATCTAATATGTTGCATCGTAGGAGCAGCAGGCAAACATTCTTGTTGAATCACTAGCAGAGACAAAATTCAGTGATTTATGCAAAAAATAGGTTTTTTTAATGTCCGAGAAAGGAGCTCTAAGCTTGACTAATTGATTGTTGGAAGCAATTTTTGGAGCATATCATATCATTTGGGCGTAGATCCGCGCAACTTATCAACATGCCCTGATTTTTTTCTTTTTTTCTTTTATTTTAGTTGTATTTTCTCTCTTCTCATTTCGTTCTAAAATATGCATCATCTATCTGCTAAGCTAAAACAGCTGGAATTTGCTTCGTTTTCAATGGGGCCCATAATTGTTCAGGGTTTCGTTGCTACTACAGTTCTTTTGCAACTGTTTGATTTACTCCTATAAGAGATCGGGTTGTCACCTGCCATGTGTGTAGAATTGGAATTCTCTTCAGATAAAACTTCTTGGCTCTTGAATTATCCCCTCGATTCCTTTGCCTTTTTGGTGTGTTTGTTTGTACACTGTCTATGTGCAGAGATCAGAAGGAAGATTCAGGATGGAGTGGAGTGGAGTGGAGTGGAGTGGAGAGCTCAGGAGAAGGGATAGAGGACTAGCCAAAGAATGTTGGAAATCTGGAATGAAAGATCATGCATCTTTCTTGTACATCTTTGCAATTTCATCCTTGAAGCGATCAGCAACTCTGTCCCTCCGCACTTTCATCGTTGGTGTCATCAGTCCATTCTCGATCTGCAATGACGGTTACAAGATATTCTTGAAAAAAAAAAAGAATATGCAGGAATCATACCGTGAAAGGTTCATCGAGAATCAGTATCGGTCCAATCTGGAGAGGGAAGCCAGATGTCCTGCATGATGGCAAAAAAAAAATTAAACTACTCTCAGCAACAAAAAACACAAGAAACTCACCAATCAGATAATTCACGACGAATTATTCTATTGATCTCATGAGCGCTTAGATCTGTAGCAAGTTCTTCTCTATCAGGAAAAATTAGGGCACCAAGGCGTCGTTGATCCTTTAAAAAGAACTAGTCAACTCTGGGTTCATTGGAATTCATTCACTTGAGTAATGTCAAAATGTTACCTGCCCAATAACAATGATTTGTTTGATTAACCTGCTCCTCCCCGGCAGCTTCTTCAAGATCAAATGGTTCAATATTTCTCCCCTAAGAACCCAAGCAACCATTTTTTTGTTCATCTAATGCAAATATTAATTGTGTCAATATATTCAATAATAAGTACCAGATGAAAGGACAATGGTGTCCTTGGCTCGTCCTTCAATTACAATCATGCCACCACAATGGCGGCTCCGTCCCATCTTAGTCCTTGGTGCAATCCAGCCTATATCGCCTGTATTTAGCCAACCATTCTCATCCAAGGCACGACTTGTACTGACTGGATCCTGAATAATCAGACAATTTTAAACTGAAAAATAAAATATTTCTAACTTTACATCCTCCATGCCTAAAGCCAATAAAGACCTTGTAGTATCCTTTCATTACTTGTGGTCCACGAACTTTAATGATACCCCTTGAACCGTGTGGGAGATTGTTTCCAGACTCCGGATCCACAATCTTGATTTCTGTGTGCTTGATCAGATGACCAACAGTGCCAAGAACCTACAATATCGTTAAATTGTCAAACTTCAGAGTGAGATACGAGAGAAAAGAATTTCCTATTAAATCTACATCAGTAAGTGCAATGAATGTAAATTTATTATTGAATATGTAGTGCTGTAGATAAGTAGATATTTCAGAAGTTGAGCCTTTTCTAATAATGGTCCATATTTATAAAGATAACTCTACATAACTTAGGATCAGGGTCATTCATGATCTCACGTTTGAACAAATTCGAGTACTGGATCAAACTTAGTCTCCTCACAAATGAACCTAACAACTGGCTAACACCCAGTAGTGGAGATCACCAATTTTCTGATGGAGCCCATGATTTAAATTAGCTTAGATCGAACGTATTGTCTACAAAATGATCTGAACATCAAGGCTATACAAATGGGAAGAGATCTGAATATCCCCAGGTAAGGCCTAAGGCCTTGTTACTGTCGACTCATTGCTGACTGCTTTCTCCCTCTTTCTTTTGGACCAATTCAGGTCACAAGGGGCCGATAATTGAGTTCATGATGAATGTGATGATCACTTATCATGACGGCCCTACCACCAACAAACACAAATCCTCCAAGAAGACATTGGCATAAAAAGCAAAAAAATATATCCTAATCCTTAAATTTAAAGTGATGTACTTACTATAACCATTTCTTACATTGCAATCAGATCTCCGAGCAGAAACCACTAGGTGACGTCTCTGTAAGTCCATAACCATTCTGTAGTGTCATCCCAATAGCCTGAATGATGAGAAAACTCTTATTATATGAATACTAAAAATAATGTCCTAAAAGTAAATTGATCATCCAACCTCAAAAAACTTATCAATATGCACTGGAAGACTTCCACCGCCACTTAAACCAGCCTAAACCAAAATGGGGAAAATTAATAAATAAAAAATATCAGATAAATGAGATGAAGCTCTGAATCACGATCCCATGATCATGGATACCTTCTGTATCCCAATTGCCTGGTATATTTTTTTGTAGATTAGGATTTTTGCCAAATTATGCAATGGCAATAAAACTGCAGCAATGAATATGGCTCGCAACCAGTCCAAAATAACAGAGAAATGATCCTCTTGCTCATTTTGTTTCACTAACATCTTACCCTGATCAGAAAAGTAAAACAAATTCATGAAAAGGAGTTGAGAAATCACATCATTAAAAATTAGAGCATGTTTTCATTTTACCCAATAAGCATAAATATTCTGTAACAATATGATGCTTACAACTCTAACAGTTTGTCCTGTTTCCACCTCGTATTTATAGCATCACTTATGAGGTAATAAATAACATCTTTGCATTCTGTGGTTATCTTCTGCTATTCAACTGCAATCACACCACACTTCTGGATAAAGACAACAATTGCACCTCCAAGCTAGACAATATCATCAGATTCAGAATTTATAGAGCTATCATTTTTTATTAATATTCCTTTTTCTGTTTAGTTCTGCAAGTGAGAGGGACATCTAAAGGCCATCGGCCAAAGTATCACTAGAACAGTAAGGATATAGCAGAGGGTTGTATTGCAGATACAAAGCATCTATCACAGAGATAGAAAGTATCCCTAGATCACGTTGCAAAACCAGAAATACTCAATATGTCAGTGACAGGATGAGGCCCCTAATTTTCTCATCTACCAATTATTCTCCAAGAAACTGGTACAATCCATTCGAAGATGACAAGAACTCTCCAATCCAGAATTAGGATTCTGATTAATCCCCAAATGAGAATTCTGGTAGTAATTTTTTTTCACTGATTCTGATTAGTCCCCTAATTTTCTCATCTGTTCCTCTTCAGGTACCAGCCCGTACTATGTATAAAAAAAACCTCACATCAACCTCCCTAGAAACTGAAACAGAAAAAGAAGCTTGTTTCTTGTGTCCAAATGTCGCTGCTGCATCATGCCTACCACTGAATCTTGCTCACATGTGCTCATGTTAAGTGAGAAAGCCTTGCACTGATGGACTTCTATGTTGGAACTTCAATCTCACCATCAGAAACACATGTCCATGATAATAAAGATGAATTCTCAGATGATGCCATCAAAGATTACCAACATGTAGAGGAGAGAGGATAACACGGTAATGCCATGATTATAGCACCTATGAAGGGTACCTGTGCTAGTATCAAAACAACCCTTATGCACTAAAAAATTATCTAAACTAAAATAATGCATCTACTTTACATAAATCTTCTCAACTACTCGCAATCAAACTCGTATTCCAAAGACAGCTGAAGATTCTTTTAGCATCACCCAATGGAAGAATGCTATGAATGAGAAAATGGCTGCTTTAGAGAAAACAAGGCTTGGAAGATTACCAAGGGGAAAACCTAAGTAGGATGTGGCTGGCTATTGATAATTAATTAAAATCCTAATGGAAGTATAGCAGATACAGGGCTGGACTTGAGGCTGGAGGATAAACTCTGGACATGAAATTGATTACACCTAGACCATTGCTCCTATAGCAAAGTTCAGTTAAGTACTACTGCGATTTTAATATCATTAACAGGAAATCCTCCAATATGATATTATACCACACTCTTGCATGGCTTTTTAGACAGAAACGAACAGGAAAATTCCACCAAGATACACTAATCATAATCATCAAAATCTCTGTGCAAACTACAGAAAGCCCTATATGACTTAAAATTTCACCTAGGGCTTCACATAAAAGATTCACGTCCACAGAACATCGGGGATCATAAGTTATTTTTCCAACACTTTTCCACTGGCGTAACTATTCTCAAAGTATAAGTTAATGAAATAATAGTAACAGGAAACTATAGAGGAAAATCATCAAAACCTAAGGCTTGACTAGGACCACTGAAATACTTCTTGGAGATCAAAATTGTTTAAACTTCCAAGGGAATACTCCAGCAGAAAACAATTAAATTAATTTACATAATTAAAACCAGAGATCCACAATGTGAACAAATGAAACCCCCCTCGGAGCTAATCATCAATTAATACTAAATGAAGATGAGCCTAGTAAGATCTTAACAAAAACTTAACGGTAAACAGCTTGAACTTTCCCATACTCATCCTTATATGTCTGATGTAGTAAACACTTTGAATCAGTCAATGCATTACCTGAAGAACTCTAATAGCCCCCGAATCTGAAGGGCTAAACAGAAGGGCACTATTTCAGTGAAAGGATCCTTTATATACCTTCTAGATATGAGAAGGGGAACCCACGCCTGCTGGAGCATGAGGCTTCTTGGAGATTCCCCACTATCTTCAATCCCATCCTTGTACCTACCCCGCCACCCCCCAAAAAAAACTAATTTTCGACCAATAGGAATAGGGCCTATGAAACGCACCCATTCAGGCAGCACACAGTTATTATCAAATACCTCAATGTGAAAACACAACTCCTTTTGACAATTAGGAAGAAAAGCTAAATTTGGTTATTTTCACTGATTCTGATTTTTCCTAATATTTAATTAATCACAGGCCACTACTTCTTATAGGTGATCTTATTACTTGAAGGAGCATCAAACAAAATATAGTATATCAATCAAGGGAGTGATGGCAGGTATATAAAACTGAATTTAGAGTGATGTCAGATGGCACCAGTGAAATGATGTGGACCTAGGGAACTTTGAATGAGTGAAAGATTCCACATGATGAGCCTACCCAGCTTCTCTGCGACAAAAAGTTAACTATGAGCATCTTAAAAACAGTTGACAAAAATTCAACTATTTCTAGATATATCCCAGTCAACATCCACATGCTTCATGCAATTTGCATTCCTTCATATCAATACATTATTGAAACTTACAGAAGTTCTAGGGATGAGATGGAAACATTCCCCTGCTTGTGGGGGAGAGATTGGCAAACTAGCTATTACGATCTGACCATTACAGCTCTAATTGTTAGTCCTGTTTTTATCTTAAACAGAGTACAATACATGAACTAATAAACATTCTTCTACGTAGGAAATGCTAATCCTATAATCTTCTTCTTTAGTCCACGCACGACTCACTACTGGCTAAAGACAACAAGTGTATTTCAAAGTTTTACACACGTAAACAGATAAGCTTATTCTATAGTGACTCTAAATTAAGAGATTCTATAGTTCTTCATCCTGAAATCAGAGTGAATACATATAGAACAAATAATGCATGATCTTAGACCCACACATTAATCCTTACGAAAAGGATAGAACTCCGATAAGGTAGATGTTGAGAGCAGAAGCATGAAGTGCGCGCGTGTGTGAGCAAGAGAGAGCAAGAGAGAGCAAGTAGCAAAAAATGATATTTTCATTAAGTTTTTGAAAGCGCTTATATAGACGGAACATCATGATAGGCTTTTCAGAAGAATTTTTTTTTTAAAAGTCTGGAGAGAGGCCCTTAATCATTTTTCAGAGGAGAAAACAGGGAGTAAGGTTCATGAATAGTTGGGCTGGAAAATGAGTACAGTCCCAGGCAAGGGTGAGCTGGCATCCTGACCCATAAGTAGGGAACTAAAGAACTAAAGAAAGAGAATCAAGAATGGGAGAGCATCAGCAGGGACCCTCTAATTACCTTTTTCCAGATGGCTGTTACACTGACAGTCCTTTGCTTCTTTCTTCTTCTCTTCTATTCTTCTCATTCTACATTTTTTTTTATTTTTGGCCTTTGAAGTACTTTTCAAATCCCATGGGACCCTAATGGTAATATGATAGAGATATATCCAAATAGAAGTTTAATACACCTTTCCTTACGTGCTGAAGTTTGATTGATGGTAGATTGAACACATGATCTATCCCTGGATGCCAATGAAGAGACAGAACTTCTTAGTGATCCTGTAGAACACAGCTGACCACATTCCAGATGCTTCTTCTTGTGCCTTCCAGAAACCTCATTTAGGCACATCAGGAGAAGCTCATTTATTATGTGTCCATAGAGGCTCTAAATACTCAAACCTTGGCATTCTTAATCAAACTACTTTTCCTCTTTCTCACATGTCCTTATGTGATCAGTATCATTATATCACTACTTCAATATATAAATGTATACAATGAGGGAATGTTGTGAAAACATAATGGGATGCTGAAAATGGGCAAGAAGCTAAAATTAGAGAACCTGATAAATACTTCTCGCCTCCATATATATATGGCTGATCTTGATTAGACTAGTGGCAAGAAATTTCCTTGTAGAAGAACTAGAAGATATCTGCTTCAGTATAGCACTGCAAAAACATAGACATTTGTTTTAAATGCATATTTCAGTACATTACCATCATAAGTCCTAACCAAAAACAACAGTCTGTTTATTAGTAATCTCACTGTGATTTGGAAATAATGACTTAAAGAAGATTCCCTAAACTTACCAAAATTACTTGTCTTTCCCTTTGTTCTTCATTTCTATCTCTATGTTGTTCATACATGAATCCATTGATTATCAGTTGTTATTTTAAGCCTTTTTAAGATCAGTTCAGATACACTAATGTTCTGCATAATGGGTTTTCTGGTATATTGACTTTTATAGTTGGTATGTAAACTGTATTTGAGTAAATTTTTTTAAGCACTTCCATAGTGATGGCAGACACATGTGTTTGAGAGAGCTGAAACTTGATGGTAGTACTTAAGCAGATCACAGATTATAGTTGAAATTGGTCTTTAGTACTTAAGAATTTCCTGATGTAAGTCATTATATCAGTTGACAAACAAACACCCATGCATTTATTTCAATCACATCAATGAAGAGGAACATTTTGACATTATTTCAAGCTTCTTATCAGGCCATTATATAGCCCAATAAGAAAGTGAAATCCGGTCAATTAAAGCTCCCATTTAAAGCCAAAAAATAGGCATGTAATAGCCCACTTCGAGCCCATTTTCCCCACATTTTGACCTGATAGTTTCCTTTCATAAAGTACCCATCCAATAGGGTCAAATAACTAATAAACTTTCCTGAAGCCCATCCTTCCTGAAGCACATGTTAATCTATAAAACCAATTTGCTTTCCTTCTTTTGGGCCAATGGGACTATTTTATTTTTGTGCTTGTTAGGTTCTAGGGAAACTTTGTTTTGGGCCCATCTAGGGTCACCTTTTCAACGTCTTTTTAGGGCCGCCTCCTTTGAGCCGCTTCCTGTCCTACTTTAAGCTATGAATCAAGAAAACAAGTATTTATGTGTTGAACAGTGTTAGAGTTTAAAGCTATTTAATTAATTTTCATTCTAGAGGCATTATGTAAATGCATTTACGTCATGCATAACTTTTGTAAGTGAATATATAGCACATCATCTATTTTTGTCAGTAAATCAAGGGCAGAGCTGTCATTATGCATATATATTACCGTTAGAGTTACCGTTGTATGTAAAGTGTATAAATACCCTGTCAACATAATGAAAATGATCTTTTACCTGTTTCTATTGTGTTTTCTCTTTCCTCCCTAATTTCTGTATCGCCGCGACCTAATCCCGTACAACACGGGACGAAGATATTCAAGATATTCTTTACATGGTATCAGAGCTCCGATCGAAGGCGGAAACTTGAAGATCAAAGAGGGCGACAAAGACTATTCATAGTCGACACCCCACGATTCCCGATCTGCTCATCTGCGGGAACCGTAAGAGAAGCCTTCAACGAGATTGCATTCCCGATCTGCTCATCTGCGGGAACCGTAAGAGAAGCCTTCAACGAAATTGTATTCCCAATCTGCTCATCTATGGGAACTGGAGACGAAGACATACGAAAAGTCTGCAACGAAATTTCTCAATTCTCGATCTGCATTTCTGCGGGAACAACAAATTTTTTTCTCAAGTTGTCCAAGCTGCGAAACTGAAGGACGCTTGATCGTAGGTGCTCGCGATTGATTTTTCTGCAATCTTTCCGCACCCTTATTTTTTCTCTTGAAGGATTCTGACTTCCGAGGCTCCCGAATAAATTTCGTTCCTCACAAAGGCTTCATTCATTTATCTTTAAACTAATGGGAACAGACACGGGAAATATATTCACTTTTTCTCCAGAGGAAGGAAAGCTTACCTCATCAAATATGGCATCTTCCTCATCCACCCTCAAATATTCTACATCTGGAAATCATCAGGTGATTCATTTACCTCCTACAGCTTCCCGAAATTTGTTTACTGGTAAAAACCTTTATTAGTGGCGACGATTTGTTGAGAGGATGCTCCGACCCCATAAATTGGATGATCACCTGGTTAAAACCAGACCCAATGAAGGAGATACCAATTATTTTAAGTGGGTAGATGAAGAAGATATTTTTATTACCTGGTTATTAGATTCTATGAAACCGGAACTCAGTGACAGATTCATAGATTATAAATCTGTAAAGGAGATATGAGATACAGTTATCAGATTATATTCTAAACTTGAAGATGAATCTAGAATGGCAGAGCTTACAAAGAAAGCTATGGAATTGCTCCAAGAACAGAAAGGGGTTCTTGAATATTCCAATGAATTAAATGCATTGTGGAGTGAAATAGACTTCTGTAGACCACTCCCAACAGATCCAAAAGGCAGAGATTACATTCTAAAGGGAAGAACTTACAGATTTTTAACGAGGTTAAGACCCGAATTTGAGACTATTAGAACCCTTTTGCTCCATAGAGAACACCCTTTAACATTTGATGAATCAATAGTTCAGGTAATCCAAGAGGAGAGTAGGGTGAAGGCTATGCAGACACAATTTTCCTCGGATAATCAAGCTTTTCTGCTTAAAAATGCCTCTCTATCTACTTCTTCAACACCTGGACAAACATCTCGACAGAGTGGACAAATACCTAATACGGGATACACATGGATCCACACCTAAACAATCATTCCAACAGTCCAACTATCCAAGGAAGTCTCATCAGAAAAGAAAAGGTGATGCTAAAGATTCCTTATGGTGCGACTTCTGCTAGCGACATAGACATACCAGAGACACGTGTTGGAAGATACATGGGTGTCCTCCAATAATTCAAAGTCATGTTATGATGCAACCTACTGCCAATACTTGGCAACCACCTACTCAGAATACTTGGCAACCACCTACTGCTAATATGTGGCAACAATGCAATGAATCAGGAGGAGAAAAAAAGAGATTGCCTTATTGAAAGAGAAAGTAGATCACTTGGTGGCTCTTCTTGCAAATTCATCATCAATCATTGGATCTACTTCGGTGGCTAATTCTGGTAAGAAATTTATTTTAGATAAAAAATTTTCAATTACATAATCTAAAATCTCTAAATTCTGTTGAAATCAGTAAATCATGGATCTTAGACTCAGGAGCAACCGATCATATGACACCTACATATGATTGTTTCTCATCATATATTCCCTGTACAAAGAACAGGAAAGTACAAACAGCAGATGGCACACTGTTGACTGTCTCAGGAATAGGAACGATCAAATTAAAATCCATAGGGACATTAGAACATGTCCTACATGTTCCTCAGTTATTTATTAGTTTAATTTTTGTTCAGAAAATTGCATCCTTAGCACAATACAAGATTGAATTTGATGGAAATGATGATTTTTTATGTAATAAGGTGCAAGGGTGGAGGACTGGGCTAGCTAATGTGCACAACGGGTTATATTACCCAGTGAGTGCGCAAGAACTTTCTCCTAAACATATCATAAACCCCGCGATACACCAATGCAGTACAACAGCTACAGACAGCAAGAAGGAGAAAGTCTGGCTCATCCATAATAGATTAGGACACCCTTCTTTTGAAATACTGAAATGTATGTTCCCCGATGAATGTAAGGGATTTTGTATTAAAGATTTTCTTTGTGATGTGTGTGAAAGAGCAAAACATAAGAGAAGCACATACTTATCTCAGAACATAGAAAGAAGGAAGCATCCATTCCACCTTCTACATTTAGATGTGTGGGGTCCAGCCCCTTCACCAGACCTCCATGGATTCAGGTGGTTTCTCATAATTGTAGACGATTTCAGTAGATTTACATGGACTTATCTCCTCAGACATAAATCAGAGGTTACAATGAAATTCAAACATTTCAGTCACATGATTGAACGACAGTTTGAGACAAAGATCAAAGTTAGTAGGACTGATAATGCCAAGGATTTTTTAAATCATGAATTTCATGATTTTTGTGTCGAAACAGGGATAATCCATGAAACATCTTCTGCATATACTCCACAACAAAATGGAGTTGCCGAAAGGCGAATTGGGATCATTCAAGAGAGAGCTAGAGCATTATTAATCAGCAGTAATGCACCAAGCTTTCTTTGGGGAGAAGCAATGCTTACCTCTACTTTTCTAACTAATAGGATAGTAAGTCAAAAACTTAGACAAACAATCCCCTCTGAAATTTATCACTACAGCCATACCTTTAGGGTTGTATGAGAAAGTGGGACATGAATTACCCCTAAAAGTATTTGGGAGTGTGAATGCTATGTGCATCTATACCCCAACCAAATGAACAAATTATCGCCAAGAGCTATTAAATGTGTATTTGTAGGCTACTTGTAGGTTATAAATGTTACTTTCCTACGGGTAAAAGAATTATTGTATCAAAAGATGTTACTTTCAATGAAAGGAACATGTTTTATAGACAGAACCATGGTGAATTAGACAATCAAGATATGGAAGTCAGATTAATGTCTCCTGCAAGAGACATAGAACAGAATACGAGTCCTCTCATATTCTTTTTCAAACACATGAAGCTAATAGTGAATATCATGAAAATGCTCAGATTCCCAATTATAGCAAAACACCAACCTATTCTCAAGTCTATACTAGGAAAGGGATTAATTTAGAAAACATCCCAAATCATAGCAAAGCACCTTTATATGGCCAAGTCTACATCAGAAAAGCCAAAATAAACGATTCGAATACAGAACAAACCATAGACAAACCAAATGAGGAAAGTACACCCTCAAAAACTATCCAAAATGAACCAGCAGATGAAGCTACTGGAACTAGTAAGATCGATCAGTCTAATATAGATTTACTGGAAAAAAGGACTACACCTTATCCTTTGAGCAGTTATATTACCTTTTCAAAATTAACTAATGATTACAAAACCTTCCTAACTATACTACACAATGAATACATCCCAAACAATAGTGAGGAAGCCATAAAAATTCCACACTGGAAATTAGCAATGGAGGAAGAATTAAGGGCCTTAGAAGTAAACAGAACATGGGATATCGTCAACTTACCACCTATGAAGAAACCTATAGGGTGTAGATGGGTTTTCACTGTGAAATACTTATCAGATGACAAAATTGAGAGATAGAAGGCTAGATTAGTTGCTCAGGGATATAATCAGACATATGGTATCGATTACGGAGAAACATTCGCACCTGTAGCGAAAATGAATACGATTAGAATACTTATAGCATTGGCAGTCCAACATGATTGGATATTACAGCAGTATGATGTAAAAAATGCATTTCTGCATGGAGACTTAGAGGAAGAAATCTACATGAAAGATACCTCCTAGATATTCAGGCATACATAATATATCTCAAGTATGTAGGTTAAAAAAGGCCTAAAACAATCCTCTAGAGCTTGGTTTGGTAGATTTTCCCAAGGCTATAAAAAAATATGACTATATACAATCTAATGGAGATCATAGTTTGTTTTATAAACATTCAAATCAATCGAAAGTTACGATTTTGGTAATATATGTTGATAACATCATAATTACAGGAAATGATTCAGAAGAAAAAGCTAGATTAGAGCAAGTACTTATGAAGGAATTTGCTATCAAAAACCTTGGGAGAATGAAATACTTCCTAGAAATAGAGATAGCACATTCTTCTAACGGTATTATACTATCACAACATAAATATATACTTGATCTTTTAGCAGAAACGGGTTTTACAGATTGTCAACCTGCAAAAACACCTATAGAAGTAAACCATAGACTCACACTCAAGGAGGATGAGCAAGAAACTAATATAGGCAATTATCAAAGATTAGTTGGTAGATTAATCTATTAGTCACATACTCGTCCTGATATCTCTTATGCAGTTAATATACTTAGTCAATTTATGCATAGTCCTAGAGTTTCCCACTTACAGGCAGCACACCGGGTACTCAGATACCTGAAAGGAACAACTGGATGGGGACTGCACTTCAAACGCCAAGGTATGATATCTTTAGATGTATAGACAGATTCTGATTTCGCAAGTTCTTTGATTGATCGCAGGTCTACTACTGGATATTGCATTTTCTTAGTTGGAAATCTAGTTGTATGGAGAAGTAAGAAGCAAGAAGTGGTTGCAAGATCCAGCACAGAAGTAGAATTCAGGGCTCTAGCACATGGGCTCACGGAAGTTATGTGGATCAAAGGGATACTACAAGATTTAAAGATCAAAATGGACAACCCAACCATAGTATTCTGTGATAATCAGTCCACTATTAGAGTTTCACATAATCCTGTGCAACATGATAGAATGAAGCATGAAGATATAGATAGACATTACATAAAGGAAACATTGGAGCAAAATGATATTAAGACCTGCTACATTGGAACTTCAGAACAAAGAGCAGATGTTTTGACCAAGGGTTTAATTAAAGAGCAATTTATGAAGCAGACAAACAAGCAGGGATTGATCAACATACACTCTTCAGCTTGTGGGGGAGTGTCAGTAAATCAAGGGCAGAGCTGTCATTATGCATATATATTACCATTAGAGTTACCGTTGTATGTAAAGTGTATAAATACCCTGTCGACATAATGAAAATGATCTTTTACCTGTTTCTATTGTGTTTTCTCTTTCCTCCCTAAATTCTGTATCGCCGCGACCTAATCCCGTACAACACGGGACGAAGATATTCAAGATATTCTTGACAATTTTCAATATAAGTGAGCACTTCATTTAGCCCTCTGTGGCCTCGGGCTACTTATTTCCCCTCCCTTTCTTGAACCCTTTGTTTTTGCACACAGCTGAACCTTGAATGTTAATTGATCTTCAACCCATAAGAACCAGTTAAGAGATTCACCCTTCATACTTCAAGTAGTCTTTTTTTAGAACATGGTTCAAAAGAAAGTCACTCAATTGATCCTGCCTCCTAGACTTTCTCCAACGAAGGTAGAAAGATATGACTTCAAGGAGAGTAGGAAGTGCAAATTTTGATCAGCTAGACTGTTGCTCATGAGATTTGTGCCAGCTGGTATTGGATGCATGGGGTAGAGGATGTGGTGGTGTACGACCCCCATCGCCACCAAGACACGATACCACGGCGTCGGAGGAGCCCTTTTGCGCGCGCGGATCTATCTGTTTATCTTTATTCTTTATTATGAACTTTTGACCCGCACATGTTTAAGCGGGTCCTCGCTTATTTCTTCTCTCCCTTTTCGGCTTCCGGGTGGGTTCTTCCATTTTCGGGATCCCATTCGTGAAGCCCATCCTTCTTTGTGAACCTTATTTCTTTCTATGAGCATATTAGGTGTGGGTTGTGAGCCTCAAGTGGGACCCTTTCCCCTCTCGGCCCATTATCGGCTCTATAAAAGGGGAAGGGACCCCCCCCCAACAAACCCTAGCTGTCATTTGAAGAAAGAAAGGAGTGCTCTCCCTCTCAAGTGGCTGCTCAAGGAGTCCAACCACCGTCGCCGCCGCCGCCGCACGCCTCCGTGCCGCCGCCGCCGCCACTCCTTACCCCAGCCACGGATACTTCACCATCGTCATCGCGACGTCGCCGTCCTCAAGCCGTCGCCGCCTCCACACCGCCGCGCCGCCATCCCCTCCACCTCCACCTTCCCCAAAATCTCCATCCCCGGCGAACTCCCCCCTCTCCTTCTTCTCGTCGCCCCTCTTCCTCCTCCTCGAGCTCTCCTTCTCCGGCGAGCCTCTGACCATCTTCCTGCTTCCCCAACGAATTCCCCTGATTTCCTCCTCCCCAGCAAAACCGTCGTCTCCTCCCCTCCCCTCCATTTCCGATTCGTCTCCCAGCTTCTGCACAACCTCCTCCTTCCCGGATGAACCATACCCTCCCTGATTCTCCGCAGGATTCCGATGGTCAGTTTCCCTTTCTCCCACGTTTTTCCCCCTACTCCGCCTCTCCAGTTTTCCCGTTCGCCGCACGAACTCTTCCGGAAGCCATCCTAAGCTCCGCGGAATCCCATCCCGTTCCCAGCTGAATTCAGGTCCCATTCCACTGCCAAAATTCTTCCTACATCCGCCTTTTTCCCTTCCGACCAGAATTCAACCTTAATTCAACCCCAACGCCTTTGGCCCTCATCCTCGCCTCCATAGCTTGGACGAATTCGCCCGTCCTGGCCGACTTCACCCCACGTCCCTTCTATGACCGGAAATTTCCTCGCGCCCCAGCACGCCGCGCTCTGTCTGTTCGCGCCCTGCCTACGCGCTCCGCTGGTCAACCTGCGCGCATTCTCCCCACCTGACCCACGCGGTCAACGGTTGTGCCCTGCGTGGTTCACCTACATAGATGCCCCTGGCGTCTGGCCCCTGCGTCCTGTGCCGTCTGCCCGTGTGCCCCACGCAAAACCCCCGGGTCGCTCTCGCGTGTGCCCCCGGTCACTCCCCGCGCACCCGCCCGGTCTCACCCGCGCGTCCTCCCGGCCGCGCCCACACGCTCACCCGGCCGCGACAGCGCGTCTCCTATCACCTGAGAACGACGCCTCCACGCGCCTAGCCCGGCACTTGCTCGGCCACTTCCAAGATCGAATTCGAGCCGACGTCTCCCCTTCTCCGGTCGACACTGCCAAGTCGGCTCTCCACTACGCCACGACCCACCGAGCACCCTGCCCCGCAGGTTAGCTTCAACCCCTCACCTTAAGTTTAATTACTTTTCGAAGCGTCTCCTCTACTCATCTCCACCGCCGTCGGACGACGTAGGTAGGGTAGGCCAGATATAGGTTCGAGAACTCTCACGCGTGCGTCAGGTCCGACATTGAGCGTGTGCTGCAGCCTCCCGGCTACTCCACGACGAGCGACTTCCACGCCTCCGGATGTAGATTGAGAAGGTCTCACCCTATCCATCATTGCGAGTTTCCCCGGGTCACCTGGAGTCGACTCCGCTGATCGGCACGCCTGCCTGTACTTAGGTTTAGGTAGGTCTCATACTTAGGGTCTAGGACTCGCCAACCCGTAGACTAGGTTTGACCACACTATCTTCAGTCAGCCTCAATTCCATTGATCAGGCACGAGGGTTTTCACAACTGTGTCCTGCATCAGGATGTTCTTTGCTGATCTGAGGTGGAAAAGATTTGGATTATTGCACTTCTCTTTCCAATTTATCCTACAACTTGTTTGTGCAAATTTGATATCCAGGTATCAAACTCCATAGTAGCCTTCAGTTACCCAAATGAGAATCATGTACATTCTTCAACATCTTGAAGGTTGGTGGATCCAATACCACCAGATGATAGAGAATTATATCATTCAAAATCCAAGCAATCCAGAGTTCAAGAAAATATATAAAAGTATAATACAACTAGTAAGCCCAGACATGTTAGGTAAGAAATTGCCTAGGCAAATGTGGGAAGCTGATTTGAGAGGTCTTTCCCTCCTATCTTTAAGATGAACACTTGACAGTTTTTGTGTTGGACACTGTCCCTAATTTGTAGGCCCAAATAAACATTTAAGATTGTCCAAGCAAACTTCTAGGCTTCAGTCTAGCCGTGGTGCTCCTGATGCATTAGTGGAGTGTCATGACAAAGTGCACATGAATTGAGTGTTGTTTCATGCGTAAGATTGAAAAAGGTGAGGGATATGGAAAGGATGAAATAATGAAAGTGGAAGTCATTGCCAGCTAAAATGAATTTTCAAAATTCATTGGTTTGTGTAAGATCCATGTCCTAGGTCTATCAAATTTTATTTTCTCAAGCGTTTGTAGTAAAATAGAGGGAAAGGCTCTGAGGTTAAGAACAATGAGATAATTTCTGGAATAAACAACACTTTCCCCTACACTCAATACATGACTTGGAGAAGGCATGAGGGGAGTAATCTCTTAAACAACCATTCTCCCAAGGTCCAACCTTACATTCTAAACTGACGTCGTGACCTCCAGAGAGTGTTAACATTCCAAAGCATGAAGTTCAGACTCTAGCACAAGAAATTTCTGGTTGTGGATGAAAATACATTAGCTCTAGATTATTTTTTTGTGTCTTACCCAAATTTAGATTGCACAAAAAGATATCATCCCTACTAGATGAGAAATAGTCACTCAAACAGAAGAAAAGAACATCAAATTTTTGCCACACAAACCTGTAGAGCGTCTCATAAACAAGTGGAACAGCAATAAGATACTCTGGTTGATACCGCCGCAAATCATCCTACCAAGTTCCAAATGAATTAAGACAGTGTTTTCATGATTCCTTTGTGATGAAACTGATATCTCTATTACATGGGATCACACCATAAGCTTCTTGAATCATACCTTTAGTTTTTGTACAGTGGTGTACACTTGTTGTGATCCACATGTAAAAATGAAGTACTCAGAAGCACGTTCATACATATGCCATGGTGGTAGAATGCTAAGAAATCTATCACTAGGCTTGGCAGGAACAACATCCAACAGATTCTTTACCTGTGGAAATAATGATAAGATTAGATTTCAGATAAAATTTAATAAAATTAAAATAAACAATTTCTAAGTGAAACTGGCAAGGTTCCAATGTCAGAAATAATTTCTGAGTATATACACATAAATTATGCTAAAGAAGAAATAATAGTTACATAAATTATGCTAACGCTGAGAATAATGGCTTGCAGCTGCCAGATAACCAATTTTCACTCTATTGTCCTTTCGTTTTTCTTTCTTACTACATACTTTCCACCTTTATATACCTATGTAACCTGTAGTAAAACAGGTCATCTGATTGAAATATAAGTCAGATTCGTTTTCCTACTCCATTGAGTTCTCCAAAGGGTTCAGCATGTAACATGGTATCAGAACCAACACAACTGATTGGAGTATGCATACAAGATTAACACGAGAGTGATAGTCCACACCTGGTGCAAAATATTTCTGTGTGTAAGCATCACACCCTTTGGTGTGGAACTTGTCCCACTTGTGTAAACCAGAGTAGCCACGTCATCAGGATTAATGCTCTCGTAACACTGGGGTGCTAAAAAAAAGATAGAGATAGGTCAAAATATATTGAAAAAAATCCAGATAATTACTTTTTGGAAATGCCAATATGATGAAAATTAATTAATTATAAAAATTAATTGCATTTATAATGCAGAACAGTTAGAGAAAATAAGATATCACACTAATGTAAAGGAGCAAAAAACTCCTTTAACCATAGGGGGCCTTTGGTATTTGGATTTGGGATGATTCTTTCTGGTAAGACATGAGAAGAGTTATTGAAGTATAAGTCTCCCATGATGACTTATCATCATTGTGTTACCAAATTATTAAGTTTCTGAAATCCATCAGGATTACTTCTGTGTCTTCTTACAATCGAACGAAAAGTTGTATTTGTATTTTATAGTCACGATTTTGCCTGTGTGGGTACAAACAATTTTGGTGAGCTTCTGCTCTGAGGAGGCCATAAAAGGTGAGATAAGAGAGAGCTCCACAATAGGAGAGCCCAAAAGAGAGAGATGCATTAAAACATAAATAAGTGAGTAACTTGATAAGCTTGTGATAAGATTCCCACTATCAATAAAAATATAAATGTCTTTCTCTTCAAGTTTCTCATGCAGCCCATTATGCCGAGTGGTCTTAACCCCAATACAGGTTTTAGTGACACCTACATCAAAACAATGAGCCTCCTTACATGTTTTGTGCTTCATTAGGCACCTGATCTACCTCTACTGGTGAGTCCTTGTAGAGCTAATGTAGTAGTGAGCTCCCTCTAACATCGGTGACCAGGAGCATATTCATTGTTGCAATGGAAGCTGAGTCTTTCATTCCTTGTCAGGAATTTGGCTTTAGACAAATTCAAGAATCTTTGAGCACACAAGGTCCTGTGGAGTGTTTTAAGGATTTTCATTTATTGGTTGGCCATTAGCCTTCTCAGACGTAATTTTCAGATGAGTATCTGAAGAAGTCACAGATCACCAATTGGTTGTTGACATCATGCATGCATAGCATCTGCAATGTTGAATTGAATTTCTGATTTCAATGCCTTTATAAGTCTACAGGCTTTACCTGATATGCCCATAGTCGATAGCCTGTGTCAGACCTTAATGTTTGTCTGCTTCAACAACTCTGGACGCGAATTGCAGAAAACCCTTTGAACTATGTTCTGTACTCCACTGCTGAAGTTCCTTGAGAGATGATCAGGAGTTGATAGAGCATCCCCGTATTGGCCATTTTGAATCTCTGATCTATATTGAATTTTGAAATCTAACCAGTTCTGCAGGGGAGTCTGTTCAATCAAGATGAAACAGTTAAAGAATTGAGAACATCACACATTTCCCCTGATTTCCTAGAAATTGTAGTTATACTTTTTACCTATTTACCTATGTACCCTATCACATGTTACCATTGGAAATTGACAGTTATACTGTAACGATCAAATCTACCAGTATAAAAGACTCCCCCTCATTAATGAAAACTATTTATTTCTTGATTCTACCTTTTCTCTGTGCACAAGATCTACCAAGGAAGATAAACTTCCTGTCTATCTGAAGGGCGGTGTTTTCTTACATGGTATCAGAGCTTCCCAAGTGCTAGATTGAAATTATCAAAGCCATTGGTCTTTTTTCCATAGTCTTGATTTCAGGATTTTTTCTAGGAGGGAAGTGTTGAAATGGCTTATTGGGCCTAAGCCCATTTACTCTCTCTCTCTCTAACTCTTCCAATAAATACTTGGATCTTCTTCATTTTACAGTAATCAATTAGGGTTTTCTGTGTTGGCTTGTTTCTTCTTCCTCCTTGATCCTTTGGCTTCTACATGGTATCAGAGCCAAAAGGGGAGGATTCGCAACCCTAAACAAGATCCCCATTCCTGATTGTGTCGTCGCCGCCGCCTTCTTCAAGTTGATGCCGCTGCTCTTCTTCAAGTCTGTCACAGCGCTCCGTCCAGCGATCAGATGCTGCCCTGTGGGCGGCTTCCTACTGTATCACTGCCGGTGATCTGCACACCACAGCGTGGCCGCACACTCCATCTCTGTTTGCCGCGGCCTTTTCCATTCTCTGTCATGGAGTTTTCCAGCCTTCTTGAAGACTCTGATGTCTTCCTACCTACCTCTGGTGAGACCCTACCATCTGCTCCATCTATACCGCACACCTCTAGCGGGTTACCTGGTGCCGACGGTATTCCTAGGTCTTCTTCATCCGATTTGGGTAGTTGGAATTAGCTGCTACCTCGTATTCCCCAAGAATATCGGTTCACCAATTAGAATCTGCTATAGTGGAAACAATATGTTCTAATCACTTTGAAGGGATGTCTTACGAAGCATCTTCTCAGTGATGGCCCACCATTGGTTGGATGTTGAAGCAGTCGTGCATCGATGGTTACTTGACGACATTCATTCTAACATCTCTGGGGAATTCCTTTTCCCTAAATTTTGCTCAGGAGGTCTGGAAATTTACTGAGGAATCTCATTCCAAGAAGAACAATCTGGCAATTATCTATGATATTATGTAGCGCTCTATTAATCTCGTCCAAGGGAACCGCCCTGGTATTCGCATTTAGCAACAAGCTCACTTCCCTATGGGCAGAATTAGATCATTTATGCCCCCAGATCCGTCATCTATTGGTCGCGGGTACATTCTTCAACTTTGGGTGTTCAAATTTTTAATGGGGTTGAATCCCAGGTATAGTCCCTTCGCGGTCAACTCATTCATTGGGAGAAGTCATTGTCCTTCGTAGAGGCTCTCCGGATTGTTTGATCTAAGGAAGCTCGCTTGAAGATGGTCTATTCACCACCGGTCACTACCATGCCCGTTCAGCCCACAGGTGCTTATTGTCCTCCATCTGCTCACCCTCTACTTCCTACTATGTCTCCGTCTATAGCCAAGTTGACCTCGGGCGACGGAGCTCTAAGGGGTGATCCTTCACTTTTTTGCAATTATTTCAAGAAGAAAGGTCACTCCAAGGAGACGTGCCTTAAGCTCCAAAAGAAGAATGTATCTCAAGGGCACTTTGCGGGCGCAGTGTATAGTATCCTCTTCTCCCTCCACTGCCACTGCCATTGTCCCTCCTGTGCCACTCCACTTGCTTCCCCAGCCCTCGGTACACACTACTGCTCCACCTTCTAGATGTTATCTTCGTCCCGATGAGCTGGAACCTCTATGACACCTTCTTGACACCACCATTGTCGCCTCCAGCTCCTTGGCTCACAAAGGTATCTCCTCTTCTCTTCTCACCTTCATTTCCTTCCCTTCTCAATTCTTTTCTCCCTCTTGGATCGTGGACTTCAGCGTCACTGCCCATATGACCCCTGACTCTCGCTTTTTATTTCGTATGAGCCTTCCCCTGAGTACTCACAAAGTTTGTGTTGCTTTGAGTGATCTCCTTACCGTTGCAGGTGTCGATCGAGTCCTCCTTTCCTCCCTTACCACCCTCACTCATGTCCTCCACGTTTCCTTGCCTCGACATCTATCTTCTCTCTCTTTCTTGCTTGGTCAAAGATCTTGGTCAATCTGTTGTTTTTACCCCTACGGCCTGCTTCTCTCTTGATCAGGCGTCAAGGAAGACGACTTCACTTGCTGAAGATCTTTTACCAGGATCTTTACCTTGTTCAAGAGAGAACAAATTGACTAGGATCTTTACCTCTACCTTCTTCGTCCTGTGTCTCCACCCTCGTCCACGTCAACGGAAGCTGCCGTGAATGTTGCTGTGTCATCCTCCTCTCGTGACCAGTTGTGGCTGCTGCACCATCGTCTCGGCCACCCGTCGTTCTCCACTTTATCTTCTATGTTTCCTCATTTGTTTCACTGTCACTCTGTGGACTCCTTTGTATGTGACTCATGTTGTCTTGCAAAAAAAACATCGTGCCACTTATCCTCCATCATCTTCTCATTTTTCATCTCCCTTCTCTCTCACTCTCAATGATATCTAGGGGCCTGCCCCAGTTTCCAGCACCTTGAGCGCGTGCTAGTTGGTCATCTTCGTCGACAACGCTACTTGTTTCCTGTGGGCCTATCTCCTTTAACACATATCTAACCTCACCCAAACCTTTATTCATGTTCTCTCGCTCATCGCCACTCAATTTTCCACCTCCATCTGTTGCTTCTGCTCCGACAATGCACGAGATTATATCAACGCTTCTCTCACCCATTTCTTCCATACCCACGCTATCATCCATGAAACCTCCTTTCCCTATACCCCCCAGCAACACGGTGTCGTTGAGAGGAAATTTGGTCATCTCTTTGATACTTCCCCCAACCTTTTCCTTCACATGAATGTGCCTAAGTATTTTTTGGAAAAAGCCGTTCTTACCTTTGTGCATCTTCTCAATTGCCTTCCCTCTCGAGTTCTTGCTTCCCATGCCCCTCTTAACTGTCTCATGGAGTTTTATCCTTCTATTCCTCTAAAAACCCGCCTTTCCCCTCGCATTTTTGGGTGTGTTTGTTATGTTGCCAACCACCATCCTGCAAGTGATAAGCTGGATCCATGTGCGCTCCAATGTCTCTTTTTTTAGGTACTCTCACACCCAAAAAGGTTATTGTTGTTATCATCCATCTCCCAAACGGCTTCTTCATCGAAAGGATGTCACTTTTGATGAGTCCCATTTTTGCTCCCTCGTCTCCATCCTCGCACTGTTCCACCTCCTCTCCATATCTGTATTCTCTCGACTTTCTCATCTCTCCCTTGACTCCTTACGTCTCTCCGCCTTCCGAGGCTCCGAATGGCCCACCTCCTTCCTCTTTGGCTCCAGCCTCTACTTGTCGTTCGGTTGGTCTTGTCGATTCCCACCGACCCCACACCTCCTTGGCTCAACCCGCTCCCTCCCACCCGCCATCACCTTCCTCATCAGAATCACCACCCCTGCCTTCTCCTTCACCGCCCTCTCCTCCACCCTCCAAGTCTCCTCCTTCTCCTTCCGATCTACCAATTGCGCTTCGCAAACCTCCCCGGTCTTGCACCTCGCGTCCCTTGTATCCTCTTGTGCAATTTGTCTCCTCCCATTTCCTCTCTTCCCCTTATTGTGCCTTTCTATCTCATCTTTACTTCGTCCCTCTCCCTAAAACTGTGGAGGATGCCCTAGCCAACTCCAATCGGCATCTTGCCATAGCTAGCACTGCATGGGATGTCAATGGGTGTATACCGTTAAGTACAATTCTGATGGCTCTCTTCAACAGTGTAAAGCCCCTCTGGTTGCCAAATGCTATACCCAAAAATTGGGATCGACTATCTCGAGACTTTTGCTCCGGTGGCCAAGATGAACACTATTCGCATTCTCTTAGCCTTGGCTGCACATCATGCTTGGTCCCTTCAACGCTTTGATGTCAAAAATGCCTTTCTTTATTGGGGATATTACTAAGGCATTGTATATATCCTTGCCTCTTGGATATTCTGCTCCATCTTCTTCTCTACCCGTTGTGGGCAAATTAAAGTGCGCACTTTACGGGTTGAAGCAATCTCTTCGTGTTTGGTTTAGGCGCTTCACTTCCTCTATGAAGACTTTTGGCTATTCTCAATGCAACGATGATCATACCCTCTTTTATCGTCATTCCTCATTTGAGGAAGTTGCTCTTCTTCTGGTGTTCGTGGATGACATTATAATCACAGTTAATGATTCTACAGCTATCACGGAACTTGCTACACACCTTGCAACTGAGTTTGATATCAAACACCTTGGCCTTTTCCGCTACTTTGTGGGTATTGAGGTCGCCTATTCATTCGCCGATATGTTACTATGCCAAAGGAAATATACGATCGAGCTTCTACAGACATTTGGGAAAGAAGACTCTTTCCCTCTTCCAACTCCTATTTGAAGCCAATCATCGATTGTCCTTTGCTGCTACGGATGATCCAGTGGATTCAAGGATATATCAACGAGTGGTTGGAAAATTGCTTTACCTTGTCCACACAGTCCAGATATTGCCTATACAGTGGGTGTTTTCAGTCAATTCATGAATGCACTACAACCATATCATATGCAAGCCATCAGTCGAGTGCACCGCTATCAGAAAGGAACTATTGGTCGTGGTCTACTGTTCAAGTGTCGTAGAGGACTTGGTCATCAAGTGTATATAGATGCTGATTATGCTGGTTCTCAAGTGGATCGTCGTTCCACGACCAACTACTGCACTTATCTTGGAGGAAATTTAATCACTTTGCTGAGTAAGAAGCAAAATGTGGTGGCCCGCTCTAGTGCGGAGACGGAGTTTGGGGCCTTAGCTCAAGGTTTATGTGAGGCCTTATGGATCACCAATTTGCTTGCTGAGCTCTGGTTTTCTGTTCCTTCTCCATTTCAACTCTTTTGTGACAACAAGTCAGCCATTTGCATCGTGCATGATCCGATGCAACATGATTGTACCAAGCATATTGAGGTTAATCATCATTTCATCAAAGAGAAGCTGGAGTCTGAGCGTTTTTGCACTCCTTTTCTTTCGTCATCTCAATAATTGGCACATGTCTTCACCAAGGGTCTATCTGCCGCGTGGTTTGAGGGGCTATGTGGCAAGCTGGGTGTGGACAATATCCACGCACCAGCTTGACGGGGAGTGTTGAAATGGCTTATTGGGCCTAAGCCCATTTACTCTCTCTCTCTCTTTCTGACTCTTCCTATAAATACTAGTATCTTCTTAATTTTACGGTAATCAATTAGGGTTTTCTGTGTTGGGTGGTTTCTTCTTCTTTCTTGATCCTTTGGCTTCTACAAGAAGAACTTATTGTAAAGTCTTACTCTTGACCAAATGGCACAAAAGAGGAGAATCTCGATTCTCCAACGAAGGAGCATGCTCGAAAAACCCATCGACCAGTCTCTCTCTTGCTTCAAGCGACCAGTGATTCAATCAACTACCAGTGGTAACTGCAAGGAGTCAATTTACTGGTCACAACATTTATTTGTGGGCAAGGCATATACAAGCCATTCTAAGGCCGAGGAACCTACTCAATCATCTGACAAGTGAAGCTCCTCCTACAACTAGTGCTACTCACAAGCAATGGGTTGTGGAGGTAGAAATCTTATATATTTGGATTCTCGACTCCATGACAATTGAGATGGCAAAATGGTTCATCTAATATGAGATAGTAAAGGAAATTTTGGAAGTTGTCTACAAGTATCATTAAAAAAACGACAGAGAAAAAATTGCAAAACTAGTGAATAAAGCATGAATGCTACAACAAGGTGAGCAGTCCATCATTGCTTATGCAAATGAATTAAGCTCTATCTTTGGGGAATTAGATCATTATAGACAACAGCTGAGGGGATAGAGACTATATTCTTATGTATAGGGTTTACAAACTTCTCCAAGGGCTAAGGCCTGAATTTGAGGGGATAAGAAGTCAGTTATACAATAGGGAGACCTCCCTATCCTTTGATGATGCAGCTTCTCAATTATTGAATGAAGAGAGTTGATTGCAAGACATGAAAGGAGGAGCAGAAAGCTCGGCCTGTTCAACAACACAGTCAAAGCCTCCTGCAGTGAACCCACCAAGTCAGCCTCCTAAATTTGGTAATAACAAGAAGGGACCAATTGGAGGTAGTTGGAATCAGCAGTATGTATGTAGAACCAATAGGACTGTTATCCAGGGTCTTACATCTCCCTAAATAATTCATAAGCTTAGTATCAATTCAAAGAGTGGCTAAGTTGGACGAATTTAGAATTATATTTGAAGATACTAATGCAATTCCTTGCAATAAGGTCTACGGATGGAGGATTGGACTTGCTAAAGTTCGGTTGGGCCTATATTACCTACCTAGTACATCACCAAACGATGGAAAATCATCTCACTGCAAAACAGCCACATTGAATAGCGCATTGGAAGAGGAGAAAGTGACACTCTTACACATGCGATTAGGACACCCCTCCTTTATCCTATGGCAAACAATGTACCCCCAATTATTTATAAACTTACCTATTGACAAATTATATTGTGATGCTTGTCGACTTACAAGATCAAAGAGACAGTCATATCTTGAGAGGGATGATAGATGCTTAGCTCCATTCCAGCTCATACACTTTGATGTCTGGGGACCCTCACCACATACGAATACAAACGGTTACAGATGGTTATTATTATGTATTGATGACCATAGCAGATTTTGTTGGTTATGCCTCATGAAACATAAAGCGAGGTAACCAAGATTGTTAAAAATCTGTGTCAGTTCATTAAGAGACAATTTGAAGTAAATGTTCAGGGGTTCAGGACTGATAATGCCAAAGATTTCTGCAACAATGAGTTGCGGGAGTTCTTTGAACATGAAGGGATTTGACATGAAACATCCTGCATATAAACACCTTAACAGAATGGATTGGCAGAGAGAAAAATAGGTAACTTAATGGATAAATGCCGAACACTAATAGAGCACGCTAAACTCCCAAAGAATCTGCGGAGTATCTCAGTAATGACCATTGTACACCTAGTTAATTGATTACCTACAAGAACTATGAGGATGAAAAGCCCAATTCAAGTCGTAGAACAACTATTTCCCAAGCTAGACTGAGGAATATGGCTTGACACCACGAATATCCGGTTGTGTAAGCTATGTTCACTCACATTCTCCATCAGTAGATAAATTATCTGTCAGGGCTTTGTAGGATACTCCAATACACAAAAGGGGTACAAATGCTACCACCCTCCAACTAGAAAGGTGAATCACCAAGGATCTCACTTTTGATAAGAATCGAGTCTATTATCAATCTAATACTGAATTTAAGGGGAAGCAAGAAAGCACGAGGGAAGAAATCCCGACTCCACTACCCTTCCTTAATACAAGTACAGAGAGAGAGATACCTCAATCTAAAAAAAAACAAGTAGAAACTTCTAGTTTGGCTCCACAAGCAAAATCTTAGTTACTTACCTATCCAAAGTACTATGTGAGGAGAAATAAACAGCCACCAATACTCCCTCAAGACAATAAGGAAACAGTGATGAGTAGAGTGAACCTAGAGGAAGAAAATCAGACTGAGAAATCAGAGGAGTTACATATAGCACTTAGAAAACCTACACAAACATGTGTGAAACCAATTCCACAATCTATAACCAATTACCTCAACTACAGAATGATCTCTATTAACTATAGAACATTCCTTACCGCTCTCAATCGAGTGACTATTCCAATACCCTCATTGGAAAACGATTATAGATGAAGAAATGCAAGCCTTAATTAAGAATCAAACTTGGGAAGTGGTAAAATTAGAAAAAGGAGTAAAACTAGTGGGTTGTAGATGGGTATTCAATGTTAAATACAACTTAGATGGTTCAATAGAAAGATACAAGACAAGATTAGAAGCAAAGGGGTATACACAGACCTATAGAGTGGACTATAAAGAGACTTTTGCACCAGTAGCCAAGATGAACACTTTTAGAATCCTTATATCCTTGGTTGTTAACTTAAATTGGAAACTCAAACAATATGACATCAAAAATGCCTTTTTACATGGTGATTTGGATGAAGAGATCTACATGACAGTGCCTCCAAGATTTGAAGAAGTTTATGCCACAAATAAGGTATGCAAGTTAAAGAAGGCGCTAATGGACTAAAGCAATCTCCTAGGGCCTAGTTTGGTATGTTCACTAAAACTATTCAAACAGTGTAACGATGATCATACACTATTTTTAAAAGCATTGTCAAGCAAGGGTAGTACAATACTGATAGTATATGCAACTCACTACCTTCTTTGAGGTAAAAAAACTAGGAACTCTAAAATATTTTCTAGGGATAGAAGTAGCCCAATCTTGCAGTGGATACTCGATGACTTAGCAGAAATATATCCTTGACCTTCTAAATGAAACTAGGCGACTACAATGGAAGGTTAATAACAACTCTATAGAAACCAATCGTAAATTGACTATTAGAGAGGACGATCTCAACGTGGAGATAGGATCATATCAAAGGTTAATTGATAAATTAATATCTCTCACATATTCGACCGGATATTTCATATTCAGTCAAAGTTCTGACTCAATTTATGCATAGCCCACATAAGTCCCACTATTATGCTGCTCTTCGGGTATTAAGATATCTTAAAGAGACAAGTGGACTCGACCTCACATTCAGAAAAGATAGGTAAACTAAACCTCGAAATTTATACTGATTCTGACTTCGGTGGATCATTGGTGGATCGTAAGTCTACAACTGGATACTGTACTAGGGTTGGGGGAAATCTCATTACCTAGAGAAGTAAAAAATAGAGCATAGTTTCAAAATCAAGTACGGAAACGAGTTTTCGAGCCTTATCTTGTGGAGTAGATGAAATATAATGGATTCGAGGAATTCTCAAGGACCTACAGATTCCCTATGAAAAACCTTTACGAATGTTCTGCAACAACAAATCGGCAATCTACATTGCACATAAACCAGTGAATCACATTTGTACCAAGCATATAGAAATTGATAGATTCTACATCAAGGAGAAAATTGAAGAGAAGATCCTATGCATAGACTACATCCCTACAGCTGAGCAATATGCAAATGTTCTGACCAAAAGATTGCCAACAAAATAATTCTCAAAGTTGGTGTCCAAGCTAGGAATGAAGAGCATTCATTCCAATGCTCGAGGGGGAGTGTTGAAAAATTGAGAACATCACACCTTTCCCCTGATTTCCTAGAAAATTGTATTTATACTTTCTAACTATTTACTAATGTACCCTATCGAATGTTACTATTGGAAACTGACCGTTACATTGTAACAGTCAAATCTACCTGTAGAAAAGACTCCCACTCATTATTGAAAACTATCTTTTTCTTGCTTCTACCTTCTCTCCATGCACAAGATCTACCAAGGAAGATGAACTTCCTGTCTAGCTAAGGGGCGGTGTTTTCTTAAAAAGTCTAACATGTTTTTTTTTTAAGATGAGGGAGGGGGGCACCCCGAAACAATGCCCCCCCATTGTCATTAAAACAATGACGGAGGATACAAATCATGAGCTACAAGGGTCCAATAGTCGAAGGGCCTAGACCACCTCGGTGCCAAAAAGACGCAAACCCCCTCGAGCTGTGCAGAATAACGTTAGCGGACGGGGTGCGACCCTAAATATGACCTCGTTCCTATGGATCTAGAGGGACCAGAGGGTGGCAAAAATAGTCTGCCACTCGACTTCGCGATGGAATGTTCCGCCGCCGAGATCTAACATG
Organism: Lemna minuta; assembly: GCA_024174645.1. Lineage (NCBI taxonomy): Eukaryota > Viridiplantae > Streptophyta > Magnoliopsida > Alismatales > Araceae > Lemna > Lemna minuta. Next base: position 14,296,985 of record CM044101.1, read on the forward strand.
TTGGCTTTTAAGTTGAGCATGATTGACAAGTGTTAAGTATCTTGAATCAAATTTAGGCTAAAAAAACCTTCTCAGCTATTTCAAGCCACCCTTCCACCTGATCACCATTAAAAATTGGTAAGTCGCCCTTCCAAAAATTTTTGTAGAGGATGCCTCTCCAACAATAGAAATTTTATGTGACTATGTTTCTTGAGTGGCAGCCAAATTTTCCCACGGCACTGAATTGGGGCTGATATTCTGTTTCTGTAACAGATGCACAATTTGGTCCTTTGTCTCTTTGTGGCAGAATTATGCCTTCCTCATCTGAAAGATCTGATCAATCTCCTCGTGGTGGTGCTATTCTGCCATTATCTCCTCAAAATAAGCTTCCAATTTCTCCATGCATGTAGATGCTGGCACGCGTACTAAATGGTAAGACATGTCTTACGTATCTTCTTCAATTATACATCTCAATAAGAAGAATGATAGAAATCACAATTCCAAGAAATACAATGAAGCACAAGAAGACGACGATAGGGAATCTAGCATCCTAGAATTCAGGAAGATGAAATCTGAGAGCTTCCCTCCCCTTGCTCTTCTCCTCAAGCAGCCAAATCTTGAAAATCCTGCTTACAGCCATTGGATCTCTATAGAGTTTAAAGCACTATTTAAAATCATGTGCCTGATTATTCATATAATTGAGATGTTGACTTTTTTGATTGGTCATGTGACAGTGGGGTAATGCACTAGGAGGAACTTTCCTTAACTTCCTCTTCTGACATAGATGATAGAGGGGATCTTAGTAGCTTGTGCATTAATTCTTGCACTTTTATAATGCACCTTTCTTAGTCATCCATTTTATTTATTTGTTGTTCTTATGTAACAGATATTGGGCCATAAGTGAATCGGCCCATACAAACATGTCCCTTTTTTAACTTCATTTCTCTCTTTATGCGCCATGCTTATAACATACTCATAATGAGCCCAACTTAATGTAGCTGGCATTCAAACCAGTCTTGTAAGTGCAGAAAGGTGGTTGTTCATTTTCCAAAACCATGATCTTCTTGGTAACTGGGAGCTCTGCACCTGCAGTGCTTAACAATATCTATGGATGAATAAATTGTGCAAACATGAGTCAATAAAAATTTCATTCTTCTCATTTGCTTCTTGGAAACAGCCCTATCCTCTTATTTCTATTCAACTTTGCATTAGAAGGCCGATAGGGAACAGCAATTACAGATGAGATTTCAGTAATGCGATGATTTGATGATCCTTCTGTGTGCTTTAAATGTAGTTTTTAGATTTAACTTGGTCTCCAGTTTGACAAAACTACAAAAACTGAGAAGCAACACTATTTCCAATTGTCCAATATTTATGAAAAAACTTATATATCAAATACTGATCATAAACAAGGTGATAAGGTAAAGAAATGAATGTTCCAGACAGAAACGTAAATGCATATGTGAGTAAATGGTTTCGATTTTCATTAAATTTTTACAAATCCATATCAAATTGAAGTTTTACAGATGAATTTACCTCTGTCAGTAGAATTCATAAGGGAAGCACGCATTTCCCCCCCTAAGTTTATAATCTCCTCATAACTATAAATTTGTATGTCTGCTGACATCTTAGAGTTCAGAGTTGACTTGTCCCCCCAAAGTAATATGATGAACCTTATCTGTGCTGTTTGAAACAGTATATCTCGTAGTCTATTGAAAAATTGAGGATTGTCCACTATCACTGCAACACTGAGAAAAAAACAAGCGATCTTGAGGAACCACATATGAAAGCAACAAAACAGATTTTTTGCAGCTCCAAAACAACTTACTAACAACAAATTCAAGCATATACTTACTCATTCGGTTCAGTATCATAAAACTGATGTGCTGATGCAATTATCTAAAGAAGCTTTGGCATTTTGGTTAAACATAGAAGATAAAATAAAGAACTATGTTAGGGACCCTCTAAGACTTGTTTGTTTCATAATTGGTCACCTATTATGAACACTTTAAATATATGCCAATAGAAAATTTTAAGGGGCACACCTTAGACTTAGACCATTGACTTCTTGGTATGGCAAAATGCATGTACCTCAAACTGCGTGCCTGTGGCATACTTGGCATATTCAGCAAGTTCACACGCAGTGATCACTGCAGACATTATGGCAGAGTATGCACCGCCGCACACAGAGTGCACTGCACTCAACTTGGCACATGGACATGAGGGCATGACATGGATGTGAGACCCTGGCACATATGCTGGCATGTGCCAAGTAGCAGCACCCATCCTAACTCTATGGCAACCATGCTATCTGACTAGTCTGTCAGCACGAGAAAGGACATGGCTGACAGACTAGACACAAGAGGGGTAGATCATTTCCCTCTAAGCATAGCCCAAGATGCATCATGTTTGTACACGACCAGGTAGGGGATGGTGACAAAACTGTGCCAACCAGAGATTCCTTTGTACCAATGCATGAGGGTTTGCTCCCATATATAAAGGGGATGATTTTATAGCCAAACTACCACTGCCAATCTCCCTTAGTACTTCCAGCGGTCTTTTCTGTTTGGAGCATCATTGTGCCACCATCTTTGCTAGAAAATCCAACTCCACCTACATTGTCCACTGCTATTGGCATACACCAGTAGAATTGTGAGGGCTACTGGCATACTCCATTTTCACTCCTATCAAAGGCCTAGCACCCAGGTGCCAGTGGGAGAAGACCTCTCACTCAGTACACTAATATCTGGGTTTTAGGGCCATTGAGGAGGAGGGTGGATGACTCACCCTCCTCGTCGGCGATAGGTGCAAGTGTCACTCCATGGTCCTTCCTCTCCAGCTTACTCACATCTTTGCTCAGGGGAGTCGTGACTTTGGCACCTCCTTTTTGCTCACTCTGATGCGGTCGGTACGTCGACGTACTGAAACGTTTCGTGGGATAAGAGGCGCAGAATGCGAGTGTTGGTGTTGAGGGATGTAGTAGCGTAAAGCCCTCTTGGCTGAACGAGCTCCCACAGTTAGACGATACTCAAGACGAGCCTTCACGGCGAGTCCCAGTATACTCGAAATAGGACGGAGATACTTAATAAAGCACGAACTCAGGTTTTCATAAGGAAGGAACATAAGTTGTCCCCTAACTACGGCGTAAGACTTCTATTTATCCTAGAGATAAGAAACCTCTAGAAGTAGTAGAATTCAGACGGACGTGCTATTGGTTTCGCAGGGCATTGGCGCCGTCCAGCACGTACCTCAGCCCCGTCATCTTCAGCCGTCGGTTTCTCAGGGCGCTGTCGTCGCCCCGCTCTTTCTGCAGTCACGTTGTTTTCCCTTTGCGACCCTAAGGAGTTCTCTTGTATCTCTCCTATCTCTGGACTGTTGGCCGCTACACTGTTGGTTGTGGAGTGGGGTCCATCATTCTCCTCCAGCGCGAAAAGACTCGACGCCGACGAGTCTGGGGGTAAGCCGGGTTCAGTAGGAACCTCGAGGGGTCCCTGGTAGAGAACGAGATCACAGATATTAAATGTTGACGGAATCCCCCAATCCGACAGAATAGCGATGTCGTAGGCATTGGAGTGGATGACGCGGCGCACGCGATATGGCCTGGCGGCGCAGGGGTGGAGTTTGTGTGCTCGCTCCGCAGCATAGCGCTCGGGGTGGAGTCGGACCATTACCATGTCTCCTTTGCGGAACTCGAGAGGTCGGCGGTGGACATCTACCGAACGTTTAACTTTGGCGTTGTAAGCGGCAATCCGCTCTTTCACTTGTTGGTGTGTCTCTGTGAGATCAGTGGCGAAGTTGACTGCCTCGCTAGAATAGGGTGCCTGGGTCGGAAGGAGGATGAGGTCCACACGCAGATTCGGTGTTCGCCCCGTGTTTACCTAAAAGGGAGAGAATCCCGTGGCGCGATGTCCCGATGCATTATAGGCAAATTCAGCTCGAGGAAGGAGATCATCCCAGGTGTTGGCATTTTCTTGGACAAGGCAACGTAGAAGGTTGCCTAATGAACGGTTGGTGACCTCCGTCTGACCATCCGTTTGTGGGTGGAAAGCGGTCGAAAATTGCAGTGTCGTTCCCAAGAGGCGCCAGAGTGACTTCCAAAATTTGCTGGTGAAACGAACGTCGCGGTCGGAGACGATGCTCCGTGGGACGCCATGGAGGCGAACAACTTCGTTGAAGAAAAGGCGAGCGGTGTGGGCGGCATCCGTGGACTTAGAACAGGCAATGAAGTGGGCCATTTTGCTGAAGCGATCTACCACCACAAGGATGGTATCCATGTGCCCCCGAGTTCGGGGTAGGCCGAGAACGAAAATCGATACGACCTCTTGCCAAGGAGAATCGGGGATCGGGAGGGGGAGATATTGTCTCGTATTTTTCTTCGTCATCTTGCCAATTATGCAGGTGGAGCATTGACCGACCAGTCGGCGGGTATCGCGGCGTAGATGCGGCCAATAATAGTGCAATTCCAGTGCTAGTAGAGTCCTGGTGATGCCGAAGTGGCCGGCAAGGCCACCACCATGAAGATCCCAAATTAGGAAGTTGCGCGTGGAGCCAGCAGGAATGCAGAGGCGATAATGATCAAAGTGGAATCCGGCGTCTATCCGGTAGTCGAGGTGGGTGACCTTTGTTTGTGTAACCTCCTCCCAGAGTTGTCGGAAGTCCAGACAGTCCTTGTAGATGAGCGGGAGACGATCGAACCCGGTAATTGAGGCTTGCGAGATTTGTAGTGTATGTAGTCTACGGCTGAGAGCGTCGGCCACCCTATTTTCTTGCCCCAGTCTGTGTCTCAGGGAGAACGTGAAGTCTTGGAGGAGTTCCACCCATCGCCCGTGTCGTGCGCTCAATTTTTTTTGCGAGTGAAGAAACCAGAGGGCGTCGTGATCACTGTATAGGGTGAATTCCCGATGGAGTAAGTAGTGCCGCCAAAATTTGAGGGATTGCACGATGGCATAGAGCTCCCTGTCATAATTGGAGTACCTCCCTTTGGCCTCGCTAAGTTTTTCACTGAAGAAAGAAATCGGGTGGAGCTCTTGAGATAATACAGCTCCAATGCCGACGCCAGACGCGTCCGTCGAGACGTCAAAGAGCTTTTCGAAATCTGGGAGGCGGAGAACGGGTGAGGAAATTAATGTCACCTTGAGTTGTTGGAATGCGCGGTCCGCCGGAATACTCCAGTCGAATTGCGGGAGCTTGAGAAGGTCGGTCAAAGGAGCGGCCAGAGAGCTGAAATTTCGCACGAAACAGCGGTAGAATTGTGCCAGCCCGTGGAAGCTTCAAACCTCCGTCTGGGTTGTGGGCGTCGGCCAATCACGGATAGCAGCTGTTTTGGAAGGGTCGACGGCAATTCCAACTGCTGATATGACGAACCCGAGGAATTCGACCGAGGTGCGCAGGAAGGAGCACTTGGAGACGTTGGCATAGAGCTTCTCCTCCTGGAGTTTGGCACATACCTCCTGCAGGTGTAATTCGTGATCGGCGGTGGATCGACTGTAAATCAGAATATCGTCGAAATAGACGACGAGGGATTTAACCCGCGAAGGACGCAGCAGTTCGTTCATCAACCTCATGAAGGTACTCGAGCGTTGGAGAGTCCGAAAGGCATTACTAGCCACTCGTAGAGCCCCTCGCTGGTCTTGAACGCAGTCTTCCATTTGTCTCCCGCGTGAATCCTCACTTGATGATAACCATTCCGGAGGTCGAGTTTGGAGAATATCGCAGCGCCAGATAATTGATCCAATAGATCATCCATGCGTGGAATAGGAAACCGATAGCGTACCGTAATGCGATTTATCGCTCGGCAATCCACGCAAAGTCGCCAGGTGCCATCTTTCTTGGGAGCGAGGAGGGCCGGTACGGCGCACGGGCTGTGACTTTCCTGAACAAATCCTCGGCGGAGCAACTCCTCCACCTGTCGTTGGAGCTCGGCGTTTTGTGCTGGGTTCAGTCGATAGTGGGGAAGATTCGGGAGGGAAGCACCTGGTATAAAATCTATGAAGTGCTGAATAGTTCTGTCCGGTGGGAGTGCATCGGGCGCATCGACGGGAAAAACGCTCCCAAACTTGGCGAGGAAGGCGGGATAGCTGGTCGTGTGAGCCGTCGTCAGCTTGGTTCACACCTGAATCGCCCATATAGGATTGTTACTCTCGATTCCCTTGAGGAATTGTCGTGCCGAAACGAGACCGAGTAATTGGAGGGGTGGATTTATGTCCACCAGGGGTAGTGTCGGTAGAGCGTTGGTCGGAACCTTCGGAACGTAAGGTTGCCAGATGTGCTTGTTACCTCCGAAATAGAAGACGCAGCGGTTGGCTCTCCCATATTGTGCTACGTCGAAGTCATATAGCCAAGGCCTACCGAGGAGGACGCTGCCTACTCCCATGGGCAAGATGTCGCACCACACCTCCGCGCAACACCCGGCTACTCGCAAGGGTACGAGACACCGTTGAGTCACTGGTAGACTAGCGTCGTTGATCCACATCGCATTGTAGGGTTGAGGATGGAGCTCAGGTTGCAGATCGAGCGCCGGGATAGACGCGGCTGCTACGGCATTGACGACGCTGCCATTGTCGACCAATATTTTAATGATGGAGTTGGCGATCCGCATGTAAGTGGAGAAGATGGATGATCGAATGGTATCTTCGGGACCTCGTGGCATACTTGTCGCGGCAGCGGGGTTATAGTGAATTGTATCTGCCGGAAGGGCGAGGGCGATCGTGCGCTCTTCGATCGTCAAGGGGACCAACTCCTTGATGATGCACCCCATATAGCCGGGGGGTCCTTCGAACCCTGCCGTGAGATCAGGGTCGGCTTCATACACTTCTGTGATTGGCTCAACGGCGTCGGGGGGTGGGATGTGGTCGTCGTCGTGGATCTCCACAAGTAATGCCCGCGCCGATCGTGTGGCTTGTCGCTGGGACGGGCACTGAGAGGCGAAGTGTCCCCAACCCTGACACTTGTAGCAGGCTACGCGCGAGTTGGCTATATTCTGCGGGGTGGTTGGTGGTCGTGGACGAGGGCATGTCATCGTCCGTCCCTCAGGGAGCCATTCGGTCGCGGAAGAATGGGGCATTTGGGATTTGGTTGGCTGCAGGCCGGTCGAGGATCCTATACGATTCCCGTACCCGACGACGGCTGGGTTAGGCGCCGCTGGGGGAACGGCTGGTAACAACATGCGCTGGGGAGGAGACGGTAGCGGCAGGCTATATGTTGTTCGCGGGTTGACCCTCGGCACTGGATGGGAAGGGTAGTGCGCTGATTTTGACGCTGATGAGGGTGGTTCGGAACGCGCAGTCTCTGGTACTATGAGCCACACCGTACTGGCTCTTTGAGTATGGGCGGCGTACAGCTCCATATTGGCTGCGTAGCGGTAAGCCTTCTCGAGCGTTGAGACTTCCCGTAATATTAACTCCCTTTGGTATTCCAGTCGAAGCCCTGCTCTAAATCGGGCGAGCGTCGCCACCGGTTTTTCGTCGCATTGCAACGGATCATAAGGTCGTCAAACTTAGCGATGTAATCCGCGACTGTACTGTCACCCTGCTGCAGGTGCTGCCACTCATCAATTATCATAGGCCGATAGCATTCCGGCACGAATTTTTCTCGTAGTCTCCCCTTCATTTCCGCCCACGTGGTGATCGTTGCCTCGCGCCGACGTTCGGCCGTGGCCTACAGATTCCTCCAGTAGATTCGGGCTTGCCTGGATAGCTTTATTTGTGCGAATTGAAGGCGGCGTCCTTTGGGGAAGTTGGTACCAGTCGAAGTACTCCTCTAGCCCAACCTCCCAATCCATGTACTTCTTCGGATCCAAAGACCCGTCGAATATGGTTACCTCGGGCTTGGCTCCCCGTTTTGCGGCGTCCCAGTGGGAGTCCACATCGTGGACCTCGATAGCTCGGGTTGATGAAGAGTCGATGGGGAGTGACGTTGCTCGGGTGGTGGAATTGGCAACTGCCTCCGCTTTGAGCTCTAGCAATTGAGCCATGAGGAATTCAATTTGTACCTTAGACTCATCTTGGTTTTTCAGCAGGGACTTTGCCCAGTCTGGCATGTCTTCCGGAGTTCCGTGTGTGCCGGATCCAGCCCGGAACTCGGCTCCCGACCTCGTCGCTATGCTCTGATACCAGTTTTATGATGCAGTCGGTACGTCGACATACTGAAACGTTTCGTGGGATAAGAGGCGCAGAATGCGAGTGTTGGTGTTGAGAGACGTAGTAGCGTAAAGCCCTCTCGGCTGAACGAGCTCCCACGGTTAGACGATACTCAAGACGAGCCTTCACGGCGAGTCCCAGTATACTCGAAATAGGACGGAGATACTTAATAAAGCACGAACTCAGGTTTTCATAAGGAAGGAACATAAGTTGTCCCCTAACTACGGCGGAAGACTTCTATTTATCCTAGAGATAAGAAACCTCTAGAAGTAGTAGAATTCAGACGGACGTGCCGTTGGTTTCGCAGGGCGTTGGCGCCGTCCCGCACGTACCTCAGCCCCATCTTCAGCCGTCGGTTTCTCAGGGCGCTGTCGTCGCCCCGCTCTTTCTGCAGTCACGTCGTTTTCCCTTTGCGACCCTGAGGAGTTCTCCTGTATCTCTCCTGTCTCTGGACTGTTGGCCGTTACGCTGTTGGTTGTGGAGTGGGGTCCATCAATTTAATTCTCCTGTCTCTGGACTGTTGGCCGTTACGCTGTTGGTCTCCTCTCTCTCTCTCTCAATTTAATGCTGAACTCAGCAGCATTTGCACCTATTTTTATGAATTTCCTTTGTCTACTTGCTATACAATCCCTGTTAGTTGGAACAAGAGTTCTGACACACTCTTCATTTTCCTTATGATTCATCTAATTTTCATCATGGCTAATAACAAGAAACAATTGGTTCTAACATCATATTGCTGTTGTTTTTATTGAGAGTTGAGGCCTAGTTCTCTGGCATACATATTTTTATCAAGATCTGGAGCTCCTCTCATGGGTCAAAAGGTAAGGTATGAAAAACAATATTGGGCCTTCAGGAGGCTGTGAATGGATTTGCACACACTGAAGGCTGTTTATGGTGTATTCCAACAGAATGCCTTTTTTTAAAAGAAAAAAAGCGATTCCGACAGAATGCTGATATGACCCTACAAGTCCAAGAGTAGAGACCCATTTCTGGCCAATTAAAGCCCTATATAAGGGAGACTTGGAGGCCAGTGAGGGAAGGAAGCATCAATTCGTGACCCCTTGAACTTGTAGTTTAACCTCTCTCTCTCCCCCCCATGTATTCTATTCTCCCCTCTCCCTCTTGATCTATCCTCCTATACCGGCAGAAGTAAGAGTACCTTTACTGTTCTTGATTTCTCCCTAATGTTCTATCCCTAACCCCAATCCAATGCACAGCAAGGAGCTCCAACATTATAATCAATATCATACATATTATGGAGTAAATAAGTACAACCCAATAGGATCCTATGTGGGATCTTATCACATGCCATATCAACTAGCAACTCCTCAATGATCATTCTCCAAAGGGGATGACCATTTCACTGGTACGAATACTCCTCAATGACCATTCCACTAGTTTTTCATTAATTTGATTTGGGAATCTTATTGGTGTTATATCCGCCTAACTTCTCTGAGTATCAGTCTATAACAATTAAACACAAATGAAGCCTAAGAATTTATAATATTCTGAACTAGGGTTAACTGAGGGACAGATATATAGATACAAGAGTTTTTTATCCTCCAAATTGATGTTGATGAAATTATTGGTATCTACTCATCACAATAGAAATTGTTAACATTTTGATCTCAGTATAGATACAAACCTGAATATCAGAAGATGGTGCTTAAAGAAAAGAACGACTCTCAAATCATAGACAATTAGAGAATGATTAGTTTACCTTTCAGAATGACAATATATCTTCAATAACTCTTCATCAGATGATTTTGATCCACGAACAACATTAACGGCCCCAACAGCCATGCTACCTACAATGAAAAAACTTTTTGTCTATCAGCATGGAGGAAAACACTGTGAATCTAATCCTCCACTTCTCCCCTAAATAAAAGCATACCACAATATGTCCTAAATTAAAGACATTCTGAATAATTCATAATAGAATGATGCAGGGGAATCCAACCACACAAAATATCCGAATAAGCATTATGAGCTTTCTGTTAGTTGAGGACAATATCAAGTATAAACCAAAATGAACCAGTCCAAGTCTAAAGGCAATGACTGGTACACCCGATATACTTTACTATAATGTTTGTCAGAACTAAGGGGAGTTTTATATTATTATTTTAGTTGAGGACTATAACACAATTCGTAATTGTGAGCCTATTTAAGGCACAGTCTTGAATGAGTGAAGCTCGCTTTACACTGAACTCCATGGTAAAAGGGGTTTGTGCAGCCCTGCCTACCTGTCTCTGTATCGTTCCTTCATATGCATAAAGAGTAATGAGATCTTTGAAGAGAAAATTGAGCCATTGGAACCTCTTACAAGTTAAGAAAACCAAACCTGAGGAAGAATTAGAGGCAGAATCTGAAAAGATTGTCATTGAGGGGCAGACAACCTCTCTGGCAAAGTTCAACAATGGTAGATCTTACAGAGATCTGGTGACTTCCCCCACCAGTGAAGTAGGTGAGTGGAGCACCTAAAAGAACATGTGTACATATTCAGGAGAGTACAACTCAAGTGGGTCATTGAGGAGATGTTCATGAGTAGATAAAACACAACATGCCTACATGCTTGCAATATGGACAAAGACATGATTGTGAGTGATGTACCAAGGAGCCAACAGTTGGAGTGGATGGTGGCAAAAAAGGCAACCGCAAGTGCAAAAAATGCTGCATATGGCACGTGTATATGACTGGATTGAAGGGATGACCATCAGTGGCCAGCCAAGGAAATTGCAACTTAAGAGAGTGGCCAAGGAGACAACTAAAAGCAAATAAAATGTAGCATGGCAAGCATCAGCGAGAGAGTCAAGGAGACATTGTGAGTGGTATTTGGAGATGATGGCTGAAGTGGACAGCTCAGGAGACAGTCATGACTGACTTGCTAAGGAGATGACAACTCGAATGGGTGGCTGAGGAGATGATCCCAAGTGAATGAAATGCAGCACAGATTGAGTAGGTCACTTATGGAGCACCGGCCTACAAGTCCGCCAATATGATGTGCTTGAGTGATCTGCCAAGCACATAGTAACTGAGTTGACTAAGGATGCAGATATTAGTGGCATGCCAAGGAGATGAGGGCTTAAGCAGACAATCAAGGAAACTAGTGCTATGAATAAGATCCAGCATGAGACATTTGCCTATGAGAGAGGATCGACCATGAGAAGCTTGTCATTAGACCAAGAATGATATTGGAGAGTCAATAGTTGCACCATACGGTTTTCCCATCCAGATTGTGATATCAGTAGATCAGTAGCCGATATCAGCATCCAGATGGACAAATCAAAAGTCATCTGACACTCAGATATCAGTTCTAGATATTATATATCAGATCTGATTCTCTAGTATCCAAAACCCAGCCGTCATCCATCATCTGCTACGCCCACAATATTAGATGCCACCGATATCCACCCCAATACCCATCCAATATCCATTGGATATCCGGACAGTATCCATGTGATATCTGGTGATATCCAACAATATCCAAGCGATATCCATTGTCACGAATCTGTCCAGTGCATCCATTATCCGTCCATGTCCACTGGACATCATCCATCATTCACCATTCGGACCATATTCGACATCTGAGCACGTCATCCAAGTTTCAGGTGCCAGATCTTGGAACTGCCCGATGTCAGATATCGGACGAGCAAAGCCTTTTACATCATGATAGATGTTGGCCACAGTAGAGGGGAGGTGTCAACATCCATTTGTTGATGATGTTGGAGAGGACTGGAGCCCTTGTGTGCAGGTGCTCTTATTTATGGGTATCACTTGCATATTGGCACTCCAAAGCATGTGTCTCCCACACATGTACACTATGGTTTAATGGTGCTTGTGCTTGTGGGTGCTGATGTCAATGGCCAACGCTGGAGATGACAAAGACTCCCTGGAGGAGGTGACAGCTCATCAAAGAAGCCAGGGAGGGCATGCAAGAGATAGTGGTGGTGCTGGAGGTGGCTGGAGCAGTTGACAATGGCAGAGATAATCAACAGAGGAGTGAGAGTGCTTCCCCTTATCTTAAAAAAGTAGAAAAATGTTTTACTACATTTTTAATTTTTTCCTATTTCTTATTTTCTTTTTCTGCTAAGGTTCCAAAACTCTAGCAACTTTATTTTCTGTTAGAAGACATTCATATGACCATTGTAATACGATATCATTGCACTAGGGCTTGATCACACTTCAAGATTGATCGATCTTTGCACTAGGACTTTGGAGCCCTATGAGCATGATCTGCATTACAAGTGTGTTCCTTCTTTGTTTCTCTAGATTTCAGAGCCTATCCTTTAGGGTCCAAAGGGATACAGAAGGAACGTATGTCATTCTTTTCCAAAGGTAACAAGTACTTGCTCTAGAAACCAGAGCTCATCAGTGTGCTCATCTACTAGATCCGTCATGATACCGAGAAGGAGCAGGTGTCATTGTTCTGCTCATGGAGTAGCTGATCATTGCCATTGCACAATCAAATTTGATCACTAAGTTTCTCTGAAATCTAGAAGAGGAGATGAATAATAGGAATCAATGAATTTGAAGCAGCTACTCCTACATGGATGCACATGGCAAAACAAGAGAGTCAGCCTCTTTTTGACTCAACATCTCGTTTTTCTAGGCCCATGTGCAGTCTGTAGCTCTTCCACCTTCAATCGCTGCCCAGAACATTTTCAATGGACACAATTTATATGTTGAACAATCTTGACTGACCAAGAAAGCTCTATCATCATTTGAAAAATATCTCCCGTGAACCTAAGGATGCTAAATATGCATGATGGGTCGATGAAGAAGGTATAATTTATACCTAGATGCTGGATGCAATGAAGTCTATTTATGCATGCTCATCAGTTATGGAAATCTGGGAGAAGATGAAGCACCTTTACTCAAAGTTAGAAGATGACTCCAGAATAGCTGATGTTGCAACTCAAGGTATGTAAATGAGACAGTAGCTGAGGGGACTTCTGAGTACTCAAATGAACTGTCCAAATTATGGGATGAGGCTACTATCAGCCATTACCTTCTGATCTGAGTGCTCGTAAATTATATTCTTACAGAAAGAATCTACTATGAAAAGGTCTACAAGCTGAATTTGAGCCTATATGAGCTTCATTGTTCAATCATGAGTATAAATGATTAAATGAAACAGTGGTTTAGATGATTAAGGAGCGGAATTGATTCCAAGCACTAGCGACTATTAAAAAGTCAAGCCTGTGTCTCTAAAAATACAAAAACTACTGCTCAAACTCTTCACAGTTTCCACTTTGTCTGCATCAAACTCCTCTGAACAAATTTTTAAGGAAAATGGCAACATTAAAGATTTTTCATGTTGCAACTAAAGGAACACAGGAAAAACCTCAACATGCCAAGGAGATCTGAGAGAAATGCATGGTTAGCCCCACATATATGGACAGAGCTATATAGGAACACAGCAGCAATCTCCATTGTTACCCCAGAAACCACAACAACGACATGCTTTGAATGAACAACTAAGAAACTGTGAAGAGTGTACAACTAAGTGAAATTTTCAAGTGTCAATGCCCTCCTGAATGTACTGAATGTATCAAATTTCCTCATATTATCGATTGTGATTTTGGGCCTTGCTCCAATATCTGATATGCATGGTTTTGAATGAATGTCTTGATGATTTTAGGCATTTTCACTTAGGCAGAAATCTACGTGCACAAAAATCTGATGTATCTCTCCTTGAAAAATTTCTTCATGTTGGTCGGATGACATTTGACACTATTAAGATTTTTATGAGCTGAAAACATTTGGGCAATCTTGAGATTTTAGGAATTCTTTAGCAGCAGTAGAAATAGGGCACAAATCTTCATGTTCACATACACCCTCAGAAAAACAGTATGGCAGAGCAAAAGATTGGAAGTATCCAAGGTAAAGGAAGAGCTAGTGCCTATTCAGAGCAAAGCTCTTATGTTTCTTTGGGCAGAAGCACATGATGACTGCCACCCATTTAGTCAATAGGCTTCCAACACAAGTGGTACAAAGGGAAACTCCATTAGGATATGTTTTCACTGCATTTCCAGGTTATATTGACAGAAGAACAATATTCCACTAAAAATCTTTTGGGCTGTGAATACTACGTGTACAAATATCCCTCTACAAAAGAACAAATTTTACCCACAAGCAGTTAAAATGTAAACTTCGGGATACTCAAATACACAAAAAGTAAAAATGTTACTTTCATATAGACATAAGATCATTACCTTCAAGGGATGTCACTTTTGGATGAAAAATAAGTGCTGCCTTTTAGCTAACACTCAAGTATCCAAGGTTAGGTATGATACACCTGACACAATGATGATTAATTTTCAAGTAATACTTCCCAATCTCCACTGTTTTTCACCTTATGCACATGTGTTATTTGAGACGGGGGAGACCGCTGGGAGATCTCACCTCAAGCACATGAGGCGAAGACAACTCTACTTCCACTGAGTTTTTAAACTCATGGACGTGATGAGAGAGCGCCAAGGTGTGGAAGCAAGAGAGGCTGACCCTAAACCACCTGAAGTTGCTCCCTGTCGCAGAAGCAACCAGCTGCTAGAAAACCTGGACTCAACCGATCATTGCTAGAGGGACTCACTCTTGTACAAGGACAACACCATATCCAAATACTAATTATCTGAGATTTTATAAAGTTTCTAAAACCCTCTAAATTGCTATTTCTCACCAAGCTGGAGTCATGAACTATTCATCAGAGAAGTAATGAAATATTCACTATGCAGTCTACGGCCCGGCCTGAAGGAAGCAATGGAAGAGGAGCCACAGGCCCTTGGATCAAACGTGGAAGATAGTCCAGCTGCCTCTCTGGAACAAGAAGTTCATTTGACGTCGGTGGCACGTACTCATCAAGTATCATTCTGTTGGGAGCATTGGAAACTTAATAAAGCTCAGTTAGAAGCCCAATGTCACACTCAAATAAATGGAATAGACTATAGTGAAACCTTTGCTCTACTGTAAAAGATGAGAAACTACTAGAATTTTGATATTTCTGGAAGCACACTTGAGCCGGTCGCTAATCCAATATGATTTTAGGGAATGCATTCCCACACGTCCATGATCAGAAAGAGGACATAAAACATGTAAATATCTTCCCGGTCATTCTCAAACAATCAGGAAATTCTGTTAATAATCTTAGTCAATTTAGTCACAATCATATCATCTCTACTTTACAGGTAGTGCACAGAGTCATCTGAAATCCACTTAAGAACCGGGCCCCAGGATGGGGGCAATCTTCATGCACCAAGGTAAGTTGGGCCCTGCAAGCAAACACTGGCTGACTTTTCTTGATCTCTTATTGACTGCTGGTGGTACACAATCTGACACTCGCACCTTTCTTTCTGGAAACTTGGTCACGTCGTAGAAAAACAGGTTGTCTCACGTTCAATTACATAAGATGGATATCAAGCCATGGTACATGTCATTAGTAAGTCAATTTACATTAAAGGCTCAATTAAAAACCTGAAGATTTAAATGGAATGTACAATTTAAGTTCTACCTGAAAATTACTTCAGCTATTAGCGTTGCACATGATTGAGCAAAGCAACATGATCGCACGAAGTATGTTCAGATTGATTCTCATGCAAAAGGAGCAAGAGCGCATCAGCTTCCACTCTGCTTCTAGCTGAGAAATGCCATGCGCAGATGGAAGGCTTGTGGCCAGAGAGTAAGCCTCTGACCTTTGAGTTGTCACCTACCAGACGTGGCACCCATCAAGGACAAAGGTCTGGCTTTGAGGAGACAATGACATGCACTCAATGGAGTGTAGAGGATGTGAAGCTTTTCTTGAAGTCGCTGCCCATGAGTAGCCAGTGGAAGCAGAGACATGATGACAGTGGTGATGATGAAACAAATGCTCATGCACAATCCTCAAAAGGAAGCACCTTTATTTTGCACTACAGGAAAAACCATGATTTGCCAGGCCCGAGAAAGGCCAACAGGGATCAAACTTAGATAAAGTCCCCTGCTACAAACAAGTGTAGGGATGGGGGAGTTTTAATGTTTTGCGATTACAGGAGGACTTCACAGTAATGATGTACAAGTCTGTGGTGCCTACGCTTGAAGGCACAATCTTGAATGAAAGAAGTGAGCTTTTGTCTCACCTTCTCCAGGGCAGAGGGGCTCCACTCATCACCCTGACTCTACCATCTTCTCTCTCTCCAGCCTTTTAATGTCAGCAAGTAGTTGAAATTATGATACAGTTTATAGAAGGAAAAAGGCATTTCTGGAGATCGAAGAGAGATGAAGGTTCAGGCTACAGAGGAGAAAGCTCTAGATCTTCATTATCTTTATCCAAAGATAGACATCTCCTCAAGGCATCTAGATCCTTCTATCACCATCTCTATTTCGATCTATCATCCTAAACAATCTTTTATCTTGGATCCAAGGGTTGCAAGCATCTCAAAATTCACTAATTTGAATTAAAATGATGAATTTCTTAGACATATAAAGAAATTGCCTTGACCAATTTGAAGGATATCTGTAAGGTAAATTCTGAAAATCAAACTTGTAAATTGCCCTTTAAAAATACTGTGAAACAGCATAAATCAATAAAAGGTCAATGGTCAGCAGACACATTCTCATATCCGTAAAAAAAATATAAAAAGGATGAAAAAGGAAAATCATAAGGGAATGGAAATTTAAAGGAGAGTATCACAGACAAATAGATTGCATCTCCTAAGGCACTGGTTTTGTTTGGTGCCTAGCTGAAAATATACTGACCTTGATCAGCAACTATCCATCGACAGGGAGTTATCAGCAAATAAAATCTTCATCTGGATTAAGTCCAACTTTTTCTTAAACCTTCTGAAAAATTCAATATAGCCATCTCAAGCTGTCATAGAAAATAAATGAGGAAAGGTAGAACCCAATATTTGCAATGAAAAACACATGATTTCTAGAATAAGAATCTTTTTTGAACATGTTTAATATAATGAAATGAAATATAATAATTAGTGAAAAATAAAGGTTTTATGTGTAATTAACCTACATAACCTAAAGATTGTGATGTTGATATTTTTAACCATCACACATGAGCTGTTAGAATTTGACCATTCATTATGCAAGTAATGGTCATCAAAACCAGGGTAAATTGTATCTTATGTTAAATGAATTTAAATCGCTTGCTTCTTCCTTCCTAAAGTCGTTTA
Source organism: Lemna minuta (assembly GCA_024174645.1). Classification (NCBI taxonomy): domain Eukaryota; kingdom Viridiplantae; phylum Streptophyta; class Magnoliopsida; order Alismatales; family Araceae; genus Lemna; species Lemna minuta. Next base: position 14,314,260 of record CM044101.1, read on the forward strand.
CTCAAGCAGCAAATTGCATGTGACTACAAGTTAGTGTGCATCTGTCACTCATCATGATATCAGAGTCGGGTTCTTAAAAAGGTAGGTGCATTGTTTTTCTTTCGATTGACTGCTGCATTAATAGTCCTATGAGCAAGACAATGACAATGGCACGATAATAGAGCAGCCTAATGGCGGAGTCAGGGAGGATAACAAGGCATAATGATCCAATGACGATGGCAAAGCAGCAATGGCGATGTCAAAAACACTGTTAGGCTAATGAATGATTCTATGGCTCTTTATATAATGTGAAAAGAGGAGGGAGAGAGATGAGTGTAATGCAAAGAATCTGATAGGATCCAATTAAGTTGTTCTCATTTTCTTCCATAATACTCATTATATAGTTAAGTGAGCCTTATTGTGGCTGGGGCTAGGTTAGGAATAGATCGTTAGGAGAGATAAACAATTGTAAGACTCTAATATTATAGGAAGATGAGGACACTCAAAGGTAGTGGAGAAACAAAATATAGGAAAGATAAGTTGAGTTCCTAATAGCCAACGCTTTCACTCTTCCTTTCTTGGCTCCTTCAAGTCATCCTTATGTAGAGCTGCTGGGGCCAACAATGGGCCTCCCATTCTTATGTCTGATAGGGCCACATCAATACTCCCTTTGAGAATCACATTGTCCTCAAGGTGGAGTCCAAGACTCCCCGTCTGCCTCCTAGCCTCACTTGAGATCTGCTGAGAGGCCAGGAAGCTGAAGGACTCAGTACAAAGCTGCAAAACAAACTGGCCCTGTGGAAAAGTTCTATGTAAGGGGCCTGGGCCCCAACAGCCCTATTTTTGCCAAGTGGGCTGGTAGCGGATCAAGTGTGATGGGAGCAATGGGAAGGCAATGTGGTGAAGTCGTTCGGCACTAGCATAGGCTGGCAGAGAAGAAGCAAATGTTTTCGACGTCAAGTCAGCAGCAAAGCCAAAAGAGGACCTGTTGGTAGAAGTGACTGCGGAAGCAAGGCGCCGTGCGGCACTAGAGTGGCTGCTACTTTGGTGGCTCGCAACTGAAAGGGACGAGCCGCGGCTCGCAGAAAGTCGAGGCATCAGAGAAATGGCAGAGAAGCAAAAAGCAGCGAGGATGGATGAAACGGGCAGAAAAGGCTGGAGGCATGCATATACGAGTGCTGTTGAAGACGAATGGCGGCGTGTTGCTGGGTGAAGTTGGCTAGGCTGCAGAGAAGTCGGTGAGATGCAGCAGAGGCCAGACCATGGCAGTGGACGTGACCATGGTGGAAACCAGGGAATGGCTGGAGCGGCAACCACTATGTAGTGACTGTGACCCATCAGCCAAGGCAGTGCCCCAGCAGTGACCACTGTTGCAGAGTGGCTTGGTGATGTTGGTGTCACTGCCTTAACCCTGGCTCCCATGACAGTGCTTGAAGTGGTGCTCCAGCAGTGATCTGACTACTTAACAATGCGCGTGCAGGATCTGGGGAATCAGGTGCGCGATCATGATCGATCGAGATCGATCGCCAAAAAGATCGACGCCTTGATCGACCAAAGGGGTCCGTGCGCCCGATCGATCGTCGCTTTCGATCATCGATCGATCGAGGCTCGACGACTCAGTAAGCAGAGAGAGAGAGAGAGACAGAGAGAGCGCAGAGAGAGAGAGAGAGGCGAGAGAGGAGAGAGAGAGAGAGGCGAGAGAGAGAGAGAGAGAGAGAGTAGAGAGGCGAGAGAGAGAGAGAGAGAGAGCGAGAGGCGAGAGAGAGAGAGAGAGAGAGCGAGCGAGGCGAGAGAGAGAGCAGCCGTCACGCGAGATGGGCAAATTAGTGGTCCAATGGCAAATTTAATTTATGCGAATAAAAGCTCCTAATACCACGACGATTTCATCGATCGATCACAAATGAAGTTTTCAAGCTGCATCGCCGATCGATGAGCTGGCCATCAGATCGGCGACTCGATCATGATCGCGCAATCCCGCTGGGAATGCCTGAAACAAAGCTCCCTCCAGCAGGCTCCTAGAGGCCGTGACATCCCCCTGATGGATGGCTGGCTGAGCAAAGGTGATGATGGTTCTAAGGCCCCATTCTTGGGCCTGATAGGGTTGCATCAGTCTCCTCAATCCCTGTCTTGTAATGGAGTTGGGCTTTACAGGGACAAGAGGAGTAGATAAAGAGACACTGGGAAGGTGAGGAGGGACAATGATTGGGAAAAGACAAAGATAAGTATGGAGATGAGGAGACAGAGATAGATGGGCCCTCTTGACGGGCCTAGAGTATGGCAGAGGGCTGTAGCCTATTCTCCTTAGCGGATCATCCAACAAAGACAAATTGAGAGGCTGAAACCAAAAAAATTGCTGGTCATGGTGGAAGGCCCTTGAAATAGGGAAATCAAATGTTACCATTGATTAATGGTAACTAGACAAGAGTTAAAATAAGAAGTAACTTAAAAATATAACCCCAAAAAGGTAAACGTAAGTATACATATTATGACACTTTCTCTATCAGATTCGAACAATATCTTTATGACACCGGAGCAAGTCAAAAGACAACTGAAAAGACAACAGACTATTCACAGGATTGACAAGCCTAGTCAAGGATTCTTTTCTTCCACACATTGCAAAAAGTACTCATCTGATAAAAGATACTTCTGGTTTTGAAAATGATTTGAGATAATAAAAGAGCTGGACCCAATAGAATATCTCTGGGCCAAATTCCTTAACCAAGCCCACAAGCCTCATATGGGCTTCAAGGGAGTGAACCTCATGAGCCGCATGAAACCCAAGATGTCTGCATAAAAAGAGAAGGAGATCACAGCTTGTTTAAGAGCTGTGGTCATCCCTGATCCCCTTCCCAAGTTTTTTGTAAACTGCAGACCATTTTATGCATTGATTGAGCATTGTTTTATCAAAAAGCTGCACAGTAAATGAGGAGAAGTTGGTACTGAATCAAGTGTTTGACGAAATCTACCTCTTTATAGGTCATTCTAGATGGTGGTTCGTGGTAAGGATCCACCACCGCAACTTCATCTCCGAATTTTTCTGCCACTGACTTCCAGATATCTGGAACTGCTCTCCACTCGCCTGTAGGGAAATTCTTATCCGGAAACTGTGCACTCTCAAGTACAGGGGAGTACCTCCTGGGTTTTGGGCATTGAGCCTGATTGTTTTCCTGTTTAATAAAGAAATACACTAGTAAGAAGTTTCATTATACTCCTCTTACCTTTTAAAAGAGACATCAAGGGCTACTGGTCCCTCAAGCCCCTATCACTTAACATTTGATTGTTTTCTATTCATACTGATCATGTGGCTCACAGTGAGTAGTCTTGCTTTGCTTAGAAACATGGCTCAAATGAGAAGGCATAGGGAAATAATTTTTTTCTGAGGAAAACCATTTCATGGTATAAATATGTAATATGTACTACCATATCAAATTAACAGCTCAAATCTAACGGATCCCACGTAATATCCTGAACGCCAAAGAGGAGAACGATCTCTTGAAACAAGAATTTTGACAAGAGCAATTCCGATATTCAGATTAGGCATAAATCTGCTTATCAATGACACATCATAGTCCGTTTAGAAGAAAACAAGTCAGTTAGTTTTAGACGCCTACAGATTGCAATCCAGCAAACAAGAAGAATCAGAAGCATACTACCAAACTAAATAAAAATATTTTCACTCTACGGTGAGTAAAGAAACAAGCGAAATCCCGGTACAAAGTGAAAACGGAATTCAAACGCATCAAAACGCTTGTTCCTAGCAATCATTCTCAACAACTACAACAACAACTGAAACATAGCAATTCGGAATATACTACGATTGTCAGAATCTTACCGCAGTCAGGCAACGAATCCTCGGAGTGCGGTTACTGCGTACGCCGCGTCCGATCGAAGATGGCGGCCGATTGAAGATAACGGAAGCAAGCACGGACTGGAGAGAACTGGCCATCTCTGCACCTGGCAAGAGAGAGAGTCCGTTCGCAGGTGCACAGCTTATACAACGGCTGTACACGTGGACAATCATTGGTTGCCTGCTGAACTCGTCCTGACTTCCGATTCGTCTCTCCTCTTGAAAATAGATTCTATTGGTCCTCAACAAAGCGGGCCTAATTATTTTATTGGATTCGATTATCTGGTAAGGCTCCGGGATTAGCACGGAAAGAAGCTCGGCCCGCCTCGGATAGTCGGCAGGGCTCCAGCTCCGTTATCAGTCAGACTAGAGTCATCGTTTTGACCTTTTCCACTCTCTCTCTCTCTCTAGCACCTGTGTAGAAAAAAAAGGAAAACCAAACTGGTTATGAACCAGCGCTACAGCGGCAGCAGGCTTCTGAATCCCCTCGACTCTATCTTCCGCCGCGCAGCTGACAGACGATCTCCCCCCCATGACGCCCATCAGATCCACGCATTCTCCCTCAAACTCGGGCTACTCTCCAACTCCCTCCACTGCAACCGCCTGCTCGACCTCTACTGCAAATCCCGCTCCCTCCCCAACGCTGAGCGCCTCTTTGATGAAATGCCAACCAGAGACCCATTCGCCTGGTCAACCATCCTCGCCGCCATTGCCCAGTCAACGCATCCTACCAATACTCTCTCCCTCGTTCCAACCATGACCCGCGAGGTAAACCTCGACGAGTTCATCTTCTCCGCTCTGGTCAATGCCTGCGCGCGCTCAGCCTCTCTCCGCCAGGGCAGGCAGCTCCACGCCCTCTTCTCTCTCTCCCCGTTCTCCAGCGATAGCGTTGTCAAGGCGGCGCTGGTAGACATGTACTGCAAGTGCGGGGAAGTAGACGACGCGCGCAAAGTCTTCGACGAGATCCCCCTCAAAAGCTCTCCGTCCTTGACGGCCATGATAGGCGGGTACGCGGGCAAAGGACGGCACGCAGAAGCCATGCAGCTCTTCGAAGAGAGCCCTCGAAAGTGCTTGCTTCTATGGACGGCTCTGATATCGGGGTTTGTGCAGAGCGGCGGTGATCTTGCCGCCGGGGAGCTCTTCGTGGAGATGCGGAGGGAAGGAGTCGCCGCCGGTGACGCCTTCGTGCTCTCCGCCGCCGTATCTAGCGCCGCGAACATGGCGGCGATAGCGTTCGGGATTCAGCTCCACGGCCTTGTTATCTCCCTAGGGTACCAGAACAGCGCCTTCGTGGGTAACGCGTTGGTTGACATGTACGCAAAGTGCAGTAGCATTAGTTCCGCCAGGGTTTTGTTCGAGAGCTTAGTAGTAAAGGACGTGTTCACGTGGACGACGATGATCGTCGGGGAGGCGCAGAGTGGAGGAGCGGAAGCAGCCATGGAGTTATTCGGGAGGATGGTCACTGCCGGGGAGAAGCCGAACGCGGTGACCTTTGTAGGAGTTCTCCATGCGTGCGGGCATAGCGGAATGGTCGAGAAAGGGAGAATTTTGTTCAAGTCTATGGTCGAGGAGCATGGAATTTCTCCCTCGCTGGAGCATTATACCTGTTTGCTGGATCTGTTGGGAAGAGCGGGGATGCTTGAGGAGGCGGAAAGGATTATGGGTTCCATGGACATGGGTCCTGACGATGCTGCGTGGTGCGCACTGTTGAGTGCTTGCAGAAAGAAGGGAGATATGGAGAGAGGAATTAGGGTTTCGGAGATGGCGCTGGCCTCAAAGGTGGAAGATACGTCGGTGCACGTGTTGGTTTCTAGTGTTTTCGCGGAGGCTGGACGGTGGGAGGATGTTGTGGAGACGCGGAGGAAGATGACTGGGAGGAAGGATCCTGGATGGAGTAGAGTGGAGAGCTCAGGAGAGACGTGGGTCTTCACTGCGGGAAGATTGGAGGGTAATCCTCGGAGAAAAGGGATTCTGGAGATTCTGGAAACACTGGCGCTGGAAATGAAGAAGAAAGAGGAATGGCCACAAGATATTGGAAATCTGGAATGGAAGATCGCATAGCTTTCTTGTACAGTTTTGGAATTTCATCCATGAAGCGGTCCGCAACTCCTTCCATTTGGATTTTCATCGTTAGCATGATCAATCCGTTCTCGATCTGCCATGCAAAGACTCAATATCATTGAGATCCGCAAAGGGAAGCTGAACCGAGTACAAACCTGCTCTCAATTTACATCAACATAGCAATGGATCATTGATCCAACGGACAGGATACCCAACGAACAGTTCTTCTTGTTCCTTCCTCTTTCTCTTCTATGTTTCTTTCTACTTTTACACGTACAACATGATTGCAAGAGGATATTAAAGTATTCTCAGTTGAACAAAAAAATTCAAGTCCCTTGTAAGGAACCTCCCAATGCAGAAAGCTCCTTCTCTTCTAATGTCGGTCTCTTGTAAGGACCTCCCAAGGCCAATAGAAGGCCTCTCTCCCTTCAGATCTCTCCTCTGCAGCACTGGCCTCACCTGGAGGAAGCAGTGGGTCCTCCTGCTACCGGACTAAAAAGAAAACCGTAAGTTTCTCACGGAAAAACAATGTCTTTAATGGCCTAAAAAGGGCATTTCCGCTCTTAATGGGTCATTTTGGCTCCATAAGGGCCTATTTGGGCTAAAATAGCCCTGGCATGTGGGCTTTAATTGGCTCACATGCCCCCAACAACTTCCCCCTTCGGCCCAATGAGGGAAAGTTTCAAGCAACATGAGGTATCCCCATTCCGACCATCCTTCGACACACCTCCTGCTTCTCCTTTGACAATGGCTTTGTTAACATGTCAACACCATTATCATCTACGTGAACCTTTTGAAGCTGCAACTACTTCTTCTCCAACACATTGCTAATCTAGTGGTACCACGCATCAATGTGTTTCGCCTTCGAGTGGAAAGAAGAGTTCTTGCTCAAGTGAATGACACTCTGGCTATCGCAGTACATCACATACTCATATGCTTTACCCTCAATTCCTACAAGAATTTCTTCATCCACAACATTTCTTTACATAGCTCGATGGTGGCCACATACTCAGCCTCTATGATGGAAAGAGCAATACACTTTTGTAATCTGGATGGCCATGACACAGCTCCTCCTGCAAACAGGAGAAGAAAACCAGAAGTAGACTTCCTCCTATCGATATCTCTAAACCATAATTGCATTTGTGTACCTAGACAACACATCAGGCCCCTCTCCAAAGCATAGACTAACTTTAGAGCTCCCCCTGAGATAACCTAATATCTACTTCACTGCGGCCCAATGCTCCTTCCCCATTTTGGCGAGAAATCTGCTTGTAATGCCCACAACATAGGCAATGTTTGGATGTGTACACACCATAGCTAAGGATCTCCAAAAGCATTCCGGATACCGAAAGACCGAACCAAACCGACATTGGCGGTGCTAAAAAAATAGCCAAACTAAAGGTTTCGGTTCGGTTTCGGTTTTCCCTTTCAGTGAGAACTGACGAGACTAAATCGTATGGTCGTTGAATGCACACGAATTAGTGTCAAAATAAAGTTCCAAACTTACCAATTTATGATTAATCAAAGTAATTAATTAGTATAATGGTAATTAAGGGTCGAATCCACGGAGAATTAGGAAAATTTGAGAGATACCTTCAAAATTTGGTCAAATCGGACGATGAATCGAGGTTAGAAATTGGGCGTTTTGATATTTTAAGAAAGATAACTCAAAATCGAATCCACGGAATCAAAAATCAAGTGATTTGGTGGAGAATTCGAAGAGAAATCGAAATTTGAAGAGAGGAGAAATTTTCGTTTCGAAAAACGATTAAAAAGCGAAATTAAAACTAAAATTAAACTAATCTATGATCCTAAAACTAAAATTAACACTAAATGATGAAAGATAATGATGAATTTACGCAACCTAACCCAAAGTAGCCGTCGAAATCATCCAATTAATCGCCGGATGAAAGGCTATTCATTCCGAAATTTTCGAAGACGAAGATGGAGTTCAAGATGTAAATTCTCCCTTCTCTTTCAATCAAACTTTGCATTTAAATGCTCAATAGAAGCGGAAATGAGTTTCGAATCACAGGAAAGAAACGGTTCGCGAAATGATTGCGTAAACAAGGAGAATTTGGAGAAGATTCACGAACACCTCTTCTCGTCGCGAAGAACGGTTTTATAAAAACCGAAACGATCGTGGACCGTCTGATGGAGTTTGATGATCTCGATGAACGATCGCGATTAAAGGACGCCTAATCGAATCGTCGTGTGATCACGTTCGTCGGATTTCAATCGTAAGATCCAGATTTAAATCGGAGATCCATCGCATCGACGAATCTGGACCGTTATAACTCTTGATCGGACGGCGTAGATGCATTCACTTATTATGGAATTAAGCCACGTGTTTGATTGTTGATCGCGTGGACCGCGTGTCCACGCGATCAACGCGCGCGATAAGTCGCGCGTAGATCCGACGCTCCACAGCTCGCCACGTCGCCTGAAATCAACTAAAAAGAAAACCATTTAGTCCCACTAGGTAAAAATGAAAGAGATTCTCTAGTATAAAACGTATCGCGATTAGGGGCTATTGATTAATCGCCCCCTTATACACGGGGGGCCCCTTATTAACTATAAACATATTGAAATAAATGCCACGCGTCACCCTATGCGCCACGTAGGCAGGCACCCGTCTACGTGGCACCGCCACGTGTACACGCGCAGGTAAATTCCCCATTTTTTTGCATTTTAAAAATTAAATTAAAGCTTTAAAAATCGAAATAAAATTCAAATAAATTCAGAAAAATTCCAGAAAAATTCCTAAAAATTCTAAAATTCATAACTTTCAAAATATAACTCCAAATTAATTCAAATTTGTTTTGTTGGATTCAGAATTGAATAATCTATCATTTTGAAAGGTCAAATTATTAAAATAGTAAGAGAATTAATTTCTATTAATTTTATACATTTATGTATTATATAAAATAAATTCATATAAATACATAAATGTAAATAAATGTGTTTTCTCTTCTATTTTCAACTTCAAAACATGATTATAATCTTAATTATAATTTGGATTAAAGATTATAATGTTTTAATTATGCATAATAATCCCTAATTTAATGTATTTTAAGATCATAACATGATTTTTCACAAAATGATAGAAATATGCCTAAAAGATGATAACATGCATGGATTTGTGATGATTAATGCATTAATTTGCATTAATATCTATGTAATTACATGCATAAATAGCATGTTATCAAGAACCGAAATTCTGAAATTCTCTCTCGCAGTCTCTCTCTTGCAGTCTCTATCTCTCTCTCTCTTGCAGTCTCTCTCTCTTGCAGTCTCTCTCTCTTGCAGTCTCTCTCTCTCTCTCTTTCAGTCTCTCTCACACGCACTCAGTCACTCTTACGGCGAATCGTGAATTTTGTGAGAGAGATATTGTCGCGCGACTAGGAAATATTGGTCCAATTGTGCAAGAAACTATATTTATCTCTCTCTCTCTCTCTCGTGAAGCTTTCTCTCTATTTTTCCAACTACGTGAGTCATTTACTTCTATTTTCTCTAGTGAAGCTTTCTCTCTGTTTTTCTTCTGTCATTTTCTTCGGCTTCAATTTCTTCGATTGCTTATCGCAAACATCTCCTATCCGAGATAGCATTGATAGCATCTGAGAATGTTAAGTTATGTCCCTCGAAAACCGTTTGAGACATGTATGTTTGGCACGAACGATAGAGAAATCAGGTATGTTTGCCGCAAACATACCTAATTTCCTCTTTTTATCTTTCCCGAAGAGGAAACGAGATTCTCCTTCCGCATTTCTTCCGGATTGAGATTAATCCCATTGGAAGAACAAGATCTTGGTGCCCACTGAGCAAAAGGAGGATCAATTGAAATCTGGGACTGGTTTTGGAGGAAAATCGAGGCCGCATTATTGAGGAAAGCGGAAGAAAAATAGGAATTAATCATTTGATCTAGTTGAACGCGGCAAAAGATTGGTCGTTGGTTTTGAAATCTCCAATCTGCAGTGATAACATGGCTCTTTTCTTGATCTTTTGCTTCTGAATCCATGTGGGTTCACTTCCACAAACTCTAACCAGAGGAAGAAGAAGAGACCAAAATGCAAAACTTCAGGGAAAATGCACTCTCTCTTAATTTTCTATCTGGGTCTTTCTTTGTCTGTAAGAACTATTCTCGGAGAGGAAATGGTCACTGGAATGGTTATGTACCCTCCTAATCCATAGAGATATTTCCTAAATTTTTGCAGCAGCTCAACTAGTGACAATGTAGAATGCTTGCTTGGTTGTTATATGACACATTCATTAACAAATGTCCTTCCATTTGTCTGAAAGCTGACCTAAGATTGATGATGATCTTCAGATAATGTAGTTCTTGAAGCAACCCTTTGTTGGGGACAACTCTGATTAACCGTCACTAGTGGGATCTATTTCTCCTCTGTTTGTTGCTCGACAAGAGAAGTCTAAAAGTGGTTTTCTTTAATATTTCAATTTGTTCACTTTCTTTAATACCTGAAAGCAAATATTGACCATTAACTTTATTCACTTTTTGTTTACTTTTTCTTTAATACGTTCTAAATGTATCTTGATGAGGATCTCTCTTTCAATCATTTGCACTCTATTTATGTGTGTAAAATGATTTCAAATTTTAGGTGCCTAACTAATTTTTAAATATTTGAATTATTTCTATCTAATGTAGATTATTTGAATTCTAGACATTTAAGTTTGCAATCATTAAGCATCAACAACCTCAAATGGATATCCCTCAAGATGAGATAACTTATATTCTATTATTGTACATAATTTCTCATTGATCCTATATGAAATATTTATCTAGTTTAATAACTAAATAACATTCCATTAATCTATTGTTAGCAGATTACCTCAAATAAAGCAGAGACACATATTTCTACAACTGTGAGTACTATAAATTCCTCACAACGTCGAAAGGCTCCCCGGCTTTGGTATACTATACAAAGCATGACAATGGTGATTATTGTTGCGGCATTTGTAAGCAAAGTACCCCCTCGAGATATTTGATAATAAAGAGAGACAAGACGGGAAGCACTATGGCTCTATGGAAACACTTAGAAAAGTTTCATCACTCTATTTACAGTGATCTCAAGCCTTCAGGTACTCAAAATCCACTGACTAATTTCTTTCCAAAAAAAAGTAAATATTCAAGGACTCAAGAGCTTACAAAGGAAAGATGCATTGATTTGATAATCAACACCGATACAGCCTTTGCGACCCTTGAGCATCCACAATTTGAAGCTTTTTGTCCCTATTTTTCACAATGTGATGTGTCCCTTCCGAGTGGAAACACATTACGACATGGCATCTCTGCGAAATTTGATGATGAAAAGGTAAACATGTGACAATTGTTTCAACCAATTGAGAAAGTGTCACTCACAGTAGATACTTGGACTACTAAAAATCATTTGTCAATTCTTGGGATCATGATTCATTGGATTGATCACATGTGGAACCTTCATGAATGTGTTCTTGACGTCGAAGAGCTGTGTGGATCTCATGGAGGTGCATACATGGCAAACGTGTTACATGAAGTGCTAGTAGATTATAATTTGACGGATAAGGTAAGAATTTTTTTTTAATTTTTGCAGAATTTTTTGTACTAAATACTTGTTTTCCTTGTTTTGTATAGTTGTGTGCAATCACTGCTGATAATGCAAGCAACAGTAAAACTATGGCAGCAAGCTTAGAAAAATTGTTGAAGGGTTCTCGTTTAAGGTTAACCAAGAACTATCTCACGCCTTGCATGGCCCATGTTCTTAATCTAGTCGTGCAATGTAGCTTAAAGGAACTTGGTAATGAGGAGTCATATTCTAATAGTGAGAATGATGACAAACATATAGAGGGACTAGAATCCATCAATCAACAACCATTTTGTGAGATTCTTCATAAACTTTGAAAACTTATCATTGATGAGTTGTAATTAATTTTTCCCCTAAGAGGATTCATCACTATAAGAATTTGTGTGATGAGTTGGAAATATCAAAGAAAAATATTCTTATTGGGGATGTTCGAACTAGGAGGAATTCAACATATGACAATATCGAAGCTGCGTGAGAAAAAACAGAAGTGTTGAAGGTAATGGCGAGCAACCATCTAAACACAAATAAAGCAAACTTTGTAATTGAGTATGAAGAATGGAAGCTCTTAAAGATGTTTTCAGATGAACTCTTGGCTTTTCGTGAGGCAACTCAGGTATTTTCTAAGTCCAAGTCAATTACGTCGCCAAATGTATCGGGATTGTATGGATGATAACATGCTATTTATACATGAATTTACATGATTATTAATGCAAATAAGAGCATTAATTGTTCTAATTGTATGCATGTTATCATATTTTAAGTATATTTCTATCATTTTGCATAATTTCATGTAATGATCTAAAAATATATCAATTTATGGATTATTATAGATAATTGAACAATTTGATTTTAATCCTAATTATATTTGAGATCATAAGTACATTTTCATGATTAAATGATGAGAGAAATGATACTTATTAACATTCATGTATTTTTATAAAGTTATTTTAGAAAATACATGAATGTATTTATTTAATTAAAATTCATTCTCTTACTATTTTAATATGTTGACTTTTTATAATGATAGATTATTCAATTTTTGATCCAACAAAATAAATTTGAATTAATTTGGAGCTATATTTTGAAAGTTATGATTTTTACAATTTTCTAGAATTTTCTAGAATTTTTCTGAATTTATTTAACCATATTTTCAGTTTTTAATTAATTAAAAAGAATTAAAAAAAAGGATTTCAATTTACGACGTGCTGACATGGCAAAGCACTGCCACGTGGCGACGCGCAGACCCGTGGGCGAGTGACACGTGTGTGCGTGTGTGCGTGACACGCATGTGTGTGTGTGACACGTATGCGCGACATTTATATATATATATATATATATATATATATATATATATAGTATAAGCATCCCGTATACCGGAATTTGCTAAACGTTAAGTATGTCATACATTATATACCCGTCAAAATCTTTATTTTTCTCTATGTGGGACTATTCCTTCTTTCTATTTTATTTTCAAGTGACGTGACAACGCAAAAGACGTTCGATTACGTGATTTAATCACACGCGTCGGATGTCACTTACTCGAGGGGTACATGGCGACATCTCGTGAGACAACGATTCGATTAAATGGAGATCAATCGGGAACGTTCATCAAGGGAGTTATAACGGTCACAATTAATCGTGATCGGTGGACCTTCCGATTAATCGTGACCACTCGATGAAGATCCAACAGACAATCGACACGACACATCCTCTTCTACGCGCGACGTGGACGCATCCTGACGCTCCATCGCCGATCGAACGGACGTGACTTAATCGTACAATTTTGATCAAAATGATGCATCATCTCAGCCATTGATCGCGATTCGACCGTTGATCCGACGGTTACACCCAATTTCGCTATAGAATCAATTGTTCTTTGAGACGGATACTCGCCCTTGGATTTTCGAGATAAATCAAAATATCTAGACTCCAAAATTAAAGCATAAATCGATTTCTTTCCCTTCTTGACACATTTTTGCATCCGAGGAGTGATTAAAATTGAAAATTGATCGAGGAAGTAAAGAGAAATCACATCTTGAAGGCCAACTTCGTCTTCGAAATCGCGGAATGAAAAGACATGCATTTGACGATTAATTGGATCATTTCAAGCGCAAATTTGGGTTGGATTAGGTGTTTTTATCCTAATCTTTTGTCATTTAGCATTATATTTAAGTTTTGAATCGTAGATTAAGTTTAATTTTAGTTCAATTTCGGTTTTAAATCAATTTCGCGATCTAATTTTTCTCTCATTTTCAAACTTCGATTACTCCGCGAATTATAATCCAAATCACTCGATTTTTGATTCCGTGGATGTGCAATTGAGTTATCTTTCTTAGTATTATAAAATTCCTAATTTCTAAACTCAATTCGTTGTCTGATTTGATCAAATTTCAAAAATATCTCTCAAATTTTCCTAATTCTCCGTGGATTCGACCCTTATTTACCATTATACCCTTCAATTCGTGAATTAATCTTTAAATTGGTAAGTTTAGACTTTGTTTTGACACGACATTCTGTGTATTCAACGACCATATGCATTCCTTTTGTCAGTGGACTTCTAGTTAAACGATTGGACTCATTAATTTTTGAGCTAGATCATCCACTCCAAGATTTCACAGGGACAAAATTGAGTAATGACCAAGCAAAGGCACTAAGACGCGCGTACAAGTCGATGAAAGAGAAATTGTTGAAATATGAAATGCAGGTGAGGAGAAAGTCTATGTTCCCTATTGCCACAGTGCTAGACCCTAGATTCAAGTTGGAACATATTCCTCATGGTGAGCACAAGTTTGTTATGAAAACTTTACTTAACATGCTCGAATCAGTGTGTATCATAGAAGGATTGAGTTCTCTGTCGATTGATGATTTTTAGCTTCAATGACTCACAAGCGTTCAAAAGTAATGATGCAATTTATGGAGTGACAATCAAGTAGGAGCACAACAGTCGACGAGGATTACTTATGTGAACCTTGTATTGATTGCTTACACGATGTCTCGTTACAGTGGTGGCAGAAGAGAGGATCTAACAAATATCCACACCTTTCAATGCTCGCAAAGGAGTTTCTATCTATTTTTGCATCTAGCTCTCCCTCTAAACGTCTTTTTTCCATAGGTAGAGGAATTATCACATTTAGAAGAGGAAGGCTAGCTCCTTAAACTATATCCGCTTTGATGACCTTAAAGTCCTGGAGTCGAGAGGATGCCACCTAAGATGATAAAATGGATTCAGAAGTTTAAGAAAGTATACTTGTGAAATGATAATTTTCTAAAACTCTATTGTTTATTCTCCTAAGAATTTGAATGTTAACAACTTTTAATGGCTAAATTTTACGTATATCATGCTTTTATCTTGAATTCTTGATATGTTAAATGTTATTCGGATGTGATGATCTCTTGTCAATAATCTTATTTTATGTTTACATTAAATAATATATCACCAAACGTATAGGTTTCTGATGAGACGAAACCGCGAGGTCGTCGATTTCACGTGGTATCGCGTCAAAAATTATTCCAAACTTACCAATTTTAGGAAATTCACTCGAATTGAGGGGTATAATGGTAAATATAGGTTGAATTCACATGGAATTAAGGAATTTCTTGATGTAATCTTAAAATTTGATCAAATCGGACAAGAAATTGATGGTAGAAATTGGGGAAAATCATATTTTAAGAAAGTAGACTTCAAATCAATTCCACGGAATCAAAAATCGTCGAATTTGGACTTGATTTCGCGGAGAAATCAAGATTCGAAGTGGAGAGAAATTTTGGAACGTCGAAATCGCGAATTTAGATAAAATTTAGCAAAATTGAAATGTAAATCCTAATCTAAATGAAAATTAAACATGATAGAAAGATAATTAAGATAAAACCGCTTCCACTAAACCCATTTAGCGATCGAAATATCGCGATTAAACTGATTAATCGCGATGAACTCTAAAAATGTCATGACGAGCTTCAAGCGTCGATTTCTCCCTCAATTTTCCACCAAATCTCGACTTCTACCCCTCCGTGGGTGCGGAAATGAAAGAGGAAGATGAAGAACTCGAGAGAAATGAGAGAGAGGGGTGTCTAGACAGTCAATTTGATTGAAATCTCAACTCGGATGCTTACATTCGTGAAGAACAAGTCTATATATAGGGCTTTTGATCGTAACTGTCTGATCAAAACGATCGACGGTTACGATGAAACGGTCCATCGTGGACCATTTCGATTAAGTCGTGACCGTCGGATCGTGATGGACGGTCACGATTTGATCCGTAGATAAGCGTTTAAAAACGCTTAAAATCGCGTCCGTTGGATCTTGATCCGACGATCGCGATGCTTCCCGCTGGCTTTTAATCGTGGCCGTTATAACGCATGGATTTAAGCACGTGCTCCTGATCTGATCCGGTGGTCCATGGCGCATTCGATCGACGCGCCTCATTCCGCGCCTCGCCTGATCCGACGCTCTGTATGCGTCCAAGTCACTTGCACTCATAAGAGAATGTGTGGGACTTAGTCCCACACGGAATTAATTTCAAGAAACCGTTGGGTTTATAAGACCCGACGGTTTAATAACATCGATTACCCCTTCCCTATAGGGAAGGCTGAAGACCCCTTTATATTATATAGTAATAATATATATATTATATATACACGCCGTGTGGGCCCGCGTGGCGCTGCCACGTGGCCCGGAGTGCCACGTCGCATCCACGTGGCCCCGCGCGGTTAAACCTCATTTTTTGCATTTTTTTAATTTATTTTAATTACTTTAAATAGGAAATAAATTCACAAAAATCCAGAAAAAAAATCCCTGAAAATAGAAAATTCATAACTTTTTATATATAACTCCAAATTAATCCAAATTTCTTTCATTTGATCCGAAATTTAATTATCTATTATTCTAAAAAGTCAAATTTAATAAATAATAAGAGTTTAAAATTATCATTTCAAAAATACATTCATTTATTAAGATTTTAAACTGTAGAAAATGAAATGAATGTTTATAAAAATTATTTCTCTTATTATTTTAACTTTAAAACAGTTATAATCTCAAGAAAAATATGGGTTATCAAATTATTAAACTCTAATTTATCAAAATTAACCCTAAATTAAAGTATTTTGAGATTATAATGACTTTTTTAGAGAATAATAGAAAAATACATATAAATGTGATAACATGCATGGAAATGAAATCATTTATGCCTTAATATGCAATAAAAATCATGTTTTATTATGTCAATATAGCATGTTATCAGTTTCACTGAACTGACACCAGACAATATTATCACCGACACCAAATCGAAGTTAGGTATAGGTTTAGGTTTTCACAAAAAACCGGTACCAACATCGGAACTGGAGAACCTTAACCATAGCATACATCAAACTTCTAACTGTAGCCTAAAATGATACATTCTTCATTTTTTCCCTTCTCCTTATTACTTTTAGGGCACTATTTTGCACATAGCCTAAAATGATTAGCCAAAGGGGACCCAATTGGTTTAGCATTCTTCATAAAAAACCTACACAACACCTTCTTGATGTATCTCTTATGTGACACCTTCTTGGCTCTCCTGTCACAAAATATTTACATCCAAAAGATTTTCTTGGCTGGTCCCAAGTCCTTCATTGCAAATGACTGACTCAACTCCTTCAGCCTACCAATGATGGACGTATCTTTACATAAGATAATCATATCTTTAGCATACAATTGGAAAAGAACAAAGTTCTTGCAAAACCATTTGATATAAACACAAGGATCTACAACTATCTGCTTGAACCCGTTCTCAATCATGAAAAGTCAAATTTCTTTTACCACTGTCATGGGGTTTGATTCAATCTATAGGGGCTCTTCTTCCATTTGCATACAAGCTACTCCTTTCCATCAACTTCAAAACCTTCTGGTTGCTCTATTTATATCTCCTCCTCCAAATCACCATGGAGAAAGGTTGTTGACGTAGCGTTTTGTGCGTCGTTAAAAACATAGAAACGTAAGTCAAACAAAATTTATAAAACCGAACTCACAAAGATAAGATATAAAATCTAGTAATGTGTAAGTATCGGGTCTATCCACAGAGAGCAATGTTGACTTTAATTACAAAGTTGACTTGGTCAAACTTTGGTTTAAAAGAGGTTTTAAAGAAGTAAAAATAAGATGTAATGAGTGGAAGTGATATAAATGGACTAAAAAAGAAGTTATAAGAATTGAAATCTCGGATTTGACAAAGAAAAGTCAAAAGTCAAAGCGTTGACTTTGACCAATAGTAGGTGTTCTGTAAAATCAGATAATCAAACAGTGTTAAAAAATTACGAAAAATACATATTTAGAAACTAGAGAGAAAATTGAATTTATTGATATAAAATTCGTGATTTTTGGATTAGAAATAAATTTACTATGAATTATTGAAAATCAAATATCAGAAAATCCCCGAAATAAACACCTCAGAGGAAATCTTCAAATTGACCGGTCAAATGAAATCCAAATCTTGCCATTTATATTTCAATGGAAATTTAAGAACCAGAGTAATCTAAAGAGATCAAAATGATCGAATTCGGATTTGTAAACTAAAAGTAATTGACCCCGAAAGTCAACATTTGACTTCTAATGAAAGATGAACAGTGCTCGGTCAAATGTCAAATTGAAGGGTCAAATGAACTCGGAATTTGATGAATTTTCTATCCACAGAAAGCTCATGAAAAGAGGAATCAATTAAACAAAAATCAAGTGATTTGGAATTATAATCAGAGAGATATCCTATTTTCAAAATCAGCAATTTTTCAGATAAACTTTTGAGGAAAATGAAGAACACTAAGAACTAATTTATAAAATTAAACTTCTAAATCAAATAAAAACTCAAATTACCTCTTGATAATCGATCGAATCTCACTACTAACCCGATTGCCGCAAGAATGGGGCTTCAATTCTCGTGGATTGAAGCGAATTTGCTCGGATTCTTCATCGAGGATGCTTGGAATTTAAGGGGAAAATTCAATGAAATCAAGGAGGAATTCGCAATCAATCCCGCTCCAATTGGATCACGAAGAAGTTAAGACCTTCCTCGAAATTCTTTTAATTTCCTTCACGAATCGATCAAAAGTTAAGAACTAATAGATTTTGTCAAAAGAATAGGGAAAAATCGCCTCTTGAATGCCAAATTTCGTCTTCAAATTCGTGGAATGAAAAGCCCTTGATTCAACGACCAATTGGATCATTCAAGCGCAACTTCGGGATAGATTATGTGTGGTCTTCCTAATCTTTTTGTCTTATATCATTATGTTTCAATTTTAAATCGTAGATTAGTTGAATTTTAGATAAATTTTTGAATTTCTCTCTCCTAACAATCAATTTTCTATCTAATTTTCGCTCTTTGACTTCTGTGCGAATTTTGATCCAAATCGAGTGATTTTTTATTTTATGGATTTATCTTGGAGTCTTCTTTCAAAATATACCAAAATCCAAAATTTCTCACCTCAATTTCTTGCTTGATTTGATCAAATTTTAATAACACCTAGAAAATACCTTAATTCTCTGTGGATTTGACCCTTATTCACTAGTATATTTTTTAATTCGTAATTATAATATAAAATTAGTGAGTTAAGAAATTGTTTTGACACGTCTCCCTGTGTTTTCAATGACCGCACGGATTTGTCTCGTCACTAACCGTGCAACAGAGCCCCTGCAAGCTGCACCTAAAACTTAAGATTGTTGTCGATCCAAGGTTGAACATCTTTGCATCTCTCTTATCACTATCACTCTCAACCTCCTTTGGCACCGAAGGACTCTATAGCTCAACCATCCGCATGCGGGTCATTGATTGGCACCAAAGGACATTAATTAGCATGATTGCCATTAAATCTTTATTTAGCATGCATTTTATGTAACATAATGAAATTTCTTCTCTTTCTGTTTTATTTTTTTTCAATTTAATTGATTATTTCCTTAGATAATGGGATTTCATTTTATTTTTATTAAAACACATTTTTATATCTAGAGAAAGGGCATATTTCAGGACATTGATTTCTAGATACATTTATGACTTGTAGAAGATAAACTTGGGCCATTTATTAGATTTGAAAATCAGAGCTGGATAATCTCTCTCTCTCTCTCTCCCCCGGTGGCAAGGAATGTCGAGAGATACCCCCCCTGGCCCCACCAACTGGTTATCTTTTTGCGCTGTTCACCGTTGGTGCACCTTTTCCGCAGACCCATTATCGTGCGTCACCATGCAACTTCCTCGGACGACTGAACAATCCTTGCGAGCATCATCCTCCCTTTGCGGATGCTGTCCACCTCTCTCTCTCTCTCTCTCCCTCGGGAAAGCGTGATGTGTTGTCGGAAGGTTGCCGAAGCTCCGCCAGATCAAGCCTGGAAATTCTCCCTCTTCCGCCTCTGAGAGAAATAATGAGCTCGGCCACCTGGTAGAGAGAGAAAGAGTTTGCACCCATGACATCAAAGTCTACGTCTAATGAGGGAAATAATGGGCAAAATTTGAGTTGGAAGGGTAAGTTTGACGCACATCGGCAAGTTAGCACCCAGACGCTCTCTCTCTCTAGAACCGATGTCCTCTTTGTGGGGCCCCTTAATGAGTAGATTTGAGACATGAAACGAGTGGCCGAATTTGTGGGGAAATCGTCTGACGTCGTTGGAGTAAAGGAGAGCGTGCTCTTTCTCTCTCTAGAATCATGATGCACTAAACGGGTCCTTCACGAAACTGCGGAGACATGCACAACGCGGATGCGTTTTCATGCACTCATAACTATGCTGTTCATAATGGACTCAGAGAGAGAGAGAGAGAGATATACGGCGCGTTACTCCCTCTTACTTGTCCTTTTCCGGAGCCACGGGAAGGGGAGAGAGATAAGGAGCTGTACCGGAGCTTGCCTCTCTCTTATTTGTCCTTGGCCTGGAATACCGGCCAGAGAGAGAGAGGGGGGGGGGCAAGGCAGCATATACGATATATTTAACTCTCTATATGTAATATCTTGAACTTTCTCGCTCTATGTATGTTTTATAGCACCGGACGGTGGGGATGAGGCGGCGGTTGCCACGTCGTCTTCAAGGTTTGGATGGGAACAGCCCACCTGCACCACCCACCCCCACTGGACAGAGAGGGAGAGAGAGATGTCTTCTTGCATGAGCCTACACTGTCGTAGAATTTTCAATTCCGTCCTTAATCTACGCCCCTAGCTTCACATTAATCAACACGCCCTCCGTGGAATATTCCCATTTTTGCTGCCCTACGTCCTCGCGTAAATCCAGACCTTTATAGGAGAGAGAGAGAGAGAGAGTGAGAGAGTCGGTGGTACGTTGGAACTTGAACTTTTTCGCCACTGGACAAAAACTCCGGGGCTGCTCAGCTGCGCCGACAGATTTCGGTGGCGGTGGAATTGTCAAGTTGAGAAATTAATATTGTTTTTGGTTGAGCCTCTCTCTATCTATTTCGCCGGAACTGGATTAGAAATCCTCTTGAAGAATGAATGGGCTGCTTTCTAATCAGGAAGTTGCGAGATTTGGAGTGCGGGGAAAATTGCAATCGTGCAATCCAACCGAAGATCCCCGTTTCTGAATCTGGAGAGAGAGAAAAACTGTAAATGAAAAGATAGGAGATGGGATGAGAGAGAGAGAGAAGTAAATGAAGAAATGAAACAATCTTAGAAAAATCCAGGGCAATTTTTCTACAGCGTGCTTACATGCCCTCTTTCTTCTATCTCTCTCTCCCCTGATTACTCAGTTGACTTGCATAAAAATACGGCCGCCAACCAAGCATCAACATTAATGAGGTTACGCGTGCACGCACAAATGATTCTGATAATGATGTCAAGCATATAGAAAGAGAAAATCTCTTTTAGTAAAGAGAGGGAGAGGGAGAGGGAGAGGGAGAGAGAGGGAGGGAGATCTGAACTATTCCTGCCATTGGGAAGGCTCGATTGCCCGGTTATTTCCTCAACCTTCCTTCCTCTATACAGTGGCATGCTATTCACATAAATGGCGGGATGATATTGACCGGACAAAGAAGGAACTTGTTGACATCCAAATGGCTTTCTCCACCCTAAAAAGTCCTCTCCTACGGGGACTTTTTAGAAATCTCTCTCTCTCCTTTCTCCTTTCTCCTTTCTCTCTCTCTCCCCTCTCACGATCGCCATCACACCGCTGTAATCCATGGAGATAAGCGAGCCCTTCTGTTGCTTCTTTGCCTGCCTATACTTAGTTCGACGCCGAACTGTCTTCTGAAAATACTTATTCTTTCAGTCCAGACGTGGAGATAGAGAGAGAGAGAGAGTAACTCTCGTTCTCTCTCATCCTCTTCCTCAAATCGATGGAGGAAATGTATAGGGCGAATGACAATAGGATAAGCGGACTCTGCGATCGATATATGGGTGACGTAGGAGGATAGGATGGGGATGAGAGAGAGGAGGCGAGAGAGTCAGCAATCTGATACATCCATAGTTTTGTAAGTCCGGAAAGAAAAAGAGATAGAGATAGAGCTAGAGATAGAGAGAGACATGTGCCTGTAAGACAGTTGGACGAGGCAAAAGGGGTGAATGAATCTCTCTCTATCTATCTTATTCTCCGAGAGAGATAAAATATATACTAAGAGATGGATAATTTGATCTATGTTTCATTTGCTAGAAAGAAGGAGAATGACGGCGAGGGTTGGAGAAGAACGGATCTAGAGAGAGAGAGGCAAATGATAAAGGAATTCGATGCGTCCCGTGGGCTGTCACGTGCCAGAAACCGTGGATTCGCGCCTTTGAATTTCCATTTCTCTATTAAGCGTTAGGTATCGATGTCAGGCATCTAACTTACCCGACCCCCACCGCCATATTTATTGTTATTGCAGAGCGGCGGCGAGACTTCTTGCCTGCCTATTTTTTTCTATTCGGCTTCTCTCCGCTCTCTGTACGTAGTTAGAGAAAGAAATCTAGAGAGAGAAAGGGGCAGAGATAGAGCTGCATGCGAATATTTGCTTCTTGCAGGTGGTGGAGATTAACGTTCGCCAAATATAATCAGTCTGGGCCAGAGAGAAAACTCCCAATCTGGAAGAGACATCTTTCTTCCTTCTCCTCCTCTTCACCTTCTCGTCTCCATTATTAGCGTTAGGTGCATGTTGCAGGCCAGATGCCTCCACTCTCAGGCCACATGTCCTTGCCGTTCATCCATCTCTCTCTACCCTCTCCCTATCTCTCTTTCTATAATCATCCAAAGACATGGAATATACTCGGAAGAGTAAAGATAGTTTCTCTTCTCAGAGTTGCTGTCGATTACCCGACGTCCACGTCACCCTGCTACGTTGACCGAAAGTACTTGCAGTCAACTACTCGACGGTCTGTGACTGAGAGGTGCTCGGATGTTGACCTCTCTCCAGACGGACTCATCTCAAATGCTCTACGGAAAGAGAGAGAGATACGATCGTCGAAGAGGGGCCCACTTCTTTCCTCCACGCACGTGCGAGGTTCGCGTGCGAGACCGGACTCGGCGAAATGATTGAAGCGTAGAAAAATTTTATATCAATGAAAACTTTGAATCCCGAGGAGATCAAAATTATATAAAAACCCGCGAACTGCAGTTTGACTTTTTAACCCGTTTTCGCTCCAGCCACTGTGAATGCAATGATTGTCGCAGTATATTAAAATGAAGAAACTTTAATACCCATTTTGAACAATATTTGCAGAAATACTTCTGACTGGCAACCACTGCGGGGATCTGCCAAAAGGGCAGAAAAAATAAACCCTCGAAATATTAGATATTTACCATACGTGTATACATGTAGCCAAAAGGGCCCATCCAAAAAGCTTTGGTCGTCAACAGCCTGGACGGAAAGATACCCGCCGCTTTCCCTTCAGGAAAATGCTACCATGCGCTCGTACGTGTGAGACCAACCGTTGGCACGTGTGCGCCTACGTGGCACGATCTCGTAATAAATTGCTCATTCGGAGATCAATTTCGCCGATTTTTGTGGGCAAGATTTTTTCTTGTCCAAGAAAAATGCGAAACAAGAGAAACTCTCTCTCTCTCTCTCTCTCTCTCTACCCTCCCCATTATCTTTTGCTTGCACCGCCTGCTTCTCTGTCTGGACTCTGGACGCCCCACATTTTCCGAGATTACCATGACAAAAGGAGGAAAATCGGACCTTTTATTGCCGGGTTCACCAGAAGGAGAGATACTCTCTCTCTCTATCTCTGTGTCTCTCCGACGAAAGTCTCTATGCTCTGTCTAGAGGCGTCGCGCGTTCTCACTCTCGAGTGCACCTTCTCACTCTCTCTCATGGTTATTTTTCCTGGACATTCTATCTCCTCGGGCATTGCCAGCAGATTAGTTTGACGTTCGAGGCCCGGCAGCTTCTCACCGTCAATCGCGGTGCTGAAGTTCCTCGACGTATTAGGTCAACATCGCCCTTATCCCCACCCTCTTTCTCTCTCTATCACTTTCTCCTCTCCACACACTACAAATCCGACCCGCCCACTCCTCTACTCTCTCTCTCATCCCCAACTTTCCTTTCTCTCTCTGTCTCTCATCCGGGCCTCTTCGCCAATGGAGGAGAAGATCTTCGACTGCCCAGTAGGCGATCAACTCCAGACTTGCTTCGTGCATCTGAATTGGGACGCCGCCGTTGACCACTCCTCCGCCGCCAATTTCGAGTCAACGTTGACGTCCATCGTCTCTTCCCCATCCACCACGCCGCCGGCGCACGATAACCTGGTGCTCCGCGAGCTCATCGGACGCCTAGGCAGCATCTGCAACTCGGGCGAGCTCTCGCCGTCGACTAGTCGTTACGGGACCCCCTTGAGCTCCCCCCCAAAGCTCAATCTTCCCGGATTGGGAAACCCAATGGCGCCGCCGCATCATCTCTTCAACGGCGATGCGGAATTCGCGGAGAGAGCCGCCAGATTGTCTTGCTTCGGCAGCGGCAGTTTTTCCCCTCAAATTGGGATTTCTCGAGTCTCCAGCAGTCAATCTCTAATGCCGGCGCCGGAGAGTGCAGAATTGGGTGGCGCTAGAGAGGAGAAGACTAGCGGGAGGAAAAGGAAGACTCAAGCGAAGGGGAAAACTGTAAAATTCCATGTCTCTGTATTTTACTTTATCTGGGTTTTTCCCGAATCATTGAGGATTCAGGGGTTTTTTCGTTTTTTGGCAGAAAGAGGAACAGAATTCGAAGAGGAGCAAATCGGAGGAGTCCACAGGCGCCGGAGAAGATGAAGTAAAGCCGCCGGCGAAGAGCGATTCGGGCGATGAGAAAGGGAGCAATTCGAAGCCGCCCGAGCCACCTAAACAAGATTATATCCATGTCAGGGCCAGACGAGGCCAAGCCACTGATAGCCATAGCCTCGCAGAAAGGGTCCATATCTCTCTCTCTCTCGCATTTTTTCGTTTCTCACACTTGGATTTTGTCATTGATTTTTCTTCTCTATCGCATTCTCTCGCTAGCTTTCTCTCCCTGTTTCTCTATTTCTAACTCTTGGTTTTGGTTTTTATTTCGATTTTGATCTCTCTCCCTCTATCTATCTATCTGTCCATCTTTCCCTTCCCATATCTCTGTCTCTCGCTCTTTTTTTTGTTTGAATTTTGATTTTGATCCGTTTTTCTTTCTATAACTCCCTGTTTCTTCATTTTCCTTGGGTTTGATTCTGGTTTTGTTGCTCTGCTCCCCGGTTCTGACTTTTCTCTGGTAATTACAGGTGAGGAGGGAGAAAATCAGCCAACGGATGAAGTTTCTTCAAGATCTTGTTCCAGGGTGCAACAAAGTAAGCCCTAAATTCCCCTTTAAATGACTTGATCGATCGCTAACAAAATGGCGGGATTAAAAGGGGGATTTTTTTCGTTCATTTCCAGGTTACGGGAAAGGCGCTAATGCTCGACGAGATAATCAACTACGTGCAGTCGTTGCAGCGGCAAGTCGAGGTAATCGATTTCTTCTGTTCTTTTTTTCGAAATCTGAAACTCTGGTCGATATTAAAACCCTAATTCTTTATGCAGTTTCTGTCTATGAAGCTAGCAACCGTTAATCCTCGTCTGGATTTCAATATCGAAGGCTTACTTCCTAAAGGGGTAAGCCATCAATGTCTGACTTCTGCTCTTACTGGGAGAGAGAAAGAGAGAGATGTGTTCATTGATTTTTGTTTTGTTATTTCAGATAAATCACCAGATTTTTCCGTCTCCGGAGAATTCATCTTCTGCGTTCCCGTTCGCACCGGAAGTTCATCTGCATAACATTATTGCCGGCGGTGGATTCGAGAACCATCAACATCTCCAGCTGCAGCATTCTGGGTTCATGGACTCGTCGTCTCAGGTAATAATTAAATACCCTCTACTTAGAGAGAGAAATTACTGAACGAGTATCCTTTCTCTCTTCCTGCCTTTCCAGCTCCCTGCATTTTGGGACGATGAACTCCACAGCATTGTTCAGATGGGGTCTAGCCAAAACCAGGAATCTGCATTATCTTCTCAGAGCTTCTCAGTTCTTTGTCGGCGACCCACATGACCATCCAGCTCTAATCTCTCTCTCTCTCTATCTATATCCATAATTCATGACTATCTCTATATCCATCATCTCCTTGTACATAACCAGTTGCAGAGCGGACGGACTAACACCGGAGGGCTGCTCGGCGACTCTCTCTCTCTCCGTACCCGTTTCATTTTCTACTTTATCTTTCTTACGGAAAGACTGATTCTTTTGGAGATGTTCTTCGCGATTGATCGCCGGCTGTAAAATTTTAAAAGTAGACTAATGTGGCATCCAGTGGTGCAAAGATTTCTTGCGCCGCATGTATGATGTAACCATCAGTTGGTCTAGCAAGTGTTCCATCTCTGCAATCTCCTCTATCTTACTTTCTCTCTCATCTACGAGCGAAATGTCAGCGGTAGCGATTCATTGCGTCCCCCATCTCGTGAGATCAAACGATGTTCTACTTCGTCAAAAGGTTTGTGTAAGCAGAAACCTGACTTGCCGCCGAAATCTCCTCTCTCTCTCTCTCTAATTTTCTCTCTCTGCAAGCTGTGTCCAGAGAGACGAGGACGTAGACGGGAGCATGAAAGCAGAAGGTCGTCCGTCGTTGTCTGACGAGGGGGACGTTTACGGCATAGGCCCCCTAGTTTACTCACATGGGTTTACTCCGACTTCTTAGAGAGAGAGAATGAGAGAAGGGGGAGGGGGAGGGGGAGGATGAGCACACTGAATGGTTGAAAAGCGAGAAGCAAGACGGATAGAATAATTAGTGCCAAGATGGGCGGATCTCCGCTGCATGCAGAGCGAGAGGGTTGAGCACACTGCATGGAGCTACATTTAATGGAAGAATGGTGAAGATCGAGAAGCGAGACGGTTAGTGAGTAGATTTGGTGTCAAGATGTGTGAGTCCCCGCTGCATGGAGGTGGGGGAGAGATCAGGAAGACAGAGAGACAGAGGACAGGCGAACATACGCACAGTGAGGTTGTCTAGAGCGAGAAGGGGGATGAGCCCGAAGAGAGGGCGGGGATTGAGGGAAAGATCCGAAAGCGACGGGCCGCAAGTTGGGCGAGTATGTCCCCTTCCTCTCGCTGTTCGGCGGTCTCTCCATGCGGGGACCACGGCCTCCTCCCCCAACATACTAAGCTGTCCACAGGGCAACAACAGGAGCAATAGCGAGAGAAAGCGAGAGAGAGAGAGATGAGAGATCGAAAGAGAGATATGGACTGTAGTCTGTAGAGAGAGGAGAGAGAGAGAGATCGAAAGAGAGATCTGGACTGTAGAGAGAGGCAGAGAGAGGTTGAATACCTGTTGAGCAAGTTTGCGATTTCCCCAATTTGATAAGGAATTTATCTAGTACTCCAGCAGCCCCTCTAGCTCTCCTCGAGACTTAGGTTTCTTCAATCCATCACTGTCATTGACCGTCTCGGCTCAGAAAAATCTAAATAACCTCTATTCGAAAAAATGTAAATAATCCGAGAGAGAGAGAGCCAGGAATTTTGCCCCCTCACTTCTACGCGTATGACCTATCATGACAACGCTCCCTCTCAGCCTCTCCCCATATCTGTTTCGCTGTCTGGACGAGAAAGTCAACCGAGGTTGCATTTGACCGGTCGCGAAGAAAGAGCGATTAATCCCACCTGAGAATATAACAGGCGTTGACTCCCCTGACCAAGAGTGATCGTAATGAAACGGAAGCAAACTGGAGTCTTCATCAAAACTTTAGGTCTTCGTATCAGTTCATCTAAACTTCATAAATAACGACATAGATGAAGAGAGAAAAAGTGAGATCAGAGCAAGCTGAAGAGAGAGAAAGGTTCATCTCCTCTATGCGGCACCCTTGCCCTTCTTCTTCTGAAGCTTCTTCATGTAGAACTCCAGCTCCTTACCTTCCAAGATGTACCTGAAAATGGAACATCAAAAGGGTAAGGAGAAATATTGCGGAAATAATCTGAAACCAGATGAAATAAAACGAAAGCTAGAGAGAGACTAAATGATTTAGAAGAAGTGGGGGATAGACGCATCAGTCCCATCAAATTGAAAGGAGCGGAAATCAACTGGGTCAGCGCGACATAGAATCAAAAGTACAAAGATAGGGACAAAGAGAGTTGGATAATGCTAGACAGAAAAAGAAAGCTAGAGAGAGAGAGAGAGAGAGTTAGCGAGAGTTGCGCCAATTGCCCTGCCAATATATAGACTGGGAAGAGATTCAATTGGGTTTATACAACAATCGAACATAAAGATAAAATTGCTCCACTAGAAAATGAGAGTGAAGAGAGAGCAAGAGAGAGAAGTTGCACCGATCAGCCATGTGGTTTTAACAGAGGCAAGAAACAACTGGGGCAGGATAACTATCCGACACAGGATCCGAGAATAGAGAGAAAGAGACTAAAAAATAGAGCTTGAAGAAAAACCCAGATAAAGAAGCTGAAACCATAAGCTTTGCCTTCTCCTGAACAGGTACGGATCCAACTATCTTTCTTTGAGTTAGAATTCCCAAGACAGAGAGAAAAAGTAGGGTAAGAAAGTTTGAGAGAGAGAGAGAGAAAGACAAGTTGCACTAATCCAATTCTTCAACACAGCTATCCTACATACTATCAAAATTACACATACACAGAAAAAGAGTTAGCTAGAGAGGGACTACAGAGAGAAAGTAAGAAGACAGAATGCGGATCAAAACTATTGCACACAGAATCCGCGAAAGGACGAATACACAGAATTAGTGTGAGAAAGAGAACATGGGAGAGACAGTGAGAGAGATCTTTACCCATCAGCCCTGCCACACTGGCCTGGGCGGGAAGAGATGGCGGCCAGGAGCCTGCCACTGGCAAACTGATCCTCAATGTGAGAGTCTAGCGTCCGGCCCTCTTGTCGCTTCTCCAGTTTCCTAGTTGCATGGTTGCTCTTCTTGGTTTCTTCTCCGGTTCCATCCCCTTCCTATCAATGATTAAACACGATATTAAACAATAAAACACCTTCTCTATAGCACAGAAGTCACAAAGACGACAAATGAGGAGGCAAATGTAGATGTTGACTCGCAGACTGTAGATGTTGCAGTATTCATAACTTCGTTGCTTTTTATTTACCATTCTCTTGATGAACGTAAAAGAGGTAGAAGGGGTAGTGATTGTGGAAACATAGTCTTAAAACGGATCATTCTCCTGCCAAAATTTCTATACCAAACTTGGCCCAACAACAAATAATTAACAGTAATCTCATAATATTCCGTTATGAGGAAAGTTTTTCCACATGTAACCTATTTCTCTAAATGTCAATGGATTTTCTAAATGTTAGGATAAAAGACCCAAGTTCCAATAAAATAACTACCTCGGCAGATTCCTTCTTAGTGGTTGAAACAGTCTTCTTCTTTCGCCCAATATCCACACCATAGTGCTGGAGATACCACTGCTTGAAAGGAGCAGCATCGACCTGAACAATAGCACTCTTCACGAGCGTCTGAGTTCTCACGAGCTCGTTATTTGATGCATTATAAACAACGTCAAGTAAACGAGTCTTCCTCGTCACTGCCTCGCTACCCCAAGAATAATTCCCGGTATCCAAACGCAACGCTCTCCACTTGACATTTCCTCCTCTGACGCGCACACGCCTAACGGTCTTGTTGCTCGATAACTTCGTGTTCGCTGGCTGACGCCCTAACTCGTACCTTCAAATATTTGACCAGTGTGTTTCAGAATGAGAGAAAATTTGAATGAGAATGAAAAGATTTAAACTGACTTTCGCTTCTTCCTCCAGGCCTTCTTTTTCCCTCCGGTCGCGCGCCTCTTGTGCATGGAATCGCGGGAAATACCTGGAAAGGAAACGAGAGTCGATCATTTCAGGAAAATCAAACGTCCGGAGGCAGAACTCTTACCCATCGTAGCGGCTCCGAGTCCCCGTTCCTCTCAGCGCCGCCCTCGCCCAACTTACCGAAAACCCTAACAGACTGGCAGAGGAGAAGAGTCTTATTCGGGATCTATTCTGATTAAATGAATTTTTGAGGAAAATGGGGATTGGGCCGGGCGAGATCATGGGCTTTATCTGTCGTACTATGGGCCGAAATTTAGGGCCTTGACACAAGAGAAGTCTTCCCTAATAGGAAACGGAAGAAAATGAATTCAAGATTGGGTAGAGAAATGGGCCATGACATAATTTCTTCCCCAAGAGGAAAGGCATAGAAAAAAGGGGTAAAAAATTCAAGGCCCCCTTGTTGGTCTTGATGGGCACACAAAGCAAACCAGCTTCCCGACAAGCCTGACTGATTCATACACGAAGTCGCTATGATTCCACGTCGTCCATTGATTGTATTAAAGAAAATGAATTAATGGTTTCGCTTTATTTAGAATGGCCATTGATTGTAATAAGGGATATTCAATGATTCAACCTTGAATAAACCCACAAGAAAAACTATTTTTATTCATGGCAGGGGAAGTTACAAGTTCTGAGTTAAGTGCAATCAACTCTAATATATGTACTATTTGAACTAAAAATTATGATAAATTTAGATAGCAGAGTGGTATGCAATGTGATACTCTTGGAGATGAGAGACTTGGTCTCCACTTAAGAGACTTGGTCTCCACATAGAAGAAATGGATTCTTCCTATGGTTGAGTATAGTTGAATTGATCTCCACTTAAGTGTGATATGTGTGTGTATGTGTAGAATTATGTCCAAATTCACACTTAGAGATGCATTTAGACTCATCAGAGAATAATGCCATGAGGATAAATGAAACAAGTGACTCTTAAAGAGGATAGAATAAGAGAAGAGATGTTTTCAAATTTCAAACAATTGACTTGGTGGAGGGAGAGAGACGGATCAATTGTTTCAACTTTCAAATATGCATTCGTTTTTATAATTTTATGAACCGTATAAAAGGAGAGATGAGATGATTTTACTTTCTAAAAAAATTATAAGATCTTATATGATGGTAATTATGTAGCCCATAAGCCAATCACACTTTCATCTTTCGTCTATATTGATTGAAATGAAATAATATTCATTGTTATTCTTGTGTGATGTTTGTAATGAAGTCCATAAGCATATGTAATCACCAAGTGAATTATGATAAAATCATAATCTAGTCATCATTAGTCTTTAAATATTTGTTTCTAAATATTCCTATTCGTGAGATATTCAAGAAGGACATTGAATTATTTGGAAAGAATAATACTCTCTAATTCGACTCATATGATGAGTATAGCTAATCATATGGTGACGGAAATAATTGATGCAGTCATTGATTACACACCAATTCATGTCAAAACTAATACCAAACTCACCAATTTTATCAAATAATCATGAATTAATTAATATAGTGGTGACTAAGGGTCGATTCTATGGAGAATTAGGGTAATTTTATATGATCTTTTGAAATTCGATCAAATTAGATGATGAATCATGATGAGAAATTAGGGAATTTGATATTTTTGGAAAGAGGACTTGAAAACGAATCCACGGAATCAAAAATCACTGAATTTGGATGAAGATTCGCAGAGAAATCATCAAGTGAATAATAGAGAAATTTCTGAAAATCGTGAAAAATTGAAATCTAAAGATATACAAAAAAAGATTAGGATGAAACACGATCTCTAACCCAAGATTGCGCTTAAATTGATCCAATTACTCATTGAATCAAAGGCTTTTCATTCTCCAATTTGAAAAACGATCGTTGATGTTCAAGAGCCGATTTCTTCCTATTCGCTCAACAAAATTTCACTTTGATGCACACCGTAGATGCGGAAATGAGTCTAGAAGAAATTGGAAGCAAATAGATTCAAGAGATTTGGTATCTACACAGCTCGATTACTCGAATTACCCTGGATTGCTTTAGAATGTCGATGAACACCTCTATTTTTAGGATGAATTGGGCGTAATCGTACGATTGAGCGCTTAATATTTAATCAAGGGCTCTGATGAAATGGAGAGATGTGAATTGGTACGGTTAAGTCGTAACCATTAGTTCTCAGATGGACAGTCGAGATGAAGCCACGTCGCGCTTGTTATAAGTAACTCATCGAACGATCGTCGTTTGATCTTGATCTGACGCTCCAGATGCATTTTGTTGGTTTTAAGCTCAACTGTTATAACTCCTCAGATCAACGGCTGAGATTAAATTGTTTTTAAACAATTCGCCGATGAGTAAGATTGTGCCACGTACCCCCCTCCCTCGCTTTAAGTGACGATCAACAGTCGCAATTAATCGTGCGATCGGACGCTCCATGTGTTGTCACATCATATGCATGATTATAAAATTGATTTTAAATTAAATTAATCGATTTTAAATTTAGAAAAATTCAAAAAAAAATCCCTAAAAATTAGAAAATTCATATCTTTCAAAATATAACCACAAATTAATCCAAATTGTTTCATTGGATCAGAAATTAAATTATCTATCATTCTAAAAGGTCAAATTTAATAAATAACAAGAGAATAATTTTCTATTTAAAAAATACACTCTTTTTTTTATTTTAAAACGTAGAAAAATATATGAGTATATATAATATGATTTCTCTTATTATTTAACATTAAAAACTAATTATAATCTCAAGTAAAGATGTGTTATGAAAATATTATCCTTAATTCATTATAATTAACGCTAAATTAATGCATTTTGAGATTATAATGAATTTTTCACAGAATGATAGATAAATACTAAAAAATATGATAACATGCATGAGAATGAAATGTTTTATGCCTTAATTTACATTAATAATCATGTATTTCATGTTTAGTTAGCATGTTCATGTGGCCATCAGTGTAGAGACACTAAGGATAGATAGTGGGTGCTCTTTGAAGAAATAGTTCAATGAATTGATTTATATGACTCTATAAATAGTATTACATATAATTTTTAATCAAGTTTATTCATTTCACGGTTGTGTACGTGGTCCTTACACCCAAGACACCAAAGACATCTTATGGATGGATGCTTGTGTTTTGACTATAACTTACGAATCCCAAGCAACGAGTTTCCCAAAACGTTATAAATTGGGTATGACATAAAGTCATCGATAGTGATTGAGTGATTAAGATGGGATCATCCTCCCTCAGTATAAGAGGAGATTGACACAAGGAACGAGATGGGAAAAAATCCTTGGCCAATGTAGTAGAAATAGTAGAGAATGTATTCTCGATAATTTCCTACTTGCATCAGTACTAAATTGAGTGACTGATTAGTGTTTGACAGTTAACCATACCCTAAGTCATTCATGAGTATCGCATGGATAATAGATTATATGTATATAGTAACCAATAATGAAGTTCCAAAAAGGAGTTCTCATATACTCCATATCTCGCAGAGCACTTGGTGTAGCATGGCACCCACCAAACTAGTGACTCAACGAATCGATTGGCTTAAATAAATCCTTAATGAATTAATTTATATGTTGATATAATTAATTAATAAGGAGGACCAATAGGTATTATTGGGTTGACAGAGTTATTAATTGGCGAGATATATGGACCTAGAGGGTCACACACACATGGTCAATGGACGTCGGTAGATATAGACATAAATATGAGGCTTTTGTGATAATTTCACATTCGCAAAGTCTATAAATGGGGGGAGAACGACCATAACAAGGGTGCCCATACAAGCCTTGTGGAAAACTCTCCCCTCTCTTTTCTTTCACTCATCCTGATAAGTGTTCCAAAGGAGATCCAATCGTCTGAAGACTATGTGGATACGGCTAGAGGCCAAAGGCTTGAACGGCTTAAATAACTATTTCATATGATCCTTGTAAGTATGAATAGTATTCTATACTAAATGACAGGATCATCTATTCTTTTGGTTACAAACTTTGTTAAATGTTTGATTTAACATTGATAACATGCAATTTATACATGAATTTACATGATTATTAATGCAAATTAAGACATAAAATATTTCACTTGACGAAGTGAATCCGCAAGGTCGTTGAATACATGTGGACATACCTCAAAAAAACCAAACTCACGAATTTAAGATTAAAATCCCGAATTAGATAGTATAAAGGCGAATAAGGATCAAATCCATGGAGAATTAAGGTATTTTTTAGCAACTTCTTAAAATTTGATCAAATCAGATGACAAATTGAGGTTATGAATTAGGGATTTTGATCATTTATAGAAAGATAGCTTGAAGACGAATCCACAAAATCAAAATTCACAAAGTTTGGATCAAGATTCGCGGAGAAAATCAACGAGCAAAAATTAGGTAGAATTTCCGAATGCGAAGAGAGAGAAAACCAAAATTAAATCTAAAATTCGAAGACGATCCAATTGAAATATGATGTTATAGGAAGAAAGATTAGGAGGAAAACACATATTCTAACCCCATATTACACTCAAATTGATCCAATTGATTACCAGATCAAAGGCTTTTCATTTTGTGAATTCGAAGACGATCGTTGGCATTCAAGAATCGATTTCTCCATATTCTCTCAATGAAGTCTTATTTCAAACACTCCTCGGACGCGAAAATGAGTCTATAAGAGAAGGGAAGCAAGATATTGAATGATTGAGATGTCTAAACAGCTCAATTACTCAAAACACCCATGAATGCTTTACATCGCTGAAGAACATGTTAATTTATAAGCAAAATTGGGCGTGACTATTGGATTTGGCTCTTCATCTTCGATAATGGCTTAGATGAAACACATGGATGCGAATCGTTGCTATTTAGTGATGTCTATTTGATTAAAGATGAAGCGTCCAGATTTCACCTTGTAGCGTGTGAAGAAGAATCATCATGCGATCGTGTACGTTTGATCGGGAATCTACATTTGAGATATCATCACACTTCCAACGAGTGCATTTAATCTTAGCCGCTATAACTCCTCAGATCAACGATTTAGATTAAAATGTTATAAAATGAATCGCTGCCCAATCAGATTCCGCAGTATACCCCTTGACTTAAGTGAAGATCAGTGATAGCAATTTAATCGCGTGATCGAAAGCTCCCCGTTTCGCCACATCACCTGCACACAAAAATAGAAAAACATAATCCCACAAGACAAAAATTAAACAAAATGCATGAGTATATAAGAGGTGAGTGGTTAATGAGATTAGGAAAAATCTTAAAAAGGGTGCTTATTCTCATTAATTACACAAACGCGCGCACATATGCGCAGATGCACACGTGTGTGCCACATAGCATTCTCATATGCTGCCATGTGGTGCCGCATTTTCGTTTGAGCTACGTCAGCTGTCACATTAGCACGCGATAAAAAGATAAATTTTTTATTCATTTTAATTGAAAATAAATCAACTTAAATTCATTAAAGAATAAGAAAAATTCCCTAAAATTCCCTAAAATTTAAAAAATTCATATCTTTAATAGTACAACTCCAAATTAACCCAATTTTTTTTTGTTAGATCAGAAATTAAATTATCTATCATTCTAAAAATTTAAATTATTTAAATAATAGAAAAATAATTTTTTGTTTCAATGAGTGTATAAAAAGTATTTTCTCTTATTATTTAACATTAAAACCTAATTTTAATATCAAATCTAGATGAGAATAATCTAATCTTTAAATTTTTCTCTTAATTATCAATGATTATCCTAAATTAGTGTATTTTGATATTATAACTTAATTTTCATAGAATGATAGATATACACTCAAAATATGATAGCATGCATAAGAATAGAATATTTTATTTCTTAATTTGTATTAATAATCATATAATTTCATGCATAATTTTCATGTTATCACATTTCACCATGCCAGCTGCCACATCAACACACACATATTAAACTATTTTTAATATTTTAAATGAAAATAAAATTAAAAAAATCAAAGAAAATTACAAAATTCTAGAAAATTTTATATCAATCCTTAAAAATTAGAAAATTCATAACTTTCATAATAGAAGTCATGTTTAATCCATTCATAACTCAAAATATTTCAAAATTATAAATTAAATAATTTATCATTCGAAAAATTTAAATTTAATAAATAACAAGATAATAAAGTTTTATATAAAAAAATACACTCATTTTCTTTAGAAAATAAAACTAGAAAAATAGATGAGTGTATATAAAAATATTTTCTCTCTTTATTTGTAATTAAAAATTAATTTTAATCTTAAATAAAGATTTGAATAATCTACTAAAAATAGACTATTTAATTATGCATGATTATCCCTGAAATGATGCATTTTGATATTATAACTTTAAATTGCATAGAATGGTAGATACGCACCCAAACTATGATAGCATTCATAAGAATGGAAGGTTTTATGCCTTAATTTGTATTGATAGTCATGTTATTACTAGTATAAATTGCATGTTAACAAGAATCATATAATTACAAGTATAAGTTGCATGTTTTCAGGTATCATATAGGGAATTTTTTAGCTCTATACAAGTGGTAATTCAAATAAAATAAAACTCTATACTCTCCTATGTGATGAAATGCATGCATCACCTATGCCTGCATTATGCCTTTAGCCATAGTTAGGTGTTGCCACACGTGTACACTATCACATTGGCTTTGCCACGTTAGTTGTGTTTAGTGGGCCCCTTTTTGGACATTAAATGTTTGGATTTAAGGTCAATAAGCCTTCCAAAATTTTCATATATGATCGGTAAAACCCAATTGTATTAAGTGAGTAAAGAAGAGATTACGAGACTCTATTTAAGAAGAAAGGTAGAGAAACAAAGATGTGATTGATAAGGGACTAATATCCCAATAGCAAGATAAAATATGAGCACTTCCTGAGAGGTTACCCATCCTAGTACTTCTCTCACCCAAGAACGGTTAATTCTAGACATCTTATGAAAACCATTGAAGTTATCCCTCTGATGGGTTACATCTAACACTCCTCCTCAAGTCAGACTGTATAAATTAAACATCGCTTTCTTGGATCCTAGGCCATCATACGACACATTGATGACACTCTTTGTGAAGATGTCTATGATATGGCTTGATCATGACACATGTGGTGTAGAAATAACTCCTATCAGTACCTTGTCATGGATAAAGTGACAGTCGATCACAATACATTTGGTCCTCTATTGATAGGCAAGGTTTCTAGGAATAAAGATAACTCTTTGGTTATCACAATGCATGAGCATAGACGTCAGAGTCATAATGCCTAAGTCTCATAGAAATACCTACAACCTCAGATTTTAAACTTAAACAAAAGACGACCTTTTATCTCTAAGTATGTCAAGTGACAAGATTACCTCCTATATATGTGAAATACCCCATTGTAGATTTCTAATCTCCTTTGTCCCAACATATCTAGAATCAAAATAGGCCTTAATATGAAAATGATCATGACGACGATATATAAGCCCTTTGCTAAGGGGATGCTTGATGTATGCAAGAACCCGTAATGCACCCTCCCAATGCATCATGCGAAGTTTCAACATTAATTGACTAGGAACACTAACAACATAAGTAATATTGGATATCAATAACTATAAGGTAGATTAGCTTTCCCAATAGACGTTGAAAGGTGAGTCAGTGTCCTAGAGCTTGGGTCGTGCCTCCTAGGGTAATGTAGCTAGTTTACACCTAAGTAGCCTTGTCTCTTAGAGAAAATATATGGCATACTTAATGTAAGATAATGTTAAACTTACTTGATTGGTAAGCAAACACAATCCCAACGAAATATTATGTTGTTTGCAAGTCGCACATCACCCAGTGCATCTACAAATAAGCTTTGGTAACAGAGATGCCAACCTCATTGCTATCGGTCATTAGAATGTCATCCATATATATTGCAAGCACCACATAGCCCACTGATGTTGTCTTGTGACGAGACGAAACCGCGAGGTCGTCGATTTCAAGCGGTATCGCGTCAAAAATTATACCGAACTTACCAATTTGATGAAAATGTATCGAATTCAAGGGTATAATGGTAAATACGGGTCGAATCCACAAGGAATTTAGGAATTTTCAAGAGATCTTTTAGAATTTGGTCAAATTGGACAAGAAATTGATGAAAGAAATTGGGGAAAATAGTATTTTAAGAAAGTAGACTTCAAATTGATTCCACGGAATCAAAAATCGTCAAAATCGGACTTGATTTCGCGGAGAAATCATGAATTGAAGTAGAGAGAATTTTCGGATCGTTAATCGCGAATTTAGAGGAAATTTAACAAAATTGAAATGGAAATCCTAATCTAATCGAAAATTAAACATGATAGGGGGAGAAATCATGCAAAACCGCTTCCACTAAACTTGTTTTGCGATCAAATCGCCGTGATTAAGCCGATTAATCGCGGAGAAAATCAAGAACGCCTCGACGAACTTTAAGCTGCGATTTCTCACTCAATACTCCACCAAATCTCGACTTCTACCCCTCCTTGGACGCGGAATTTGAAGAGGAAGAGGAAGAACTCGAGAGAAACGAGTGAGGGAGGTTTCTAGACAGTCAATTAGATTGATTCTCACTCGGATGCTTAAGAACGACGAAGAACACATAGTTTTATAGGGTGAAATTTCGTAACCGTCCGATCGTTTCGATCGACGCTTACGATGAAACGGTCCATCGTGGATCATTCTGAAAATATCGTAGCCGTTGGAATTTGATCAACGGCTCAGATAGCATCTGATGAAACGCTTTATAAAAACGCCTTGAATCGCGTCCGTTGAATCTTCATCCGACGCTCCAGATGCTTCCTCCAAGATCTAATCTGGACCGTTATAACGCTTCCGATTAAGCACGTGCGTTGATACGTTTTGATGATCCGTGTTCCACGCGATCAACGCGTGTGATGTTGCCACGTTGCAGCGGATCAGACCGTTATAACTCGCCTTAAATAAACACGTGTTTGATTGATCTTCCGTGGTCCGCGCTCCACGCGATCGATGCCTGTCGATCGTCCGTCCACGAGATCCAACGCCCGTCGTCGCGCCACGTCACCTGCATCAAAAGAACATGTGGAACTTAGTCCCACACGGAAAGAAATAAGAGGGAATGTCGGGTATATAACTCCCGATATTTAAGAGGGTTAATACCCTCCCCATCTAGGCGAGGGTGAAGAACCCTTTTCTTATATATAGTAATAATAAAATAATATAATATATACGCGCTGCGCGGGTCCGCGTGGCGCTGCCACGTGGCCTTGCGTGCCACGTCGCATCCACGCGGGCCCCGCGCCCCTTTTTTTATGATTTTTTATTATTTTTATTATTAAAAATCGGAAATAGAATAAGAAAAACAGTTTTAAAAATCCTGAAAAAATCCCTAAAAATAGAAAATTCATAACTTTTAATATATAACTCCGAATTGATCCAAATTTCTTTCATTTGATCCAAAATTTAATTATCTATTATTCTAAAAAGTCAAAATTAATAAATAATGAGAGTTTTAAATTTTATTTCAAAAATATAGTTATTTTTAAGAGATTTTAACTTAGGAAAATATAAATAAATGTCTATAAAGGCTTTCTCTCATTATTTTAACTCTAAAAACATCTATAATCTCAAAATAAAGATGGGTTATTAATTTATTCATCTTAAAATCATTATTTTTAACCCTTATTTAAAGTATTTTTGAGAATATAGTGACTTTTCATATAATAATAGAAAAATACATATAATTATGATAACATGCATGAAAATGAAATCATTTATACTTAAATATGCATCAAAAATCATGTTTTATGATATAAATATCGCATGTTATCATCTTGCGCTTCACTATCGGATCAAACTTGCAAGGGTTAAAGTCATAAGTCATGAGCATACCACTAAACTTAACAAATCAAGCGCAAGGACTTTGTTTTAGCTTGTAGATAGCACGACAAAGAAGACAAACTTAGGAAATCTTCTCCTAAACAACATACCCTAGAGGTTGCTCCACAAAGACTTGTTTGGCTAGATCATCATATAAGAAGGCATTATAAACATCCAACTAATGGAGAGACCAGTTTAGATTAACGACTAGAGATAAAAGAAATCATATAGAGTTTATGTGAACAATTGAAGAGATAGCTTATAACATGCATCTCATTATATGCATCTACATGTTTTTAAACACTTTGTATACATCATTTCAGTATGTATGACGCATGTTATCATATGAAAATTGAATTTTCTTCAATTTAAGGCCAAATCACTTAATTCCATATTTTTCATCAATTTGATCATTATTGTGAGTTTTAAGTGCATTTGACCTTTTCGAGGGTTAAACCACTTGTATTTGACCTCAAATTCTTGATTTTAAATGTTTCAGGATTTAAGTAATTGCATGAAGGTTTAAGAAGAGGAAGAAAAGAAGAAAAAAAGGGGTTAAGAGTAAAAGAGGGAATTAACCTAGTTGACTCTAGATAGTCAACTAAGAATTAATTCATTCATAATTTTATTTGATGTCTAATGTTTTATTTCAGGGCATAGATTTGAAGATAATCAAAATCTTGATCCAATGAAGAAAATTTCATGCAACAACGAGTTCTACGAATGAAGTTATGATTTTTTAAAATAACTATTTTTTTCTCGATTTTTCTAGGTTTTTTCTGAATTTTTCAGAAATTAAAAAAATAAGAAAAAAAGTGGAAAATGTGGTGCAAGACCCGTGCAGAGCTGACGTGGTGGCGCTGCCATGTGGCAGCGCGACAGCGTATGACTCAGCACGTGAATCCACGCGGGCGCCTCGTGACGTGTGATTCTATGCAGGTGCCTACGTGGTGCGTGGGCTAAGTGGGCTGGAGCATAGTAGGCCTGAATTTCGTGACAGAGAGTCATTTGAGCCCGTGAGGACGATGAAAACATAATATAAGGCGTTATATTTAACAGAAATTAAACGCCGTTATAAAGGCGTTTAATTTGATAAATTTTTCGCACGTGAGAGTAATCTAACGTATTACAGTTTTTGGAGGCGACGTGGCAACTCGTGAGGCGTCAAATCCAGCCCGCAAAATCTGGAGGAAGAAAATAATATTGACCTCCTTCCTCACTGGTCATAACCCCCCAAGAGATACCTCCAGCTGCTCAATTCTCCTGGCCAGATCGATCTTCCCGCAATTTTTCAGTCCATCCACCACCACATCAAAACTCGCCGCCCTCGGTCTCATCCCCATCTCCGCCATCTCCACCAAAAAATTTGCCGCCTCCACTACTCTCCCCCCTCTCACGCACATCTTCACCGCCATCGTATAAACCGGCCTGTTCGGTTTGTGCCCTCTCCTTCATCTCCTCGAAGAACCCTCACTGCGTCGGCAAATCTCCCCGCCTTGAACAACGCCTTCATCAACGGCGCATACAAGCTCGGAAACGGCTTGTGCCCGTCTTCCATCGCT
Source organism: Lemna minuta (assembly GCA_024174645.1). NCBI lineage: Eukaryota > Viridiplantae > Streptophyta > Magnoliopsida > Alismatales > Araceae > Lemna > Lemna minuta. Next base: position 14,355,381 of record CM044101.1, read on the forward strand.
GCGTTGACCAACCTGAACGCCTCCTCCACTTTACCTGCCCCTTGCCGCCGCGGGCACCAAAAATCTTGTACGTCGAGATATCCGGCGCCAACCCTAATTTACCCACCTCTTCTAATAACCCCACCGAAAAACCCACCTCCCCGGATTCGCACAACGCTGCCACCAAACTATTGAAGGTGCTGACGTCGGGCAAGAAGCCTTCCTTTATCATCTTTTTCGAAAGACTAATTGCCGACTCGAGGAATCCCGCCGAGATCAATCCGTCGACGAGCAGATCGCGGCCGCGAACTGGCGGGTTAAATCCTCTCTCGCTCATCTCCTCTAAAAATTCCTGCGCTTCCGTTAACTTCCCCGCTTTGCACCACCCCTTGACCAGAATAGAGAAAGTTTCCTTATCCGGTGCCACGTTTTTCCGCAGCATGCGACGCACGAGCGCATACGCGCCGTGGAAATTATTCGCCTGGCAGAGTGCGGAGACGAGAGAGTTGTAGACGGTGGTGTTCTGGGCGCAGTCGAGGTGAGGGAGACGGTTGAAGATCTCGACGGCGCGGTCCACGTGGCCAGCTTTCCCGTAGGAGGAGATGACGTAAGCGAAGAGGGAGGGGGAGAGAGGAAAAGAGAGGTTCTTCATCTGCTCGACAACTTTCCACATTGTCTCCCAGTGTTTTCCGGAGTGGGCTAGGGTTTCGATTACGGTTTCGAATTCGAGGGTGGTGGGGAGGTAGTTGTGAGAGGATCCCGAGCGGGCCCAGTTGAAGAAGCGAAGGGACTCGAGTGGGGAGGGAGCAGCAGGCGCGGAGGACGCGGTAGACGAGATCGGAGGTGACGGGGATTTTTGAGGCGGTTGAGCGTACGCTCGAGGTAGAAGTCTTTGCGGACGATGTTCGCTACGTGGTGCACGGCGGCAAAGTAGTCGTCGCGGCGGCCGCTACTGCTTGTGCAGTTTTTCTTCTTCTTCTTCTTCTTCAAGGGCGGAGTCAGATGGGCGCCTGGAAGGCAGAGAATGAAGGAGGGGGGAGTGGATGGGGGGGAAACAGAGACGGCGGCAGAGAATGGTGGAGGCGCGGAGGAGCATGGCGGCGTGATTGATTCAGAATGACTGCCAAATGATTGATTTGTGGCCCAAAGAGGTCTTGAAGAGATTAAAACTTTGCTCGGTGGCCTTTGGGGGCGGCGGGGGAAGGGGGGAAAAGGAGCTTCAATACAAATATTTATTTCTAGAATTTCATGAAGACTGGCCCACGGCCCACATCGGAGAGCATCACTGGCTCTTCTTGCCCTTTCTCTGCACTGGTTTTTCTTCCCCTTCCTTTCTAGTGAATCCCTCTTTACCCCTATCCGTCTCCCACGTCACTGCTTCTCGTCTGTCTCTAAACCGATTCACCAGGCCAAAGGCAGAGAAGCAAAGCAAAACTTACCCATTTCTCCATCAATTCTACC